>OV050030.1:80832678-82032678 GCA_920105625.2 Clusia tigrina | reverse complement strand
TCGTTCGGCTTTTGCTCGTTCGCAATGAATTTTTGTTCTATAGATTTTTCGAACGATTCTTGCCGTGTCACAATTTCACAAACCTTCCTGTCTACCATCTCGGACATTTCTTTCATCTGCTGTGAGTTCTGTTCCGCTAGTTGAGCAAGTCGCCTTTCACTCTGCTGTAACTGTTCTTTGACTTCCTCTTTGACAGCTTGAGCATTTTGTTGTAACTGTCCCTTGACAGCTTGAGCATTTTTTTCATCTCGCTGCTGCATCTTTTCATATCGCTGCTGCATATCCTGTTTGAAGGATTTTATTACCCCGATGAGTGCGCTCATGTCAAAGTTACCCGTGTTAGTTTCTGGGGGTGTTTCTTCTTGGCGAGATGTCGTAGGCCCTTCACATTGGAATTCATGCTCATCGACGTCTATACCCTGCTCCTCTAAAGCGTTTCTTAATCGCACCTGCCCCTGTGCTTGCAAATTTAAGCGCTCAAGCTGCTTCTTGAGCTGCTCCAATCTCAGTTTTTCAAATTTATTACAGATACACAATCCCACTTCTGACACCAATTGTTACGAAATTGACCTCCTGAGAATTTACTCTAAATCTCTGTACTCGGATTCGTACCACTGGATCCTGTAGTAATTAAAAAATCTCTGGTTAAATTAAAATAACTAACTTTATATAATTATTGCAATTTACAAACTTAATATTAGGCTGGAAGTTTACTTTGTTACAATTGCACTTTATTTCACAATTCATGAATCACTTTATTTAATAAATAATTTCATTACTTTACAAAATCACAATTTCAAATACTGCTGCTTCGATTTAAATGCACGATGTGCACACTGTTACGATCTCACAGCACACAGTCTTGTGCTTTTATAGTTTCGAATGGTTGAGGTAGAAACTTCTAGAATATACTAGAAGTTTCTGGATGTTTCTAGAACTTGATATACACCTCAAAGGAAGCTTTCATTATTTTACACCACCGACAGGGTGTTCATAGGTAAACTTTTATACGAATATTTCGTGTCTTGACTTACACACACAGGGTGGTGCACTCATTCTCGAACTCCAGATGGGATCGTAAAAGTATGCAATCCCGTTTCACTGATATGCAATCACGTTTCACTGCCCTCCGCTTAATCTTGTTCGTCCCGAACAAGGATAGGACTGCAACCTTTATAAGGAGATAGCCACTACAAATGAACGACATTCATTTTGCTCCTGACATTTCTCGCCAATTGCATGCGATATACTACATCGTTGATCCGCTTTACCACCTTATAAGGCTATTCCCAGTGTATTTGCAGTTTTGGCGATAATCCCTTTCTCCTTTGCGGATTATGAAGCATAACTAGCTGCCCTTCTTGAAATCCCTTAGACTTTACTCGTATATCATATATGGGTTTCCTTTTGTCACTCATCAGTTGTGTACGATTTCTGCTGTTTCCATGAATTTCATTCAACTGTTCTCGATTTCTAGGTATACAATTGCTGCATGGAAGTACTGTAGATGACTCTTTAGTCCATTCTTTCGCCAGAATGTCGGGTACCTTTTTATTAGCTCGTATCTTGCTTTTCGTGTCTCGCGGTTGCCTCTCACAGTTTACAATTGCTGAGATTATCTGGCACCTTACCTTCTTTTTCGCTATGGTTTCAGCGGTATTTGAAATATTCATTAGTTTTTCTGGTACGATTCGGCTCTTATGCTTCCCAACATCTCCGCCCATTTTGGCCCGTATAACTGCCTCTGACTTGAGTGGGATTTTTGTCCGCCGCGATACAATGGCTTGTTTAACACCTCCATACTTATCCTCACCAAAGAATAACGGTATTTCGGTGTTCGCATATTTCAGCACTCGGCTTTTGAAATCTAGCGTGAATCCATTCCGAATCATAAAATCCACACCTAAGATTACTTCATCCACAATATCCGCAACTGCAAACTCGTGCGTCACTGTTGTGGTGCCGATAGTGATTTTCCGTGTAACTTTTCCCAGTACCGATGCATAATCTCCAGTTGCCGTACGCAAACTTATTCCCAGAAGCGGCTTGATTCCCCGAACGAGATCCCTTCTAATTATGGAATGTGATGCTCCCGTATCCAAAGTTACCACAATTTTGCTTCCGCATATTACACTGTTGACAGTTAGGCTGTTATTTTTCCGCGCCATCTGAGAAACGAAGATTCTTGGGCCATCAATTGTGGGAGTCCGTTCATTTCCCGGCTTGACAATCTTTTCCGATTCCCTAATTCGAACTTTGTCTTGCTTTGGCAATCTTGCCGGAGCTTGTGTTGCATAACGTATCCATCTCAACTGACAATTACGAGCCATGTGTCAGACATCACCGCAGGTAAAGCATTCGCCCGTGAAACTTTGTCCGTTCTCGAATCTTATCTGACGGGCTGTGCATTCTGACCGACACACCAATGCTGCTATCTGATAAGAAAGCTCTAGCTACTGTCTCCATATATGTAGCTTTCGGATTACTTATAGCAGAACGCTTTATCTCCTCATCGCGAATACCATATACGAAAGTGTCCATCATACACCTCTCAGTGATCTCTCCTGGGTAGGCAAGATGAGCCAACCTCTCCACTTCCGCCGCAAACTATTGTAGAGACTCACCACTCTTCTGAACACGTGTTCGTAGCTCTACTTGGTACATCTGCTTGCGATGTTCACTACCATACTTGCGCTGAACGGCATTCATCAAGCAGTCTCGCTCACTTTCTGAGATAGTTTGCAGCTCATCAGCGGCAGCACCTTTCAACGAAACGGTTAATGCAGCCACTTTTTCGCGAGCACTCCAACCATTTGTGCTAGCGGTAGTCTCAAACTGCATTCTGAAGACGCTAAATGTCGTGGTTCCATCATAGGTAATAGACTTCAGTTTTATTGAGGATAAAGCTGGCACCGGCACTGCACCTTCCTGTAGTAGGTGAATTCTTTGCTCCATTTGTTGCTTGAAATCGTTCGGCTTTTGCTCGTTCGCAATGAATTTTTGTTCTATAGATTTTTCGAACGATTCTTGCCGTGTCACAATTTCACAAACCTTCCTGTCTACCATCTCGGACATTTCTTTCATCTGCTGTGAGTTCTGTTCCGCTAGTTGAGCAAGTCGCCTTTCACTCTGCTGTAACTGTTCTTTGACTTCCTCTTTGACAGCTTGAGCATTTTGTTGTAACTGTCCCTTGACAGCTTGAGCATTTTTTTCATCTCGCTGCTGCATCTTTTCATATCGCTGCTGCATATCCTGTTTGAAGGATTTTATTACCCCGATGAGTGCGCTCATGTCAAAGTTACCCGTGCTAGTTTCTGGGGGTGTTTCTTCTTGGCGAGATGTCGTAGGCCCTTCACATTGGAATTCATGCTCATCGACGTCTATACCCTGCTCCTCTAAAGCGTTTCTTAATCGCACCTGCCCCTGTGTTTGCAAATTTAAGCGCTCAAGCTGCTTCTTGAGCTGCTCCAATCTCAGTTTTTCAAATTTATTACAGATACACAATCCCACTTCTGACACCAATTGTTACGAAATTGACCTCCTGAGAATTTACTCTAAATCTCTGTACTCGGATTCGTACCACTGGATCCTGTAGTAATTAAAAAATCTCTGGTTAAATTAAAATAACTAACTTTATATAATTATTGCAATTTACAAACTTAATATTAGGCTGGAAGTTTACTTTGTTACAATTGCACTTTATTTCACAATTCATGAATCACTTTATTTAATAAATAATTTCATTACTTTACAAAATCACAATTTCAAATACTGCTGCTTCGATTTAAATGCACGATGTGCACACTGTTACGATCTCACAGCACACAGTCTTGTGCTTTTATAGTTTCGAATGGTTGAGGTAGAAACTTCTAGAATATACTAGAAGTTTCTGGATGTTTCTAGAACTTGATATACACCTCAAAGGAAGCTTTCATTATTTTACACCACCGACAGGGTGTTCATAGGTAAACTTTTATACGAATATTTCGTGTCTTGACTTACACACACAGGGTGGTGCACTCATTCTCGAACTCCAGATGGGATCGTAAAAGTATGCAATCCCGTTTCACTGATATGCAATCACGTTTCACTGCCCTCCGCTTAATCTTGTTCGTCCCGAACAAGGATAGGACTGCAACCTTTATAAGGAGATAGCCTCTCCAAATGAACGACATTCATTTTGCTCCTGACATTTCTCGCCAATTGCATGCGATATACTACATCGTTGATCCGCTTTACCACCTTATAAGGCTATTCCCAGTGTATTTGCAGTTTTGGCGATAATCCCTTTCTCCTTTGCGGATTATGAAGCATAACTAGCTGCCCTTCTTGAAATCCCTTAGACTTTACTCGTATATCATATATGGCTTTCCTTTTGTCACTCATCAGTTGTGTACGATTTCTGCTATTTCCATGAATTTCATTCAACTGTTCTCGATTTCTAGGTATACAATTGCTGCATGGAAGTACTGTAGATGACTCTTTAGTCCATTCTTTCGCCAGAATGTCGGGTACCTTTTTATTAGCTCGTATCTTGCTTTTCGTGTCTCGCGGTTGCCTCTCACAGTTTACAATTGCTGAGATTATCTGGCACCTTACCTTCTTTTTCGCTATGGTTTCAGCGGTATTTGAAATATTCATTAGTTTTTCTGGTACGATTCGGCTCTTATGCTTCCCAACATCTCCGCCCATTTTGGCCCGTATAACTGCCTCTGACTTGAGTGGGATTTTTGTCCGCCGCGATACAATGGCTTGTTTAACACCTCCATACTTATCCTCACCAAAGAATAACGGTATTTCGGTGTTCGCATATTTCAGCACTCGGCTTTTGAAATCTAGCGTGAATCCATTCCGAATCATAAAATCCACACCTAAGATTACTTCATCCACAATATCCGCAACTACAAACTCGTGCGTCACTGTTGTGGTGCCGATAGTGATTTTCCGTGTAACTTTTCCCAGTACCGGTGCATAATCTCCAGTTGCCGTACGCAAACTTATTCCCAGAAGCGGCTCGATTCCCCGAACGAGATCCCTTCTAATTATGGAATGTGATGCTCCCGTATCCAAAGTTACCACAATTTTGCTTCCGCATAT
Source organism: Clusia tigrina (assembly GCA_920105625.2). Taxonomy (NCBI): domain Eukaryota; kingdom Metazoa; phylum Arthropoda; class Insecta; order Diptera; family Clusiidae; genus Clusia; species Clusia tigrina. Next base: position 82,027,581 of record OV050030.1, on the reverse strand, counting down.
TACACTGTTGACAGTTAGGCTGTTATTTTTCCGCGCCATCTGAGAAACGAAGATACTTGGGCCATCAATTGTGGGAGTCCGTTCATTTCCCGGCTTGACAATCTTTTCCGATTCCCTAATTCGGATTTTGTCTTGCTTTGGCAATCTTGCCGGAGCTTGTGTTGCATAACGTTTCCATCTCAACTGACAATTACGAGCCATGTGTCAGACATCACCGCAGGTAAAGCATTCGCCCGTGAAACTTTGTCCGTTCTCGACTCTTATCTTACGGGCTGTGCATTCTGACCGGCACACCAATGCTGCTATCTCTGATAACAAAGCGCTAGCTACTGTCTCCATATATGTAGCTTTCGGATTAGTTATAGCAGAACGCTTTATCTACTCATCGCGAATGCCATATTCGAAGGTGTCCATCATACACCTCTCAGTGATCTCTCCTGGGTAGGCAAGATGAGCCAACCGCTCCACTTCCACCGCAAACTGTTGTAGCGACTCGCCACTCTTCTGTACACGTGTTCGTAGCTCTACTTGGTACATCTGCTTGCGATGTTCACTACCATACTTGCGCTGAACGGCATTCTTCAAGCAGTCTCGCTCACTTTCTGAGATAGTTTGCAGCTCATCAGCGGCAGCAACTTTAAACGAAATGGTTAATGCAGCCACTTTTTCGCGAGCACTCCAACCATTTGTGCTAGCGGTAGTCTCAAACTGCATTCTGAAGACTCTAAATGTCGTGGTTCCATCATAGGTAGGAGACTTCAGTTTTATTGAGGATAAAGCTGGGCCAGGCACTGCACCTTCCTGTAGTAGGTGAATTCTTTGCTCTATTTGTTGCTTGAAATCGTTCTGCTTTTGCTCGTTCGCAATGAATTTTTGTTCTACAGATTTTTTGAACGATTCTTGCCGTGTCTTAATTTCACAAACCTTCCTGTCTACCATCTCAGACATTTCTTTTATCTGCTGTGAGTTCTGTTCCGCTAGTTGAGCAAGTCGTCTTTCACTCTGCTGTAACTGTTCCTTGACTTCCTCTTTGATAGCTTGAGCATTTTGTTGTAACTGTCCCTTGACAGCTTGAGCATTTTTTTTATCTCGCTGCTGCATCTTTTCATCTCGCTGCTGCATATCCTGTTTGAAGGATTGTATTACCCCGATGAGTGCGCTCATGTCAAAGTCACCCGTGTTAGTTTCTGGGGGTGTTTCTTCTTGGCGAGATGTCGTAGGCCCTTCACACTGGAATTCATGCTCATCGACGTCTATACCCTGCTCCTCTAAAGCGCTTCTTAATCGCACCTGCAGCTCCGCGTTAAGCCCTTGTGTTTGCAAATTTAAGCGCTCAAGCTCCTTCTTGAGCTGCTCCAATCTGAGTTTTCCTAATTTATTACAGATACACAATCCCACTTCTGACACCAATTGTTACGAAATTGCCCTCCTGAGAATTTACTCTAACTTTCTGTACTCGGAATCGTACCACTGGATCCTGTAGTAATTAAACAATCTCTGGTTCAATTAAAATAACTAACTTTATTTAATTATTGCAATTTACAAACTAAATATTAGGCTGAAAGTTTACTTTGTTACAATTTGCACTTTAGTTCACAATTCATGAATCACTTTATTTAATAAATAATTTCATCACTTTACAAAATCACAATTTCAAATACTGCTGCTTCGATTTAAATGCACGATGTACACACTGTTACGATCTCTGTTCGAATGTCTTCGACTTTGCACAGTCTTGTGCTTTTATAGTTTCGAATGGTTGAGGTAGAAACTTCTAGAATACACTAGAAGTTTCTGGATGTTTCTAGAACTTGATATACACCTCAAAGGAAGCTTTCATTATTTTACACCACCGACAGGGTGTACTTAAGTAAAGTTTTATACGAATATTTCGTGTCTTGACTTACACACACAGGGTGGTGCACTCATTTTCGAACTCCAGATGGGATCCTAAAATTATGCAATCCCGTTTCACTGCCCTCCGCTTAATCTTGTTCGTCCCGAACAAGGATAGTACTGCAACCTTTATAACGAGATAGCCTCTCCAAATGAACGACATTCATTTGGCTCCTGACATTTCTCGCCAACTGGTTGCGTTATACTACATCGTTGAGCCGCTTTATCACCTTATAAGGCCCTTCCCAGTGTGTTTGCAGTTTTGGCGATAATCCATTTCGCCTTTGCGGATTATGAAGCATAACTAGCTGCCTTTCCTGAAATCTCTTAGAGTTTACTCGTACATCATATATGGCTTTCCTTTTATCACTCATCCGTTGTGTACGATATCTGCTGTTTCCATGAATTTCATTCAACTGTTCTCGATTTCTAGGTATACAATTGCTGCATGGAAGTACTGTAGATGACTCTTTAGTCCATTCTTTCGCCAGAATGTCGGGTACCTTTTTATTAGCTCGTATCTTGCTTTTCGTGTCTCGCGGTTGCCTCTGACAGTTTACAATTGCTGAGATTCTCTGGCACCTTACCTTCGTTTTCGCTATGGTTTCAGCGGTATTTGAAATATTCATTACTTTTTCTGGTACGATTCGGCTCTTATGCTTCCCAACATCTCCGCCCATTTTGGCCCGTATAACTGCCTCTGACTTGAGTGGGATTTTTGTCCGCCGCGATACAATGGCTTGTTTAACACCTCCATACTTATCCTCATCAAAGAATAACGGTATTTCGGTGTTCGCACATTTCAGCACTCGGCTTTTGAAATCTAGCGTGGATCCATTCCAAATCATAAAATCCACACCTAAGATTACTTCATCCACAATATCCGCAACTACAAACTCGTGCGTCACTGTTGTGGTGCCGATAGTGATTTTCCGTGTAACTTTTCCCAGTACCGGTGCATCATCTCCAGTTGCCGTACGCAAACTTATTCCCTGAAGCGGCTCGATTTCGCGAACGAGATCCTTTCTAATTACGGAATGTGATGCCCCCGTATCCAAAGTTACCACAATTTTGCTTCCGCTTATAACACTGTTGACAGTTAGGCTGTTATTTTTCCGCGCCATCTGAGAAACGAAGATCCTTGGGCCATCAGTTGTGGGATTCCGTTCATTTCCCGGCTTGACAATCTTTTCCGATTCCCTAATTCGGACTTTGTCTTGCTTTGGCAATCTTACCGGAGCTTGTGTTGCATAACGTTTCCATCTCAACTGACAATTACGAGCCATGTGTCAGACATCACCACAGGTAAAGCATTTGCCCGTGAAACATTGTCCGTTCTCGACTCTTATCTAACGGGCTGTGCATTCTGACCGACACACCAATACTGCTGTCTCTGATAACATGGCGCTAGCTACTGTCTCCATATATGTAGCTTTCGGATTAGTTATAGCAGAACGCTTTATCTCCTCATCGCGAATGCCATATACGAAGGTGTCCATCATACACCTCTCAGTGATCTGTCCTGGGTAAGCAAGATGAGACAACCGCTCCACTTCCGCCGCAAACTATTGTAGAGACTCACCACTCTTCTGTACACGTGTTCGTAACTCTACTTGGTACATCTGCTTGCGATGTTCACTATCATAATTGCGCTGAACGGCACTCATCAAGCTATTGTAGAATTCATCATAGCAGTCTCGCTCACTTTCTGAGATAGTTTGCAGCTCATCAGCGGCAGCACCTTTCAACGAAACGGTTAATGCAGCCACTTTTTCGCGAGCACTCCAACCATTTGTGCTAGCGGTAGTCTCAAACTGCATTCTGAAGACGCTAAATGTCGTGGTTCCATCATAGGTAGGAGGTTTCAGTTTTATTGAGCATAAAGCTGGCACAGGCAATGCGCCTTCCTGTAGTAGGTGAATTCTTTGCTCTATTTGTTGCTTGAAATCGTTCTGCTTTTGCTCGTTCGCAATGCATTTTTGTTCTACAGATTTTTCGAGCGATTCTTGCCGTGTCTCAATTTCACAAACCTTCCTGTCTACCACCTCGGACATTTCTTTCATCTGCTGTGAGTTCTGTTCCGCTAGTTGAGCAAGTCGTCTTTCACTCTGCTGTAACTGTTCTTTGACTTCCTCTTTGACAGCTTGAGCATTTTGTTGTAACTGTTCCTTGACAGCTTGAGCATTTTTTTCATCTCGCTGCTGCATCTTTTCATCTCGCTGCTGCATATCCTGTTTGAAGGATTGTATTACCCCGATGAGTGCGCTCATGTCAAAGTTACCCGTGTTAGTTTCTGGGGGTGTTTCTTCTTGGCGAGATGTCGTAGGCCCTTTACATTGGAATGCTCATCGACGTCTATACCCTGCTCCTCTAAAGCGCTTCTTAATCGCACCTGCAGCTCCGCGTTAAGCCCTTGTGTTTGCAAATTTAAGCGCTCAAGCTCCTTCTTGAGCTGCTCCAATCTGAGTTTTTCTAATTTATTACAGATACACAATCCCACTTCTGACACCAATTGTTATGAAATTGCCCTCCTGAGAATTTACTCTAACTCTCTGTACTCGGATTCGCACCACTGGATCCTGTAGTAATTAAACAATCTCTGGTTAAATTAAAATAACTAACTTTATTTAATTATTGCAATATACAGACTTAATATTAGGCTGAAAGTTTACTTTGTTACAATTGCACTTTATTTCACAATTCATGAATCACTTTATTTAATAAATAATTTCATAACTTTACAAAATCACAACTTCAAATACTGCTGCTTCGATTTAAATGCACAATGTACACACTGTTACGATCTCTGTTCGAATGTCTTCGACATTGCCCAGTCTTGTGCTTTTATAGTTTCGAATGGTTGAGGTAGAAATTTCTAGAATATACTAGAAGTTTCTGGATGTTTCTAGAACTTGATATTGTAAGGAGCAAATTTTAGGCTTAAATTTGCCCCTACATATTTAGTTTTGCCATAACGCCCCAAACGTGTATATTTAAAATAGGGGCCAAGTGCTTAAACAACCAACCCTAAAATATACACGTTAATAGTCCTAAGACTTTGGCTCCTCCCACCTGTATTGCTAAAAAGCACATACACAACCGCCATCATATTTAGTGCAGCAGCCATCATACAAGTGAGTCTAAGACACCTCCCACCATATTAATGCTGCCAACAACAAGTGTTATACTCTGCATTGGGAGGACAGAAGACACAGCCACAATTAAGTCAGACAGTGGAACCCTGTGATAAGCGACGAAAAACATACAACGAAGTCAACAACGCAAGATAACACAGGAGAATATCACACAAACAATTGTGCAACCGGCTGACCACAGTTAAAATAATATGAATTTACAACAACAGTGCCTAACGCAATGTTAGAAACTTACAAGAGATCGCGACAGAAGTTGCCGACTGCATTAGTTCGGAAAATTAACCCACTAACAACACCCAAACACGAAGGCCAAGCACAAAGTGGAACACGACAGACCGATCGCTAAGCACACCAACAGGCCGGACAAAGCATAAAGAGGAGAAGCAAAAATTAAATATCCAATGTTTTAATATTTTTAACTATTTTAAGCCATCAATAAAAAATATCAACAAAGTGCTGAAGGTGGCCGAAGGACAAATAGCAACAGCAACAAACAACACAAGGAACAACAACAAGGTAAATCATCACAACAACAACACAATATTGAAGGTGGCCCAGGGGCAAAAACTTACAAGAACAACAGCGAGGAAAAAACAACAATGTGCTGAAGGTGGCCCAAGGTCAAATTCAAACAAGAAGAACAATGCGGGAAACTGTAGCAACATGCCACAACAAACTACAGTTCCCGCACAACAACAACTATTGGATGATCTACACTAAACCTGGAGCATAAAAGCAGGAGCAACTGGCAACCCAGTCTCTTTCTTTCATTCGGCATCAGGCAGACAAGACACACTCCGATCCAGCAGCAGCAACACTCCAGCACCAGTAGCACCAAGGTAAAGTATACTTTTACACAAGACTAGACTTACTCCAACGCTAAGACCGCCCCACGAGTTTATGGTTCTACCGATTCTCGTGTTGACTTATACTAACGCTAAGACCGCCGCACGAGTTTATGGTTCTACCGATTCTCGTGGTGACTTATACTAACGCTAAGACCGCCGCACGAGTTTATGGTTCTACCGATTCTCGTGGTGACTTATACTAACGCTAAGACCGCCCCACGAGTTTATGGTTCTACCGATTCTCGTGGTGACTTATACTAACGCTAACACCGCCCCACGAGTTTATGGTTCTACCGATTCTCGTGGTGACTTATACTAACGCTAAGACCGACCCACGAGTTTATGGTTCTACCGATTCTCGTGGAGACTAATACGTACGTACAGAACCGCGAGTTTATGGGCCTACCGATTCTCGCGGAGACTAGCACTGCCAACAGCGACCACACAGACGAGGCGCCAAGCGACTAGCAAGTCTAATTATTTAGGTAATTTAAATTAGAACAAAACCAAATTTGAATAAGTTAAGCAAAATAAAACTATTTAAACTAATTTAATTAAACAAGTTATTTAAGTTAATTAGCAGAGTAAAATCATTTTCAAACTAATAAATTAATATAAATCAAATTATAAACAATTATAATTAAATAAATGAATTAAATAAACCACATGTAAGTACACACCGGCTTTTAACATTAATTTCTGTATACGACCCCTGGAACCCGCTGAGTTTTACCCCAGCCGAAATAGAGTCGTTACAGTGGCGCCCGAGAAGGGACTTGAAGAATAAAGAGAGTAAATACAACAAAGCTATATTATCCAACCCACGTCCCATCACCAGAGTCTGACACAGGATGGGAAAGACGAGTTGGGTGTACACCGTGCGAAAAGACCAACTGGTAGTCTGTTGTGTCGAGTTTGGCCACGGGCACAGTGGAAGAGCTACGAAAGAGGCTTGCGGAGTTTATCACCGACACAGAGATGACTCTAGACCAGGAGGTTCGGCTGGCAGAGCTACAGGCCCGACTCACGAAGACTTTGTCGCCAGGACCCAGTCCACACTTGAGAGCTAGCCCCAGCGCAGAGCGACCTATAAGCCCCGGAGCATCGACAGCCACGAAGAAAGACACGCTATGGGCAGCCGGAAATGTTCCAGCTGTATATGATACCGCGTTCCAGACAGTAGTCCCTGAAGTCTCGCGAAGCGGGATAGCCATCTACTCGGCAGTCATCGACCACGTTAGGAAATGGTCCTTGAAATATGATGGAGGGCATGACCCGATAGCTTTCATAGAGCGAGTGGAAGAATTATCGGAAGTCTATGGACTAAACAAGCACATGCTGCCTCGAACTATGCCAGAACTCCTAAAGGAGCGTGCTCTGCTCTGGTATAGAAACAACAACCGAGCATGGGTTGATTGGGTTTTATTCAAAAAGGACTTCTTGAAGTTTTTCCTACCCACCAGGTACTTCGAAAAGCTGGAGGATGAAATTCGCCAACGACGGCAAAACCCACGTGAACACTTCAAACAGTACGTGGTAGAACTTCAAAACCTGACGTCACGCAGGATACACGGAGGCCCAGAAGTTAGAGCGAATCTTTCGCAACAGCCTAGAGGAATACCAGTGGTATGTCCGTCGAAAGGATTTCGATACGCTGGAAGAATTGGTGGAAAGGCGGAAGACCTCGAGGGCATACGTGGTGACAACGAGGCTTCACGAGCAGCACCACCACGACCACCGCCACCACGACCACCACCAACACGCCACGAGATACAACCACGGGTCGAGCGCATGTCCCCATGCGAAACCAGAAACCGACAAGTAGCACCAGCCAACTGTACCAACAAGGTGGTACCTATAAATCCACGAACAGCATGCAGAAGATGTGGTCAGTCTGATCACATAGCGCGACACTGCCGCAATGCCCAAGTACTTTTCTGTTGGGAGTGCGGTAGGAGAGGAACTAGAACAGTTGAATGCTGTAGGACGGTAGGGGGAAACGAGCGGGGCTGCCGCCAGCAACGAGGCATGGAGCAGCCCACGGACAACAAGCCTCAAACGCAGTAAGTGCACTACGCTACGATGGACAGCGTATCTGTGCCGCCGTCACCATTGGCACAGAAAACATCACGGCCACACTAGACACAGGCGCCACAAGGAGTTTCATCAGCGAGCGACTCATTTCCCATTTAGGTGCTACCACCGGTAGAGTAAACTCTACATACACTAGAGCACGGATGGCGGATGGTCGAACAAGGGATATTACTCAAGCGTTTGTGACGTGTGTCAAGCTTGGTGGAAAGGTATGTCAGCTGGAGCTACTTAGCATGCCCGACTCCACCGACGACTTACTGCTCGGCCTGGACTTCATGACACAGCAAGGCCTATCCATGACATGTGGAGGCCAGGAAATCCAGCTAGGCCCCAAGACGGATGGTGTGCAATCACAAGTTATCGCATCGTGCACAACCATACGACATGAAGCCGCTACGGACGAATCAAAGATAAAACTGTTTCTGGCCACAGAGTTGGCTAAATTCACAGACGGGCCAAACGTGACCAATATCACAAGCCACAAAATAGTGATGCGCGATGACCGACCCATCAAACAACGATACTACCCGAGAAATCCAGCGCAGCAAGAAATCATTGGCGCGGAAGTGGACGAATTAATAGCTAAAGGCTGTATCGAACCCTCGCATAGCCCCCACAGCGCACCGATTGTGCTAGTAAGGAAACGGGATGGGAAATGGCGTCTGTGCATCGATTATCGACAACTCAACGCCAGGTCCATATCCGACGCATACCCACTGCCGCGAATCCAACACATCTTAGACCGACTGCGTGAGGCTAAATACATCAGTAGTCTCGATCTGAAGAACGGGTATTGGCAGATACCCATGGAGGAGCAGAGCAAGCAGTATACCGCATTCACGGTACCCGGCAGAGGCCTCTTCCAGTGGCGTGTTATGCCTTTCGGGCTACACTCCGCACCAGCAACCTTTCAAAGAGCACTGGACCAAGTTATTGGCCACGACATGGAGCCACACGCGTTTGCCTACCTTGATGACATTATTGTCACAGGGAGAGACCTAAAAGAACACATGAGAAACCTGCAAGAGGTGTTCCGACGGTTGAGGGAGGCAAATTTGAAACTAAATCTGGAGAAGTGTGCATTCTTTCGGAAGGAGCTAAAATATCTGGGACACGTGGTCAGAGACAAAGGAATACATACTGACCCAGATAAAATCGCTGCCATACGGGAGCTGCAACCACCAGAGAACATACGACAGCTACGTCGCTGCTTGGGCATCGCATCTTGGTACCGCCGTTTTGTACCCGACTTTGCAAAAGCAGTACACCCTTTAACGATGCTGCTTAAGAAAGGAAAACATTTCCGATGGGGTACCGAACAACAGGAGGCTTTTGAATTACTGAAACAACGATTGACGGAAGCTCCGATTCTCGCCTGCCCAGACTTTAGTCAGAAGTTCACGCTCCAGACCGACGCCAGTGACTACGGGTTGGGAGCAGTGCTCACGCAGGAGATCGAGGGGGCGGAGCGAGTAATAGCGTACGCTAGTAGACACCTGAATGGAGCTGAGCTAAACTACTCCCCAACTGAGAAGGAGTGTCTAGCCATAATATGGGGCATCCGGAAAATGCGGCCATATCTGGAGGGCTACCACTTTACAGTGATCACCGACCACCTATCGCTGAAGTGGCTAAATTCCATCGAGAGCCCTTCAGGACGCATAGCACGGTGGGCGCTAGAACTTCAGCAGCATTCATTCGAGGTACAATACCGCAAAGGAAAACTAAATGTACTGGCGGACGCACTATCAAGACAACCGGTCGAGGCTGCATGCACTGTCACTGTGCAGGACCAAGCAGAGCAAAATTGCAAGTGGTGGCTCAAGCGAAAAGGAGAAATACTTGCCAACCCGGCTAAATTCTCCGACTACACACTGGAAAACGGGCAGCTATATCGCCATATACCAAATCGCACAGGTGATGAGGACTGTACACCATGGAAGCTATGCGTACCTAGGCCTCTGAGGGTACGAATTTTGCAAGAGAACCACGACGCGCCAACCGCAGGACACCTAGGCATCCGGAAAACGATAGCCCGAGTTGCAAATAGGTACTACTGGCCAGGAATGTTCCGGGACACCAGCCGCTACGTTCGTCAGTGCACACTATGCCAGAAGTACAAGCCCAGCCAACAACAAACTGCTGGAGAAATGCTGACGCAAATACCCCTGGAGCCGTGGGCCATATTGTGCGCGGACTTTGTCGGACCCTTACCCCGTTCCACGCATGGCAACACCATGCTAGTTGTGTTTTTCGATAAGTTCTCCAAATGGACAGAGATGGCTCCCCTCCGAAAAGCCACCACCGAGACATTACAACGGGCTTTCCGGGAACACATACTGTCGCGTTTTGGAGTACCCAAGATTCTGGTGACGGACAATGGGTCACAATTCACCAGTCGAGCATTCCGACGATTTACCAAAGACTATGGCATCAGGCACCAGTTCACGGCACCCTACACTCCACAGAAAAATGCGGTGGAACGGACAAATCGCACCATCAAGACTATGGTGGCCCAATTCGCGAGTCAGCGGCAACAGAAGTGGGATGACTTGCTTCCACAATTGACGCTAGCAATCAACACTAGTGTGTCGGAGACAACAGGGTACAGTCCGGCTTATCTTGTACAAGAACGCGAACCGCGACTACCAAAGGCACTGTACGATGAAACAACTTTGGGTACGGGGCTACCTCCACAGACTCCTAATGAGCGAGTGGAGCAGCTGCAAGAAACTTATCGCATCGTGAAGCAGAATTTGGAGCGAGCAACCCAGGACCAGAGAAGGTACTATAATCTGCGACGCCGAGCCTGGAAACCCAGCATTGGCCAACTCGTACTGGTTAAGCAACACCACCTGTCCAAAGCTACCGATCACTTTGCTGCTAAACTGGCACCACGATACGACGGCCCTTACCGAATAACGAATTTTGTTTCACGGGTTATCACTGAGTTAAGCCACACGGAAGGGGAACGCAGAAGAACCGCCCACGTCAGTGAACTGAAACCATACTGTGCGCCTGATACCATTGAAGGTCACTCCACATCATCCGATCAGAAACAGTTTTAAATATAATTACGAAAGCAATGGGAAAGCCAGACAGAAATTGTTGAATTCAAAGAGAAATAATTACCGTTATACCAAACCACCGTTACCGCTGGAAAATAGTATAAAAGGACGGCCACATCAGCATATCAGCCTCTTTGAAGAATAGCTACCAACAAGTAAGTATCAAAAATTTTACACAAAATCTGAAGAAAAAAAAAATCCAAAATCATGGCATCGACTCAAGTGACTCAAGTCAACCGCATCAGCATCGAATCGGAGACCTTGAACCCAACGACAGCTACCATAATCCTAACCTCAGAAGACGAGGGTAAGCAGGATATCCAAGACCAGGTGCTCGCAGTATACCCACCAGGACCGGGCGGAATCACGATCAGGAGAGGCGATGTTAGTCGCTTACGGGAAGGCTGCCTCCTGAACGACATACTGGTCGATTTTTACCTGAAATGGGTGCAACTAAACCTGATACCGAGACGGCAACAACACCGAGTCCACGTGTTTAGTGCACAATTTTATTCTAAACTAACCCGGCACCGAGGAACAGCCGCCGGAAGACACTCAGGCGTAGAAAGGTGGACCAGCGGGGAGGACCTGTTTGATAAAGACTCTATCCTGATCCCCATCAACCAGCACCACCATTGGTATCTGGCCATCGTCTGTTTCCCTGGGGCGATAGTTGCCGGGAAGAAGGGCACGACAATACTAATGATGGACTCACTCGGCGGGGGCGCACACGAAGCTGAGGCCAACATACTGCGGGAATACCTGTACGAGGAATTTAGAACCAAATTCGGGAAGACGCCAAGTAAATCATTCAACGCCGATAATATACCCTTGTACCGATTACGAACACCACAACAACCTAACCAGATCGACTGTGGTGTTTACGTAATGCTGAACGCGGAGAAGTTTTTTACCGAACCCATACAAGGAAACTCGTGGGAGTCCGCAGACATGACGGCATGGTACAACCTCCAAGATATGAAACAAAAACGAAAGGAGGTGATACATTTGCTGAAACAGCTAGTGGAAGCAAATAAACGGGCTCAACACATTCCAACAGTTACTAAGCCGCCCATCGTGGACCCAGCCGTTACCCGGACACGTCGACAACGGGAATCGGACACATCGGACAACGACGACGAGGTTACCTGGAAGCGGCAGAAAACGGGTGCTCCAAAAACAAAAATCAGTCAGACACCCGAGGAACCCCTATTGTTTAACAATATAGACGAACTCCAAGGACCCAAGGGACGGGGATTACCTGAAGCATTAGTGGACGGGATAGTGATGAAATTCAAGGAGGAAGAAGGCAAATGCACTAAGGGGCGCATACGATTTGGTCGGTACCCATATAAAGTAGTTATTTACCACGGAGCGGTACAAGTCCGCTACCAGCCGTAAAGTAGGGAGGACATGTAAGGAGCAAATTTTAGGCTTAAATTTGCCCCTACATATTTAGTTTTGCCATAACGCCCCAAACGTGTATATTTAAAATAGGGGCCAAGTGCTTAAACAACCACCCTAAAATATACACGTTAATAGTCCTAAGACTTTGGCTCCTCCCACCTGTATTGCTAAAAAGCACATACACAACCGCCATCATATTTAGTGCAGCAGCCATCATACAAGTGAGTCTAAGACACCTCCCACCATAGTAATGCTGCCAACAACAAGTGTTATACTCTGCATTGGGAGGACAGAAGACACAGCCACAATTAAGTCAGACAGTGGAACCCTGTGATAAGCGACGAAAAACATACAACGAAGTCAACAACGCAAGATAACACAGGAGAATATCACACAAACAATTGTGCAACCGGCTGACCACAGTTAAAATAATATGAATTTACAACAACAGTGCCTAACGCAATGTTAGAAACTTACAAGAGATGGCGACAGAAGTTGCCGACTGCATTAGTTCGGAAAATTAACCCACTAACAACACCCAAACACGAAGGCCAAGCACAAAGTGGAACACGACAGACCGATCGCTAAGCACACCAACAGGCCGGACAAAGCATAAAGAGGAGAAGCAAAAATTAAATATCCAATGTTTTAATATTTTTAACTATTTTAAGCCATCAATAAAAAATATCAACAAAGTGCTGAAGGTGGCCGAAGGACAAATAGCAACAACAACAAACAAAACAAAGGAACAACAACAAGGTAAATCATCACAACAACAACACAATATTGAAGGTGGCCCAGGGGCAAAAACTTACAAGAACAACAGCGAGGAAAAAACAACAATGTGCTGAAGGTGGCCCAAGGTCAAATTCAAACAAGAAGAACAATGCGGGAAACTGTAGCAACATGCCACAACAAACTACAGTTCCCGCACAACAACAACTATTGGATGATCTACACTAAACCTGGAGCATAAAAGCAGGAGCAACTGGCAACCCAGTCTCTTTCTTTCATTCGGCATCAGGCAGACAAGACACACTCCGATCCAGCAGCAGCAACACTCCAGCACCAGTAGCACCAAGGTAAAGTATACTTTTACACAAGACTAGACTTACTCCAACGCTAAGACCGCCCCACGAGTTTATGGTTCTACCGATTCTCGTGGTGACTTATACTAACGCTAAGACCGCCCCACGAGTTTATGGTTCTACCGATTCTCGTGGTGACTTATACTAACGCTAAGACCGCCCCACGAGTTTATGGTTCTACCGATTCTCGTGGTGACTTATACTAACGCTAAGACCGCCCCACGAGTTTATGGTTCTACCGATTCTCGTGGTGACTTATACTAACGCTAAGACCGCCCCACGAGTTTATGGTTCTACCGATTCTCGTGGTGACTTATACTAACGCTAAGACCGACCCACGAGTTTATGGTTCTACCGATTCTCGTGGAGACTAATACGTACGTACAGAACCGCGAGTTTATGGGCCTACCGATTCTCGCGGAGACTAGCACTGCCAACAGCGACCACACAGACGAGGCGCCAAGCGACTAGCAAGTATAATTATTTAGGTAATTTAAATTAGAACAAAACCAAATTTGAATAAGTTAAGCAAAATAAAACTATTTAAACTAATTTAATTAAACAAGTTATTTAAGTTAATTAGCAGAGTAAAATCATTTTCAAACTAATAAATTAATATGAATCAAATTATAAACAATTATAATTAAATAAATGAATTAAATAAACCACATGTAAGTACACACCGGCTTTTAACATTAATTTCTGTATACGACCCCTGGAACCCGCTGAGTTTTACCCCAGCCGAAATAGAGTCGTTACAATATACACCTCAAAGGAAGTTTTCATTATTTTACACCACCGACAGGGTGTTCTTAAGTAAACTTTTATACGAATATTTCGTGTTTTGACTTACACACACAGGGTGGTGCACTCATTCTCGAACTCCAGATGGGATTCTAAAATTAAGCAATCCCGTTTCACTGATATGCAATCACGTTTCACTGCCCTCCGCTTAATCTTGTTCGTCCCGAACAAGGATAGTACTGCAACCTTTATAAGGAGATAGCCTCTCCAAATGAACGACTTTCATTTTGCTCCTGATATTTCTCGCCAACTGGATGCGTTATACTACATCGTTGAGCCGCTTTATCACCTTATAAGGCCCTTCCCAGTGTTTTTGTAGTTTTGGCGATAATCCATTTCTCCTTTGCGGATTATGAACCATAACTAGCTGCCCTTCCTGAAATCCCTTAGAGCTTACTCGTACATCATATATGGCTTTCCTTTTATCACTCATCAGTTGTGTACGATTTCTGCTGTTTCCATGAATTTCATTCAACTGTTCTCGATTTTTAGGTATACAATTGCTGCATGGAAGTACTGTAGATGACTCTTTAGTCCATTCTTTCGCCAGAATGTCGGGTACCTTTTTATTAGCTCGTATCTTGCTTTTCGTGTCTCGCGGTTGCCTCTCACAGTTTACAATTGCTGAGATTCTCTGGCACCTTACCTTCTTTTTCGCTATGGTTTCAGCGGTATTTGAAATATTCATTACTTTTTCTGGTACGATTCGGCTCTTATGCTTCCCAACATCTCCGCCCATTTTGGCCCGTATAACTGCCTCTGACTTGAGTGGGATTTTTGTCCGCCGCGATACAATGGCTTGTTTAATACCTCCATACTTATCCTCACCAAAGAATAACGGTATTTCGGTGTTCGCATATTTCAGCACTCGGCTTTTGAAATCTAGCGTGAATGCATTCCGAATCATAAATTCTACACCTAAGATTAATTCATCCACAATATCCGCAACTATAAACTCGTGCGTCATTGTTGTGGTGCCGATAGTGATTTTCCGTGTAACTTTTCCCAGTACCGGTGCATCATCTCCAGTTGCCGTACGCAAACTTATACCCTGAAGCGGCTCGATTCCCCGAACGAGATCCCTTCTAAATATGGAATGTGATGCCCTCGTATCCAAAGCTACCACAATTTTGCTTCCGCTTATTACACTGTTGACAGTTAGGCTGTTATTTTTCCGCGCTATCTGAGAAACGAAGATTCTTGGGCCATCAGTTGTGGGAGTCCGTTCATTTCCCGGCTTGACAATCTTTTCCGATTCCCTAATTCGGACTTTGTCTAGCTTTGGCAATCTTACCGGAGCTTTTCTTGCATAACGTTTCCATCTCAACTGACAATTACCAGCCATGTGTCAGACATCACCGCAGGTAAAGCATTTGCCCGTGAAACTTTTTCCGTTCTCGACTCTTATCTGACGGTCTGTGCATTCTGACCGACACACCAATGCTGCTGTCTCTGATAACAAAGCGCTAGCTACTCTCTCCATATATGTAGCTTTCGGAATAGTTATAGTAGAACGCTTTATCTCCTCATCGCGAATGCCATATACGAAGGTGTCCATCATACACCTCTCAGTGATCTCTCCTGGGTAAGCAATATGAGATAACCGCTCCACTTTTGCCGCAAACTATTGTAGAGACTCACCACTCTTCTGTACACGTGTTCGTAACTCTACTTGGTACATCTGCTTGCGATGTTCACTACCATACTTGCGCTGAATGGCATTCATCAAGCTTTCATAGCAGTCTCGCTCACTTTCTGAGATAGTTTGCAACTTATCAGCGGCAGCACCTTTCAACGAAACGGTTAATGCAGCCACTTTTTCGCGAGCACTCCAACCATTTGTGCTAGCGGTAGTCTCAAACTGCATTCTGAAGACGCTAAATATCGTAGTTCCATCATAGTTAGGAGGCTACAGTTTTATTGAGGTTAAAGCTGGCACAGGCAATGCGCCTTCCTGTAGTAGGTGAATTTTTTGCTCTATTTGTGGCTTGAAATCGTTCTGCTTTTGCTCGTTCGCAATGAATTTTTGTTCTACAGATTTTTCGAACGATTCTTGCCGTGTCACAATTTCACAAACCTTCCTGTCTACCATCTCGGACATTTCTTTCATCTGCTATCAGTTCTGTTCCGCTAGTTGAGCAAGTCGCCTTTCACTCTGCTGTAACTGTTCTTTGACTTCCTCTTTGATAGCTTGAGCATTTTGTTGTAACTGTCCCTTGACAGCTTGAGCATTTTTTTCATCTCGCTGCTGCATCTTTTCATCTCGCTGCTGCATATCCTGTTTGAAGGATTGTATTACCCCGATGAGTGCGCTCATGTCAGAGTTACCCGTATTAGTTTCTGGGAGTGTTTCTTCTTGGCGAGATGTCGATGTGTGCCCTTTACATTGGAATTCATGCTCATCGACGTCTATACCCTGCTCCTCTAAAGTGCTTCTTAATCGCACCTGCAGCTCCGCTTTAAGCCCTTGTGTTTGCAAATTTAAGCGCTCAAACTCCTTCTTGAGCTGCTCCAATCTCAGTTTTTCAAATTTAACCATTGCTTATTACAGACACACAATCCCACTTCTGACACCAATTGTTACGAAATTTCCCTGCTGAGAATTTACTCTAACTCTCTGTACTCGGATTCGTACCACTGGATCGTGTAGTAATTAAACAATCTCTGGTTAAATTAAAATAACAAACTTTATTTAATTATTGCAATTTACAAACTTAATATTAGGCTGAAATTTTACTTTGTTACAATTTGCACTTTATTTCACAATTCATGAATCACGTTATTTAATAAGTAATTTCATCACTTTACAAAATTATAATTTCAAATACTGCTGCTTCGATTTAAATGCACGATGTACACACTGTTACGATCTATGTTCGAATGCCTTCGACTTTGCACAGTCTTGTGCTTTTATAGTTTCGAATGGTTGAGGTAGAAACTTCTAGAATTTACTAGTAGTTTCTAGATGATTCTAGAACTTGATATACACCTCAAAGGAAGCTTTCATTATTTTACACCACCGACAGGGTGTACTTAAGTAAAATTTTATACGAATATTTCGTGTCTTGACTTACACACACAGGTCAGTGCACTCATTCTCCATATCCAGATGGGATCCTAAAAGTATGCAATCCCGTTTCACTGATATGCAATCACGTTTCACTGCCCTCCGGTTAATCTTGTTTGTCCCGAACAAGGATAGTACTGCATCCTTTATAAGGAGATAGCCTCTCCAAATGAACGACATTCATTTTGCTCCTGACATTTCTCGCCAACTGCATGCGATATACTACATCGTTGATCCGCTTTATCACCTTATAAGGCCCTTCCCAGTGTATTTGCAGTTTTGGCGATAATCCCTTTCTCCTTTGCGGATTATGAAGCATAACTAGCTGCCCTTCCTGAAATCCCTTAGAGTTTACTCGTACAACCTATTTGGCTTTCCTTTTATCACTCATCAGTTGTGTACGATTTCTGTTGTTTCCATGAATTTCATTCAACTGTTCTCAATTTTTAGGTATGCAATTGCTGCATGGAAGTACTGTAGACGACTCTTTAGTCCATTCTGTCGCCAGAATGTCGGGTACATTTTTATTAGCTCGTATCTAGCTTTTCTTGTCTCGCGGTTTGCCTCTCACAGTTTACAATTGCTGAGATTCTCTGGCACCTTACCTTCTTTTTCGCTATGGTTTCAGCGGTATTTTAAATATTCATTACTTTTTCTGGTACGATTCGGTTCTTGTGCTTCCCAACATCTCCGCACATTTTGGGCCGTATAACTGCCTCTAACTTGAGTGGGATTTTTGTCCGCCGCGATACAATGGCTTGTTTAACACCTACATACTTATCGTCACCGAAGAATAACGGTATTTCGGTGTTCGCATATTTCAGCACTCGGCTTTTGAAATCTAGCGTGAATCCATTCCGAATCATAAGATCCACACCTAAGATTACTTCATCCACAATATCCGCAACTATAAACTCGTGCGTCATTGTTGTGGTGCCGATAGTGATTGTCCGTGTAACTTTTCCCAGTACCGGTGCATCATCTCCAGTTGCCGTACGCAAACTTATTCCCTGAAGCGGCTCGATTCAACGAACGAGATACCTTCTAATTATGGAATGTGATGCTCCCGTATCCAAAGTTACCACAATTTTGCTTCCGCTTATTACATTGTTGACATTTAGGCTGTTATTTTTCCGCGCCATCTGAGAAACGAAGATTCTTGGGCCATCAGTTGTGGGAGTCCGTTCATTTCCCGGCTTGACAATCTTTTCCGATTCCCTAATTCGGACTTTGTCTTGCTTTGGCAATCTTACCGGAGCTTGTGTTGCATAACGTTTCCTCCTCAACTGACAATTACGAGCCATGTGTCAGACATCACCGCAGTCAAAGCATTTGCCCGTGAAAGTTTTTCCGTTCTCGTCTTTTATCTGTGCATTCTGACCGACACACCAATGCTGCTGTCTCTGATAACAAAGCGCTAGCTGCTGTCTCCATATACGTAGCTTTCGGATTAGTTATAGTAGAATGCTTTATCTCCTCATCGCGAATGCCATATACGAAGGTGTCCATCATACACCTCTCAGTGATCTCTCCTGGGTTGGCAAGATGAGCCAACCGCTCCACTTTCACCGCAAACTGTTGTAGATACTCACCACTCTTCTGTACACGTGTTCGTAGCTCTACTTGGTACATCTGCTTGCGATGTTCACTACCATACTTGCTTTGAACGGCATTCATCAAGCTTTCATAGCAGTCTCGCTCACTTTCTGATATAGTTTGCAGCTCATCAGCGGCAGCATCTTTCATCGAAACGGTTAATGCAGCCACTTTTTCGCGAGCACTCCAACCATTTGTGCTAGCGGTAGTCTCAAGCTGCATTCTGAAGACGCTAAATGTCGTGGTTCCATCATTGGTAGGAGGGTTCAGTTTTATTGAGGATAAAGCTGGCACAGGCAATGCGCCTTCCTCAAGTAGGTGAATTCTTTGCTCTATTTGTTGCTTGAAATCGTTCTGCTTTTGCTCGTTCGCAATGAATTTTTGTTCTACAGATTTTTCGAACGATTCTTGCCGTGTCACAATTTCACAAACCTTCCTGTCTACCATCTCGGACATTTCTTTCATCTGCTGTGAGTTCTGTTCCGCTAGTTGAGCAAGTCGCCTTTCACTCTGCTGTAACTGTTCTTTGACTTCCTCTTTGGCAGCTTGAGCATTTTTTGTAACTGTCCCTTGACAGCTTGAGCATTTTTTTCTTCTCGCTGCTGCATTGAAGGATTGTATTACCCCGATGAGTGCGCTCATGTCAAAGTTACCCGTGTTAGTTTCTGGGGGTGTTTCTTCTTGGCGAGATGTCGGAAACCCTTCAGATTGGAATTCATGCTCATCTACGTCTATACCCTGCTCCTCTAAAGCGCTTCTTAATCGCACCTGCAGCTCCGCTTTAAGCCCTTGTGTTTGCAAATTTAAGCGCTCAAGCTCCTTCTCTCCTTCCCACTTCTGACACCAATTGTTACGAAATTGCCCTCCTGGGAATTTACTCTAACTCTCTGTACTCGGATTCGTACCACTGGATCCTGTAGTAATTAAACAATCTCTGGTTAAAATAAAATAACTAACTTTATATAATTATTGCAGTTTACAAACTTAATATTAGGCTGAAAGTTTACTTTGTTACAATTGCACTTTATTTCACAATTCATGAATCACTTTATTTGATAAATAATTTCATCACTTTACAAAATCACAATTTCAAATACTCCTGCTTCGATTTAAATGCACGATGTACACACTGTTACGATCTCTTTTCGAATGTCTTCGACTTTGCACAGTCTTGTGCTTTTATAGTTTCGAATGGTTGAGGTAGAAACTTCTAGAATATACTAGAAGTTTCTGGATGTTTCTAGAACTTGATATACACCTCAAAGGAAGCTTTCATTATTTTACACAACCAACAGGGTGTTCTTAAGTAAACTTTTATACGAATATTTTGTGTCTTGACTTACACACACTGGGCGGTGCACTCATTCTCCAAATCCAGATGAGATCCTTAAAGTATGCAATCCCGTTTCACTGATATGCAATCACGTTTCACTGCCCTCCGGTTAATCTTGTTTGTCTCGAACAAGGATAGTACTGCAACCTTTATAAGGAGATAGCCTCTCCAAATGAATGACTATCATTTTGCTCCTGACATTTCTCGCCAACTGGATGCGTTATACTACATCGTTGAGCCGCTTTATCACCTTATAAGGCCCTTCCAAGTGTGTGTGCAGTTTTGGCGATAATCCCTTTCTCCTTTGCGGATTATGAACTAGCTGCCCTTCCTGAAATCCCTTAGAGTTTACTCGTACATCCTATTTGGCTTTCCTTTTATCACTCATCAGTTGTGAACGATTTCTGTTGTTTCCATGAATTTCATTCAACTGTTCTCGATTTTTAGGTATACAATTTGTTAAGAGTGGGAATTCTTTTATTCCACCTTACCTTTGCTGGGTCCTGATGGTTACACCAGACCCTTGTTTTGTGGTTATGAAATAGCCTAGGTGCAAAGCCAAGACTAATATTGAATGAAGATACTGGTGCTTATAACCAGATCTTCGATATTTGTGTGGAAAGTAGCCTAGGTACAAAACCAAAACTATTGTTGAGTGAAGGTACTAGTGCATATAACCAGTCCTCCGGAATGACCAATTCAATAAAACACTCGTTGATAGATTTCAAAGAACTGATACATGTTTAATAACTTCACTTAATTTATACTATTACAATTGAACCATTATTGCTTACTTAGATATTTTACATATAAAATAAAACATAAACAAGTAATAAAAAGGTAATGCAAAAAAACTACAATTAATGTGCACAAAGTGCTAATGCACGTGAAAATTCGGTGTCAGCGATTTGCGCTGTCGTTGGCCGCAGTCAAAGGCGTGCATTGCAGCGGTTGTTGACTTCGCTTAGAATGCAACATTCTCCCCCTCGTTGAACAGCGGTTCAACATTTACAGTAAACGTTGGTTGTTCGCCGGGTGTCGATAGAATTTGTGATTCACTGATATTCAGTCCTTTCCGTTATGCTGGTTTCGGTTTCCTTGTTTTGTGTGTTCGCCATGCGATTACAATTGTAATTATAACGATTCCAAGGACGCAAAGATAACTGACGGTATAATGATGAATATGATGGTAGCTTATGTCATTGGGTTTAAGTTCTGCCAACTGATTCTACAATCGTATTGTTTCTCCCAAGTTGGATATGAAGTGTGTTGGCTTATTTGATAGAGGCGTTAGATGCTTTATCAAAATAGGTTCTGGTAGGCTCGCAAGTCGTGTATAAGCCATTTTACGCGTACTTTCGTAGCTTTTGTGGCCTTGAATAAGTATTTGGCCTTCCTTGATAAAGCAGGTGTCATCAAGCTCCAAGAGTCCGGCGCCGTCTAATGATAGTTGTGAGATGTTGTTGTCACATATCACGTTGATTGAGGACATCTTGTTCACCCCATAAATCCACTGGTTTCCGTTCTGCAACTGATACCAAACGGAATCCGAACCAGCTTGGTGGAGATGACAGCTCTCGGATACTGCTAGATGATTAAATATATCCATTTCACATCTTCCGAATTCAGCGCCTGATTTATAAATGGGATGACGATGGTGGCATAGATAGAGTTGGTTCGTTCCACCTTCATACAAGCGGACAACTCATCATTGAATGGATAATATTGATCCCTGTGAAGGCTTATAGCCAAGATTTTCATAACTGGTTCGATGAGAATTAGAGTTGAATTTATGGATGTAGGAATTGAAGTTAATTTGTACAGGTCGTACTTCTCAGTATCCACTAGTGGCAATCGGAGCCGAAAGAGCACATAGTTTTTGTGAATGGTGCTTTCGATTTCCATTGTCTTGTAGTACTCCAGAATATTGCCTTGAGCTAGTGGTAACCGAAGACCTTCGTGTAAATGTGTCTTGATCGTTGCGAGTTCCTGCCGAAGTTGTGGAGGCGACACCAGTAATGGATTTATCTTGCCATGATGTGTGTCAGTAATACTCTCAATTATGGCCATCTGCATTTGTTATCTAGTTCCATAGCTAGCGCATAGTATAGCTTGGAGAGCTCTTCTTGATGGAGTTGCTCGGTGATATTATTAAATTGGGCAACCACAGTTTGCAGTTGTGCTTGGAAATCACGGAAACCCTTTCCGACTACTATTTGGTCCTTTTTCAGAACATTTAGTGTAGAATCGATAATGGATGTCTGATTTTTCAATAGTTTCACCACGTGGTTCTCGTTTCTATATATTCCATCGATGATGTTTGACATGTCGGCTGCATATTTTGAGTCTTATACTCCGAAAATACTATTAGCAACATTGCCGATAAGATCCAAGGCGCCTCTTTTCTGCTGGCTGTTTGATGGTGCCGACAGAAAATTGTTTTCTTTGCTCATGTCCCTCGGCCTGTGGTTGTGTAATAGACCAATTCGCTGACAAGATTCTCTTTGGAGTAGCTGACCACAAAGTTTGTCTACCATGAACGTCATATTTTTTAAGTCAGTTACCATTTCTAAGTGTACTGCTTTCGTAGTGAAGCAGATAAATACCGCAACATAGTTTTTCTGAGGACGCTTTCCTCTTAGGCGATAGTGTGTCCAGACGGGTCCCCAGAAGTCTACGCCAGAGTTGATGAATGGCCTAGCAGGTTCTACGCGATTCGCAGGTAGATTGCCCATAATTTGAGTTAGGAGTTTAGGCTTGTTTTTGTAGCATGTGATGCAGTTTTGCACAGTCGTTCGTGCCAGAGTTTTCCCTTTTACCGGCCAGAAACGTTGTCGTGTAGTCGCTAAAAGTCCTTGTGGTCCGATATGCAGGTTTTTTCGATGAATGTCCTCCATCAAAAGTTTCGTGAATGGATGAGATGCGGGTAGTAACATCGGGTGTTTTGCATCGTATGAAACGGATGAGGCTTCCAGTCGGCCACCTACTCGAATTATGTTGTTTTCGTCGAGAAATGGTTATAAACTTAAAATATCACTGGATTTGTGAAGTTCTTTGAAGGATTTCAGATGCTTCCACTCTGTTGCAAATTCAGCTTGCTGCATGGCTCTAATTATGATGCGCAATCCCTCTTCGAGTTCTTCAAAGGTTAATGAGGAACCCTTCTTGTGATTAGGATTGCGACTGTGTTGAATAAAGCGTGCTACATAGGCTGTGATCCTTTGGAGTTTAAGAAATGAGTTCCTATGGTTGATGTTGTTTATGAAGTGGTCTCCGCATGATTGGGCCACGTTCACTGTAACCGTTGTTTTTCGTTCTTCATTGCAGTCAGATTCAGGTTTGTATGGCACAGACCATGTTGCTTCTGAGCTATGAAGAAATAAGGGACCATAGAACCATAACGTGCAGTTCTTCAATTTTGATGGAGTAATTCCACGTGATAGAATATCGGCTGGATTTTCTTTCGATCTGACGTGTCGCCATTGTTGAGGTAAGCTGAGGTTTTGTATGGTTGCTATACGGTTGGCAAAGACGGTTTGATATGATGACGATGTGGAATTGATCCATGCTAGAACAATTTCAGAGTCTGACCAGAAGAACGTAGGAGTCTCTCGCAATTGTTGTTCTTTTTTTACTCGATTTACTAGCTCAGCCGTCAACATAGCCGCACAAAATTTTAGTCTTGGAATAGTGGTAGACTTGACTGGTGCAACCTTGGATTTGGAGAAAGTAGTCGTACATGTACTACGTTGTCCTCGGTAACTGAACGAACGTAAACTGCACTGCCGTACGCCCGTTCAGAAGCATCAGCGAAGGCATGTATCTGAACAAATTTCGGCACGTGTTTCCCAAAGGCATGTCTTTGTACATAAATTTTGTCCAATTCAGTTAGTTCATCTCGAAAGCGGAGCCATCGTGTGTGTAGGTCCATTGGTAATGCTGCATCCCAATCTAGCTTCAATGTCCAAAGTTGCTGCAGAAATAGTTTTGCCGACACGACTACTGGTCCATTAAACCCGAGGATACAATCCTTGTTGTATCGAAACAATTTCTTTTGACCCGGAGGCTGTCATTTACTGGAATCCATGACAATCCTAGTGTTTTAATGTGGTCGTCGGAGTCTATATCGAAGTCAAACTGCATTGCTCGATCTGCCATTGGTATCTCCTGCAGCAGTTTGTGATGATTGGCGCACCATTTTCTCAGTTTGAAGCCACCTTTGGCGAGTAGTTGCTGGAGTTGAGTTTGAGCAAAAATGGCTTCTGTTAGGCTATTGCATCCTGTCATGACATCATCCACATAGAAATCCCTTTTGCAGGATTGCGGCAGTGACTGGATGGTTGATCCTTTCATCTTTGGCAAGTTGTTGCAAGCATTTTGTAGCCAAATAAGGTGCTGATGTTGTTCCATATGTTACTGTATTTAGCTTATAGAACTGAATTGGTAAAGTAGGTTCAGTTCTCCAAGCAATTAATTGAAGATTTCGATCCTAGTCGTTGATTAGGATCTGACGGGACATCTTTTCTATATCTGCGCAAATATGGTGAATAGATCGTCTTGAATTGTTGGACCAGTAGCTAGCACGTCATTTAGTGCAAGGTTCGTTGATGACTTCGCTGATGCGTCAAAAACAACTCTCAATTTGGTGGTTGTGCTTGATGGCTTAAGGATACCATGATGTGGTAGGAAGTATGATGGGGATTTTATCTCTTCTTCCTTAATGAGACTCATATGACCAAGTTGATGATATTCGGCCATAAAGTCAGCATACATTCCTTTCAATGTGGGATCTTTGGTGAGCTTGCGTTCCAATGACGTGAATCTCCTCAATGCAAGATCCTTAGAGTGTCCTAATCTTTCAGGTATTTGTTTGGAAGGCAGTTGTACGACAAATCTTCCAAGTGCATTTCTTTTCACTGTTTGGCTGAAGTTCTCTTCGCACATCCTTTCCTCCTGTGTTTGTGTGGGAACCTTGGCGTCTACTTCCTCGAGAATGCAAAATTTTTGTAGGTCGAATTCTGTATTGGTCAGCACTCCGCATGTTAGTTCATCAAGGTAGTTGTTGTCGATTTTGCCCGCCACAATCCATCCAAAAACGGTGTTTTGTAATGTTGGCAAACCCTTTCACAAACGAATTTGTCCGATGCTAAGGAGGTCGTGATACAAATCTGCTCCCAACAGAATGTCAATTGGACCTGGAGTGTTGAATGCTGGGTCTGCCAACTTAATATTGTATTCGGGATGCTATTTTTGTGTTGACACGCCTTTGTGACTGTTGATTGGCGTGCCCGATGCCCTTTATTGTTAACAACTCAGCCTTTCCTTTGAATCCTAGTATATTAGCTAGTTTCACCGTGATGAAATTTAGCTGGGAGCCTGAATCTAGTAAGGCTCGGCATTCGATAGTGGCTCCTGAGTGGTCGATCAATTTCACTACTGCTGTACCCAGTGCGACATACTTAGTGCGTGCAATAGCATGAGTAGCTAATACGCTGTGTTGGTCGATACTTGCAGTTTACGCCTTATCTTTCGTATGACCAGGTTGAATTCTTGAGTTATTAGTATATGAAGCTGGAGAGGGTTGGGTTATGGCTCCTTCAAAGTGTAGCACTTGAAACGCAGTTCGAGAGCGAGTGCCCTGATCTGAGACAGTTGATGCAGAGATTATGACGTTTCACTTGTTGCAGCCGCTTGTCAGGGTTCAACTTGCCAACGTCCTTACATGCGTAGAGAGGATGGTTACTTCCGCAAAGCGGACAATTGACGGTATTTGTTGCAAGTAGTGTACTTGCTTTGCTGATTGATTTGCCTCCTAAAGCCTCTAGAGCTTGGAAGCGGGATTGCAGAAAGCTTAGGAAATCCTTGAATGATTGGAGTTCCCGTTGCTTAACTAGCGATTGTTCATACAGTGTGTGTGAAGCCTTGTCCAACTTCCTTATACATATGAACAATAGAATTGGAGCCCAGGTGCCAGTGTCAATTCCGATGTTTTGTAATCCCAATGCACATTATTGGGTTGTGTCATGGAAACGCTTTAAACTGTCGGCTCCTTCTGCTACAACATTGGGTTGGTTGACAAGTTTACTTAGCAGTGCATTTACCAGCAGCCTAGTATTCTCATAGCGCTCCTTTAGAATGCTCCAAGCTGTCAAGTAGTTTTCTTCTGTGGCTCCAAGCTCTCAAGTAGTTTTCTTCTGTTATCAGGCGCTCGGCTTCTCCTACTAAGTTGGACTTTAGGTAGAACAATTTCTGGCAGTTCGCTATCTTCTCTTTATGGATCATTTCATTAAAGAGGTCATGAAATTGTCTCCAATTCAAATAATTGCCATCGAATTTAGGCAAGGTTATCTTGGGCAGATTTAAGGAATTGTTTGCTACCGGTGTTGATGTAGCTTCTGCGTCCCACTTACTTAATAGCACCAGTACGGACTGTACTTCTTCTTTCAGGGTTATATATTGGTGTATATCATAACCCACAAGAGTAGGATCAGCCTCCAATTCCCATAGCTGATTGTTGATGTCTTCGATATGGTTCCAATGTTGTAGTATGTTCCCTTTCTTGAATGAAAGGAACTGTTTCGAGCGTCGATCCGTTTCGGCAATAATTGAATTTAGTTGCCGTCGTAGTGTCCTTATCACTTCGGCTTGGCGTCGAATTAACCGCGTAGACTCGCTTAGTCGACGATTGGTTGATGAGTCTCGCTGCGGTTTGGTACCTGCTGAATATGCCGTGTGTCCAGTAGCACCTTGATGATCTATTGTGGCCGCAGGAGGACTATCTAACTTCTCCTCATTTGAAGTATCTGGGTGTTGAGTCAGCTCCGCGAGGCGTCTCTCAAACATATCCCGATATGTTGATGAAATAGCTGCAATTTTGGCATAATAATCGTTTTGAAAATATGCATGGTCAAGTGGAATCCCTGGCAAGGCTCTTAATTCCGAGTCCTGTTGCTCAAAGGTTGTCCAGTATTCATCCAGTCGTCTTATGCGTTCCTCGTAATAGATGATCGTTTTACGCTGCTCCGAGTCCTTTTTGAAGTTGCTTATGAGCGCTTCGATCTGCCGCCCAATCTGCTCCTGGTGCTTCGCAAGAGTCTCCATGTTAAGCTTCTACGATGATTGTGATCAGGCACAGGATCACGTCGGGGTCACCAATGTTAAGAGTGGGAATTCTTTTATTCCACCTTACCTTTGCTGGGTCCTGATGGTTACACCAGACCCTTGTTTTGTATTTATGAAATAGCCTAGGTGCAAAGCCAATACTAATATGAATGAAGATACTTATAACCAGATCTTCGATATTTGTGTGGAAAGTAGCCTAGGTACAAAACCAAGACTATTGTTGAGTGAAGGTACTAGTGCATATAACCAGTCCTCCGGAATTACCAATTCAATAAAACACTCGTTGATAGGTTTCAAAGAACTGATACATGTTTAATAACTTCACTTAATTTATACTATTACAATTGAACCATTATTGCTTACTTAGATATTTTACATTTAAAATAAAACATAAACAAGTAATAAAAAGGTAATGCAAAAAAACTACAATTAATGTGCACAAAGTGCTGATGCACGTGAAAATTCGGTGTCAGCGATTTGCGCTGTCGTTGGCCGCAGTCAAGGGCGTGCATTGCAGCGGTTGTTGACTTCGCTTAGAATGCAACACAATTGCTGCATGGAAGTACTGTAGACGACTCTTTAGTCCATTCTTTTGCCAAAATGTCGGGTACCTTTTAATTAGCTCGTATCTTGCTTTTCTTGTCTCGCGGTTGCCTCTCACAGTTTACAATTGCTGAGATTCTCTGGCACCTTACCTTCTCCTTCGCTATGGTTCCAGCGGTATTTGAAATATTCATTACTTTTTCTGGTACGATTCGGCTCTTATGCTTCCCAACATCTCCGCACATTTTGGGCCGTATAACTGCCTCTGACTTGAGTGGGATTTTTGACCGTCGCGATACAATGGCTTGTTTAACACCTCCATACTTATCCTCACCAAAGAATAACGGTATTTCGGTGTTCGCATATTTCAGCACTCAGCTTTTGAAATCTAGCGTAAATCCATTCCGAATCATAAGATCACACCTAATCCACAATATCCGCAACTATAAACTCGTGCGTCATTGTTGTGGTGCCGATAGTGATTTTCCGTGTAGCTTTTCCCAGTACCGGTGCATCATCTCCAGTTGCCGTACGCAAACTTATTCCCTGAAGCGGCTCGATTCCCCGAACGAGATCCCTTCTAATTATGGAATGTGATGCCCCCGTATCCAAAGTTACCACAATTTTGCTTCCGCTTATTACACTGTTGACAGTTAGGCTGTTATTTTTCCGCGCCATTTGAGAAACGAAGATTCTTCGGCCATCAGTTGTGGGAGTCCGTTCATTTCCCGGCTTGACAATCTTTTCCGATTCCCTAATTCGGACTTTGTCTTGCTTTGGCAATCTTACCAGAGCTTGTGTTGCATAACGTTTCCATCTTAACTGACAATTACGAGCCATGTGTCAGACATCACCGCAGGTAAAGCATTTGCCCGTGAAACTTTTTCCGTTCTCGACTCTTATCTGACGGGCTGTGCATTCTGACCGACACACCAATGCTGCTGTCTCTGATAACAAAGCGCTAGCTACTGTCTCCATAGATGTAGCTTTCGGATTAGTTATAGCAGAACGCTTTATCTCCTCATCGCGAATGCCATATACGAAGGTGTCCATCATACACCTCTCAGTGATCTCCTTGGGTAGGCAAGATGAGCCAACCGCTCCACTTCCGCCGCAAACTGTTGTAGAGACTCACCACTCTTCTGTACACGTGTTCGTAGCTCTACTTGGTACATCTGGTTGCGATGTTCACTACCAAACTTGTGCTGAACGGCATTCATCAAGCTTTCATAGCAGTCTCGCTCACTTTCTGAGATAGTTTGCAGCTCATCAGCTCATCAGCGGCAGCACCTTTCAACGAAATGGTTAATGCAGCCACTTTTTCGCGAGCACTCCAACCATTTGTGCTAGCGGTAGTCTCAAACTGCATTCTGAAGACGCTAAATGTCGTGGTTCCATCATAGGTAGGAGGCTTCAGTTTTATTGAGGATAAAGCTGGCACAGGCAATGCGCCTTCCTGTAGTAGGTGAATTCTTTGCTCTATTTGTTGCTTGAAAACGTTCTGCTTTTGCTCGTTCGCAATGAATTTTTGTTCTACAGATTTTTCGAACGATTCTTGCCGTGTCACAATTTCACAAACCTTCCTGTCTACCATCTCGGACATTTCTTTCATCTGCTATCAGTTCTGTTCCGCTAGTTGACCAAGTCGCCTTTCACTCTGCTGTAACTGTTCTTTGACTTCCTCTTTGATAGCTTGAGCATTTTGTTGTAACTGTCCCTTGACAGCTTGAGCATTTTTTTCATCTCGCTGCTGCATCTTTTCATCTCGCTGCTGCATATCTTGTTTGAAGGATTGTATTACCCCGATGAGTGCGCTCATGTCAAAGTTACCCGTGTTAGTTTCTTGGGGTGTTTCTTCGTGTCGAGATGTCGATGTGTGCCCTTTACATTGGAATTCATGCTCATCGACGTCTATACCCTGCTCCTCTAAAGTGCTTCTTAATCGCACCTGCAGCTCCGCTTTAAGCCCTTGTGTTTGCAAATTTAAGCGCTCAAGCTCCTTCTTGAGCTGCTCCAATCACAGTTTTTAAAATTTAACCATTGCTTATTACAGATACACAATCCCACTTCTGACACCAATTGTTACGAAATTGCCCTCCTGAGAATTTACTCTAACTCTCTGTACTCGGATTCGTACCACTGGATCCTGTAGTAATTAAACAATCTCTGGTTAAATTAAAATAACTAACTATATTTAATTATTGCAACATACAGACTTAATATTAGGCTGAAAGTTTACTTTGTTACAATTGCACTTTATTTCACAATTCATGAATCACTTTATTTAATAAGTAATTTCATCACTTTACAAAATCACAACTTCAAATACTGCTGCTTCGATTTAAATGCACGATGTACACACTGTTACGATCTCTATTCGAATGTCTTCGACTTTGCACAGTCTTGTGCTTTTATAGTTTCGAATGGTTGAGGTAGAAACTTCTAGAATATACTAGAAGTTTCTGGATGTTTCTAGAACTTGATATACAGGAAAGGAAGCTTTCATTATTTCACACCACCGACAGGGTGTTCTTAAGTAAACTTTTATACGAATATTTCGTGTCTCGACTTACTCACACAGGGTGGTGCACTCATTCTCGAACTCCATATGGGATCCTAAAAGTATGCAATCCCGTTTCACTGATATGCAATCACGTTTCACTGCCCTCCGCTTAATCTTGTTCGTCCCGAACATGGTTAGTACTGCAACCTTTATAAGGAGATAGCCTCTCCAATTGAACGGCTTTCATTTTGCTCCTGACATTTCTCGCCAACTGGATGCGTTATACTACATCGTTGAGCCGCTTTATCACCTTATAAGGCCCTTCCCAGTATGTTTGCAGTTTTGGCGATAATCCCTTTCTCCTTTGCGGATTATGAAGCATAACTAGCTGCCCTTCCTGAAATCCCTTAGAGTTTACTCGTACATCATATCTGGCTTTCCCTTTATCACTCATCAGTTGTGTACGATTTCTGCTGTTTCCATGAATTTCATTCAATTGTTCTCGATTTGTAGGTATACAATTGCTGCATGGAAGTACTGTAGATGACCTTTTTATTAGCTCGTATCTTGCTTTTCGTGTCTCGCGGTTGCCTCTCACAGATTACAATTGCTGAGATTCTCTGACACCTTACCTTCTTTTTCGCTATGGTTTCAGCGGTATTTGAAATATTCATTACTTTTTCTGGTCCGATTCGGCTCTTATGCTTCCCAACATCTCCGCACATTTTGGGCCGTATATCTGCCTCTGACTTGAATGGGATTTTGTCCCCCGCGATACAATGGCTTGTTTAACACCTCCATACTTATCCTCATCAAAGAATAACGGTATTTCGGTGTTCGCATATTTCAGCACTCGGCTTTTGAAATCTAGCGTGAATCCATTCCGAATCATAAAATACACACCTAAGATTACTTCATCCACAATATCCGCAACTATAAACTCGTGCGTCATTGTTGTGGTGCCGATAGTGATTTTCCGTGTAACTTTTCCCAGTACTGGTGCATCATCTCCAGTTGCCGTACGCAAACTTATTCCCTGAAGCGGCTCGATTCCCCGAACGAGATCCCTTCTAATTATGGAATGTGATGCCCCCGTATCCCAAGTTATTACAATTTTGCTTCCACTGTTGACAATTAGGCTGTTATTTTTCCGCGCCATCTGAGAAACGAAGATTCTTCGGCCATCAGTTGTGGGAGTCCGTTCATTTCCCGGCTTAACAATCTTTTCCGATTCCCTAATTCAGACTTTGTCTTGCTTTGGCAATCTTACCAGAAATTGTGTTGCATAACGTTTCCATCTCAACTGACAATTACGAGCCATGTGTCAGACATCACCGCAGGTAAAGCATTTGCCCGTGAAACTTTGTCCGTTCTCGCCTCTTATCTGACGGGCTGTGCATTCTAAAGACACACCAATGCTGCTGTCTCTGATAACAAAGCGCTAGCTACTGTCTCCATAGATGTAGCTTTCGGATTAGTTATAGCAGAACGGTTTATCTCCTCATCGCGAATGCCATATACGAAGGTGTCCATCATACACCCCTCAGTGATCTCTCCTGGGAAGGCGAGATGAGCCAACCGCTCCACTTCCGCCGCAAACTGTTTTAATGACTCACGACTCTTCTGTACACGTGTTCGTAGCTCCACTTGGTACATCTGCGTGCGATGTTCACTACCATACTTGCGCTGAATGCAGTCTCGTTCACTTTCTGAGATAGTTTGCAGCTCATCAGCGGCAGCACCTTTCAACGAAACGGTTAATGCAGCCAATTTTCCGCGAGCACTCCAACCATTTGGGCTAGCGGTAGTCTGAAACTGCATTCTGAAGACTCTAAATGTCTTGGTTCCATCATTGGTAGGAGGCTTCAGTTTTATTGAGAATAAAGCTGGCACAGGCAATGCGCGTTCCTGTAGTAGGTGAATTCTTTGCCCTATTTGTTGCTCGAGATCTGTTTTTGCTCGTTCGCAATGATTTTTGTTCTACAGATTTTTCTAACGATTCTTGCCGTGTCTCAATTTCACAAACCTTCCTGTCTACCATCTCGGACATTTCTTTCATCTGTTGTGAGTTCTGTTCCGCTAGTTGAGAAAGTCGCCTTTCACTCTGCTGTAACTGTTCTTTGACTTCCTCTTTGACAGATTGAGCATTTTGTTGTAACTGTCCCTTGACAGCTTGAGCATTTTTTTCAACTCGCTGCTGCATCTTTTCATCTCGCTGCTGCATATCCTGTTTGAAGGATTGTATTACCCCGATGAGTGCGCTCATGTCAAAGTTACCCGTGTTAGTTTCTGGGGGTGTTTCTTCTTGGCGAGATGTCGTAGGCCCTTCACATTGGAATTCATGCTCATCGACGTCTATACCCTGCTCCTCTAAAGCGCTTCTTAATCGCACCTGCAGCTCCGTTTTAAGCCCTTGTATTTGCAAATATAAGCGCTCAAGCTCCTTCTTGAGCTGCTCCAATCTCAGTTTTTCAAATTTAACCATTGCTTATTACAGATACACAATCCCACTTCTGAAACCAATTATTACGAAATTGCCCTCCTGAGAACTTACTCTAACTCTCTGTACTCGGATTCGTACCACTGGATCCTATAATAATTAACCAATCTCTGGTTAAATTAAAATAACTAACTTTATTTAATTATTGCAATTTACAAACTTAATATTAGGCTGAAAGTTTACTTTGTTACAATTTGCACTTTATTTCACAATTCATGAATCACTTTATTTAATAAGTAATTTCATCACTTTACAAAATCACAATTTCAAATACTGCTGCTTCGATTCAAAAGCACGATGTACACACTGTTACGATTTCTGTTCGAATGTCTTGTCGACTTTGCATAGTCTTGTGCTTTTATAGTTTCGAATGGTTGAGGCAGAAACTTCTAATATATACAAAAGTTTCTGGATGTTTCTAGAACTTGATATAAAGGAAAGGAAGCTTTCATTATTTTACACCACCGACATTGTGTTCTTAAGTAAACTTTTATACAAATATTTCGTGTCTTGACTTACACACACAGGGTGCTGCACTCATTCTCGAACTCCAGATGGGGTCCTAAAATTATGCAATCCCGTTTCACTGATATGCAATCACGTTTCACTGCCCTCCGCTTAATCTTTTTCGTCGCGAACAAGGATAGTACTGCAACCTTTATAAGGAGATAGCCTCTCCAAATGAACGACTTTCATTTTGCTCCTGACATTTGTCGCCAACTGGATGCGTTATACTACATCGTTGAGCCGCTGTATCACCTTATAAGGCCCTTCCCAGTGTGTTTGCAGTTTTGGCGATAATCCATTTCTCCTTTGCGGATTATGAAGCAGAACTAGCTGCCCTTCCTGAAATTGCTTAGAAATTACTAGTACATCATATTTGGCTTTCCTTTTATCACTCATCAGTTGTGTACGATTTCTGCTGTTTCCATGAATTTCATTCAACTGTTCTCGATTCTTAGGTATACAATTGCTGCTTGGAAGTACTGTAGATGACTCTTTAGTCAATTCCTTCGCCAGAATGTCGGGTACCTTTTTATTAGCTCATATCTTGCTTTTCGTGTCTCGCGGTTCCCTCTCACAGATTACAATTGCTGAGATTCTCTGGCACCTTACCTTCTTTTTCGCTATGGTTTCAGCCGTATTTGAAATATTCATTACTTTTTCTGGTACGATTCGGCTCTTATGCTTCCCAACATCTCCGCCCATTTTGGTCCGTATAACTGTCTCTGACTTGAGTGGGATTTTTGTCCGTCGCGATACAATGGCTTGTTTAGCACCTCCATACTTATTGTCACCAAAGAATAACGGTATTTCGGTGTTCGCATAATTCAGCACTCGGCTTTCGAAATCTAGCGTCAATCCATTCCGAATCATAAAATCCACACCTAAGATTACTTCATCCACAATATCCGCAACTATAAACTCGTGCGTCACTGTTGTGGTGCCGATAGTGATTTTCCGTGTAACTTTTCCAAGTACCGGTGCATCATCTCCAGTTGCCGTACGCAAACGTATTCCCTGAAGCGGCTCGATTCCCCGAACGAGATCCCTTTTAATTATGGAATGTGATGCCCCCGTATCCAAAGTTACCACAATTTTGCCTCCGCTTATTACACTGTTGACAGTTAGGCTGTTATTTTTTCGCGCCATCTGAGAAACGAAGATCCTTGGGCCATCAGTTGTGGGAGTCCGTTCATTTCCCGGCTTGACAATCTTTTCCGATTCCCTAATTCGGACTTTGTCTTGGTTTGGCAAGCTTACCGGAGCTTGTGTTGCAAAACGTTTCTATATCAATTGACAATTACGAGCCATGTGTCAGACATCACCGCAGGTAAAGCATTTGCCCGTGAAACTTTGTCCGTTCTCGACTCTTATCTGACGGGCTGTGCATTCTGACCGACACACCAATGCTGCTGTCTCTGATAACAAAGCGCTAGCTACTGTCTCCATATATGTAGCTTTCGGATTAGTTATAGCAGAACGCTTTATCTCCTCATCGCGAATGCTATATACGAAGGTGTCCTTCATACACCTCTCAGTGATCTCTCCTGGGTAGGCAAGATGAGCCAACCGCTCCACTTCCGCCGCAAACTGTTGTAGAGACTCACCACTCTTCTGTACACGTATTCGTAGCTCTACTTGGTACATCTGCTTGCGATGTTCACTACCATACTTGCGCTGAACGGCATTCATCAAGCTTTCATAGCAGTCTCGCTCACTTTCTGAGATAGTTTGTAGCTCATCAGCGGCAGCACCATTCAACGAAACGGTTAATGTAGCCAATTTTCCGCGAGCACTCCAACCATTTGTGCTAGCGGTAGTCTCAAACTGCATTCTGAAGACGGTAAATGTCGTGGTTCCATCATAGGTAGGAGGCTTCAGTTTTATTGAGGATAAAGCTGACACAGGCAATGCGCCTTCCTGTAGTAGGTGAATTCTTTGTTCTATTTGTTGCTTGAAATCGTTCTGCTTTTGCTCGTTCGCAATGAATTTTTGTTCTACAGATTTTTCGAACGATTCTTGCCGTGACTCAATTTCACAAACCTTCCTGTCTACCATCTCGGACATTTCTTTCATCTGCTGTGAGTTCTGTTCCGTTAGTTTAGAGAGTCGCCTTCACTCTGCTGTAACTGTTCTTTGACTTCCTCATCTCGCTGCTGCATATCCTGTTTGAAGGATTGTATTACCCCGATGAGTGCGCTCATGTCAAAGTTACCCGTGTTAGTTGCTGGGGTGTTTCTTCTTGGCGAGATGTCGTAGGCCCTTCACATTGGAATTCATGCTCATCGACGTCTATACCCTGCTCCTCTAAAGCGCTTCTTAATCGCACCTGCAGCTCCGCTTTAAGCCCTTGTGTTTGCAAATTTAAGCGCTCAAGCTCCTGCATGAGCTGCTCCAATCTCAGTTTTTCAAATTTAACCATTGCTTATTACAGATACACAATCCCACTTCTGACACCAATTGTTACGAAATTGCCCTGCTGAGAATTTACTCTAACTCTCTGTACTCGGATTCGTACCACTGGGTCCTGTAGTAATTAAACAATCTCTGGTTAAATTAAAATAACTAACTTTATTTAATTATTGCAATTTACAATCTTAATATTAGGCTGAAAGTTTACTTTGTTACAATTTGCACTTTATTTCACAATTCATGAATCACTTTATTTAACAAGTAATTTCATCACTTTACAAAATCACAATTTCAAATACTGCTGCTTCGATTTAAATCAGTGATTCCCACATGTTGAATTCCTCGGCACATGTACCGGATAGCAAAATGCTGTTCAAGCGCTGTCGACACACATATAGTATAAGTTTGTTCGTGTGGTTTCGATCGTTTGGGTTCGTTGTTTACATTTTTTCAATGCAAATTTAATCAGTTGCTGTTCAGCATTTGTGTGAGTAGGGTCTCGCTGCGCAATTGTTTGAAAATAAACCCAAAGAAAAATGTTCAATGAAGAATGGGAAAATAATTTCTTTTTTTTAGAAAACATCGATGGCGATATATGATGAATATGTTTTTTAATTTGAATGAATATGTTTTTTCCTAAGCACAAATAAAATTATAATAAACTCAAAAAAAATCTTTTATCATTGACAGTTGCATATGTTTTGAGTGTACAACTGGCGAACATGCAGCTAAACTTCGTTTTAATATGCTTCACACACAAGCGCAATACGTGATAATATATGTGTGGGCATCACTGATTTAAATGCACGATGGACACACTGTTACGATCTCTGTTCGAATTTCTTCGACTTTGCACAGTCTTGTGCTTTTATAGTTTCGGATGGTTGAGAATCGTAGAAACTTCTAGAATATACTAGAAGTTTCTGGATGTTTCTAGGACTTGATATACACCTCAAAGGAAGCTTTCATTATTTTACACCACCAACAGAGTTTTCTTAAGTAAACTTTTATACGAATATTTCGTGTCTTGACTTACACACACAGGGTGGTGCACTCATTCTCGAACTCCAGATGGGATCCTAAAATTATGCAATCCCTTTTCACTGATATGCAATCACGATTCACTCCCCACCGCTTAACCTTGTTCGTCCCGAACAAGGATAGTACTAAAACTTTTATAAGGAGATAGCCTCTCCAAATGAACGACTTTCATTTTGCTCCTGACATTTCTCGCCAACTGGATGCGTTATACTACATCGTTGAGCCGCTTTATCACCTTATAAGGCCCTACCCAGTGTGTTTGCAGTTTTGGCGATAGTCCCTTTCTCCTTTGCGGATTATGAAGCATAACTAGCTGCCCTTCCTAAAATCCCTTCGAGTTTACTGGTACATCATATCCGGCTTTCCTTTTATCACTCATCAGTTTTGTACGATTTCTGCTGTTTCCATGAATTTCATTCAACTGTTGTCGATTTTTAGGTATACAATTGCTGAATGGAAGTACTGTAGATGACTTTTTATTCCATTCTTTCGCCAGAATGTCGGGTACCTTTTTATTAGCTCGTATCTTGCTTTTCGTGCTTCTCGATTCTCTGGCACCTTACGTTCTTTTTCGCTATGGTTCCAGCGGTATTTGAAATATTCATTACTTTTTCTGGTACGATTCGGCTCTCATGCTTCCCAACATCTCCGCCCATTTTGGCCCGTATAACTGCCTCTGACTTGAGTGGGATTTTTGTCCGTCGCGATACAATGGCTTGTTTAACACCTCCATACTTATCCTCACCAAGGAATAACGGTATTTCGGTGTTCGCATATTTCAGCACTCAGCTTTTGAAATCTAGCGTGATTCCATTCCGAATCATAAAATCCACACCTAAGATTACTTCATCCACAATATCCGCAACTATAAACTCGTGCGTCATTGTTGTGGTGCCGATAGTGATTTTCCGTGTAACTTTTCCCAGTACCGGTGCATCATCTCCAGTTGCCGTACGCAAACTTATTCCCTGAAGCGGCTCGATTCCCCGAACGAGATTCCTTCTAATTATGAAATGTGATGCCCCCGTATCCAAAGTTACCACAATTTTGCTTCCGCTTATTACACTGTTGACAGTTAGGCTGTAATCTTTCCGCGCCATCTGAGAAACGAAGATTTTTGGGCCATCAGTTGTGGGAGTCCGTTCATTTCCCGGCTTGACAATCTTTTCCGATTCTCTAAATCGGACTTTGTCTTGCTTTGGCAATCTTACCGGAGCTTGTGTTGCATAACGTTTCCATCTCAACTGACAATTACGAGCCATGTGTCAGACATCACCGCAGGTGCACGCATTTGCCCGTGAAACTTTGTCTGTTCTCGACTCTTATCTGACGAGCTGTGCATTCTGACCGACACACCAATGCTGCTGTCTCTGATAACAAAGCGTTAGCTACTGTCTCCATATACGAGGTGTGATGAAAAAATAACCGTTATTTTCATCTTTTCGTGAGTTACGTATGTTCGATGTTCGCATTTTTTTCCTGTTATTTTGGTACACATGTCTGTTATATATGTTGGCAATACGAACCATTTTGGATTGTCAGTTTGGTTTTGACAGATAAAAAGGTTAGTCGTGTTTTGGTGTGCTCTTCGATTTTGTACTATTCGAAAAAATGGATCAAAGAAACTGTATTCAGTTTTGTGTAAAAAATGAAATTAAATGCGCAAGGACATTTGAAATGTTGACTGTGGCCTTTGGCGAGTCTACTATGAGCAGAACACAAGTTCGATTGTGGTATAACCGGTTTAAGGAAGGCCGAGAAGATGTCAATGACGATGCTCGTCCTGGTCGCCCGAGCACGTCAACAGCCGATGAAAACTTTGACGCAGTGAAGAAAATGATTTTGGATAATCGTCGAATCACTATCAGAGAGGTTGCTGATGATGTTGGCATATCGTTCGGCTCATGCCAAGCAATTTTTACGGATAGGCATGAAACGTGCGGCAGCGAAGATTGTTCCAAAATTGCTAAATTTTGAGCAAAAACAACGTCGCATGGACATCCCTCAGGAGCTGTTGAA
Source organism: Clusia tigrina (assembly GCA_920105625.2). Taxonomy (NCBI): domain Eukaryota; kingdom Metazoa; phylum Arthropoda; class Insecta; order Diptera; family Clusiidae; genus Clusia; species Clusia tigrina. The sequence continues at coordinate 81,988,581 of OV050030.1, read as the reverse complement.
CATCATCAACGACGATCCAGATTTCCTCAAAAAGATCATAACTGGTGACGAATCGTGGGTGTTTGCCTACGACATTGAAACCAAAGCCCAAACATCCCAATGGAAACGTCCAGATGAGCCAAGACCGAAAAAAGCACGTCAAGTTCGGTCGAACGTAAGGGTTTTGCTGACAGTTTTCTTTGATTGCAATGGCGTAGTGCGAGAAACAATTCGTCAGAAACGCCCAGAATTGTGGAAAAATCAATCATGAAATTTGCACCATGATAACGCAACAGCTCACACATCGATGCTTGTGCGTAATTTTTTGGCCAAAAGCAAAACCGTTATCATGCCTCAACCACCGTATTCACTGGACTTGGCCCCCGCTGACTTTTTCCTCTTTCCAAAACTGAAGACACAGATGAAAGGAAAGCGTTTTGCTACGATTGAGGAGATAAAAGAAAAATCGAAACAGGAGCTGTTGGCGATACCAAAAAAAGCGTTTCAGAAGTGTTTCGAGGATTGGAAAAAACGATGGCATATGTGTATTATATCTGAGGGGAATTACTTTGAAAGGGACAAGATAGTTGTTGTTGAATAAATAAATACTTTTTGAAAAAATTTAAAATAACGGTTATTTTTTGATCAAACCTCGTATGTAGCTTTCGGATTAGTTATCGCAGAACGCTTTATCTCCTCATCGCGAATGCCATATTCGAAGGTGTCCATCATACACCTCTCTGGTGTGATCTCTCCTGGGTAGGCAAGATGAGCCAACCGCTCCGCTTCCGCCGCAAACTGTTGTAGAGACTCACCACTCTTCTGTGCACGTGTCCGTAGCTCTACTTGGTACATCTGCTTGCGATGTTCACTACCATACTTGCGCTGAACGGCATTCATCAAGCTTTCACTTTCTGAGATAGTTTGCAGCTCATCAACGGCAGCACCTTTCAACGAAACGGTTAATGCAGCCACTTTTTCGCGAGCACTCCATCCATCTGTGCTAGCGGTAGTCTCAAACTGCATTCTGAAGACGCTAAATGTCGTGGTTCCATCATAGGTAGGAGGCTTCAGTTTTATTGAGGATAAAGCTGGCACAGGCAATGCGCCTTCCTGTAGTAGGTGAGTTCTTTGCTCTATTTGTTGCTTGAAATCGTTCTGCTTTTGCTCGTTCGCAATGAATTTTTGTTCTAAAGATTTTTCGAACGATTCTTGCCGTGTCTCAATTTCACAAACCTTCCTGTCAACCATCTCGGACATTTCTTTCATCTGGTGTGAGTTCTGTTCCGCTAGTTGAGAAAGTCGCCTTTCACTCTGCTGTAACTGTTCTTTGACTTCCTCTTTGACAGCTTGAGCATTTTGTTGTAACTGTCCCTTGACAGCTTGAGCATTTTTTTCAACTCGCTGCTGCATCTTTTCATCTCGCTGCTGCATATCCTGTTTGAAGGATTGTATTACCCCGATGAGTGCGCTCATGTCAAAGTTACCCTTGTTAGTTTCTGGGCGTGTTTCTTCTTGGCGAGATGTCGTAGGCCCTTCACATTGGAATTCATGCTCTTCGAAATCTATACACAATCTCAGTTTCTCGAATTTAACCATTGCTTATTACAGATACACAATCCCACTTCTGACACCAATTGTTACGAAATTGCCCTCCTGAGAATTTACTCTAACTCTCTGTACTCGGATTCGTACCGCTGGATCATGTAGTAATTAAACAATCTCTGGTTAAATTAAAATAACTAACTTTATTTAATTATTGCAATTTATAAACTTAATATTAGGCTGAAAGTTTACTTTGTTACAATTTGCACTTTATTTCACAATTCATGAATCACTTTATTTAATAAGTAACTTCATCACTTTAAAAAATCACAATTGCAAATACTGCTGCTTCGATTTAAATGCACGATGTACACATTGTTACGATCTCTGTTCGTATGTCTTCGACTTTGCACAAGGCTTTTTATAGTTTCGAATGGTTGAGGTAGAAACTTCTAGAATATACTAGAAGTTTCTGGATGTTTCTAGAACTTGATATACACCTCAAAGGAAGCTTTCATTATTTTACACCACCGACAGGGTGTTCTTAAGTAAACTCTTATACGAATATTTCGTGTCTTGACTTACACACACAGGGTGGTGCACTCATTCTCGAACTCCAGATGGGATCTTAAAAGTATGCAATCACGTTTCACTGCCCTCCGCTTAATCTTGTTCGTCCCGAACAAGGATAGTACTGCCACTTTTATAAGGAGATAGCCTCTCCAAATGAAGGACTTTCATTTTGCTTCAGACATTTCTCGCCAACTGGATGTGTTATACTACATCGTTGAGCCGCTTTATCACCTTATAAGGCCCTACCCAGTGTGTTTGCAGTTTTGGCGATAGTCCCTTTCTCCTTTGCGGATTATGAAGCATAACTAGCTGCCCTTCCTGAAATCCCTTAGAGGTTACTCGTACATCATATCTGGCTTTCCTTTTATCGCTCATCAGTTGTGTACGATTTCTGCTGTTTCCATGAATTTAATTCAACTGTTCTCGATTCTTAGGTATACAATTGCTGCTTGGAAGTACTGTAGATGACTCTTTAGTCCATTCTTTCGCCAGAATGTCGGGTACCTTTTTATTAGCTCGTATCTTGCTTTTCGTGTCTCGCGGTTGCCTCTTACAGTTTAGAATTGCTGAGATTCTCTGGCACCTTACCTTCTTTTTCGCTATGGTTTCAGCGGTATTTGAAATATTCATTACTTTTTCTGGTACGATTCGGCTCTCATGCTTCCCAACATCTCCGCCCATTTTGGCCCGTATAACTGCCTCTGACTTGAGTGGGATTTTTGTCCGCCGCGATACAATGGCTTATCTATCACCTCCATACTTATCCTCACCAAAGAATAACGGTATTTCGGTGTTCGCATATTTCAGCACTCGGCTTTTGAAAACTAGCGTGAATCCATTCCGAATCATAGAATCCACGCCTAAGATTACTTCATCCACAATATCCGCAACTATAAACTCGTGCGTCACTGTTGTGGTGCCGATTGTGATTTTCCGTGTAACTTTTCCCGGTGCATCATCTCCAGTTGCCGTACGCAAACTTATTCCTTGAAGCGGTTCGATTCCCCGAACGAGATCCCTTCTAATTATGGAATGTGATGCCCCCATATCCAAAGCTACCACAATTTTGCTTCCGCTTATTACACTGCTGACAGTTAGGCTGTTATTTTTCCATCAGTTGTGGGAGTCCGTTCATTTCCCGGCTTGACAATCTTTTCCGATTCCCTAATTCGGACTTTGTCTGGCTTTATCAATCTTACCGGAGCTTGTGTTGCATAAAGTTTCCATATCAACTAACAATTACGAGCCATGTGTCAGACATCACCGCAGGTAAAGCATTTGCCCGTGAAACTTTGTCCGTTCTCGACTCTTATCTGACGGGCTGTGCATTCTGACCGACACACCACTGCTGCTGTCTCCGATAACAAAGCGCTAGCTACTGTCTCCATATATGTAGCTTTGGGATTAGTTATAGCAGAACGCTTTATCTCCTCATCGCGAATGCCACATATGAAGGTGTCCATCATACACCTCTCAGTGATCTCTCCTGGGTAGGCAAGATGAGCCAACCGCTCCACTTCCGCCGCAAACTGTTGTAGAGACTCACCACTCTTCTGTACACGTATTCGTAGATCTACTTGGTACATATGCTTGCGATGTTCACTACCACACTTGCGCTGAACGGCATTCATCAAGCTTTCATAGCAGTCTCGGTCACTTTCTGAGATAGTTTGCAGCTCATCAGCGGCAGCACCTTTCAACGAAATGGTTAATGCAGCCACTTTTTCGCGAGCAGTCCAACCATTTGTGCTAGCGGTAGTCTCAAACTGCATTCTGAAGACGCTAAATGTCGCGGTTCCATCATAGGTAGGAGGCTTCAGTTTTATTGAGGATAAAGCTGGCACGGGCAATGCGCCTTCCTGTAGTAGGTGAATTCTTTGCCCTATTTGTTGCTTGAAAACGTTCTGCTTTTGCTCGTTCGCAATGAATTTTTGTTCTACAGATTTTTCGAACGATTCTTGCCGTGTCTCAATTTCACAAACCTTCCTGTCTACTATCTCGGACATTTCTTTCATCTGCTGTGAGTTCTGTTCCCCTAGTTGAGCAAGTCGCCTTTAACTCTGCTGTAACTGTTCTTTGACTTCCTCGTTGACAGCTTGAGCATTTTGTTGGAACTGTCCTTGACAGCTTGAGCATTTTTTTCATCTCGCTGCTGCATCTTTTCTTCTCGCTGCTGCATATCCTGTTTGAAGGATTGTATTACCCCGATGACTACGCTCTTGTCAAAGTTACCCGTGTTAGCTTCTGGGGGTGTTTCTTCTTGGCGAGATGTCGTAGGCCTCTCACATTGGAATTCATGCTCATCGACGACTATACCCTGCTCCTCTAAAGCGCTTCTTAATCGCACCTGCAGCTCAGCTTTAAGCCCTTGTGTTTGCAAATTTAAGCGCTCAAGCTCCTTCTTGAGCTGCTCCAATCACAGTTTTTAAAATTTAACCATTGCTTATTACAGATACACAATCCCACTTCTGACACCAATTGTTACAAAATTGCCCTCCTGAGAATTTACTCTAACTCTCTGTACTCGAATTCGTACCACTGGATCCTGTAGTAATTAAACAATCTCTGTTTAAATTAAAATAACTAACTTCATTTAATTATTGCAATTTACAAACTTTATATTAGGCTGAAAGTTTACTTAATTCATGAATCACTTTATTTAATAAGTAATTTCATCACTTTACAAAATCACAATTTCAAATACTGCTGCTTCGATTTAAATGCACGATGTATACACTGTTACGATCTCTGCTCGAATGTCTTCGACTTTGCACAGTCTTGTGCTTTTATAGTTTCGAATGGTTGAGGTAGAAACTTCTAGAATATACTAGAAGTTTCTGGATGTTTCTAGAACTTGATATACACCTCAAAGGAAGCTTTCATTATTTTACACCACCGACAGGTTGTTCTTAAGTAAACTTTTATATGAATATTTCGTGTCTTGACTTACACACACAGGGCGGTGCACTCATTCTCCAACTCCAGATGGGATCCTAAAATTATGCAATCCGGTTTCACTGATATGCAATCACGATTCACTCCCCTCCGCATAATCTTGTTCGTCCCGAACAAGGATAGTACTGCAACCTTTATAAGGAGATAGTCTCTCCAAATGAATGTCTTTCATTGTGCTCCTGACATTTCTCGCCAACTAGATGCTTATACTACATCGTTGAGCCGCTTTATCACCTTATAAAGCCTTTCCCAGTGTGTTTGCAGTTTTGGCGATAATCCCTTTCTCCTTTGCGGATTATGAAGCATAACTAGCTGCCCTTCCTGAAATTGCTTAGAAATTACTCGTACATCATATTTGGCTTTCCTTTTATCACTCATCAGTTGTGTACGATTTCTGCTGTTTCCATGAATTTCATTCAACTGTTCTCGATTCTTGGGTATACAATTGCTGCTTGGAAGTACTGTAGATGACTCTTTAGTCAATTCCTTCGCCAGAATGTCGGGTACCTTTTTATTAGCTCATATCTTGCTTTTCGTGTCTCGCGGTTCCCTCTCACAGATTACAATTGCTGAGATTCTCTGGCACCTTACCTTCTTTTTCGCTATGGTTTCAGCCGTATTTGAAATATTCATTACTTTTTCTGGTACGATTCGGCTCTTATGCTTCCCAACATCTCCGCCCATTTTGGTCCGTATAACTGCCTCTGACTTGAGTGGGATTTTTGTCCGTCGCGATACAATGGCTTGTTTAGCACCTCCATACTTATCGTCACCAAAGAATAACGGTATTTCGGTGTTCGCATAATTCAGCACTCGGCTTTCGAAATCTAGCGTCAATCCATTCCGAATCATAAAATCCACACCTAAGATTACTTCATCCACAATATCCGCAACTATAAACTCGTGCGTCACTGTTGTGGTGCCGATAGTGATTTTCCGTGTAACTTTTCCAAGTACCGGTGCATCATCTCCAGTTGCCGTACGCAAACGTATTCCCTGAAGCGGCTCGATTCCCCGAACGAGATCCCTTTTAATTATGGAATGTGATGCCCCCGTATCCAAAGTTACCACAATTTTGCCTCCGCTTATTACACTGTTGACAGTTAGGCTGTTATTTTTTCGCGCCATCTGAGAAACGAAGATCCTTGGGCCATCAGTTGTGGGAGTCCGTTCATTTCCCGGCTTGACAATCTTTTCCGATTCCCTAATTCGGACTTTGTCTTGGTTTGGCAAGCTTACCGGAGCTTGTGTTGCATAACGTTTCTATATCAATTGACAATTACGAGCCATGTGTCAGACATCACCGCAGGTAAAGCATTTGCCCGTGAAACTTTGTCCGTTCTCGACTCTTATCTGACGGGCTGTGCATTCTGACCGACACACCAATGCTGCTGTCTCTGATAACAAAGCGCTAGCTACTGTCTCCATATATGTAGCTTTCGGATTAGTTATAGCAGAACGCTTTATCTCCTCATCGCGAATGCTATATACGAAGGTGTCCTTCATACACCTCTCAGTGATCTCTCCTGGGTAGGCAAGATGAGCCAACCGCTCCACTTCCGCCGCAAACTGTTGTAGAGACTCACCACTCTTCTGTACACGTATTCGTAGCTCTACTTGGTACATCTGCTTGCGATGTTCACTACCATACTTGCGCTGAACGGCATTCATCAAGCTTTCATAGCAGTCTCGCTCACTTTCTGAGATAGTTTGTAGCTCATCAGCGGCAGCACCATTCAACGAAACGGTTAATGTAGCCAATTTTCCGCGAGCACTCCAACCATTTGTGCTAGCGGTAGTCTCAAACTGCATTCTGAAGACGGTAAATGTCGTGGTTCCATCATAGGTAGGAGGCTTCAGTTTTATTGAGGATAAAGCTGACACAGGCAATGCGCCTTCCTGTAGTAGGTGAATTCTTTGTTCTATTTGTTGCTTGAAATCGTTCTGCTTTTGCTCGTTCGCAATGAATTTTTGTTCTACAGATTTTTCGAACGATTCTTGCCGTGACTCAATTTCACAAACCTTCCTGTCTACCATCTCGGACATTTCTTTCATCTGCTGTGAGTTCTGTTCCGTTAGTTTAGAGAGTCGCCTTCACTCTGCTGTAACTGTTCTTTGACTTAATCATCTCGCTGCTGCATCTTTTCATCTCGCTGCTGCATATCCTGTTTGAAGGATTGTATTACCCCGATGAGTGCGCTCATGTCAAAGTTACCCGTGTTAGTTGCTGGGGTGTTTCTTCTTGGCGAGATGTCGTAGGCCCTTCACATTGGAATTCATGCTCATCGACGTCTATACCCTGCTCCTCTAAAGCGCTTCTTAATCGCACCTGCAGCTCCGCTTTAAGCCCTTGTGTTTGCAAATTTAAGCGCTCAAGCTCCTTCATGAGCTGCTCCAATCTCAGTTTTTCAAATTTAACCATTGCTTATTACAGATACACAATCCCACTTCTGACACCAATTGTTACGAAATTGCCCTGCTGAGAATTTACTCTAACTCTCTGTACTCGGATTCGTACCACTGGGTCCTGTAGTAATTAAACAATCTCTGGTTAAATTAAAATAACTAACTTTATTTAATTATTGCAATTTACAATCTTAATATTAGGCTGAAAGTTTACTTTGTTACAATTTGCACTTTATTTCACAATTCATGAATCACTTTATTTAACAAGTAATTTCATCACTTTACAAAATCACAATTTCAAATACTGCTGCTTCGATTTAAATCAGTGATTCCCACATGTTGAATTCCTCGGCACATGTACCGGATAGCAAAATGCTGTTCAAGCGCTGTCGACACACATATAGTATAAGTTTGTTCGTGTGGTTTCGATCGTTTGGGTTCGTTGTTTACATTTTTTCAATGCAAATTTAATCAGTTGCTGTTCAGCATTTGTGTGAGTAGGGTCTCGCTGCGCAATTGTTTGAAAATAAACCCAAAGAAAAATGTTCAATGAAGAATGGGAAAATAATTTCTTTTTTTTAGAAAACATCGATGGCGATATATGATGAATATGTTTTTTAATTTGAATGAATATGTTTTTTCCTAAGCACAAATAAAATTATAATAAACTCAAAAAAAATCTTTTATCATTGACAGTTGCATATGTTTTGAGTGTACAACTGGCGAACATGCAGCTAAACTTCGTTTTAATATGCTTCACACACAAGCGCAATACGTGATAATATATGTGTGGGCATCACTGATTTAAATGCACGATGGACACACTGTTACGATCTCTGTTCGAATTTCTTCGACTTTGCACAGTCTTGTGCTTTTATAGTTTCGGATGGTTGAGAATCGTAGAAACTTCTAGAATATACTAGAAGTTTCTGGATGTTTCTAGGACTTGATATACACCTCAAAGGAAGCTTTCAGTATTTTACACCACCAACACAGTTTTCTTAAGTAAACTTTTATACGAATATTTCGTGTCTTGACTTACACACACAGGGTGGTGCACTCATTCTCGAACTCCAGATGGGATCCTAAAATTATGCAATCCCTTTTCACTGATATGCAATCACGATTCACTCCCCACCGCTTAACCTTGTTCGTCCCGAACAAGGATAGTACTAAAACTTTTATAAGGAGATAGCCTCTCCAAATGAACGACTTTCATTTTGCTCCTGACATTTCTCGCCAACTGGATGCGTTATACTACATCGTTGAGCCGCATTATCACCTTATAAGGCCCTACCCAGTGTGTTTGCAGTTTTGGCGATAGTCCCTTTCTCCTTTGCGGATTATGAAGCATAACTAGCTGCCCTTCCTAAAATCCCTTCGAGTTTACTGGTACATCATATCCGGCTTTCCTTTTATCACTCATCAGTTTTGTACGATTTCTGCTGTTTCCATGAATTTCATTCAACTGTTGTCGATTTTTAGGTATACAATTGCTGAATGGAAGTACTGTAGATGACTTTTTATTCCATTCTTTCGCCAGAATGTCGGGTACCTTTTTATTAGCTCGTATCTTGCTTTTCGTGCTTCTCGATTCTCTGGCACCTTACGTTCTTTTTCGCTATGGTTCCAGCGGTATTTGAAATATTCATTACTTTTTCTGGTACGATTCGGCTCTCATGCTTCCCAACATCTCCGCCCATTTTGGCCCGTATAACTGCCTCTGACTTGAGTGGGATTTTTGTCCGTCGCGATACAATGGCTTGTTTAACACCTCCATACTTATCCTCACCAAGGAATAACGGTATTTCGGTGTTCGCATATTTCAGCACTCAGCTTTTGAAATCTAGCGTGATTCCATTCCGAATCATAAAATCCACACCTAAGATTACTTCATCCACAATATCCGCAACTATAAACTCGTGCGTCATTGTTGTGGTGCCGATAGTGATTTTCCGTGTAACTTTTCCCAGTACCGGTGCATCATCTCCAGTTGCCGTACGCAAACTTATTCCCTGAAGCGGCTCGATTCCCCGAAGGAGATTCCTTCTAATTATGAAATGTGATGCCCCCGTATCCAAAGTTACCACAATTTTGCTTCCGCTTATTACACTGTTGACAGTTAGGCTGTAATCTTTCCGCGCCATCTGAGAAACGAAGATTTTTGGGCCATCAGTTGTGGGAGTCCGTTCATTTCCCGGCTTGACAATCTTTTCCGATTCTCTAAATCGGACTTTGTCTTGCTTTGGCAATCTTACCGGAGCTTGTGTTGCATATCGTTTCCATCTCAACTGACAATTACGAGCCATCTGTCAGACATCACCGAAGGTGCACGCATTTGCCTGTGAAACTTTGTCTGTTCTCGACTCTTATCTGACGAGCTGTGCATTCTGACCGACACACCAATGCTGCTGTCTCTGATAACAAAGCGTTAGCTACTGTCTCCATATACGAGGTGTGATGAAAAAATAACCGTTATTTTCATCTTTTCGTGAGTTACGTATGTTCGATGTTCGCATTTTTTTCCTGTTATTTTGGTACACATGTCTGTTATATATGTTGGCAATACCAACCATTTTGGATTGTCAGTTTGGTTTTGACAGATAAAAAGGTTAGTCGTGTTTTGGTGTGCTCTTCGATTTTGTACTATTCGAAAAAATGGATCAAAGAAACTGTATTCAGTTTTGTGTAAAAAATGAAATTAAATGCGCAAGGACATTTGAAATGTTGACTGTGGCCTTTGGCGAGTCTACTATGAGCAGAACACAAGTTCGATTGTGGTATAACCGGTTTAAGGAAGGCCGAGAAGATGTCAATGACGATGCTCGTCCTGGTCGCCCGAGCACGTCAACAGCCGATGAAAACTTTGACGCAGTGAAGAAAATGATTTTGGATAATCGTCGAATCACTATCAGAGAGGTTGCTGATGATGTTGGCATATCGTTCGGCTCATGCCAAGCAATTTTTACGGATAGGCATGAAACGTGCGGCAGCGAAGATTGTTCCAAAATTGCTAAATTTTGAGCAAAAACAACGTCGCATGGACATCCCTCAGGAGCTGTTGAACATCGTCAACGACGATCCAGATTTCCTCAAAAAGATCATAACTGGTGACGAATCGTGGGTGTTTGCCTACGACATTGAAACCAAAGCCCAAACATCCCAATGGAAACGTCCAGATGAGCCAAGACCGAAAAAAGCACGTCAAGTTCGGTCGAACGTAAGGGTTTTGCTGACAGTTTTCTTTGATTGCAATGGCGTAGTGCGAGAAACAATTCGTCAGAAACGCCCAGAATTGTGGAAAAATCAATCATGAATTTTGCACCATGATAACGCAACAGCTCACACATCGATGCTTGTGCGTAATTTTTTGGCCAAAAGCAAAACCGTTATCATGCCTCAACCACCGTATTCACTGGACTTGGCCCCCGCTGACTTTTTCCTCTTTCCAAAACTGAAGACACAGATGAAAGGAAAGCGTTTTGCTACGATTGAGGAGATAAAAGAAAAATCGAAACAGGAGCTGTTGGCGATACCAAAAAAAGCGTTTCAGAAGTGTTTCGAGGATTGGAAAAAACGATGGCATATGTGTATTATATCTGAGGGGAATTACTTTGAAAGGGACAAGATAGTTGTTGTTGAATAAATAAATAATTTTTGAAAAAATTTAAAATAACGGTTATTTTTTGATCAAACCTCGTATGTAGCTTTCGGATTAGTTATCGCAGAACGCTTTATCTCCTCATCGCGAATGCCATATTCGAAGGTGTCCATCATACACCTCTCTGGTGTGATCTCTCCTGGGTAGGCAAGATGAGCCAACCGCTCCGCTTCCGCCGCAAACTGTTGTAGAGACTCACCACTCTTCTGTGCACGTGTCCGTAGCTCTACTTGGTACATCTGCTTGCGATGTTCACTACCATACTTGCGCTGAACGGCATTCATCAAGCTTTCACTTTCTGAGATAGTTTGCAGCTCATCAACGGCAGCACCTTTCAACGAAACGGTTAATGCAGCCACTTTTTCGCGAGCACTCCATCCATCTGTGCTAGCGGTAGTCTCAAACTGCATTCTGAAGACGCTAAATGTCGTGGTTCCATCATAGGTAGGAGGCTTCAGTTTTATTGAGGATAAAGCTGGCACAGGAAATGCGCCTTCCTGTAGTAGGTGAATTCTTTGCTCTATTTGTTGCTTGAAATCGTTCTGCTTTTGCTCGTTCGCAATGAATTTTTGTTCTAAAGATTTTTAGAACGATTCTTGCCGTGTCTCAATTTCACAAACCTTCCTGTCAACCATCTACGACATTTCTTTCATCTGCTGTGAGTTCTGTTCCGCTAGTTGAGAAAGTCGCCTTTCACTCTGCTGTAACTGTTCTTGGACTTCCTCTTTGACAGCTTGAGCATTTTGTTGTAACTGTCCCTTGACAGCTTGAGCATTTTTTTCAACTCGCTGCTGCATCTTTTCATCTCGCTGCTGCATATCCTGTTTGAAGGATTGTATTACCCCGATGAGTGCGCTCATGTCAAAGTTACCCTTGTTAGTTTCTGGGCGTGTTTCTTCTTGGCGAGATGTCGTAGGCCCTTCACATTGGAATTCATGCTCTTCGAAATCTATACACAATCTCAGTTTCTCGAATTTAACCATTGCTTATTACAGATACACAATCCCACTTCTGACACCAATTGTTACGAAATTGCCCTCCTGAGAATTTACTCTAACTCTCTGTACTCGGATTCGTACCGCTGGATCATGTAGTAATTAAACAATCTCTGGATAAATTAAAATAACTAACTTTATTTAATTATTGCAATTTATAAACTTAATATTAGGCTGAAAGTTTACTTTGTTACAATTTGCACTTTATTTCACAATTCATGAATCACTTTATTTAATAAGTAACTTCATCACTTTAAAAAATCACAATTGCAAATACTGCTGCTTCGATTTAAATGCACGATGTACACATTGTTACGATCTCTGTTCGTATGTCTTCGACTTTGCACAAGGCTTTTTATAGTTTCGAATGGTTGAGGTAGAAACTTCTAGAATATACTAGAAGTTTCTGGATGTTTCTAGAACTTGATATACACCTCAAAGGAAGCTTTCATTATTTTACACCACCGACAGGGTGTTCTTAAGTAAACTCTTATACGAATATTTCGTGTCTTGACTTACACACACAGGGTGGTGCACTCATTCTCGAACTCCAGATGGGATCTTAAAAGTATGCAATCACGTTTCACTGCCCTCCGCTTAATCTTGTTCGTCCCGAACAAGGATAGTACTGCCACTTTTATAAGGAGATAGCCTCTCCAAATGAACGACTTTCATTTTGCTTCAGACATTTCTCGCCTACTGGATGTGTTATACTACATAGTTGAGCCGCTTTATCACCTTATAAGGCCCTACCCAGTGTGTTTGCAGTTTTGGCGATAGTCCCTTTCTCCTTCGCGGATTATGAAGCATAACTAGCTGCCCTTCCTGAAATCCCTTAGAGTTTACTCGTACATCATATCTGGCTTTCCTTTTATCGCTCATCAGTTGTGTACGATTTCTGCTGTTTCCATGAATTTAATTCAACTGTTCTCGATTTTTAGGTACACAAATGCTGCATGGAAGTATTGTAGATGACTCTTTAGTCCATTCTTTCGCCAGAATGTCGAGTACCTTTTTATTAGCTCGTATCTTGCTTTTCGTGTCTCGCGGTTGCCTCTTACAGTTTAGAATTGCTGAGATTCTCTGGCACCTTACGTTCTTTTTCGCTATGGTTTCAGCGGTATTTGAAATATTCATTACTTTTTCTGGTACGATTCGGCTCTCATGCTTCCCAACATCTCCGCCCATTTTGGCCCGTATAACTGCCTCTGACTTGAGTGGGATTTTTGTCCGTCGCGATACAATGGCTTGTTTAACACCTCCATACTTATCCTCACCAAGGAATAACGGTATTTCGGTGTTCGCATATTTCAGCACTCAGCTTTTGAAATCTAGCGTGATTCCATTCCGAATCATAAAATCCACACCTAAGATTACTTCATCCACAATATCCGCAACTATAAACTCGTGCGTCATTGTTGTGGTGCCGATAGTGATTTTCCGTGTAACTTTTCCCAGTACCGGTGCATCATCTCCAGTTGCCGTACGCAAACTTATTCCCTGAAGCGGCTCGATTCCCCGAACGAGATTCCTTCTAATTATGAAATGTGATGCCCCCGTATCCAAAGTTACCACAATTTTGCTTCCGCTTATTACACTGTTGACAGTTAGGCTGTAATCTTTCCGCGCCATCTGAGAAACGAAGATTTTTGGGCCATCAGTTGTGGGAGTCCGTTCATTTCCCGGCTTGACAATCTTTTCCGATTCTCTAAATCGGACTTTGTCTTGCTTTGGCAATCTTACCGGAGCTTGTGTTGCATAACGTTTCCATCTCAACTGACAATTACGAGCCATGTGTCAGACATCACCGCAGGTGCACGCATTTGCCCGTGAAACTTTGTCTGTTCTCGACTCTTATCTGACGAGCTGTGCATTCTGACCGACACACCAATGCTGCTGTCTCTGATAACAAAGCGTTAGCTACTGTCTCCATATACGAGGTGTGATGAAAAAATAACCGTTATTTTCATCTTTTCGTGAGTTACGTATGTTCGATGTTCGCATTTTTTTCCTGTTATTTTGGTACACATGTCTGTTATATATGTTGGCAATACGAACCATTTTGGATTGTCAGTTTGGTTTTGACAGATAAAAAGGTTAGTCGTGTTTTGGTGTGCTCTTCGATTTTGTACTATTCGAAAAAATGGATCAAAGAAACTGTATTCAGTTTTGTGTAAAAAATGAAATTAAATGCGCAAGGACATTTGAAATGTTGACTGTGGCCTTTGGCGAGTCTACTATGAGCAGAACATAAGTTCGATTGTGGTATAACCGGTTTAAGGAAGGCCGAGAAGATGTCAATGACGATGCTCGTCCTGGTCGCCCGAGCACGTCAACAGCCGATGAAAACTTTGACGCAGTGAAGAAAATGATTTTGGATAATCGTCGAATCACTATCAGAGAGGTTGCTGATGATGTTGGCATATCGTTCGGCTCATGCCAAGCAATTTTTACGGATAGGCATGAAACGTGCGGCAGCGAAGATTGTTCCAAAATTGCTAAATTTTGAGCAAAAACAACGTCGCATGGACATCCCTCAGGAGCTGTTGAACATCATCAACGACGATCCAGATTTCCTCAAAAAGATCATAACTGGTGACGAATCGTGGGTGTTTGCCTACGACATTGAAACCAAAGCCCAAACATCCCAATGGAAACGTCCAGATGAGCCAAGACCGAAAAAAGCACGTCAAGTTCGGTCGAACGTAAGGGTTTTGCTGACAGTTTTCTTTGATTGCAATGGCGTAGTGCGAGAAACAATTCGTCAGAAACGCCCAGAATTGTGGAAAAATCAATCATGAATTTTGCACCATGATAACGCAACAGCTCACACATCGATGCTTGTGCGTAATTTTTTGGCCAAAAGCAAAACCGTTATCATGCCTCAACCACCGTATTCACTGGACTTGGCCCCCGCTGACTTTTTCCTCTTTCCAAAACTGAAGACACAGATGAAAGGAAAGCGTTTTGCTACGATTGAGGAGATAAAAGAAAAATCGAAACAGGAGCTGTTGGCGATACCAAAAAAAGCGTTTCAGAAGTGTTTCGAGGATTGGAAAAAACGATGGCATATGTGTATTATATCTGAGGGGAATTACTTTGAAAGGGACAAGATAGTTGTTGTTGAATAAATAAATAATTTTTGAAAAAATTTAAAATAACGGTGATTTTTTGATCAAACCTCGTATGTAGCTTTCGGATTAGTTATCGCAGAACGCTTTATCTCCTCATCGCGAATGCCATATTCGAAGGTGTCCATCATACACCTCTCAGTGATCTCTCCTGGGTAGGCAAGATGAGCCAACCGCTCCGCTTCCGCCGCAAACTGTTGTAGAGACTCACCACTCTTCTGTGCACGTGTCCGTAGCTCTACTTGGTACATCTGCTTGCGATGTTCACTACCATACTTGCGCTGAACGGCATTCATCAAGCTTTCACTTTCTGAGATAGTTTGCAGCTCATCAACGGCAGCACCTTTCAACGAAACGGTTAATGCAGCCACTTTTTCGCGAGCACTCCATCCATCTGTGCTAGCGGTAGTCTCAAACTGCATTCTGAAGACGCTAAATGTCGTGGTTCCATCATAGGTAGGAGGCTTCAGTTTTATTGAGGATAAAGCTGGCACAGGAAATGCGCCTTCCTGTAGTAGGTGAATTCTTTGCTCTATTTGTTGCTTGAAATCGTTCTGCTTTTGCTCGTTCGCAATGAATTTTTGTTCTAAAGATTTTTAGAACGATTCTTGCCGTGTCTCAATTTCACAAACCTTCCTGTCAACCATCTACGACATTTCTTTCATCTGCTGTGAGTTCTGTTCCGCTAGTTGAGAAAGTCGCCTTTCACTCTGCTGTAACTGTTCTTGGACTTCCTCTTTGACAGCTTGAGCATTTTGTTGTAACTGTCCCTTGACAGCTTGAGCATTTTTTTCAACTCGCTGCTGCATCTTTTCATCTCGCTGCTGCATATCCTGTTTGAAGGATTGTATTACCCCGATGAGTGCGCTCATGTCAAAGTTACCCTTGTTAGTTTCTGGGCGTGTTTCTTCTTGGCGAGATGTCGTAGGCCCTTCACATTGGAATTCATGCTCATCGACGTCTGTACCCTGCTCCTCTAAAGCGCTTCTTAATTGCACCTGCAGCTCCGCTGTAAGCAGTTGTGTTTGCAAATTTAAGCGCTCAAGCTCCTTCTTGAGCTGCTCCAATCTCAGTTTTCAAATTTAACCATTGCTTATTACAGATACACAATCCCACTTTTGACACCAATTGTTACGAAGTTACCCTCCTGAGAATTTACTGTAACTCTCTGTACTCGGATTCGTACCACTGGATCCTGTAGTAATTAAACAATCTCTGGTTAAATTAAAATAACAAACTTTATTTAATAATTGCAATTTACAAACTTAGTATTAAGCTGAAAGTTTACTTTGTTACAATTTGCACTTTTTTTCACAATTCATGAATCACTTTATTTAATAAGTAATTTCATCACTTTACAAAATCACAATTTCAAATACTGCTGCTTCGATTTAAATGCACGATGTACACACTGTTACGATCTCTGTTCGAATGTCTTCGACTTTGCACAGTCTTGTGCTTTTACAGTTTCGAATGGTTGAGGTAGAAACTTCTAGAATATACTAGAAGTTTCTAGATGTTTCTAGAACTTGATATACACCTCAAAGGAAGCTTTCATTATTTTACACCACCGACAGGGTGTTCTTAAGTAAACTTTTATACGAATATTTCGTGTCTCGACTTACTCACACAGGGTGGTGCACTCATTCTCGAACTCCAGATGGGATCCTAAAAGTATGCAATCCCGTTTCACTGATATGCAATCACGTTTCACTGCCCTCCGCTTAATCTTGTTCGTCCCGAACAAGGTTAGTACTGCAACCTTTATAAGGAGATAGCCTCTCCAAATGAATGACTTTCATTTTGCTCCTGACATTTCTCGCCAACTGCATGCGTTATACTACATCGTTGAGCCCCTTTATCACCTTATAAGGCCCTTCCCAGTGTGTTTGCAGTTTTGGCGATAATCCCTTTCTCCTTTGCGGTTTATGAAGCATAACTAGCTGCCCTTCCTGAAATCTCTTAGATTTTACTCGTACAGCATATATGGCTTTCCTTTTATCACTCATCAGTTGTGTACGATTTCTGCTGTTTCCATGAATTTCATTCAACTGTTCTCGATTTTTTGGTATACAATTGCTGCATGGAAGTACTGTAGATGACCCTTCAGTCCATTCTTTCGCCAGAATGCCGGGTACCTTTTTATTAGCTCGTATCTTGCTTTTCGTGTCTCGCGGTTGCCTCTTACAGTTTAGAATTGCTGAGATTCTCTGGCACCTTACCTTCTTTTTCGCTATGGTTTCAGCGGTATTTGAAATATTCATTAGTTTTTCTGGTACCATTCGGCTCTTATGCTTCCCAACATCTCCGCCCATTTTGGCCCGTATAACTGCCTCTGACTTGAGTGGGATTTTTGTCCGCCGCGATACAATGGCTTGTTTAACACCTCCATACTTATCCTCACCAAAGAATAACGGTATTTCGGTGTTCGCATATTTCAGCACTCGTCTTTTGAAATCTAGCTTGTATCCATTCCGAATCATAAAATCCACACCTAAGATTACTTCATCCACAATATCCGCAACTATAAACTCGTGCGTCACTGTTGTGGTGCCGATAGTGATTTTCCGTGTAACTTTTCCCAGTACCGGTACAACATCTCCAGTTGCCGTACGCAAACTTATTCCCTGAAGTGGCTCGATTCCCCGAACGAGATCCCTTCTAATTATGGAATGTGATGCCCCCGTATCCAAAGTTACCACAATTTTGCTTCCGCTTATTACACTGTTGACAGTTAGGCTGTTATTTTTCCGCGCCATCTGAGAAACGAAGATTCTTGTGCCGTCAGTTGTGGGAGTCCGTTCATTTCCCGGCTTGACAATCTTTTCCGATTGCCTAATTCGGAATTTGTCTTGCTTTGGCCATCTTACCGGAGCTTGTGTTGCATAACGTTTCCATCTCAACTGATAATTACGAGCCATGTATCAGACATCACCGCAGGTAAAGCATTTGCCCGTGAAACTTTTTCGTTCTCGACTCTTATCTGACGGGCTGTGCATTCTGACCGACACACCAATGCTGCTGTCTCTGATAACAAAGCGCTAGCTACTGTCTCCATATATGTAGCTTTCGGATTAGTTATAGCAGAACGCTTTAGATCCTCATCGCGAATGCCATATACGAAGGTGTCCATCATACACCTCTCAGTGATCTCTCCTGGGTAGGCAAGATGAACCAACCGCTCCACTTCCGCCGCAAACTGTTGCAGACACTCACCAATCTTCTGTACACGTGTTCGTAGCTCTACTTGGTACATCTGCTTGCTATGTTCACTACCATACTTTCGCTGAACGGCATTCATCAAGATTTCATAGCAGTCTCGCTCACTTTCTGAGATAGTTTGCAGCTCATCAGCGGCAGCACCTTTCAACGAAACGGTTAATGCAGCCACTTTTTCGCGAGCAATCCAACCATTTGTGCTAGCTGTAGTCTCAAACTGCATGCTGAAGACGCTAAATGTCGTGGTTCCATCATAGGTAGGAGGCTTCAGTTTTATTGAGGATAAAGCTGGCACAGGCAATGCGCCTTCCTGTAGTAGGTAAATTCTTTGCTCTATTTCTTGCTTAAAATCGTTCTGCTTTTGCTCGTTCGCAATGAATTTTTGTTCTACAGATTTTTCGAACGATTCTTGCCGTGTCTGAATTTCACAAACCTTCCTGTCTACCACCTCGGACATTTCTTTCTGTGAGTTCTCTTCCGCTAGTTGAGCAAGTCGTCTTTCACTCTTCTGTAACTGTTCTTTGACTTCCTCTTTGACAGCTTGAGCATTTTGTTGTAACTGTCCCTTGACAGCTTGAGCATTTTTTCCATCTCGCTGCTGCATCTTTTCATCTCGCTGCTGCATATCCTGTTTGAAGGATTGTATTACCCCGATGAGTGCGCTCATGTCAAATTTACCCGTGTTAGCTTCTGAGGGTGTTTCTTCTTGGCGAGATGTCGTAGCTCCTCTAAAGCGCTTTTTAATCGCACCTGCAGTTCCGCTTTAAGCCCTTGTGTTTGCAAATTTTAAGCGCTCAAGCTCCTTCTTGAGCTGCTCCAATCTCAGTTTTTCAAATTTAACCATTGCTTATTACAGATACACAATCCCACTTCTGACACCAATTGTTTCGAAATTGCCCTCCTGAGAATTTACTCTAACTCTCTGTACTCGGATTCGTCATGTAGTAATTAAGCAATCTCTAGTTAAATTAAAATAACTAACTTTATTTAATTATTGGAATTTACAAACTTAATATTAGGCTGAAAGTTTACTTTGTTACAATTTGCACTTTATTTCACAATTCAGGAATCAATTTATTTAATAAGTAACTTCATCACTTTACAAAATCACAATTTCAAATACTGCTGCTTCGTTTTAAATGCACGATGTACACACTGTTACGATCTCTGTTCGAATGTCTTCGACTTTGCACAGCCTTGTGCTTTTATAGTTTCGAATGGTTGAGGTAGAAACTTCTAGAATATACTAGAAGTTTCTGGATGTTTCTAGAACTTGATATACACCTCAAAGGAAACTTTAATTATTTTATACCACCGACAGGGTGTTCTTAAGTAAACTTTTATACGAATATTTCGTGTCTTGACTTAAACACACAGGGTGGTTCACTCATTCTCGAACTCCATATGGGATCCTAAAATTATGCAATCGCGTTTCACTGATATGCAATTACGTTTCATTTTAAAAGGATGTAGATATGCACATATGTTCAAGTATATTCGCCGTCGTTGAGCGCATGTCTATCAAACTTATTTTCTATGTGTTGTGATTACTTCAAGTTTTTGTTCTTCGACGGCACCACGCGCGTTTACCTATCAATGTTGCGGAGTTTTTTGATTCGTTTCTACACAGACCACGACACGATGCAAATGATGATGAAGATATATGAACAGCTTATGATTAATTGATGGATATTAGGTTAGGTTAGGTTAATGTGGCAGCCTGTTCAAGGACCAGCTCACTCAGACCACCATGGGTCCATTTTGATACCACCGCGCCACAACGCACCTCCGATTCACTCGTCGAACCATTTTGAAGCCCTAATAAAGCGCAGGATCTGTTTGATATTCGCGCTAGACACCTCTGTAAGAGAGCTAAAAGCATATTTGCCTAAAGAGCCCGCTCTGCTTCTGGCCAGAGCGGGGCAACTACAGAAGAGATGTTCCACAGTCTCCTCCTCCTCCTCATCCCCATAGCTTCTGCAGTATTCATGAGAGAATACTCCCAGCCTGAGAGCATGTCTGCCGAAAAGCCAGTGACCTGTTATACATGCCACGACCTTAGAGATATTCTCTCTCGGCATGGCAAGCAAGTCTGTAGTTTTCCTACTATTAAGTTCCGGCCATATTAGCCTAGTTGTTAAGCAAGTGCCCTCTTGTGCCCAAGACCCATTGGTCTCACGCACGACCCTATCCTTCAGCATCAGTTTACAGGTGGCAATAGGTATTCCAATCTCACATCTGTCCATGCCTAAAGGAAGGTTGGTACCCCGTCTGGCTAAGTCATCAGCCCTACAGTTTCCCGCAATATCTCTATGCCCCGGAACCCATATAAGGCGTACCTTGAAAGCGGTACTGATATCATTTAGGGCTGCTCGGCAGTCCTGAGCAACTTTGATTTCAGTGCCACCGAATTCATTGACAAGATGGCCGCCTGGCTATCCGAGTAAATATTTCTTGTTACGGCATGTCTATTTAAGTAGACGGCTACCTCCTTTATGGCTAGGACCCCTGCTTGATAAACACTGCAGTGGTCGAGGACACGGAAAGAAAGTTCCAGTCCCAATTCTTGTGAGAAAACTCCAAAACCGACTCTATCGTCAAGTTTGGATCCGTCAGTGTAGAAATTAAGTTCCCCCCTTCTCCATGGCATTGGTGTTTGCCACTCTCTTCTAGACGGAATATATGTCTGGAAGTGCTTATCGAAGTTGAGATTAGGTATAGAGTGGTCAATGTGTTGGATAAAACTACTCCAGGTATGCGAAAGAGTCGAGTGACCAATGTGCCGATCATGCTATAACGCCGCACATTTCAGCCTTAGTGCTGATGTATTCCATATAGCAATATGGGTCTGACCACCGAAATGTATAGCCAGTGCATAATTCGTCGGGATAGCCCCTACCTGATTCCGACCGCTTTTTTACATGTGTACAAAGCAATATTGACCTTCCTGGCTCTTTCTTCAAAATTGGGTTTCCAGGAAAGTTTTCTATCTAGTACTAGTCCCAAATATCTAACTGTCTCCTTCATCGGAATTTCCACACCTTTGTATGTTAGCGGGGAGACCTCTGGAGATCTATTTTTCTTAGAAAAGTTCCTTTAAGCCCTTTAAGGTAGCCCAGGTTGTGTGGTGTCATCGCTAGAATTCTTCTTAGTCTAGCTGCTTCCGATTTTTCTTCCACATCCCACAATAAGCCTAGATCCATTGACCACCAAGGTGGTTTCTTCTTGCCTCTCAGTTTTACAACCGGGCACCCGGCTGCCAGTGAACTATTCAGGGCCGTGGTTACCTGATTGATCAGCCCGTCTAATTCCACAGGGTCTGTGGGATCAGACGGGGGATTTCTTGGCAGTGAGGCCATGAGAGTCTTCCTATACTTCCCCCAGTCCGTTCTCCGAATATTTCTAAAGGTTTTAACTGGAGCAACTGGAAAGATCAATTCGTATTCTATATAGCGATAGTCAGAGTAGGAATTTTCATTCGATACACTCCATCTTTTCATATTGTTCGCGAAATTATCGAAGGTTAGTGTAATAGCTAACACTTTCTTTCTATTTTGTGTTATAAAAGTTGGCTCTGAGCCTAAATTTAGGACACTAAGCTTATTCTCTAAAATGAAGTCTACAACTGACTCACCTTTTGCATTAGTGTTCGAGCTTCCCCGCAATGTGCTGTGTGCGTTTACGTAGCTGGAGACAACTAAGTTCCTGTTGGCTGCGGCTGTCTCCATGACCAATGTCCGAACCTCCTTCGGTGCACCTTCCTTGTCATGTGGCATATATGCAGAGGCTACCCAGAGTCTGCTATTTTGCATCTATTCAAACCGCAGATTTTGTTGCCGCATATCCACGGCTCTTGGATGTGGGCCACGTCAAAACCACCGGAACCCAGGCGGACATCAAGTTCGCAGAGACGAGTTTACAATGGTGGAAGTTGATTTGGATCAGCTTCATAAGAATCTGTCCTTCTTACCTCCACCATCGTAACGTCCGCGTCCTCCTCTTCTTCGGTGTAGTCAAGAAGGTCGTCCTCCTCAAAGAGCTGCCCGACCCCGGTCAGCTGCTCTAAATCGGTCGACCTTTGGCTGCTGCACAACCCTTCTTCACCACCGCCAGCCTCGCTAGCCTTGTCACCCTCGATCTCCTCTGGTTCCAAAACTTGCTCGTCGCTGCGGTAGATCCGAACGGTCGCGTCAACGAACCCGAACCTGACTACCCCATTTCTCTCTGCCAGTGGGGCAAGGAACTCAGCGTTGAGTATCAGCAACACCTGCCTCCTACCTTCCACTGGCTCCTCGAGTTTCGCTACCTTCCAGTTATGGATTGGCAGCTCTCTGTTCAGCTGGCTTAGCCGGGATCCAGACCCGGGCTCTGGGTCTGCTGGGAACTTCTTTCCTGCTGACGGCCTGTAGCTTTTTGACTTTTTGTCTTTTAGCGACCTCACCCGCCTCTTCAGCCGAACGTTGTCTCTTTTGGGCTGTACCCGCCAGATTGCCCAAGCCGGATAGCACCCCCCTTGCCCACTCTACCGATTTGGCCTGCTCCTCAGTGAGCTGGTCTGTGGGTAGAGTCTCATATTTGGCTATGACCCTCATGGTCGCCTTCCTATCATAATAGGCCTGCTTAGACGGACGGACGGGTTTAAACGACCCCCCCCCCCCCGGCCTACCCCAGCAACCTTCTTTGAGCTGCTGGGCCCCTCTACTGTCTGCTGCAGATAGATCCCTGGGGTAGCCCCACGCCCCCTGACCGCAGTCAGCTTTTGGGTTTTTACCACCTGCTCCGGGTTTCTTCCTTCAGCACCCCTTTGAAAGAGACGAGAGACCGGTTTTCCCAAGCCTCCCTGTCCCCTACTACCAGCACTCGTGCTGGGACCAGCTCTAACGCTTAAGCCCCTTCTGCCTTCTGCTGCTATCGATCTGTCTGCCACCCTTATATTAGCGGTAGACAGGATCGCCTCTGTCGGTTTTTTTTGAGGACCGCCCTCCTTTGGTTTTAGATTTGATTTTGAATTTATAGACATATGTGGTCCCACGAGTATCGGACAAGAGAGGTGCGCTCGCGCAGTGGTCCGTGTGCGCGAGTAATGCTAGATAGAACCGGAGGACGCCAAGTATCCGGAACTCTCCGTTAGAGACTGGCATCGACACGGGTCGTATGACATCTTACTCCAACCCAGAGGTTTTTTATAGAGGTTTGCTCCTCCACACCCTGTATCCGGGGAGGTGTTTATTGACACCTCAGTCTAGATCCGTAGTGTTCTGTTATAAATAGCAGGATTACCTCGGGCAGGATGTGACTCTTCGCCACGCACTATCGGTCAAGATGGAATAGAGGCTATAATCGCATATTTCCATCCTGCGAAAATTTACGTTTCAACGAAACTTACGCTTCAAAGAAAACTGACGCTTCAACCCCTCGATGATGGATATTATGTGACCGAATATTGTTGTAGACTTGCTGTTTTATGATAGAGTGCTGTCAATGGGCTGATCTGATCTTCCGATGCTGTTTCTTTGATAGAGACCATTTCAATGGGGGCAGGTTGTCATCCTTGATTATGACCCTTGTGCCTGGTTTGATGCTTCTGGATTCATGAAGCCATTTATATCGATGTTGTTGGCTGTGAAGATACTTACTGGACCATCTCCTCCAAAACTCTGCCTTGAGTTGCATGACTAGTTTCATCTAGTGGGATTTTTGACGTTGTTTGGTTTAGCACTAGGATCGATTATCGAGGTCAACGGCTCTCCTATGAGAAAGTGTGCTGGTGTGAGTGCTTGGAAGTCATTCGGATTTGATGAGATTGGTATGATTGGGCTTGAATTCATTATGGTCTCTGATTCAGTCAGAATAGTCCCCATTTCTTTATAGATTAGTGACGCGGATGCCAAGCCGCTTCCCAAAACCCACCGAAGTGTGGTGCACGTGGCGGGAGGAATGACAAGTTGATTCCTTTCATGTTGCATTGATTTGTTACTTGTCGTTGTCAGTTGTCATCGTGGATGATCGATTCTAACTCTTGCAATTGGCTCATGACTCCCATGAAGTTTGTAGCATTGTCGCAGTAGAGAGTCGTGCAATGACCACGACGTGCCATAAACGTCGCTAACCAATTCCATAGGAACCTCCTTTGTAGCGAACAGCAAAATGCGGCTACACATGCTTTTAGGGTGGTTTTACTCAAATTTTGAAGTGTGTCCAAATTGGACCAAAGAAATCCACTCCAGAGGTGACAAATGGTTTTGCAGGTTGTACTCTTTTGGCAGGTAGATTGCCCATCAATTGTTGCAAATGTTGTGGTTTGCCTCTATTTTCAATGAATATAGTGTTGAGTGATGGACAGAGCTAAGTTTTTCAGTTTTAAGGGCCAAAATCTTTGTCTCGTGATACACATGAGTGTTTGAAAACCAGCGTGAAGATATTCCTTATGCAAATCGCTTAGTAATATTTTTGTGACTAGGGTATTATATGGCAATAGCATCGGATGACTGGGATCATAACTAATCTTGGATGACTCCAAACGTCCTCCCATTCTTAACATTTCCATTAATTGAACTGTTGTTGTCCACAGCGGAGTGGAAACTAATCGATTAGCGTCGTTGGCAAACTCTTCCCGTTGTGTGTTCTTGACAATATGTAGCAACGCATCTTCCACTTCCTCTGCAGATAATGTTTTCGTTGTTTCTTTCGTTGTCTTTTGTCGAGCGTGGCTGATGAAGAGTAGCACATATGCAATTATCCTTTGCAATCGTCGGAAGATCTTGTGAGAGTGCAGCATCCCAGTCCACTTTGAGTTTTCACAGATGTTGGAGAAATATTTTTACGGTTGTTGTGAGTGGAGCAATGAAGCCGCGAGGATCGAATATGCGAGATATATCTGCCAAAGCGGTGCGTTTTGTTATCCTCTGCCCACTGGTTCCCCGGATTTTCCACTTGAAATTGAATTTTGGGTGATTTGCACACCACTTTCGTAGATTGAATCCTGCGGAGCCCAACGTAAGTCGTAGTTGCCGTTGCAATTCGAGTGCAGTAGTGATTTGATTGGAGCCGCTCAACACATCGTCTACATCAAAATTTGATTTTAGTGCTTTGGTGTCAACGGATACTTTTTTTTCTGTTTTTTCAGCCAGCGCTTCCAAAGTGCTCATAGCAAGGTATGGTGCAGAGGTTATGCCATAAGCTATCGTGGTGAGCTTATAGCACTTTAGTGGATGTGATGGATCCTCTCTCCACCAAACCAGTTGATATCGTTGGTGGTCATTCTCCACCCATACCTGTCGGTAAATTTTTAAAGGTGAATCGAGGGAGACGAAAGTGTAGTAGCGTTATGACCACGTCTTCTTGTATGACTGGCCCTGTTGCCAGTTTTTTGTTTAATGACAAGTGAGTTGATATTTTGCTGATGCATCGAATACGACTCTAAGCTTCGTTGTTGAGACAGGTTGAGGACGGCATGGTGTGGAAGGAAGTAGTGCGGACCTTTGATGCCATCTACTGCTATTTCTTTCATATGACTGAGTTTTTTGTAATCTCGCATAAAGGATACATACTGAGTCTTGAGCTCAGGGTTTTTTACTAGCTTTCGTTCAATGGCTGCGAAACGCTGCAAAGCTATGTCCTTGGATTCACCGAGTTGACTTGGGTCATGCTGATATGGTAGCTTTGCAACAAATCGACCATCAGTATGGTGGTGAGTGTGTCGAAGAAACTTCTCTTCACAGCGTTGTTCAACAGCAGTTAGATTGGCCATACGAGAGTCGCATTATTCCAGCCGCCAGAATTTTTCCATTGTCTCGTTAAATGACTCATCTTCGGTGCCACAAGTGATAACTGTGATGGCTGAATCTTGTTTGGTGTATTCACCTCCAACTATTCAGCCGAAAAGAGTATTTTGCAGCACAGGTCGTCCAACTCCTAGTGGTATTTGTCCAATGCAAAATGTCGACTAGAAAAGCGAAGGAGTAAATCGATGTCTCTGGATTCATAGAAATTGGGGTCAGCTAATTGAAGGTGGCTCGTGATTTTCCAATTGCATATGG
Organism: Clusia tigrina; assembly: GCA_920105625.2. NCBI lineage: Eukaryota > Metazoa > Arthropoda > Insecta > Diptera > Clusiidae > Clusia > Clusia tigrina. The sequence goes on along the minus strand of OV050030.1, from coordinate 81,962,078 downwards.
TGATGCTGCTTAATGGTTGCTTGGAAACAATCTCTTGCAAAATGTGAGCTCCAATTATCATGGTGAAGCCATTCGTCCTTGGTTGGAGCTGCATGTTGACCCTTTCAACGATGCGGCTCCGTGTACCGATGATGCACTGATTCTTTTTTACTCCGATTTTGTTCGCAAGCCGCCTTGTTATGAAGTTAGCTTGTGAACCGTTGTCTAAAAGTGCTGGGCAATGAATTTGTTGTCCCTAATTATCAATTATGGTCACGGAAATCAAGCTGAGCAATACAGTGGTTGATTGTATTGGCAGATCTCGAATTACCGTAAGTGATACCGGAATATTTTGCGTTGTTTGAGGAGACTGATTGAAGCTGTTTGATGTAGTGCGACGTTTGTTGTGTCAGACTATAAAGAACTTGGCTAAGTAGTTTGTTAGCTGTGTCTATTGACTGTTTTTGTTTATCAATTAGTGAGCATAGCTAACTAGACGGACTTCTGGTGGCCGCTATCATGGTGTTTGCTTCGCTTTGTGTAGTGGCTGGCCGCGGTGACCGTACTGTCTTGATTATCTCCGGTGCAGCCCTTGAGGTTGATTCTGCCTGGAGACGTTTGATGGCCTGCACTGCTCTGTCCATCTCATCGCGGGCCTCTCAGTATTTCGAATGGCAGTGTGTATATTCTCACAAAATACGGGCAGTCCACTTCCTTGTCATGTTGGTCGCGAATGTTATTTTCGAGTTTTTGAAACTGTACCCACAATTAATCTAGCTCCTTGGCCTTTGCTGTTATAAAATCTATTGTTCTGCGATCTTGTGACGCCTTCTTGTAGTTGGCTATGGCTTTTTGTAAAGCCATTGTAGTTTATCTTGCCTCAATGATAGTTCATCAATGCCCATGATGATGATGTATTGTGCTTTTGAATGTTGTACAGGAATTCGTTGCCGTCATTGGCTAATTATCGGCTAATGCTGACTTAATTGTTGTCGTCTGCTGGTTACAGGACACTTGATGGCTTGATGATAAGCCAATATATAACGTCAGAAGTTACTTGCTTAGGACTTGATTGTTGTATGTTGATACTTCGTTGGTAGCTGTTTGCTGCCTACTGAAGGATGTTCCAATGATAAGTGGATCGATGGATACTTGACACTTGAACCAGTTATCCTTTCCTTCAAATCATGTCGGGGTCACCAAAATTTATAGTATGCTTTTATACTATAATGTTTATTTTTAGACCAGGCGCATGAGGCGTGTTCTAATTATACTTCACTGGAGTAAGATTAAAAGGCAACTTGTGTTCTTTGTCTTAATAATCACACTGATTATCTTTATTGAATTTACAAACTATTTTTAGGTACAATTTTGGATATTTGGAACATACTCGTATAAGAACAAACATAGATTGAAAATACACAAAAGTGCAATGAATTGCTACTTAGCCTTGAATGAGACCGCAAGTTCATTGTCGCAATATTATGCAATGTAGGCATTTCTAGGTACATTGCACTGGTAGCGTAAAATCTATTCTGCTGCACTTGGAATTTAGGAGCATTGCTTTTTAATTGTTTCTTTTTTTGTATTTCCCTTTACTTATTGTCTTAGAGAGATATGTCAGTATAGCTAGACCAATAGACATAGCAATAGGAGATTTAGTATACAATCACGCTCAGAAAAAACTAGATCCGTCATATTTAGGGCCATTTGAAGTAAAAAATGTTTTAGAATTAAATATTGAAATAGATTATAATGGTAAAGATAGAGTGATTCATAAAAATAATGTAAAATTTCATGGGCTGCATATGGCATAGCTAAAAAAAAAAAACAATTTACAAATGTATTTATATATAATTTTCTTTCATGGAATTTTTTTAAGGTATACGGTGTAGTGTACATGCTACACAATAGTATGCAAACTCAAGAATTTTTAACAGCTGCGCCTAAGCTCTGAGCTGCAAATAAAGCGCTAGCGAGGGAGCAGTGCACCTGGCTCTAATTTCTTTCAAGTGCTCTGACCGTACTTTGTTGTAGCTGATATGAACCACCATGGTAATGGAAAATGATGATATAAAACCCCGAATTGTTGAAAAAAGTGGTAGATTTTGATTCTGCTATTTTGAAGCAAATAACTCTAATCTAACTATACAAACGTAACTTCTCCGCTGTTTAAACATGGAGAACTGAAAACTTTATTTGGTTATTCGCCTGATTGATAATTATCAGCGGCCTACCTCGCTGTATAAATATTTGGTAGATATTCGCATCTGTTCGCTCCTAGTCTTAGACTTATTGCTTGGCAGATATGTATTGGCAAATCTTCACTATGCATCGTTGGTGCCTTAGCAAATTGTACGTTTGGGTAAATCCAAGCGCGCTTTTTGGTTCATACCTTTTACATTCACAGCACAAAAGTAGCAATCCTCAAGGTGGTTTCTTGGCTCTGTTTATGACATCGGTCTTCCAAACGGAAGCCTTTTCGTCCTCCTTGACTCCTACATATTAAGTGACTCAACGAAAGTTTTACAAACTTTATGTGGGGCCCAACATTTGTCGAGTTGTCCAAGTTGCTTTTCAAAATATGCCCGATAACTCTGTTTTATAAAATCATTTATATTCCTTCGTTGCTTTTCTTGACAAAACTTACCACATATGTAGCAGAAATGGTCGGGGTTATTAATACAAGACTTGCGTGTAGTACTCACACTTTTTATAACAATAACGCCCAATAAATTAAAAATTTTTGTTTTAAGTTTCACTATTTCAATTTTAAAGTTACATTAATTCACTCTTCTTTTCTCTCCCGGTTTTTTTTTTATTGATTATGACTACTGCTTCAGTAGTTTTTTGCGAACGAGTTTTTCAGTAGTTATTCGTGTCTATTATACATTCCGACGGATGGCTTCTGATCGAGTTTTTTTCACTTTTGACATATCCGCGATTATGTAAACCGTGAGTAAAGCAGTGAGCGAGTGAAATGGCTATTACGTATACCGCGCGTGATCCGTTATTCATACAAATGTATTCGTGAAATATCCGACACAAAATTGGCGCGGATAAAGTACAAATTTAAAATTATTGGCATAGTTATTTTGCTATGGAATCCAAGAGGTAAGATGTAAACATTTAATATAATATAGAATCGGTTCTAATTTTCTTATTTGTAGAAAACGGACGACTAATCGTGCCCAATTCGCTGAAATGGTGGAGAGCATGAAGAAAAATTCAGACATTGCAAAGAATATGACTAAAAAATCGCCAGAAATTATTTTACAATTTTGGGACTGTTTAGCGTCAGAATTAAACGCTTTCGGTCCACCGTGTAAGAACGTGTATGAGTGGAAAAAGGTAAATTCTAAATTTTTGATATTTTAAAATTCGAGATCGGAGTCTTAAATAGTTTTTACTTTATGTCTGGTCGGACTATAAGGCAGCTATCAGGAAGAAACTGGCTCATAATAAACAAGAACAGAGGGCTACTGGAGGTGGCATATACAAGCAAATGTTTTTGTCCACAATGAAAGCAGAAGTGGCCGAACTCACCTGCTTACAGACTTACGTCCATTGGACTACAAATGTGTCTTATAATGGAGCGCCAATAAGAGCGCAGGGCTTCCTTCAACCTCCAGGGCAGCCGGACTTCCTGATATTGTTGTTGAGGAGGAAGAAACAACAGAAATCCCGAATATTGAGGAAAGTCGAGATGCAGAAATTGCTAAAAATTTCGAAGGTAGAAGAAGGGAAGTACCTAAGCAAATCAAACTTCTTGAGAAGCAGATCGGCATCAATGAAGCTCATCTGCAAAAGATTTCGACATTAACGGAAGAGACAAATAACAATTTGAAAAGAGTGTATAGAAGTTTGGATAAACTCCATGACGATGCAAATACAACAAATGAACTTTGCAAAAACTCCTTGAGGAAACAAAAGACCACATTACCTTTATGCAAAAAATGTCATTAGAAAAAAATGACCTTAAAAAAAAATTTTTGAAATCAAACTAAAACGACTTAACAGTGATTAATGTTATATTTATTTTTAATCCCAAACTTTTAAAGCTAGTCAAGAAGATTGATATTTCTTTAACTTTAATTTTAAGTGTTTACTTACCATGAAGGTATTTGTTTTTATACATATATTTATTATTTTTTATATTTGTTTTTGTTTTTATACATATATACAAGTTTATTTATTAAATAAATTAAACAAAGTTAGGTAAAATATCGTTTCTTATTTCATTCGCCACTTGAGTGTATCGTTCCAGTGTAGCTATATCCTGATCAGCATTTTCTTGTTCATCAGCATTTTCTTCACTTTGTACAGGAACATACTCATCGTTCACATTATAATACAACCGAATGTTGTGTAAAGCTGCTGCTACGTTGACTATTTGCGCAACTTTTCTTGGTGCATAGTTTAACTGCCGAGCGAACAAAAGGCACCTGCACCATTTCTTCCACAATGCAATAGTTCGTTCCACTATATTTCGCCCTGTGCTATTATCAATTAACTATAATGGTTGCTTGCCTAAAATCCGTATGCCTCTTTCTCCTTTATCAAAGATTGATTTAAAATATTGGTTGACATCGCTGTTTGTCCATATAAAAGAATCATGAGCTGCACCAGGATATTTTTTTAAATATTTATTTTTGTACTTTGTTTTAGTTTCACAATTTTTCACGTTTCACAACTTTTGTATATATTCGCTGTTTGTTTGTCATTGTCTTTAAATTTTCAATTTGACAGTTTACTGCTTGTCGATAATGCAGCTCATCCGCGGGAAATCTTAATGCTTTTTCGTAACTAAGTGAGTCGAATACGGATCGAGTCCACTCGTTCCGCAGTAAATCCGACGGTATACATAATCGACACGATTATTGTTTCCCATAAGCGAACCTTAGGCACTTTTTTGTGAATGTTATTTTCGGGTGTTGTTGTCGTCGGAATCGCACGCGCCATCATTATTGTTGCTACTTTACAGAAAAGATACATTAATGAAGGTTGATTAGTAAAAAGCGTGTATTTTAATACAACGGTTTATCATGAGAGCTAGAGTCAATTCAAATAAAATAATTTATAGGCTGAGTACGTCATAATCATATGTATCTAAATTGATTCCTTATGCGGCAGAAACACATTTTTTTGCTCTCCTGTGTTATCATTCAAGATATATGGAGTTTAAGCTCCTTCGGATGATATTGTCTCAAGCAATAATAGAGTTTATGAAAGAGATATTTTGTAGATTGGGAACACTTAAAGCACTCAGAACCGACAACGGCCGGCAGTACGTGAATGCGGAGCTTAAACTAATGTAACGCAAAGGGCATAGAACAGATATTGACACCACCCTATTGGCGTCAGACAAATGGTGAGGTTGAGAATATGAATAGCCCCTGCTGAAATGTTTGAAAAAAGCGTCCGCGAACAAGAGGAACGTCCTAGAAGATATTCATCGTTTTACCGGCAATAGGCGCGGGCGTGGGCGGAGAGCTGGTGGTTCCATTATAGCTGCCAAAGTAAAACACCGTGTATCTTCTGGTTGTAAAATACAAGAGAGCGTGTATTCTTAAAATCATAGAACTTAAATACTATTTACAGCTCATCTTACTTGCTAAGGTAAACACTTTTCTGGTTTTCCAGTTACGCATTAGTTGATCAGTGTCAGTCGGTCAAGCCAACTCTCCTACTCAATATAATGCTATGTTCCCACCAACAGCGATGGCTCTCATTTTTGTGTTTAACAGAGTTAGAGAGTTAACCTTATGTAAACCATGGTTTACACCACTTTTTTTGTATGGAATTTCCTGCTCTCAGTGAAAATAAACCACAGTTAAATCCGAAATTGAGACCGAGTTTATTTGTGGTTAGGAAAGCTCTTTTACTATTTGATGAGAGAGCTTTTTTTTGTTTACATTTTTATCGTTGCCAGGTCGATAAATTTTTAATAAAATGTATTTGGAAATTTGAAAATTTCAAGTTTTTCATATTCAAACCTCTTTTAATAAAATTTATGCAAAATAAGTTAAATTTTATAATTAAAGAATGAAATTGTAGAGTCTTTAGTGTAGTTTGCGCAAACTTATTGCATTTTTTAATGGTTGTCTCAAAATTTTTTCTAAGGGAATTCTTGGTGTGTCAACACTGCCCATTTGTTTACATTTTTAAAATTATTTTCATTCTGCGGAAATTAAAAATACCAATTATGGATGGTACTCCAATTAAAAAAAAAGTTTGGACCGAAGGAAAGGAAGTACTATTCTTAAATTTATGGGAGATTATCCCAGATCTTCGTGATATGCTCAAAAAACTCGCAATTAAATTTAATAAAAATATCTTCCTCCGCATCAATTCCACATTTATTTTATTGATCTGCTCAATTTTCATAAAATTTTCTCTCAAAACTAAATATAGATTAATAAGATTAATAATAAATAAAATTTTTCCGATTTTATTCAACTTTCTGTATCTTGTAATGTTTCGACAGGAAAGACTTTGGCTTAACTTAACCACAATTAAACCTTTTTTTTCGGTGGGGACGATTGACAGATAGTCACGATTTTCACTCTCTCAAAAAATAGTTAACCACGGTAGAGCTTTAGGTGGGAACATAGCATAAGAATATCGATCGTGCATTCTATATGTTAGTGTCAACCCAAAAGCGGAATTGTAATACACTAATGTTTACATAATAACTGAAACAATAATCAACGCAACCTAAAAGCATGTGCGTGAATATAACTTAAATGATAACTACGCCAAATGTGTAGTATCTGTTAGGAGTGGGTGCTATGAGTCAACTACACGCAGGAAGCTTGATTCTGACTCACAACGTCCCTCCCCTCTCTTTAGAAGAAGGTAGTGCAACTACTTTCTAATGAATATTTGCCACATTCTTCCTGCACCATAACCAATTTTGTGAGTTTTATTAATCGTATCCAACATACATTTTTTTTTCTTAAATCGCCATATTTTTGGTTCTATTTTTTATTTTTCTCTGTTACATGTTTTTGTTTTCTATATTCTATTTCTGTATATTACATTTGCTTTATCTCCTCCATAGACTCTTTTCTCACTGGCGTTTATACTACCCAAGACATTCTATTAATAATATAATTCTATTATAAATATCTAAGTTTTTACTGTAAACTGCGACCTCTGCCTGCTCGGCATTGTTGGAGTGAAGTCCCCCGATCAACTCTGCATACCCCTCCCTTCTTTCTGGAACGGTACTTATAAAGATGATGCAAGCATATGCAAGTAGTTGGAGTTCTTATGAAATTAAAATAAATATTCGTTTAGTAAGTGACTGTGGAGAATTTTATTTGGAAAAAACGTTCTGAAATTAGCCAATAAATCTTGGCTATGTAGTGCTGGATCTTTTCGTGGTTAGAATGATTTTTGCGTTAGGAGATTATTCTGTCTGCGAATCTAAATGAACGATGGTAGTTGCGGCCGTTATTGTTGTTATAGCCGTTTCTCGCTAAAATTACGGAGTAACCTCGGATTTTGGCTATAATTATCTCTTCCTCTTAACACAATATACACACTGACATATGTAATAACCGCAGATACGATGGATTTTCTATATTGAAAACGTAAATCTTAATGTTTTCATGTCGTTTTGTCAGCTATGCAGTTAATATCAAGTATTATCAGCTTAATGCTTGTTAGAGCGAGATTCTAGTATTCAGCCCGTATTATCTTCATGTTCATAAGTCTCAAATCGCAGTCATCTCACGCATGGGAAGTTGGAAGCTCTTCCACTCTTTTATATAAAAAAATATTTCCACTAATTTGATGTTTCTATTCATTCAACCGAAAATTATTTCGGGACAGCATCATTTCAAATCTCGTGTTTTTCTTTTGTGGCTTATTGATTACGCTTCTTCTTCGTCTTCTTAACTTACTTCTTAATCTTCTTCAGTCAGCTTTTCTCTTCGCAGCTATTACAGTTCATCTACCGGTCTCATGGATGTTGTTCTGTCTACGAAGCTGGAGTAAGCCCTTTCCAGGTTCATGTTGCATAATGTTATTACCACTCTTCTACGTCTTCTTAACTTACTTCTTCATCTTCTTCAGTCAGCTTTTCTGTTCGCTGCTATTACAGTTCACCTACCGGTCTCATGCTTAACCTCGTGCTCTGTCTTCAACGCTGGAGAAAGCCTCTTCCAGGTTCATGTTGCATAATGTTGAGCCATACGGATGGCTGTGGTTGTTGACTAACGCCATAATACGTTAAAATAGGGCGCATCTTTTTTCTGTTATGTTGGTACACATGTCTGTTATATATGTTGGCAATACCAACCATTTTGGATTGTCAGTTTGTTTTTGACAGATAAAAAGGTTAGTCGTGTTTTGGTGTGCTCTTCAATTTTGTACTATTTGAAAAAATCGATCAAAGAAACTGTATTCAGTTTTGTGTAAAAAATGAAATTAAAAGCGCAAGGACATTTGAAATGTTGACTGTGGCCTTTGACGAGTCTACTATGCGCAGAACACAAGTTCAATTGTGGTATAACCGGTTTAAGGAAGGCCGAGAAGATGTCAATGACGATGCTCGTCCTGGTCGCCCGAGCACGTCAACAACCGATGAAAACATTGACGCAGTGAAAAAAATGATTTTGGATAATCGTCGAATCACTATCAGAAAGGTTGCTGATGATGTTGGCATATCGTTCTGCTCATGCCAAGCAATTTTTACGGATGTTTTAGGCATGAAACGTGCGGCAGCGAAGATTGTTCCAAAATTGCTAAATTTTGAGCAAAAACAACGTCGCATGGACATCGCTCAGGAGCTGTTGAACATCGTCAACGACGATCCAGATTTCCTCAAAAAGATCATAACTGCTGACGAATCGTGGGTGTTTGGCTATGACATTGAAACCAAAGCCCAATCATCGCAATGAAAACGTCCAGATGAGCCACGACCGAAAAAAGCACGTCAAGTTCGGTCGAACGTAAAGGTTTTGCTGACAGTTTTCTTTGATTGCAATGGCGTGGTGCATCAAGAATTCTTGCCACAAGGTCGTACGGTAAACAAGGAATACTACCTTGAAGTTATGCGCCGTTTGCGAGAAGCAATTCGTCAGAAACGCCCAGAATTGTGGAAAAACCAATCATGGATTTTGCACCATGATAACACACCAGCACACACATAGATGCTTGTACGTAATTTTTTGGCCAAAAACAAAACCGTTATCATGCCTCAACCACCGTATTCACCGGACTTGGCCCCCGCTGACTTTTTCCTCTTTCTAAAACTGAAGACACCGATGAAAGGAAAGCGTTTTGCTACGATTGAGGAGATAAAAGAAAAATCGAAACAGGAGCTGTTGACGATACCAAAAAAAGCGTTTCAGAAGTGTTTCGAGGATTGGAAAAAACGCTGGCATAAGTGTATTATATCTGAGGGGAATTACTTTGAAGGGGACAAGATAGTTGTTGATGAATAAATAAATACTTTTTGAAAAAAAACGGTTATTTTTTTATCAAACCTCGTATATCGTACTAACCGAATTTTTCTTATTGGCTATTACATTTATTTCATTTTTAAAAAATTATTTAGCGTAACCAGAAAATTTCATGTATTATTTAAATCTATATGGCCCATATCTAATACATCGTAACATCCAACCTATACATTAAGTAATAAAAACTGTTTCCTTTACAAATATTATTCATTGATTATTAAATAAATTTTTTCTAACATTATTCACCTCATTAAAATTTGAAATCCATCTCAATAAATATACATTTTACAATAAGTTTCATTTATTCAAAACAAATATTTACTATTTTAAATTATGTGCCGAAAAGTTTTTAAACAAATTTTTTTTATCTCAATTCTGGGCAAACTATTTGTCCATCTCACATAAGGGAGTATATAAAACACAAACCCGTTTATGTGAAAACATTGTCCATTGCATAACTAAGTCCTTCATTGCATCGAATTACTTTATATTATTTAAATTTACTTATAGCGTGGTATCCATATATTCATAAACGAGTGTATTTTCATACACGCTGTAACTTTCTCATATATGACAACATAAATACTTTCCAGGCACCCCCTCTCAACTAGTCTAACCTACACCTAGTACTAGAACTCTTACCAGCTCTGTATATACATACATATGTGTGTCCTCTTTGATTTTGCATTATAATTTTCCCTCTTCTACTCTATGTACAAATTTATTATATTTTCAAAACTTCACATAGTTCTATTCTATACTCTAATTATTTCCTAAATTCTCTTTTCACGTTAATTTAACATATTCTTTTTTTAAATATCTACCATTGTTCCCATGCTTTACAACTGCAAGAGACATGCATAACTATCACTTCTCACAATGTATATATATGTATGTACAAGTATCTGTATACTCATACTCTGCTTGCCTGTAATTAATTTTTTGTGCCTTCACGAATGCCATGTAACTGTCTAGCAAATTTTATTTTTGCCTAAATATATAAATATAAAACGAAATATTAGTTTTATTCCATGTATTTTTTGCGTTTCCTTCTGATATAAGTATTTCATACACAATTGATACATTTTTTTTTAAATTCTTGTAAACTAAATAAATCTATCAACTCTTTTCCTAGTGTTGTAAAAATGTATTTTGTGCTGGTAAGCTTCCCTCGCCTATCTGAATCTATTATTGTTGTTATTAAATTTTTATTCGATCTAATTACTAAAAAAAAAATTATACATAATTATTAAAATGTACGTTCGTACATTCGTTCTGTATACACAAATATACTTACCTCCACAAATGTTTCCGTAGCTTGCGCCTTCAAGGTCCTACCCGTTAGTAATGTTTACGCATCATATTTCCATGCAGTCACTGCCTCATGTATGTAACTATGTGTATCAATACGCTGCTATGTGTATGAATCGCTTAGTTTCATATTCTTTACCCAAGGTGACCTTTTAATTTTTTGCTTAATTACTTTCAATTTGTTAAAATTTTTTATTATTTTATATTTTAATAAAAAATAATTTTTTTTCGTGTATTTGGTTTACCACGCTTCATTTGGATATAGTGCCTAAGAGAATGTTTATATTACGTCTTTTTTAAAACGGCCATTGGCACATTTCCGCTGACATTGACTTTGGAAGTTGCTAATTGATATTCGAACGTGGTATCTGTTTGTATTCGTTGGTCTTGTTGTGTTTACACTTGTAAAACACTGCCAACAAATGCCACTTATTATGTAGTTTTTTAGGCGTGCCCTTAATTGTTACCACTATTGTAACTGCACTACGGATCTCTGCTACCGTGGGCCTATCCAAACAGGTGAGAATTTGAAATTCCTAGCTTGTTTCTTTATTAGCACCTTGGTTTCTATGTTAAACACAGCTGGGCTTAAGCTCTTGTTGTAGGCCTGTCTGGTCAGTGTCTTTGCACGTTCCTCATTTTCCCTGATTAGATGTGCTCTCTGGAGCTGATACTTACGTACTTTATTGGGATCCTCCCCGTTGTAAACCAGCCCGCACTTGCGCTTCAATTTGCTGGGCATGTCAAAGACAAATCCAGAAAGCGTTTTGTTGATACATGCACATGCATTGCTGCGGTCAACCATTGATCCCAATTCGAGCCGTCTTCCTTGGCAAAAGGGCACAAGTACTCGGTCAGAGGTCGATGATCACGCTCCAATGAGTCATTACCGGTGGATGATACGGTGTTATATGAAATTTCTTAATTCCCAGCATTTTCCAAGTTTCTGAGAATAATTTCAATACAAAATTTTAACAATTGTCGGTTATCAAAACCTTTGGTACGGTGCCACAATTTCGTCAAAGAACGCCTTGGCCACCGTGCTTGCTTCTTTATTTGGAATGGCCACGCATGCCATATACTTCGAGAAGTCATCCTGAAATATCAAAATGTACTTATTTCCCGAAACTTTGTCTGGCATTATCCCTACAATGTCCATATGAACTTTATTAAATGGTCGATTCGGAGTATCGGTTAATACGATTGGCATTTTTTTCTGTCTGGAGATTTTTTGGCCTAACACACGGACACCACCCTATTGGCGTCAGACAAATAGTGAGGTTGAGAATATGAATAGGCCCCTGATGAAACGCTTGGAAATAGCGAACAAGAGGAATGTGCTAGAAGATATTCAAAAATTTGTATCATCACATATCATGTTGGCGAGCGCCGTTTTGGTGCCGGTAACAGGCGCGGGCGTGGGCGAAAATCTGGTAGTTCCTAAAAAGGCGCGTATAGCTACCAAAGTAAAACAGCATGTATCATCTGGCTGTAAAATAAAAGTGAGCGTTTATTTAAAATAATGAAACTTAAATTCTATTTACAGCTCGTCTTAATTTCTAAGGTAAACACCTTTCTGGTGTTCCAGTTACGCATTGATTGATCGGTGTCAGTTGGTCAAGCCAGCTGACCTTCTTAATATAAGAATGTCGATGAGGCATTCTATAAAACAATGTCAAGACAAAAGCGGAACTATAATACCCTAAATGTTTACTTAATAACTGAAATTGTGCTCAACCGCAAGATAGTTCGGATGTGTTTTTCGGTTGCTCCTCAATTACAGTTAAATACATTAATGGTTCAATTTTTAAGCCCAGCGAAATAGTCGCATAATACTGGTTGTTTAATAAAAGTCAGAGAGTGAAAGTTCCAAAAGAAGTTTGTGCGAAATATCAGCTTTTAAACTTAAAATTTTAATTTGTGTAAGCTTTTAATAAAGAAGCGGACCTATAGCGGTCAGGGGATGAGCGTATTGCGCTCTCCCACTCACCCGATGCGCTCTCCTGTTCAGCGCATGTGCTCGCAAAGTGTGCCTGCACTTGCACCAACAACTGATCTGCCTCAGCCGCTTTCCCAGCAGTGTCCGGTAATCGCGCAACTGAATCAGTACAGTATGTTACTTTCTCTCCCCAATGCAAGGTCGGATGTTCTCGGCATGACTGTCGACAGCGGATTGACGACGAATGTGGTTCGCTCACCACCTTTGCCTGCAAAACAGAGACAGGCGAGCGGAGCTACCATGTCCCACAACGGCGAGCGGCCGGGCGGCGGCCCTCATGCGACTGCAACTCCACAGCGTACAAATGCGACTGCACTTAACAATGCAAGTGCAAGTACACAAAGTTCGCACTCAAACCTGAAACAATGAAGAAAAGTGTCTCTGGCACTCTCTGCGCATGCGCACTCTTGGAGCGCTCAGTGTTTAACACCCAGCCCAACGGCGTCCACAACTAAAGAGTGCAAACAAGTTCGATCCACGTCTCTCTCTCAGTCATCCGATCGTGCGAAAACAAAATCGCCAACAGTGGTTGAGCGCGCCTTCAATACTGAAAATGCACTCACACCAACAATCAATCAAAAAAAAAATTTCACGCAAGCCAGCAAGGAAAAGTTGAACATCACAAATAGGTATATCCTTATAAACAAGTCCAAGTGAAGCCCAAAATCGAGTGGCATCAGAACTAACATCGCAAAAATCAGTAAAACTAGCGAGAGCCTACTCTCTAGTAATAATCGCTTCGCACTACTTCAAAGTGCTAAAGAGGCAGACGCACCCAAACCTGATATTGTATTTAAACCACCTCCCATTTACCTACGAGAACGTAACTCCAGTAAATTGGTTTCAAAGCTTATCGAGCTCATTGGTTCTAAAAATTTCCATGTCACTCCTCTTGTTAAAGGAAATATCCAGCAAACAAAAATCCAAATACATAGTGAGAGCAATTACAGATTGGTTATAAAAAACCTCGACATTGATAAGAAAAGCTACTACACCTATCAGCTTCGGTTGTCTTCGTTGCCGTTGCTGCACTAGCTGAACGCGCTGGTGGCGACCGCAACATGTAATATTTACAGGTCACACTTTCGCGATTTTTTTTTATTTTGTTCCTTGTTGTATGTAAGACAACCGATGCGCAAACACAACAAAACAATAACAACAGCGTGAAAATAAACAAAAACAGGTGCGATCTCTCGCCAAGTGAAATTAATACACTTATAGGTCAATTCGACAGCAGCGGTAGGCAGCGCAGCTTCTCAGTGTCTGACTGCTCCCATAAACAGCTCTCCCTCTCTGGCTCTGCTAACGCTGGCTCTCAGCTTGAGCACGTTACAGTAAGTAACGACTGCTGCAAAAACGTAAGTACGCTTATTGTTGGCTCTGGGTCGGTTAACACTTTGCCGTGGAGTATGCAAAGCAACTCTCTCTCACCATTAGAACCTCTCAACAATACACATAGCGCTACAGGCAAAGAAAAAAACATGCATGCTACAGCCAACCAAGGAAAAGGTTCGGCAATACAGACTGGTATGGACCGCTATATTGTGGTTAAGCGCAAGTTGAGTCCTCAAAAAAAAATGTCTCAAAAATCGGCAAAGCAGATTAAATCTAATGATTCTGCTCCTGAAAAGAATCCACTCGCTTCTAACAGGTTTGCACCTCTTGCAAATGCCGAAGACAATTCTACCCAGAAAGTGCTTAAAGAGGTAAAGCCCCCACCAATTTATTTAAGGGAGCGCAACTCTAACGCTCTCGTAAAAACTCTAACTACTCTAATTGGTGCTAAAAACTTTCATGTTGTCCCAATACTAAAAGGCAAAATACATGAAACCAAAATTCAATTATATATCGAATCAAGCTATCGCAAAGTCGCCAATCTCTTTGACACAGAGAAAAAAAACTATTACACCTACCAACTTAAAAGTAGCAAAGGCATTGTTGTTGTCCTTAGAGGAATCGAAGTTGACGTAGATGTCAACGAAATAAGAGAAGCCCTATCCCAAGAGGGTTTTACCGCAAACTCTGTGTTTAACATACGCAATAAAGATAAGATTTCACTGCCGCTCTTTCGCGTTGAGCTACAGCCAGTCGACTCGAACCTCAGAAAGGTGAATCACACCCGATCTACAACCTTCGCTATCTTCTACATAGAAAAATCTCTGTAGAAGAACCCCACAAGCGAATTGGACCAGTTCAATGCCTGAACTGCCAAGAATTTGGGCACACTAGAAAATACTGTACACTTCCCAGTGTATGTGTCCTTTGTGATGATCTCCACATGTCACAAAACTGCACAAAGCCCAAAGACGACTCCAGTGTCAAAAAATGCAGGAACTGTGGTGAAAATCACACTGCAAACTACAGAGGCTGCACTGGATACGCTCATATAAAAAAGAAATTTGCACCTCAGCCAAACAAGTTAAAACTGTTCCTCCCGTAACAGTTTTGCGTGAAATCTCTGCCCGTGAAGCACAGCCTTCAAGTATTTCTTACGCAAATATTCTCAAAGGTATCCCATCAGTAAACCCTAAAACTGATGAGAGTACTCTTGAAAAGACTTTACAAGAGCTCATCGCAAATATGACGCAATTTATGTGCTCAATGCAAAGTATGATGCAAGACATGATACGTAATCAGAACATGCTTTTGCAATCCCTATTAACATGAACGCACTGAAAATCTGTCATTGGAATGCAAATGGCATAAGTCAGCACAAAAATGAGCTCAAACTATTTCTCAACGATAACTCAATAGATTTGATGCTAATTTGTGAAACTCACCTTACTCAGAAAAACTGTTTCCAGAAAGCGGGGTATAAAGTTTATGACACCAAACACCCCGGTGGCAAAGCACGTGGTGGTACAGCCATTCTGATCAAGAATAGAATAAAGCATTTCCCAATGCAAGGATACTGTACCGATTATCTACAAGCGACGACTATTCAACTCGAAGAATACGTCAAAGGCTTGACAGTATCATCCATTTATTGCCCACCCAGGTTTAATATAGATGAGCAGCAGTACAAACAATTCTTTAGTACTCTCGATGCTAAGTTCATTGCTGCTGGAGACTTGAATGCAAAGCATACTCATTGGGGCTCACGTTTAGTAACTCCCAAAGGCAGAAAACTCTTCTCTGCGATAAATGCTCTTGGTCTTAATGTCTTGTCCAATGGTAAACCTACATACTGGCCATCCGACAAACAGAAGATTCCAGATCTTATTGACTTCTGTACACTCTCTTGTGCATTCCTCACTGGAGCTGTCCTCTGATCACACTCCCACAATAATAACTATCTTTTCTGAAAACCCCTATCAGAAAAACGTGAGTGATAGTTTCGACTACAAGAATACAGACTGGCTTAAATATAAGATGTTCATAGGTTCACATCTTGAAATAAAGACTTCCCTAAAGTCTGAGCAGGAAATAAACTCCGCTATTTTCAATTTCACTGAATTGCTATCCCAAACAGTAAAAATTGCTACACAACGTTCTAAAGCTCAAATCCGACAAGAGTGTACTCCCCAAGACATTCTGAAGCTCCTCTCCGAAAAAAGATCTCTTAGGAGCGAATGGCAATTGCAGAGATCACCTTCTCTGAAGAAGAAACTGAATGAATGTACTAAAAATTTGCATCACCTTCTAAAACAAAAGGAAACCTCCGAGTTTCACGAGTTTGTAGAGACCCTCTGTCCTACAGAAGCCTCAAGCTATTCTCTATGGCGAACGGCCAAAAACTCGAAAAAACCCATTCAAATGGAGTCACCAATACGCCTTCCCAACGGCAACTGGGCAAGAAGTGATGCAGAAAAGGGAATAGCATTCGCAAATCATTTGGAGCAAGTTTTCACCCCTAATCTTGCTAGTTCCGTCCGTTCTCTAACGGCGGTTGATGCTATCCCTAGCGTCAATGGTATCTCGATTGCCAAAAAGGAGCTGACAAACGCTATCAAAGAACTCAATGCCAAAAAATCTCCAGGGCGTGATCTGATTACGGGCCAAATGATAAAGCCACAATGCATCTCTTGCATATATTAAATGCTATAATACGCATTGGATTCTTTCCTTACTCATGGAAAATTTCTCAAATTATCATGATTCCCAAAGCTGGAAAGGACCCAACAAGCGTCTCTTCCTACAGACCAATTAGTCTGCTATCAATTTTTTCAAAACTCTTTGAAATTTTTGAATAATAAAGCGTATTAAAGACGTTGTCAAACAGTCTAATGTTATACCAAACCACCAGTTTGGGTTTAGAGAAAAACACAGTACTATCGAACAAGTTCATCGCATTGTAAACACTATACAAGAAACGTTCGAAAAGAAGCAATACTGTTCCGCAGTTTTTCTCGACATCACTCAGGCATTTGATAAGGTCTGGCACGAAGGAATCTTGCACAAACTGAAATGTATGTTACCTCTTAACATCTACACATTGCTCGAAAGCTATCTCTCAGGTAGACGCTTTGTGGTGAAACAAAAAAGCTTCATCTCAGATTAATACCCTATACAAGCTGGAGTACCGCAAGGCAGCGTATTAGGTCCCCTGCTCTATACGTTGTTCACTGCAGATATGCCAACAAACGGCAAGACTATCACCTATACTTTTGCCGATGACACAGCCATATTGTGTACCCACACAAATCCGAAAGAGGAATCAAAACTTCTCCAGGTACACGTCAACATGCTTCAGGAATAGCTTGACCACTGGAGAACCAAAGTCAATGAGTCGAAATGCGTTCATGTCATATTCACTCTATGCAGGAGTACTTGCATTAACACAAAGCCGATCCTTCAAGCGACAGAAACTAAATATCTAGGAATGCATTTAGATCGTAGACTTACTTGG
This sequence comes from Clusia tigrina, assembly GCA_920105625.2. Taxonomy (NCBI): domain Eukaryota; kingdom Metazoa; phylum Arthropoda; class Insecta; order Diptera; family Clusiidae; genus Clusia; species Clusia tigrina. The sequence goes on along the minus strand of OV050030.1, from coordinate 81,944,467 downwards.
GCAAAGCAGTGCAAAAATTATTCAGATTAAACTCAAAATAAACGAGCTAAACTGGCTTTTGAACAGGCAGTCCAAGCACAAACTGGACTTTAAAATTCTACTCTACAAAGTAATTGTCGCACTAAAAGCTACTGTCTTCGCCGTAAAATGTCTCGCCGAAGTACAAACTCGCACGGTAATTTTTAACGAACGAGTGAGTGGCAGAAGAGCAGCCGGGAAGAAAGCAGCAAATTCTAAACAACCAAGAAGCTGGCACTGAAATTTAAACCAACCACACCACAAATAGAATTACAATTTAAATTAATAATTTTTAATTTTGTTAACAAATAATTACAAATATACAAAAGTTTTAGAATAATTACAAATATAATTACAAAAGTTTTAGAATTTGCTTTCTTCCGCTGCTGCCACAGCAGTTTCACCGCCATTGTGATAATTATTAGGAATTAATATACTCCGTGCAGTCACCGCCGTACTGCTTCAGGTAATTATACTTACAGGATCGCTAGACTTGAATAGCCACCGCCGAGCTGTTTCAAGATTTGTTTGCATCGTCAAAGCCATCGCATAACAAATACTGCCGTATTTCGCCTTCGGAGCGCTAGTGCTTCCGAGAGCATTTTTGTGACGTCATCAACAAGGGTTGATAATTTGCAACAGCCATTTCTTCAAAAAATACGAACAACATTACCGACATCTGTTAATTTCAAAATTAATTGATTCTACCAGAACAAACTGCTGCAAATAATTTTCGATCGGTATTGCAGTGCCGAACCAAGCAGCTGTTGAAATTGAACAGACCTTATATAAAAGAAAAATAAATGTTGACTCGAACGAAATCAAAAAAATTATAATCAGCAAAAGTAGACGACAGAGAGGAAAGCTCGGATTCATTGGACAGCAGAGTAATAGAAATGGCCAACGAGGGAACACAGGGCCAAGCGCAGCCGCAATCAGTTGTAACCAGTGAACAACTGGCGCAGCTTTTCAGCAGTATAAATATACTGCGTGAATCTGTTGACGAACTACGTAAAGAGACGCATCGTGGCCAAATAGAGATTCAACAACTTCGCACTCGAGTGGATAAGGGTGCATCCGTTGTTGGGTGTAATGAATCCTCTTTTCATGAAAGTCTACAATCACCGCTGCCACAAACGTCGACGCAGCAACCACAGCAGATGACGCAATCGCAGCCACCCGTTGTTGGGTGTAATGAATCCTCTTTTCATGAAAGTGTACAATCACCGCTGCCACAAACGTCGACGCAGCAACCACAGCAGATGACGCAATCGCAGCCACCAAATACATCGACGCCGTATAATGGTGTTATGACCTTTATCGATAGCCCCAGTGGTAAGTTATATCCACTGCCATCTTTCGATGGAAACTCTGAAGATTGGCTCCTGTTTTTAGCCAACTTCAGAGACACTTCCAATGAATTTGGTTATAATAATCGCCAGAACCTTATGCGTTTGCATAAGGCACTTCAAGGGAATGCGAAGCGCGCTGTGACGTCACTACTCATATATCCTCACGACGTGACCAAAGTCATGCAGGAGTTAGAGTTCAATTTTGGACGCTCTGACTTATTGATCCGCTCGCAGCTGCAAAAGGTGCAGCAGTTCCCACCGATTTATGAGAATCGACTTGAGCAAGTGTTGGAATTCTCAAACCGCGTCCGAAATATTGTCGCCTTTTTTAATTCAGCAAAATGCGATCACCATTTGGCCAACCCTACTCTTCTTGAGCAGCTTATTGGAAAGCTTCCGCCCACCAAGCAATATGAATGGAGTCGACACGCCTCCAATATAACGCCTTATGCCACCGTTGAAGCCTTTGCCGACAGGGTTAGTGATCTTGCAAAGGTAGTGAGCTTGATGCCAGCTATAGCTAGTACAGCTATGCGCCAACATCAACCCCCGCAGCCGCACCAAGGGGTGCAACAAGGTAACCTTCAGAACCGTCAGACCATATCACGAGGTGCTATTCCACGTCGCGTTTTGCATGGCACCGAAACTCAAGTGGAACAGCAACAACTCAGTTGTGTGCAATACAATTTGAGCCACAAACAGAGCGCATGTCGTCAATTTAAGGCGCTTAATACAAATGACAAATGGACTTTGGTAAAGCGTCACCGCCTTTGTTTTACCTGCTTGCATAGAGGGCATAACGTGCTGAGTTGCCAGGCAAGGCATTCATGTGGTATAAATGGATGCACCCGTATGAATCACAACTTACTGCACCAGACAACTAAGCCGCTAGCAGAGCTGAAACGAGAGGATATCGAGCATGTGCTTAAATGCCGTCAACACCAGCAGTCAAGCTTATTTAAGATACTACCCGTGGTGCTGTTTGGTCCACGTGGTAGCATACCTGTATTTGCGATGTTTGATGAAGGTTCTTCGGTCTCACTTCTTGAAGAGACCATCGCAAATCAACTTGGTCTCAAAGGCCCTACTGCACAGCTGACGCTTCAGTGGTATGGAGAGAATCAAACCACGGAGCCATCGAAAAAAGTAAGCTTGAACGTACGTGCAGAGTGTGGTGGCCAGGAGTACCCACTCAGAAACGTACGCACCGTGAAGCAGCTTAATTTACCAATGCAGACATTCATCAAGCAACAGCATGGGCACTTCACAGATGTGCCAATCGCCAGCTACCAAGCCGCCAAGCCGGTCCTGCTGCTGGGATTGGATAATAGTTTTTTAGGCATGTCAGAGAAATCTGTCGCCGCCGGTCCAGATCAACCTATCGCTGCGGCAACTATGTTGGGTTGGGTGGCATATGGGCCACTTCACTCAAGCACCACCTCAATGTCAAGGGTGTTGCACGTCAAAGAAGCATCTACTTTAACACAACTGAACAGATTGCTCTTCGACCAATCTTTTCTGTAGAAAGTTTTGGAGTCCGCAGCACCAGCACTGTCCTGGAGTCAGAGGAGAACGCCAGAGCAAGAAAAATATTGATTGAGACCACACAAAACAGCGGCCAACGCTATGAAGTTGGTCTATTATGGCGCAACGATGCCACTAAGCTGCCGCAGAGCTATGTTATGGCCAAGTAGCGCCTGTTAAATATTGAGGGGAAGATGTCCCGGGATGCCGCATTTGCAGCCAGATATAAAACGGAAGTCGCCAAATACATTGACAAGGGGTACGCCAAATTGTTGTCACCAGAGGCTGCTGAGAGACATAGTCCTACAACCTGGTACCTTCCTCACTTTGGTGTAGTAAACCCGCATAAGCCGGATAAGCTTCGTATCGTCTTTGATGCTGCAGCTGCTGTTTCTAACGTATCGCTCAACTCAGTATTACTAAAGGGTCCTGAGCATGCGCAGCCACTTTTGGCCATCATGCACAAATTTCGACAAGGAGGTATCGCTGTTGCAGGAGATATTCAAGAAATGTTCTCACAAGTCCGCATACGAGCTGAAGACCAGGACTCACAGCGGTTTCTTTGGAGACACGGAAATTCAGCCGAGCCAATCCGTGTCTACTCAATGATGTCGATGATCTTCGGAGCGATTTGTTCGCCGTGTTGTGCAGAATACATAAAAAACGTGAACGCAGCACAGTTTTTGCCTCACATGCCAGGTGGCGCAAAAGCTATCATTGACAACACCTATGTGGATGACTTGGTCATAAGTTTTGATGACATACAGGAGGCCGAGAAGGTAATGTTTGACGGGACGATAAACGCTGCCGCAGGATTCACGCTCAGAAATTTCGTATCAAACTGCAAGAAGCTGCAGGTCAAACTGAATGGTAGCCAAGTCAAGCAACAAGACGGTGTCAACACAGAACTACAGCCAACAACAGAGAAGGTGCTGGGTGTGTTTTGGAACTCTGGAGTGGACAGGTTTGAATTCCACTTTAAGTAGAATTCCACGCCAGGTGCTGGAGTACAGGAGAACACCGACTAAGAGAGAGTTGCTGGGAATCGTTATGGCTATTTACGACCCCTTTGGCCTCCTAGCCAACATCACTATTTTCGCCAAGCTACTTCTGCAGTCGCTGTGGAAGCGGAAAATCCAGTGGGATGAGCACCTGCCATCAGATTTGGAGAAACAGTGGTTTGCATGGTGGAACGTTTTTCAGGGCGTGAAAAACTTTTCAGTCCCGCGTTGCTTGTCGTATTTGTTGCCGAATGCCGATGATATACAGCTGCACATATTCGTTGATGCTAGTGAAAGTGCATTTACAGCAGTCGCCTTTTTGCGTGTTTGCAAAGCAAACTAGGTAGAAGTCGCATTCGTTGCTGCCAAAACGAGATATGCACCTGCAAAGGGTATGACCGTACCGCACCTGGAATTGCAAGCGGCCGTACTAGGAAGCCGACTGAAGACTTGGATTGAAGACTGTCATGATTTGAAGATCAACGCTACGACATTTTGGAGCGATTCCAAGACAATTCTGCTTTGGCTTCGTTCCACAACCCTTAAGTATAAGCAATTCGTTGCCTACCGTATTGCTGAGATACTTGCCACTTCCACGCCGATGCAATGGCGCTGGATACCAACATCGATGAACGTCGCCGACGATGCAACTAGAGCCAAGTTGCCACGTCGGCTTATGTAGAGCAAGACAGCCGTTGGATATTGGGTCCAGATTTCTTGTGCCAAGAAGAAATACACTGGCCTCAAGAAGCTGGGATGCTTCACTCAGAGCACTGTGTATCTGAAGAAGCTGTTAATCAGGTCTTACACATAATAAATACAGACAATATTCTTGATAGTTTGATCAAGTTTTCATCCTACATGAAGACGTTGAGGGTGACAGCATGGATATTTCGGTTCATTCGCAACGCCAAATCTAGATCCCGTCACTTTGGAGAACTCACAGCAGCTGAAGTTTCTGATGCTGAAAAATTTATATGCTGTCGCGTACAATACGAGTCATTTGCAGATGAAATGTCAGCCCTACGCGCAAGTACAGGAATTCCAAAGACCAGTGCCATATTTAAGCTCACGCCGATGCTGTATCCTGATGGTCTGCTAAGAGTCAACGGAAGAATCGACGCCGCTAATTACATCCCTGAATCAGCCCGACGCCCGATAATATTACCCCAGAAACATCGCGTGTCGCAGCTGATAATGAAGCATTACCACCAAAAGAGACATCACCAGAACGACTGCCTAAACAATAAATGAAATGCGGCAAAAGTTCTGGGTGCCTCATGCTCGCACATTATTAAAAAGGATCAAGAGGGATTGTCTCATTTGTATCACCGCTCGAGCCAAGCCATCTGTGCCACTTATGGGACAGTTACCCACAGACCGCCTAACACCGTACGTTCGGCCTTTTACCTACTCAGGGGTGGACTACTGTGGACCATTCTGCGTTGCTATCGGCCGCAGACGAGAGAAACGTTGGGTGGCATTATTCACTTGCCTCACCACTCGAGCCCTACATTTGGAGGTGGCAGAAGATCTGTCCACCGATGCATTTTTAATTTGTTTCAGGAATTTTGTGAACCGTCGCGGTGTGCCGATTAGAATTCGTAGCGACAATGGCACCAACTTTATAGGTGCGCAAAAGGAGTTTCGCCAGGAGAACCGCTTATTTGACGTAGATCGGGTTCGACGGGCAATGTCAAAGGAAAACATAGAGTGGATTTTTAATTGCCCAGCCAATCCTAGCGCTGGAGGTTGTTGGGAGCGGCTTGTCCAATGCGGGAAACGCCTGCTACAGAGAACCCTGAAGGATGAGGCACCACGCTTGGAGACCTTCCGCAGCGCACTGATTGAGGCGGAAAATATAATAAACAGCCGTCCACTTACAGAACTTCCTATAACCCATGAAGAAGAGGAACCACTTACTCCGAACCACTTCTTGAGTGGCTGCCTCAATTCCACTCAAACACCTGCACCGGAAGATGAGAAAATCTGTCTGCGCAAACAATGGAGAATTGTGCAGAACCTGAAGGATCGTCTGTGAAAAGGTGGATTGTGGAGTACTTGCCACAACTTTTGCACCGACAAAAATGGAGGAGTGCAGCCTCGCCACTAAGAGTAGACCAACTGGTTGTTGTATGCGATCCTGTCTTACCAAGAAGCCAATGGGTCAAAGGGCGAATAATTGAAGTCTTCACTGCCAAGGACGGCCAAGTCCGGAGTGCCGCGGTACGCACCAGCCGCGGTATTATCCGTCGACCTGCATCTAAGCTAGCCGCTTTAAGTTTCGTGGATCCCAGTATGAATCCACCGGGAGGTGGGCTGTCGCACTAAAAGCTACTGTCTTCGCCGTAAAATGTCTCGCCGAAGTACAAACTCGCCCGTTAATTTTTAACGAACGAGTGAGTGGCAGAAGAGCAGCCGGGAAGAAAGCAGCAAATTCTAAACAACCAAGAAGCTGGCACTGAAATTTAAACCAACCACACCACAAATATAATAATTACAATTTAAATTAATAATTTTTAATTTTGTTAACAAATAATTACAAATATAATTACAAAAGTTTTAGAATAATTACAAATATAATTACAGTAATTATCAAGCCCATATGGACCTATGGTATCCAACTCTGGGGTACTGCTTCACCCTCAAATGTCGAAAAGCTGCAAAAAGCCCAATCGAAAATCCTTCGAATGATTACATCAAAAGCGTTAACATCCACAGAGATTTACATATACCGTATGTAACTAAAGAAGTTTCCCGACTTGCTGGATCTTACTTAGCAAAGCTAGACAAGCATCCCAATGCATTAGCGAGGCGCCTACTACAGCATCAAGGACACACCCGCCTGAAAAGGATGGACGTGCTGCGCTTAGCAACAAACTAGATTTTAAGCTTATTTATTACGCTATTATTTAATTATTGCGCTACTCCGTTTCATATACCATAACTCCTCAAAGCACTGGCACTGGGAGGTTGGTAATGATTAATATGAATTTAAAAGTGAAATGTTAAATATACTATGAAGATTTATTGTTAGTTCTAAGATATTTTTTAGAAGTTTCAATAAAATATATATATAATAAAAAAAAAACCTATCAGCTTAAAAGTAGCAAAGGCCTTACCATTGTCATAAAGGGACTTGATTCGGATATTCCTCCCGCTGGAGTCAAATAAGCACTACATGAAGCTGGGTTCGCTGCCCGCTCTATTATAATTATAATAAATCGCAACAAAATCCCTCAGCCATTGTTTCGCGTAGAATTGGAGCCTGAAACCCAAAAGCTTAAAAAAGAGAAGTGCATAGTATTTATAATCTCCGCTATCTTATGCATCGTAGAATTACAGTGGAGGAGCCACTCAAACGAAACGATCCAGTTCAATGTTCTAATTGCCAAGAATTTGGGCACACAAGGGTCCTACTGCACTCTTCGTAGAGTATGTGTTGCCTGTGCTGATTCACACCCCACATCAGAGTGTACAAAGTCTAAAACTGATAGAGCTGCTAGAAAGTGCAGTATTTGTGGTGGTAACCATTCTGCCAACTACAGAGGTTGCCCTGTTTACCAGGAAATTAAGAACAATGACCCTCACTTAAAGAATAAGCTCACTCAACCTAATCCAAGTATACCGCCCATTGCACAACCACAGAAGTCAATCCCATACCCCGACACAGGAACGACGTATGCAGGGGTACTTCAGTTAGGGAAGGATCAGCACTCCGGTACTGGTACGAATCTCCACAATTTTGAAGTAATGATAGCAACGCTCACACAATGTATGACGCAGTTCATGGCCTCCATACAATCAATGATTCAAGAAATGATGAGAAACCAAAACCAGCTCATGCAGCTTCTGCTATCTCAGAAATGAACGTACTGAAGATCTCTCAATGGAATGCAAACAGTGTACAGGTGTAGTTACAAATCAACAAATTTTTACTCACTAATGAAATCGACATACTTCTTATATCCGAAACCCATCTAACCGAAAAACACAATTTTTACATACCGGGATATAAATTCTATGATACAAAGCATCTCGCTGGTAAAGCGCATGGTGGCACTGGAATCCTAATCAAACACAGAATAAAACACTTCGCTATGGAACAATATAACAAGGAGTACTTTCCAGCAACATCAATTTGTCTGGACGGATGGGAGGATAACTTAACAATATCCGCTGTGTACTGCCCACCTAGATTTAAAATAACAAGTAACCAGTTCTCAGATTTCTTCTCCAAACTTTGAACATGTTTTCTTGCTGCTGGCGACTACAATGCCAAGCAAACTCACTGGGGCTCACGGCTAACAACACCAAAAGGAAAACAATTATATAACTTCTTGCTTTCTGACACCAAGATTGATATTATCTCTTCAGGACAACCATCGTACTGGTGGACAGACCCACGCAAGATCCCTGACCTTATTGATTTTGGAGTTGCTAGAAACCTAAAACGAGAGCAACTCAAAGTAGAACACCTTAACGACGTCTCTTCAGACCACTCTCCTATTATAATACATCTGAACAAAAAGTTACGCCCTACCTACGATTTCACACTAATTAATACTAATTGGCTGAAATACAGAAAATACATCAGAACTCATCTCAGCCCAAACCACGTTTCAAAACTAATGAGGACATTGAAACATTTTTGGAACAATTTACCTCGCCCCTAAGATTAGCTGTGCTCCACTCTGCATACAAGCGTGACAACAACTGCACATCATCCGGCGCCCACAAACCTCAACCCAAATCGATATTCTCCTTACTGAAAAAAGGAGGACACGTCGTGAATCGCAAAAATCCAGGTCCCCTTTCCTAAAACGGAAGTTATCTATTGCCAGTGAAAACTTGAGAAAAGCCTTGCGTCTAGAATCAGATCGTTGTCTGGACCAATATATCCAAAACCTTTCACCGACTGACGTCACCAACTACTCTCTATGGAAAGCTGTCAGAGAACGAAACCACCTACACGCGGAATTCCACCGATTAGTACAAAAAACGGAAACTGAGCAAGAAGCGATGATGAAAAGTCTGCTGTTTTCGCAGAACACTTAAGAGATGTTTTTACCCCCAACCCACCTCGCAATACTAATAACGTAATATTAATCCGCTTGCCAGATACAACATGCTCGCCTATTAAATTAAAAACAAAAGAAGTAAGTAATGCAATTAGTAACCTTGCTCTTAACAAAGTCCCAGGACACGACCTCATTACTGGAAAAATAATCAAGGAGATGAGCCAAATGGCCATCATCTTACTTACTTCACTATTTAATGGCTTGTTGCGCTAAGGATACTTTCCTAATGCCTGGAAAGTATCAGTAATCTCAATGATCCCGAAACCAGGAAAAGACCTTACAATCGTCATCATATAGGCCGATTAGCCTCCTGCCTATCATATCAAAACTCTTAGAAAGGCTTTTTCTTGCAAAACTAATGCCACATATAAAAGAAAAAGGCACTATTCCCACTCACCAATTTGGCTTCCGCGAACACCATATTACAATAGAGCAAGTTCATCGAATAGTGAACGGGATAAAAAAATGCATTCGACAAAAGGCAATATTGTTCAGCCGTCTTTTTAGATGTGGCGCAGGCGTTTGACAAGGTCTGGCACGAGGGGCTTATTTACAAAATCAAAAAACTGTTGCCCACAAAAGTACACCAAATATTGGAATCGTATCTGAGGGGCAGAAAGTTCAAGGTAAGGTACAATAATGCTTACTCTAAATGCTATGATATTAAAGCTGCCGTACCACAAGGAAGCGTGCTAGGTCCGGTGTTGTATTTACTATATACCTCAGATCTGCCTACCAATAAATACTTAACAACAGCAACTTTCGCCGATGATACGGCTATCCTTAGCATTCATCCAAATTCCAAAATCGCATCCCGTGACTTAGAAGATCATCTGGTCCTAGTAACAAATTGGTTGGCTGACTGGCGAATTAAAGTTAACGAATCGAAAAGTACGCATATTACCTTTACTATAAAAAAGATACATGTCCAGCCATAAACCTAAATAACTCTCCTATTCCACAAGCAAAGGAAGTGAAGTACTTAGGAATGCATCTTGACTCACTTTTGTCTCGGAAGCGCCAAATCGAAGCCAAAAAAAAAAAACAAATGACTTTGAAAGCAAATAGCCTACACTAGTTCATGCACAAAAATTCCAGGTTGAGCCTAGAATAAAAAACACTCCTGTACAAAGCCATTATAAAACCAATTTGGACTTACGGTAGCCAGTTGTGGGACGGCGCAAGCAGCTCTAATATAGAATTGATGCAAAGAGTACAGTCCAAAATTCTAAGAACTATTACTGGCGCAACTTGGTTCATAAAGAATACCAACATTCACAACAACCTTAACATTCCGCTCGTAAAAACGGAAATCTTCGATGCCAACTTAAAATAAGCACAAAAAATCAAAGAGCATCCAAATCATCTAGCTAGAATACTAGCATGGTTCCAAGTCGTCTAAAACGTACGAAACCACCAACACAACTAACATCGACACCTTAATCATTTACAAACACTAATATAACATTTATTACAGTAACTAGCATATAATATTGTGATTACTAAAAAGCACTAAGCATTGGCAAGGTGTATTATTATTAATTATTTGGTTTGTAAGATATGCTTACATAGTGTTAGTCTAAACTTAAAAGATACAATAAATAAATATTTGGAGAAAAAAATAATCAACGCACCCTTAAACCATATGCGTGAATATAACTTAAATGTTAACTACACTAAATATGTAGTATCTGTTAGGAGTGGGTGCTGTGAATCAACTGACTCACAACATCCCTCCCCTCTTTCTAGAAGAAGAAATTTCTAATGCAATATTTACAACGTTCTTCTTGCACCATAAAGAATTTTGTGCATTTTATTAATCCTATCCAAAATACATTTTCTTTTTTTGTTAAATCGCCATATTTTGGGTTCTATTTTTTTTTCTCCTGTTTTTCGCTGACTAGTTCATGTGCTCTCTGGAGCTGAGAATTACGTTCGTAAAAAAACGTTTATTCTTAAAAACATAGAACCTTAATACTATTTACAGCTCGTCTTATTTGCTAAGGCACTCATATTTTGGGTACTATTTTTTCTTTTTCTCTTTTACATGTTTTTTGTTTTTTGTTTTATTTTTCTGTATTTTTTTTTTGTTTTATCTCACTTTTTCTTTTTACTTTTTATAATTATGTTTTTTTTTTATTTCTAGCTATTTTTTATTATTTGCTCTTTTTTATAACTTTTGGTCTTTCATTGACTCTTTTCACACTGCCGTTTATACTAACGCAGATTACACATTCTATTAATAATATAATTCTATTATAAATATCTAAGATTTTACTCTAAAGTGCGACTTGTACCTGCTCGGCATTATTGGAGTGAAGTCCCTCGACGAACTCTTCTTTCTGGAACGGTACGTATAAAGATGATGCAAGCTTATGCAAGTAGTTGGACTTCTTATGAAGTTAAAATAAATATTCGTTTAGTAAGTGACTGTGGAGAATTTTGTTTGGAAAAAACGTTCTGAAGTTAGCTGATAAAGCTTGGCTATGTAGTGCTGGATCTTTTCGTGGTTAGAATGATTTTTGCGTTAGGAGATTATTCTGTCTGCGAATCTAAATGAACAATGGTAGTTGCGGCTGTTATTGTTTTTGTAGTCGTTTCTCCCTAAAATTACGGAGTAACCTCGGATTTTGGCTATAATTACACTAGTTTACAAAATAAATTTTATTTCATGTACATTTGATGAGAGGTGACTTTTCTTATGTATTTTCATCTGCTGAATTCGAAAATCAAGGTTAAATTTTTTTCATGGAATAGTTTTTGAGATATTGTAATTTTTATATTTTTTCGACCTTTTTTCACGTGACAAATCATATCTCGAGCTAGAAATCTCCGATTGGGTCGTTGCCAATGCAAGGTATTGAGATGACGAACATGTGTAATCGGATCTTTGATTGGTAAAGCGGCTCAAAATATATCGATGAAAATAGGGCACGTTTTCAAAAAAATAATATTTTACAGTGATTCTGTGCGGGCGGAAAAGTGCAAATCGTTGAAAAAACGCCATGTACGTAAAAATGATACTTTAACGTAAGAACTAAGACCAACTAGAAGAAAATCGACCAAAAATTAAAAAAGTTATAAGCAATTGAGTGTATAAATCCAAATCCCAAATTGGTGAATTTACGTCTATTTTGTTGGAGGACAAAATTGCCACACATGTCACAGAAATTATTTGGATTGTTTACGCACTTAAATTCTCGTTTTCTTTTAGGCATTTTGGAAAATATGGAGTGGATTTATTAACTCAATTGCTTGTAACTTTGTAATTTTTAGGTCGATTTTATTCTAGTTGGTCTTAGTTCTTACGTTAAAGTATCATCTTTACGTACATGAAGAGAAACCAGACGATTTTTCAACGATTTGTACTTTTCTGCTGGCACAGAATCACTCTAAAATATAATGTTTTTGAAAATGTGCCCTATTTTCATCGATATATTTTGAACCGCTTTACCAATCGAAGACCTTGCATTGAGTACCAAGAACGACCCAATCGGACATTTCTAGCTCGAGATATGATTTGTCACGTGAAAAAAGGTCGAAAAAATACAATAATTACAATATCTCAAAAACTATTCCATGAAAAAAATGTAACCTTGATTTTCGAATTCAGCAGATGAAAATACATAAGAATAGTCACCTCTCATCAAATGTACATTTTCGGTGTAAAGTAGTGTTATCTCTTCCTCTTCATACAATATATACACTGACATATGTAATAACGGCAGATACGTTTGATTTTCTATATCGAAAACGTAAATGTTAATGTTTTCATGCCGTTTTGTCAGCTATGCAGTTAATATCAAGTATTATCCGCTTAATGCTTGTTAGAGCGAGATTCTAGTATTCAGCCCGTATTATCTTCATGTTCATAAGTCTCAAAACGCAGTCATCTCACGCATGGGTAGTTGGAAGCTCTTCCACTCTTTTATATAAAAAATAAATTTCCACTAATTTGATGTTTCTATTCATTCAACCGAAAATTATTTCGGGACAGCATCATTTCAAATCTCGTGTTTGTTCTTTTGTGGCTTATTGATTACTCTTCTTCTACGTCTTCTCAGCTTACTTCTTCATCTTCTTCAGTCAGCTTTTCTGTTCGCTGCTATTACAGTTCATCTACCGGTCACATGGACGTTGGTCTGTCTTCGAAGCTGCAGTAAGCCCCTTCCAGGTTCATGTTGCATAATGTTGAGCCATCCTGATGTCCTTGTTTGTCCACTGACGCCTTAATACATTAAAACATATTTCAATATATATCGGACTTACCGAATTTTATTTATTCTTATTGACTATTACATTTATTCCATTCTTAAAAAATGTATTTTTATGTGGTATTTAAATCTATATAGCGCATATCGACTAACTATACATTAGTAATAACAACTGTTCCTTTTACACATATTATTCATTAACTATTATACAAATTTTTTTCCAAAATTATTAACAGCATTAAAATTTGAAATCCCTCTCAATAAATATAAATTTTACAATAAATTTCACTCATACAAAACAATGTATTTACTATTTTAAATTATGTGTCAACAACTTTATGAATTATTTTTTTTAATCTCAATTCTGGACAAAACTATTTGTCCATCTTACAAAACTTTTGTGGCCACACGTTCAATTCCTTGACCATCAAGTGGCAATACACTCACACTTTTTACAAATAAATACATATTTTTAGTTCTTGACCGTCGACTTGATTATCAATTTATGTTTCCAGCGGAGAATCAATTCGGCTTTCAATTATCTGTCAATTGTTACGTGTGGGTACTAAGTAATAAGTGAAAAATAACGGAAAAACACGATTAAATTTCAAAAAATTTATCAACAAAAAAAAGGAGGAAATTATTTTTATATATTATTTTATTAATTTTATACCATCTTGCCCATCAAATTGAATGCAGCCTAGGTCACAGATGCGACTTGAACAGGTTTTGAGTACTTTATGGGCAACAAATTGAACGTGTGGCCGCAGTGTAAGCGAGAATATAAAAGATAAACCCGTTCATGTGAAAACATTGTCCATTGCATGACTAAGTCATTTATTGCATCTAATTACCTTATATTATTTAAATTTACTTATAACCTGGTATGCATACATTCATAAACGAGTGTATTCTCCTACACGCTGTAACTTGCTAATATAAGACTACATCCATTATAATTTTCCCCTCTTCTCCTTTATGTACAAATTTATTATATTTTCAAAACTTCACATAATCGTATCTATTCAACACTCTAATTATTTCCTAAATTCTTTTCGCACGTTAATTGAACATATTATTTTTTTAAATGTATACCATTGTTCCCATGCTTTACAACTGCAAGAGACATGTATAACTATAACTTTTCAGAATGTTTGACTGCTCGCGTGCTGAACGTAGCGTTGCCATTAAAAAACAGTAATATTTGTTGTATCGTATATATAATATATAATAAAATACGTTCCTGCAAATTTATTTTCTATATCGTATATAAGTTAACGTATAATACATTGTATTTGTCCACACACGAGCATACAACGCAGACATTGTGTCAGCACCAGCATTCCAGCGGGATCCTATTGCACTTGGGAACGGGTAAAGGTATTTAGCAACGTTCCCACACTCATCACTCGACGCGTGGACTACGTCAGCAGTTTATGTCTTTAGTTAAGTTATGTTAAGATCATTATTGTTTGTAAACTTCAGTCCGGTTTTGTTCATAAATAAAGTAAGACGTGTTGCTAATCCAACACGCAACCTTTTTCAAAAATTAAATTAAATTAATATTTTGTTAATTGGCACCCGAGCAGGGACCTCTTTTGTATCCTTGCACACATTTGCCTGAGACGATAGGCAAGTAAGGACGAAGAGGTTTAACCCAGAAAAAGGTCCAACAATTCCAGCTCACCGTTTAGAGTGAGAAAAGGACGCGCCCTAGTAGTCAACGCAAACGGGAGGTGATCACGCGATCATCAGCAGTCTCACTGTAGTGTTTAAGAACTTTAAAAAATAAGGAAATTGTGAAGTAAATGCTTAAATTGTTTGTGAAAATATATTCTAGAATCCTAAGAATATAAAATTGTGACTTTATTAAAGAAAAAATAATAATCTAAGAAAGTGAGGAAATTTATTTAAAAGAAAGAAATTATTATTAAAAGGAAAAGAATTAAATATTATTTAGAAAAAAAGAATATTAAAAATAAGTTATAAGTGTGAAGAAATTAAAAGAAATTATCATTGACAAAAAGAATTATTAAATGAAAAGGAAAATTAAAAATAAATTATAAGTGTGAAGAAATTAAAAGAAATTATCATTGAAAGAAAGAATTATTAAATGAAAAGGAAAATTAAACATAAATAAGTGTGAAGAAATTAAAAGAAATTATCATTGAAAAAAAAAGAATTAGTAAATAAAAAATAAAATTAAAAATAAATGATAAATGTGAAGAAATATTAAGAAATTATTATTAAAAACAAAAAAAAAACAGAAATTGGAAAAAAGTTGTTAAAAAAAGAGTAGTGAAATTGTAATTTTCGAAAGAAAAAATTCATACGAAGCAAACAGCATTAACGGCATCAGTGGAAAAAAAGTCATGGTGATTATAAGGTGAGTGGCAGATTGTAAGATTATATATTGATTGCTATTTTATATTTATTCGCGAAACAAAACGTTCCTTAGTCCATCCTATTCCTTTCCTTTTTTTGTGAAAAAGTTCCGAAAAAATATTGTTAAAAGAGAGTATGCCAGTTGACAGTATCGAAGAGATTACGGACAGACTAAGTAGAACCCTCACAATGAGCCAACCACAGAGGCCTAGCACTAGTTCCAGTGGACTCTCTCAAGCTCAAAAGGAGGAAGTTAGAACTATAGTGTTGGATTACTTCAAACAGGACACCCCTGATGAAGGAGGGGATCAACCTATAGGAGCAATTCGTATCGAAGAATTGGACAAAATTCCCGATATTTTTAGATCACTAAGAGAATTTTCGGGAATTGCGGGCGAATTCGGTTCATGGCGGAAATCGGTAGAAAGGGTACTGGAGCTTTTCGAAAGCATTAAAGGTACTGGAAGATATTTTGCCATTCTCCATACAATACGGACAAAAATTACTGGGGAAGCAGACACTGCTCTTGATTCATACAGAACACCTCTAGACTGGGTCAAGATAAGAAAGTGCCTAATGATGCATTACTCCGATAGGAGAGATATTGGTACACTTGAATATCAGATGACAACCATGTGTCAAGGACACAAAACCATAACAGAATTCTATCAAGCGGTGTACCAACACCTATCACTAATATTGGACAAGATAACTTGTCTTGAACTGGACACAGGTAGCCTTTCTTCAATGACAAACGCTTATAGAGAAAAAGCACTTGATACCTTCGTGCGTGGGCTGAAAGGCGATTTGCCAAGACTATTAAGCGTCAAGGAACCCACATCTTTGCCACAGGCATTACACATCTGTTTAAAATTGGACAATATGACTTATCGGATGCATCATGCTCACGGGCAGATACCTAAGCCAAACGCGCAGGGATACAAACCAAATCCTCAGGTATTCACCAGAAATATTTTTTATCCTGAACTCGCTCATGGGGGAGCTCCAACCAGACCACAATTGCCACCACGATTCATACCAAGGCCAAGTAATGGGCCGAATATTCAGTATCAACCCCGTCAACAAAATTACCAGTTCACTAACATGAATCAAAGACCTCAAGGATATCCGCGAAATTATCAACAATATCCCACAAATCCGGAACCGATAGAAATTGATCGGTCCATCCAATCTAGGCAGATAAATTATGCCAACAGACCGCCGGTCAATAATGGTTAGAAGAGGCCTTATGAAGGTACGTTCCAAGGACCAATCAACAAGGCTCAACGAAACTTTCATTTAAGAACAGAGGGTAATTGCAACAGAGGAGGCAGCGAAGTGGATAATCCAAAAATTGACAAAGAAATTGAAGCACTCGAAGGAGCTGTAGGAGGTGTACCGGATATAAATGAATACATGGATGTGGTCAATAATGAATATATTAATGAACTAACACACTATTCAGGAGAGAACGTAAAAACCTCGGACAGTCTAGTGGAAGATTTTTCTACTGAAGATCCTAATGCGGATCTTAATTTTTTTGGTTAAACAGTTCCTCGTTACCATACTTTAAGATAAGAACGGGGAACGGAAAAATACTGAAATTCCTTCTGGACACTGGTAGCAATAAGAATTATATTAAGTCTGATCTGGCAAATAATCCTCAAAAATATTGCGACTACTTCTGCGCTAAAACAATATCTGGTAATGTTCAAATTACACACCACACCTTACTAAGGATATTTGGTGATTCTATTGAACCTATTAAATTTTTCCTTCTACCTGGATTGCGGACTTTTGATGCAATACTAGGTAATGATACCTTGAAGGAACTTTCTGCAATCATTCACACAGCTGATAATTACTTTACAATAACGAATGGTATGAAAATACCAATTTACCAATATATGTCGCAGGACGTGAACAATCTGGAAATACGAGTTGTACACCTTTCTGAGAACCAAACATCAACTATGATGGAAATCATAGAATCTCACAAGAATCTTTTTGCAGATTCTGATGAAAAATTAATTTACACAACGAGAGTACAGGGTGAAATTCATACAACCACGGACGAGCCTACTTACACAAGAAACTATCCTTACCCAATGGCTCTGAAAAATGTTGTCGAGGAAGAAATAAGCAAATTATTAAAAGACGGGATCATAAGACCATCTCATTCTCCCTATAATTCACCCATATGGGTCGTGCCGAAGAAAGAGGATGCATCTGGAAAGAGGAAGTACAGAGTCGTAGTGGATTTAAGAAAATTGAATGCGGTTACTGTAGCAGACAAATATCCAATACCAGAAGTTGGGGAAGTTTTATCTCAACTGGGCGGCAGCAGATTCTTTACGGTAATTGATCTGAAAAGTGGTTTTCATCAAATACCGCTCTGGCAAGAAGACATCGAGAAAACGGCATTCTCAGTGAACAATGGGAAGTACGAGTTCACAAGGCTTCCGTTTGGATTAAAAGATGCCCCATCAATATTCCAGAGAGCATTGGATGATGTTCTAAGAAACTTCATCGGAAGGACTTGTTATGTCTATATCGATGACATAATTATATTCAGTAAAGACGAAGAATCACATTTTAAACATTTGAAGGAAATCTTTTGTACGTTGGCAGAGGCAAATATGAGAGTGCAGTTAGATAAATGCGTCTTCTTTAAAAGAGAAGTTGAATTTCTTGGTTTCAAAGTATCTGAGAGTGGCATAAGTACAATAAAGGACAGAGTGGATGCCATGGTAAGAATTCCTTACCCTAAAACTTTGAGGCAATTAAGATCTTTTTTGGGGCTTTGCAATTACTATAGAAGATTCATAAAGGGTTATGCCGATATAGCTAAACCCCTAACTGCTATGCTGAGGGGCCCAAATGGTTCAATTCCCAGGTCCGAGTCCAGCAAAGTAAAAATAGTACTCGGTTGTAAGGAAATGAAGGCAATGGATTCTTTAAAGGAGGCTTTATTATCTCGAGAAGTTATGCTTTTTTACCCAAACTACGAGAAAGAATTTCATCTAACGACCGATGCCTCCAACGTAGCCCTCGGAGCCGTGCTTAGCCAGGACGATAGGCCAATAGCATTTATTTCCATAGTATTGTCGGAAACGGGGGAAAACTATGCTACAAATGAGAGAGAGATGCTAGCTATAGTATGGGCCCTACATATCTTCAGAAACTACCTATATGGAACTGCTAGAATTATAATTTACACTGACCACCAGCCCCTAACATATGCACTGAGTAACAAAAATAGTAATGTCAAGATGAAAAGGTGGAAGGCGATTCTCGAGGAATATAACTATGAAATTAGGTACAAACCAGGGAAATCTAACGTGGTAGCAGATGCTCTCTCTAGAACACCAATGACCAACGTGAACTCTTTAACTGGAACCGTTCATAGCCATGAAAGTTCTGCAGAAAATTTGGTACCCAGCGTGGAGGGTCCTATAAATGCATTCAAAAATCAGATATTCCTTTGTGTGGACGAAGTGCCGTCATATCAATTCCAAATTATATTCCCTGGGTATCATAGACATACAATTGTAGAAAGGGAGTATGATCAGAATAACCTCCTAGCCTTATTGAAAAGATACTTGAACCCCTCTGTGAATAATGGTATAAAGGCACCAGAATTTGTAATGGGTAAAATCCAGGAAGTCTATCCTCTGCACTTGTTGAATTATAAGGTTCGCTTCACACAAAAAATCGTGGAGGACGTGACCTCAGAAAATGACCAGGAAAATCTCATTATTGATACTCACAACAGAAATGCAGCGGAAAATAAATTACAGATTTTGGAGAAGTGTTATTTCCCAGGCATGTTTGCCAAGATAAAGAGAATAGTGAAACTTTGCTCAACATGTAAGAAGAACAAATACGATAGGCACCCCAATGATCCGAAGTTAGGGGAAACGCCTATACCTTCATATCCCGGCCAGGTAGTGCATATTGACATATTTTCAACAGACAAAAAATTGGTAATGACAGCCTTGGATAAATTCACCAAGTACGCACAAGTTAAATTGTTAACGGGAAAATCTATTGAGGATGTGAGAAGACCCCTAAGAGAACTCCTATTCTTCTTTGGCGTACCAAAAACTATCGTCATCGATAATGAGAAGTCTCTGAATTCCGCCACTATTCTGTTTATGATGAGGGATGAATTGAACATCGAAGTGTTCACTACTCCTCCTTACAGAAGCGAAGCAAACGGTCAAGTCGAAAGATTTCATTCAACCCTTGCTGAATTGTGAAGATGTTTAAAGGACGAAGGGGTATGCAGAAATTTCGAAGAACTCCTTGAAAAAGCAGTGAACGAGTATAATCATTCGATACACTCGACTGTTGAGAGGAAACCTGTTGATTTGTTTTTTGGGAGAACTGTAGATTTTTCTCCAGGTAGCTATGACAGAACTAGACAGTCGAATATGGAGAAAATCCAAGAAAAACAGAAACGTAGTTTAGAATATCATAACAAACGGAAACAAAACGACCAACAATACATTCCAAGCCAGACAGTCTTCGTTAAAATCAATAAGAGATTAGGGACAAAGTTATCAGAGCGATTTAAAGAAGAGATAGTAAAAGAAAACAGGAATTCTACAATAGTCACCGAAAGCGGAAGAATTGTACACAAGAGACATATTAGAAATTAATTCACAACTCCTATTTTACAGATTATTAATCTTGACGGCATTATGTGCTGGCGAAATACAAATATTGGATTACTCGAATTCAAAATTATTGGCAATGCATTCCGGATTGGCTAAAGTCCAGACCGGAACTTTCAAGATAGTTCATACGATTGATTTACGGAGCTACGATAACCTGATCCATGAAATGGAAGATAATATTGTTCGGAATATCACCTTAAGCCATCCCCTGATCCCTTACCTTAAATACACAATATCCCAAATTAAATGCTACATATCACGATTAAAACCAAATGTAAAGTCTAAACGATCACTGGATTTCCTCGGTAGTGCATGGAAATGGATTGCTGGAAGTCCAGACCGTCAGGACTTTGAGATAATTCAGAAAAAGATAGATGACGTTTTGGAAAATAATAGCAATCAAATTGTGATAAATCGTCTGTCACTAGAGAAAATAAGTAAACTCACGAACACCACAAACGAAATAATAAAAATCTTAAAAACAGAACAAAATCTTCATGATGAAAGAATATTAGAATGGAAATATAAACTTGAACTTCTAAAAGAAGATGTTGCGAATATTGAATTTGCAATTCATTTGGCAAAAGTAAATATAGTTAATTCATTTATCCTTTCATCTTTCGAAGTCGGAATCCTAAATGACATATTTAGTAAAAGTAATATTCCATTTTCTAGTACTGATGAACTACTGCACTTTGCAGAAGTAAAAATTGCTCGCGAAGGTTACAATATACTTTACATATTAAGTGTTCCGACAACAGATACTGAAAATTGTATTAGATTACTAATTAAGGCTATCAAAAGGGAAAATATTGTAACTAGGCTAGATTATGAATACGTCCTAGACTGTAAGAATAAGAAAAGAATATTTGGATTAAAAAAGAAATGTAAAACATACAATAGTTTATCAATATGTAGTCCTGAAACTTATGACGATATCACAGATTCCCCGTGCATCCCGAAACTTTTGGCGAGTCAGACATCAAAGTGCACCACCACCAATAACGAACACATTTTTACAACAGAAGAAATTGAGGATGGCATATTATTTTTGAACCAATTCAGTGGACAAATTGATGTTGACAACTCAACCATGTGGCTCAATGGATCGTATGTAATTCACCACTATAATTCTACGGTCCGAGTAAACCACAGGACATACTTATCCAGACAAATCACTACAACAAAACCTCTTCCTGCCTTAATTCAACCCATGAGCTCCAACGCTGAAGAAAGAACATTATCTCTGGAACTAATCAATGACATCAATATCAAAAATTCTTTGGCAATCCGTAAACTTAAATCGATAAACCAAATAAGTCTATCATTGAACTTGGGAATGGTATCGACTTTCCTGCTAATTGGGGTTTTCGTTCTTGCAAAATACTGGAAGAAATGGAGAAACATCAGACCTAAACCAGTTGAAAATGTTATCGAAGAGCCTCAACAAGATAATCAACCTACAAATGATTTTACCAGGATATCGAGTAATGACAAGAAAAAGAGATTCCACAGCCTGCCATTCTTTTGATGTTCCATTCGAGGACGTATGGAACTTAGAGGGGGAGGAGTTAACGTATAATACATTGTATTTGTCCACACACGAGCATACAACGCAGACATTGTGTCAGCACCAACATTCCAGCGGGATCCTATTGCACTTGGGAACGGGTAAAGGTATTTAGCAACGTTCCCACACTCATCACTCGACGCGTGGACTACGTCAGCAGTTTATGTCTTTAGTTAAGTTAGCGGAAATAATTAACCATCCCCAGGAAACGTCTCAGCTGGGTAGAGTCTGTCGGGCTTGGAAAGGCGTCGATCGCCTCGATCTTTGGGCGCGGGGGCCTAAACCCCTCTTTCGAGACCCGATACCCAGCGAATGTAACCTCTTGAGCACCGAGTTGGCATTTGTCCTGGTTGATGCGTAGATTCGCATCACGAACTCGAAAAGGCCGAAAGGTGTTGTGACTGCCGTTTTCGGGATGTTCGCTTTGGCAACCGGAATTTGGTAGAAGGATTTCTGCAGATCTATTACAGAGAAGACTTTTCCCCGGGTCTCCTGGATCAGGTCCTCGATGATCGGTAGAGGATATCGGTCTGGCAAGGTGCACGCGTTGAGGTGGCGGTAGTCGCCAGTGGCTCGCCAGCTTCCATTCGGCTTTGGTACCATGTGTAGCGGACTAGCCTATGGGCTCGATGATGGCCGTACCACCCCATTCGTCGATGGTGGATTCGGAGTGTCGGTTAATACGATTGGCATTTGTGTCAGTCTGCAGATTTTTGTCCTGACACACGGACACCACCCTATTGGCGTCAGACAAATGGTGAGGTTGAGAATATGAATAGGCCCGTGATGAAACGCTTGGAAATAGCTAACAAGAGGAATGTGCTAGAAGATATTCAAAAATTTGTTCACATGTATAATGCATCACATAGAATGTTGGAGTCTTGTGAACTACTATGTCCCGCAACGGCAAGCAGCCGGGCGTCGGCCCTCATGCGACTGCAACTCCACAGAGTACAATTGCGACTACACTGAACAATGCAAGTGCAAGTACACAAAGTTCGCACTCAAACCTGAAACAATGTCCAAAAGTGTCTCTGGCACTCTCCGCGCATGCGCCCTCTTGGAGCGCTAGTTGCAAAGCCTATCGAACTCATTGGTCCTAAAAATTTTCATGTCACCCCTCTTGTTAAAGGAAATATCCAGGAAACAAAAATCCAAATACATAGTGAGAGCAATTTCAGAATGGTTATAAAAAACCTCGACACTGATAGGAAAAGCTACTACACCTATCAGCTTAAAAGTAGCAAAGACCTTACCATTGTCATAAAGGGACTTGAATCGGATATTCCCCCGCTGAAGTCAAAGAAGCACTACATGAAGCAGTGTTCGCTGCCCGCACTATTATAAATATAATAAATCGCAAGAAAATCCCTCAGCCATTGTTTCGCGTAGAATTGGAGCCTCAAACCCAAAGCTTATAAAAGGAGAAGTGCATGGTATTTATAATCTCCGCTATCTTATGCATCGTAGAATTGCAGTGGAGGAGCCACTCAAACGAAACGACCTAGTTCAATGTTCTAATTACCAAGAATTTGGGCACACAAGTGTCCCACTGCACTCTTCGTAGTGCATGTGTTGCCTGTGGTGATTTACACCCCACATCAGAGTGTACAAAGTCTAAAACTGATAGAGCTGCTAGTAAGTGCAGTAATTGTAGTGGTAACCATACTGCCAACTACAGAGGTTACCCTGTTTACCAGGAAATTAAGAACAATGACCCTCAGTTAAAGAATAAGCCCACTCAACCTAATCCAAATATACCGCCCATTGCACAACTACAGAAGTCAATCACATACCCCGACACAGGAACGACGTATGCAGGGGTACTTCAGTTAGGGAAGGATCAGCACTCCGGGACTGGTACAAATCTCCACAATTTTGAAGGAATGATAGCAACGCTCACACAATGTATGACGCAGTTCATGACCTCCATACAATCAATGATTCAAGAAATGATGAGAAACCAAAACCAGCTCATGCAGCTTCTGCTATCTCAGAAATGAACGTACTGAAGATCTCTCAATAGAATGCAAACGGTGTAAGCCTGCACAAGTTACAAATCAACAAATTTTTACTCACTAATGAAATCGACATACTTCTTATATCCGAAACCCATCTAACCGAAAAACACAATTTTTACATACCGGGATATAAATTCTATAATACAAAGCATCTCGCTGGTAAAACGCATGGTGGCACTGGAATCCTAATCAAACACAGAATAAAACACTTCGCTATGGAAGAATACAACAAGGAGTACCTTCAAGCAACATCAATTTTTCTGGACGGATGGGAAAATAACTTAGCAATATCCGCTGTGTACTGCCCACCTAGATTTAAAATAACAAGTAACAAGATCTCAGATTCCTTTTCCACACTTGGAACATGTTTTCTAGCTACTGGCGACTACAATGCCAAGCACACTCACTGGGGCTCATGGCTAACAACACCAAAAGGAAAACAATTATATAACTTCATGCTTTCTGACACCAAGATTGATATTATCTCCTCAGGACAACCATCGTACTGGCCGACAGACCCACGCAAGATCCCTGGCCTTATTGATTTTGGAGTAGTTAGAAACCTAAAACGAGAGCAACTCAAAGTAGAACACCTTAACGACCTCTCTTCAGATCACTCTCCTATTATAATACATCTGAAAAAAAAGTTACGCCCCACCTACGATTTCACACCCATTAAAACTAATTGGCTGAAATACAGAAAATACATCAGTAGTCATCTCAGCCCGAACCCACGTCTCAAAACTAATGAGGACATTGAAACATTTCTGGAAAAATTTACCTCGACCCTAAGATTAGCTGTGCTCCACTCTGCATACAAGCGTGACAACAACTGCAACATCATCCGGCGCCCACAAACCTCAACCCAAATCGATATTCTCCTTACTGAAAAAACGAGGACACGTCGTGAATGGCAAAAATCTAGGTCCCCTTTCCTAAAACGGAAGTTATCTATTGCCAGTGAAAACTTGAGAAAAGAAAGAAAAAGGCACTATTCCCACTCACCAATTTGGCTTCCGCGAACACTATAGTACAATAGAGCAGGTTCATCGAATAGTGAACGAGATAAAAAATGCATTCGACAAAAGGCAATATTGTTCAGCCGTCTTTCTAGATGTGGCGCAGGCGTTTGACAAGGTCTTGCACGAGGGGCTTATTTACAAAATCAAAAAACTGTTGCCCACAAAAGTACACCAAATATTGGAATCGTATCTGAGGGGCAGAGAGTTCAAAGTAAGGTACAATAATGCTTACTCTAAATACTATGACATAAAAGCTGGCGTACCACAAGCGTGCTAGGTCCGGTGTTGTATTTACTATATACCTCAGATCTGCCTACCAATAAATACTTAACAACAGCAACTTTCGCCGATGATACGGCTATCCTTAGCATTCATCCAAATTCCAAAATCGCATCCCGTGACTTAGAAGATCATCTGGTCCTAGTAACAAATTGGTTGGCTGACTGGCGAATTAACGAATTTGTTAACCAATCGAAAAGTACGCATATTACCTTTACTATAAAAAAGGTACATGTCCAGCCATAAAACTAAATAACTCTCCTATTCCACAAGCAAAGGAGGTGAAGTACCTAGGAATTCATCTTGACTCACGTTTGACCTGGAAGCGCCACATCGAAGCCAAAAAAGGAAACAAATGACTTTGAAAGCAAAAAGCCTACACTAGTTCATGCACAAAAATTCCAGGTTGAGCCTAGAATAAAAAACACTCCTGTACAAACCCATTATAAAACCAACTTGGACTTACGGTAGTCAGTTGTTTGGCGGCGCAAACAAATCTATTATAGAATTGATACAAAGAGTACAGTCCAAAATTCTAAGAACCATTTCTGGCGCACCTTGGTTCATAAAGAATACCAACATTCACAACGACATGAACATTCCGCTCGTAAAAGCGGAAATCTTCGATGCCAACTTCAAATATGCACAAAAAATCAAAGAGCATCCAAATCATCTATCTAGAATACTAACATGTAACAGGGTTTCAAGTCGTCTAAAACGTACGAAACCACCAACACAACTAACATCGACACCTTAATCATTTACAAACACTAATATAACATTTATTACAGTAACTAACATATAATATTGTGATTACTAAAAAGCACTAAGCATTGGCTAATACTCCTTGCCAATTATTAATTATTATTAATTATTTAGTTTGTAAGATATGGTTACTTATTGTTAGTCTAAACTTAGAAGATACAATAAATAAATATTTGGAGAAAAAAAATAACTGAAACAATAATCAACGCACCCTTAAGGCATGTACGTGAATATAACTTAAATGTTAACTACACCAAATATGTAGTATCTTTTAGGAGTGGG
The DNA here is from genome assembly GCA_920105625.2 of Clusia tigrina. Taxonomy (NCBI): domain Eukaryota; kingdom Metazoa; phylum Arthropoda; class Insecta; order Diptera; family Clusiidae; genus Clusia; species Clusia tigrina. Next base: position 81,918,271 of record OV050030.1, on the reverse strand, counting down.
TGCTGTGAGTCAACTACATGCAGGTAGCTTGCTTCAGACTAACTCTTTCTAGAAGAAGGTAAGTGCAACTACCTTCTAATGAATATTTACAACATTCTTCTTGCACCTTCTAATGAATATTTACAACATTCTTCTAATGAATATTTACAACATTCTTTGTACATTTTATTAATCCTATCCAAAATACATTTCCTTTTTTTTCAAATCGCCATATTTTGGGCTCTATTTTTTCTTTTTCTCTTGATTTTCCCTGACTGGTTCATGTGCTCGAGAGCGTTTATTCTTAAAATCATAGAACTTAAGTACTGTTTACAGCTCGTATTATTTGCTAAGGCACTCATATTTTGGGTTCTATTTTTTCTTTTTCTCTTTTCCATGTTTTTTGTTTCTTATTTTCTTTATCTTTATATTATTTTTGTTTTATCTCTCTTTTTCTTTTTATTTTTGTATTTATGTTTTTGGAAAGTGTTTTGGGGAATTTGCCGGATGCCGCGATTGCTAAGGGATATATTGCAATCTGATGCTTGCATTATATATACGAGTATATGTAGTTGCCATGGAAGGATAATCTCTTCCCCATTTTGGACATCGGCAGGAATGATGCCGTCCGGTCTGGGGTACTTGTATGGCTTAAAGGTTTGAATTGATCACTCAAGATGACTTTTTGTCACATGAAATGTGGGGAGGCTATCATGGGAAAACTGCTCCACCTGGTAGAGTTTTTGATCCGCTGAGGCTAAACTCCCTGGGAAAGGGGTGTCTAGTAGGATATCAAGGGTTTCGGCGCTTGAGTGAGTCCAGCTGACATCTGGTTTTTGGATACAGTCAAGGGCTTTGTTAGAGGAGTGTAGAATTTTACGAAGACGGCTAGCCTCGGACGTCGATTCAATGCCTTCGCAAAATTTCCTCCATGACGCTCGTTTCCCTCGCCTAATGACTCTAAACTCTTTTTGTTTATTTTTGAAAGGGGCCCAATCAGCTGTAACTTTAGCTTTGTGGAAAAGTATTCTACAAGTTTTGCGAAGACTTACAATTTCCGAGTTCCACTACGGAGGTTTAGGTTTGCCCCGTCGTTCGGGAGTGATGCAAGAAATATGAATGGCTTTCTTTAAAGTTGTGGTCAGATCGTCGACCGTCCGATCAATGTCGGGACAGTTGTGGATAATGGGGGAAGTCGTTGCTCAGCATGAGCCGGAAAAGAGGCCAGTTCATGTTTTTTCTATTGACTGGTTTAAGAGATCCTGTATTGCCTGTAGTCCCCTCGAGTCAATGTGAAAGCTGATATAGCAGTGGTCCGAAAAGGAGCATTCCGAAACAACTGCTTATCATGTTGGAATAGTTATCGCTGACGAGGGTGATGTCAAGCACTTCCTTCCTAAGGAAGGTCGGTTCATTTCCAAGACCCATCCCCCTCGCGGGAGTTGATGGGTTCGTTCTAAATGATGGTGACCTCACGCAAAGTGCCTTTGGGGTCACCAACTTTCGTGACCGTCCAGCCATCGGTTGGAAGATCGGTATTGCTGACCTTGAGGATTTTTAAGATTCCCTCAGGCTCAGAGGGCTCGGCAGGAAGCCATGTTTTGGAGCGAGGGCGTTGGGGAACCTGGTCCAAAGGTGCCGCTTTGAGTTTTGCACCCGGCCAGATCTCACCTACCCTATTGATCGCTACCTTATTTAGATCCGCCGAGCGTTGGTCCGAGGAAGATATGATCTTAATATGTCCTTGATACCACCCTGCGTTGCGGCAGCTGGGTGAAGGACCAGGGTTGAGAGACATAACCTCAACGAAAATTGGTAACATTGCCATTTCGACCAGTCTCCAATTGTCAGGAGTAATGGTCCCATCGGCATTGGCAGAGTCGACCACAGCCCATGTGAGGCTCTCTTTCACAATCTCACTAAGCGGTTTCGAGAGCTTAGGCTTGGGGGTAGCCAGCCTTACGCGCTTAGGGAGGCTTTGGATTGATCCGGGCGATCGGCTAATCTCTGCCTCTTGGGGTTACAGGCTGCTAGTGCAGTGGAGGAGGTGACACGTGCATCTGCGTTTGCCTTTGCCCACTCAAGCTAGCCCTTGTCATATTCTGACAGTTGAGAAGGGTCTGTAGCGTTGAGCTTCGTCAAAATACGGTAAGCCGCTCTACACGTCCTGTACGCTCCTGTACTTGGTTTCACGTTGGTGGGTGCATCTGAAGGAGGAGCGGTACGGGGAGCAGTTTCCATCGACTTGTGAGGCAATATCGAGGTGTTTGCTGAAGAGGGCTTAGGTGGAGCGACAGCTGCTGGTTTGTGAATCAATACCTTAGCAGCCGCTGAAGAGCCTGGGGACAGCGAAGAGCTCTTAGGTGGCTTATTAGCCGAAGCTGTGGTGCTTGTTGAAGGGGCAGTGCTTATGCTGCTTGTCTTCGAACCAAGGGTGTTGCTGGTGGGCATTTGCCTAGCCAGGGTTTGGCGCGTCCCTGAGGGGATATGCGCGGAAATTTTGTTTGTGTTTGTGATTTTAGTTTTTGTTGTATCCATGCAATAAGGGTCCCCACTCAAAGCCGCTATCTCAGTGCGAACGTCTATGCAAGCATGGAGGCCATGCGAGGGTTGGCTCAAGCCCTTATGGGGTCAAATGCTCAGAGCCAGACCAGTGCTAATCGGGAGTTCCACATTACCGACTTAACGGTAACACATGTCGAACGTACTTTGAGGCCTGCCAGGGTTTTAACGGGACGGGGGCAGCTGCAACCTTAGACTGGAGCCGTTCACACTCAAGTTTCACCATGGTGCTACCGTGGCAAAAGACAGTTAGGTCCAGAAAATTAAAGCTACCAGCCCAGGGCATTCAGAATAAGAACCAGAGAGAAGTCCGGGGACGAAGGATGGAGGGTCGTGACAATAGGTGCTACTGAACTCCTATGCAAGAAAACACCAGCACCTGGGGGAGTGTACGAGTAGATGATTTAGCGTAACCCAGGGTGCGCCGCGTGGAGACGATCTGCATTACACCCCCTCGCGTTTATACTAACTAAGATTACACATTCTATTAATAATATAGTTCTATTATAAATATCGAAGTTTTTACTCTAAACTGCGACCACTGCTACCTGCTGGTTCTGGTGATGCTCGGCATTGTTGGAGTGAAGTCCCTCGACGAACTCTGCATACCCCTCCCTTCTTTCTGGAACGGTACGTATAAAGATGATGCAAGCTTATGCGAGTAGTTGGAATTCTGATGAAGTTAAAATAAATATTCGTTTAAGTGACTGTGGAGAATTTTAATTGGAGAAAATGTTCTGAAGTTAGCCGATAAAACTTGGCTATGTAGTGCTGGATCCTTTCGTGGTTAGAATGATTTTTGCGTTAGGAGATTATTTTGTCTGCGAATCTTAATGAACGATGGTAGTTGCGGCTGTTATTGTTGTTGTAGCCATTTCTCCCTAAAATTACGGAGTAACCTCGGATTTTGGCTATAATTATCTCTTCCTCTTCAGACAATATGCACACTGGCATATGTAATAGCGGTAGATACGTTGGATTTTCTATATTGAAATCGAAAATGTTAATGTTTTCATGCCGTCAAGTATTGTCAGCTTCATGCTTGTTAGAGCGAGATTCTAGTATTCAACCGGTATTATCTTCATTTTCATAAGTCTCAAAACGCAGTCATCGCACGCATTGGAAGTTAGAAGCTCTTTCACTCTTTTATATAAAAAATAAATTTCCACTAATTTGATGTTTCTATTCATTCAACCGAAAATTATTTCGGGACAGCATCGTTTCAAATCTCGTGTTTGTTCCTTTGTGGCTTATTGATTACTCTTCTTCTACGTCTTCTTAACTTACTTCTTCATCTTCTTCAGTCAGCTTTTCTGTTCGCTGCTATTACAGTTCATCTACCGGTCTCATGGATGTTGGTCTGTCTTCGAAGCTGGAGTAAGCCCCTTCCAGGTTCATGTTGCATAATGTTGAGCCATCCTGATGTCCTTGTTTGTCCACTGACGCCTTAATACGTTAAAACATATGTCAATATATATCCGACTTACCGAATTTTAATTATTCTTATTGACTATTACATTTATTCCATTCTTAAAAAATTTATTTTTATGTGGTATTTAAATCCATATAGATTAGTAATAACAACTGTTTTTTTTACAAATATTATTCATTAATTATTATACAAATTTTTTCCAAAATTATTAACAGCATTAAAATTTGAAATCCCTCTCAATAAATGTACATTTTACAATAAATTTCGTTCTTACAAAACCATTATTTACTATTTTAAATTATGTGCCAACAACTTTCTGAATTAATTTATTTATCTCAATTCTGGGCAAATATTTGCCCATCTTACATAACTTTTGTGCCAATGTTAAATTCGCAATACACTCACACTTTTTACAAACACATACATATTCTTTGTTTTTACTGCTGACCTGATTATCAATTTATGTTTCCAGCGGAGAATCAATTCGGCTTTCAATTATCTGTCAATTGTCAGTGTAACGAAGAAACACGATTAAATTTTAAAAAAAGGTATCAACCAAAATAAAGGAAGAAAAATATTAAATTTATTGTTATTTTTATATATTATTTTATTAATTTTATCCCATCTTGCCCATCAAATTGAATGCAGCCTAGGTCACAGACGCGACTTGAACAGGTTTTGACAGACAATTCAAGTGAGTAATTGATGGGCAACAAATTGAACGTGTGGCCGCAGTGTAAGCGAGAATATAAAAGATAAACCCGTTCATGTGAAAACATTATCCATTGCATGACTAAGTCTTTTATTGCATCTAATTACTTTATATTATTTAAATTTACTTATAACCTGGTATGCATACATCCATAAACGAGTGTATTCTCCTACACGCTATAACTAGCTCATATATGACATCCATTATAATTTTCCCTCTTCACCTCTATGTACAGATTTATTATTTTTTCAAAACTTCACATAGTCGTATCTATTATACACTGTAATTATTTCCAAAATTCTTTTCGCACTGAGCATATTATTTTTTTAAATGTATACCATTGTTCCCATGCTTTACAACTGCAAGAGACATGTATAACTATCACTTTTCAGAATTCATGTATATGAATGTGTGTACAAGATATGTATACTCTCTTGCCTGTAATTACTTGTTTGTGCCTTCACAAATGCCATGTAATTATCTTGCCAATTTTACTTTTGCCTGAATGTTGTTGATACTTATTACTTTTATTCCATGTATTTTTTGTGCTTCCTTCTAATATAAGTATTTCATACACAATTGATACATTTTTTAAAATTCTTGTAAACTAAATCACCTCTTTTCCTAGTCTTGCAAAAATGTATTTTTTTCTGGTAAGCTTCCCATGCCTATCTGAATCTATTATTGTAATTATAAAATTTTTATTCCATCTAATACAACTAAAAAAAAAATTATACTTACTTCCATACTTAATTATTAAAATGTTCGTTCGTACATTCGTTCTGTATACACAAATATACTTGCCTCAACAAATGTTTCCGTAGCTTGCGCCTTCAAGCTCGTCCCCATCAGTAATATTTACGCAGCATATTTCCATGCAGTCACTGCCTCATGTATGTGACTATGAGTATACATACGTTGTGTATAGAAAGTTTAGTTTCATATTCTTTACCCAAGACGGCCTTTTAATTTTTTGCTGAATTGCTTTCGATTTGTTAAAATTTTTTATTATTTTATATTTTTAAAAGAAAATAATTTTTTTTCGTGTCTTTGATTTACCGCGCTTCATTCGGATATAGTGTCCAAGAGCATATTTTTATTACGTCGTTTTTTAAATCGACCATTCGTACACTTCTGCTTACATTCACTTTGGAAGTTGGATCTGTGCTATTTGATATACGAACGTGGTATCTGTTGGTATTCGTTGTAATTCTTGTGTTTAAACTTGTAAAACACTGCCAACACATGTCCCTAAGTGTTACATGTCCTTAATTGTTACCACTGTTGTAACTGGACTTCCGATCTCTGCTACCGTATATGTCAAAGTCAAATCCGCAAAGCGCTTTGTTGATACATGCACAGTATTATTGTGCACATGCATTGCTTCGGTCAACCATTTATCCCAATTCGAGCCATCTTCCTCGGCAAAACTGCACAAGTACTTGGACAGATGTCGATGATCACGCTCCAAAGAGTCATTACCGGTGGATGATACGGTGTTATATGAAATTTCTTAATTCCAAACATTTTGCACGTTTCTGAGAATAATTTCAATACCAAATATTAACAATTGTCGGTTATCAACACCTTTGGTTTGTTGTACCGTTCCACAATTTCGTCAAACAATGCCTTGGTTACCATGCTTGCTTCAGTATCTGGAATGGCCACTCATGCCATATACTTCGAGAAGTCATCCTGAAACGTTTAGATCTACTTATTTCCCGAAACTGTTAATGGCAATATCCCTACAATGTCCATATGAACTTTATCAAATTGTCGATTCGCAGTTTCGGTTAATACCATTGGTATCTTTGTCAGTCTTGAGCTTTGTTGGCCTGACACACGGACAGTTCTTCACATAGCGTTTATAACCTTTGAGCATACCTTTCCAACCGTATACTCTCCATACCGTCGGCTTAACTTTACCCTTGTTGGTACCAATGATATATTTTGTCCCTGACACCACCCTATTGGGGTCAGACAGAGAATATGAATAGGCCACTGGTGAAAAGTTTGGGAATAGCGAACAAAAGGAATATCCTAGACGATATTCCAAAATTTGTTCACATGTATAATGCAACATCACATAGTATGTTGGAGTCATTAGTGTTTCCGTCGCCGATTGTAGCGAGAGCCACTTTGGTGCCGGTAATTGTCACGGGCGTCGGCGAAGAGCTGGTGGTTCCTAAAAAGGCGCTTATAGCTGCCAAAGTAAAACACCATGTATCTTCTGGTAGTAAAATATAAGAGAGCGTTTGTTTAAAATGACGGAACTTAAATACTATTTATAGCTCGTCTTACATGCTAAGGTAAACACCTTTCTGGTGTTCCAGTTACGCATTGGTTGATCGGTGTCAGTCGGTCAAGCCAACTGACCTACTCAATATAAGAATTTCGATGGTGTATTCTATAATCCAAGGTCAAACCAAAAGCGGAACTGTAATATCCTAAATGTTTACTTAATAACTGAAACAATAATCAACGCACACTTAAAGCATTTGCTTGAATATAACTTAAATGTTTACTATACCAAGTGTATTAGGTTAGGTTAGGTTGGGAAGGCGGCTGCGGATGCGAAGTATCCGCACTTACACTCGGAGACATATATGTCCATTGTGACTGCCTTCAAAAAACCCGAGGAGCAAGCATACTCGTCCTTACCCTCGATCTCCATAAACATTGGAAGTTCCATCCATTTAAACCATTTGGTTATCCAGATGAAAGTGAGAAGATCCGATAAATTTAGCTTCGTTATCTCTGTCAAACTTGTGAAGAAGCGCGACCCCAACATTGAAGTCGTTTCAACTGTAGTCTCGGACATTGACATAAAAAGTGATGAATGGAGTCTGTCTCTGCTTCATCATGGCAACTCCTACATAGCCCGCTCGACGGCATACAATACAATATTGAAGCATTGGTGCGATAGCACAATGCCCCGTAATGACCCCCGTAAGCACCCTTACTACAGGTTTGTTGAGCCCTAAGAGAACCTTCGTTCTCTTCATGTCTAACCTAGGCTATAAGGCCCTTGAAACTTCACAGTCGTCCTGATTATTCCATAAGTTATTTGTCACTGCAATAGTGAATTCGTCTACGTTCCTAAACAGTTCGCATATCGGAATTTATATTGAGGTATCTGCTTCGTTAATGTCCATTTCAGAGCCCCTTCTATTCATCTCGCTATGTCCGAGAACCCAGGAAAGTGCGAACTTGTGGGGTCTAATGTTCAGTAGTGAGGTACGACATTTCATTACCAGCTTCAATTTAACTGTCTTGGTTTCTACTGCCTTAAGCGCCGCCTGACTATCCACAAAGATAGTGATATTCGAAGGTCGAATTGTACTACTTTGCATCAGTCCGGCTGCTTTCTCAATTGCCTAGACTTCGGCCTGAAAGACGCTGCATGCGTCAGGCAACCGATATGACTGTCTTGCCTGCAAGCTTCCGAGAAGACACCCGCCCCCGTGCCACCCTCCATCTTTGAGCCGTCAGTGTAGATGGTAATGTCAGAATTATGCGGCACGGAGCCAGACTCCCAGTCTTCCCTGGTTGGATAGAGAGTTGGAATCCTAGCTTCAAAGTCCATAGTAGAAGTGATGTAGTATCTACCCGTTTCTAAATCGGCCGTAACTAACCTTTTACCCTTCCGTCTTATTTCGCTCCAAAATGTACAGTGTCCATAGTTGGTAGATTTCCACGTGTTGCACTCCCTTAGTCTGAGAGCACACTTGGCGGGACAGCCCTGAATGAATACAACTAGCGGTAAGAGGTGAAATAATATGTTTAAGCCTTCTTGAGGCGTGCTGCTTACAGCCCCTGAGATTCCCAGGCTAGCAAGTCTTTGTACTTTTTCAATACGGTTTAGATTACATTTCCTTTCCAACGCCTTCCACCAGACGATGGACCCGTAAGTTAAAATTGGTCTTATGATTGTGGTGTACATCCCGTACACGATGTACGGTGACAGTCCCCATTTTTTCCTAAAGATCCTTTTACAGGCATAGTATGCAGCCAAACCCTCCTTTTTTCTGTCCTCAATATTCCTTCTCCAAATTAACTTGGAGTCCAGAATGATACTTAAGTATCTTGCTTCTGAAGAGAGATTCAATGTTACCCTACCTAACTTTGGCATAGAGAACACAGGACTTTTGTTTTCCTGGTGAACAAAACTAGCTTCGTCTTAGTAGGGTTAACTCCTAAGCCGTTGCGCTCAGCCCATTCGGAAATATCGCCCAGTGCTGATTCCATGATTTCGCTAATCGTTGACAAGAGCTTGCCCGGGATTAGTATGGCAATGTCATCCGCGTAGGCTACAATTTTTGTTCTCTTTGCTTTGAAGGTTTCTAAGATCTCATTTACTACTACAGGGTGGCCCAAATAAGACTAGCTGATGTGAAACACAAATAATTTTTTTATTTTTTAACATAATTTATTTTTTCTTTTTGCAGATTATAACTGAACTCTTGTAAATTTAAAATGAATACGTACAGTCCACAACAGCGCATTAAAATTATCGAATTTTATTATTCTTCTCAACGATCAATTGTTCTGACGCAGCGAAATTATCGCCGTTTTTTTAACGTAAGATCAGCGCCCACATCTTCCATGATTACAAGTTTACTTCGCTGTTTTGAGGAAGTGGGTTCAGTTGCCGACCGTCCAGGAAGCGGTGCTCATCGAAATATTCTTACTGAAGACAACGTGGAAGCTGTGCAGCAGAGTGTTGCAAATGATCCATCTGTCTGAACTCGTCGCCGTTCCGGCCAATTGGGTGTACCCAGAACAACATTACAGATAATTTTAAAATTGGATCTAAAGATGTATCCATACAAAGTTCAAATTGTACAATAGCTTCTACCGCAAGACCCCCAACAACGACTACAGTACGCTATTCGCTTTACACAATTAGCCATACAAAATGATTTTTTAAATAATCTTTTGATGACGGATGAAGCGCATTTCCATTTAAGTGGTTATGTGAATAAACAAAACTGTAGGTTGTGGGGCTCCGAAAATCCAAGGGCAATACATCAGCATCAGTCACACACAATCAGATGCACTGTTTGGTGCGGTGTTATGGCCACAAAAATCATCGGCCCATATTTCTTTGAGAATGAGGATGAAACACCAGAAACGGTCTCCGGGGCTTCTTACAGAACAATGATCGACAACTTTTTGTGGCCAATGGTGGAGCAACAACAAGATGGAGCCACTGCGCATACTGCTAGGCAAACTATTGACATGCTGCGTGAAATTTTTGGTGAACGCATAATTTCAAGAAATTCAGATTTCCCTTGGCCTCCTCGTTCACCAGATTTAACTGCGCCCAATTTTTTTTATGGGGATATTTAAAAGACAAAGTGTACGTTAACAAACCACAGACACTTGGACAGCTCAAGCAGAATATTCGAGACGAAATACGGCGCCTGCAACCAGAAACATTACGCCGTGTAATGCAAAATGCGCTAAAAAGAGCCAATGCCTGTATCGAGCAAAATGGTGGTCATTTGTATGATGTCATATTTCACACACAGTCACGTTACATTTCCATAAAATGTATTTAACATATTAAAATAAATCATTTTAAAAAACCCGTTATTACAAGAGTTACACGTGTTTAGCATCACTAGGTCTCATTTGGGCCACCCTGTAGAAGCCATAGCAGGGGTGATAGCACTCCCCCCTGCGGCGTGCCCCTTGTAGTCCTCGTGCTCACCGAGGCCGTCCCCATAGTGGCGTTAATAACCCTGCTTACTAGCATTGTGTTAATCCATGTCACTATGAATTCCGTCACTCCCTGATCTCTCAGCGCCTTACAGATCGCCTCTGGTTTTACATTGTTGAAGGCCCCCTCAATGTCCAGCAAACCTACCAACGTCTATTCCTTATAGTTCATTAACCTCTCAATGATTCCAACCACTTCATGAAGTCCGCTATCCACTATTCTACCCTTACGGTATGCGTGCTGCGCAGTATCCATTGTGCGAATATTGGTAACCCTTCTAATATACAGATGAATATGTCTCTCAAGTGTTTTAAGAATAAACGATGAGAGACTTATTGGTCTGTAATCCCTGTCAGTAGAGTGATTTATTTTTCCCGCTTTTGGAATGAAAACCACCCTGACTTCTCTCCAACCTTTGGGCACGTACCCATCCTTGAGACACCTTGTGAAGATATGAACTAGATGGGGAATCACGCCCTCAGAGGAATGTTGCAGCATAGCCGGTATAACCCGATAAGGAAAAGGCATCAGATACTCTCCAGTTATCGACCCTTATGGTATTAGACCAGAGGCCAGAGTGATGTCAATCAGTTCCTCCCTAACCCTATCACGAAACGTTGGCTGATTTCCCTTGTTAAATAAAGTTAGGCTAGTGGAGAGAATGTAATAAAAAATGAACTCACCCCTACCATTGGTATCAATGCTGCCCCAGACCTCATGGTGCCCGTCTGCGTCACAGCCGGCCACTATGCCCAGTCCGCGTGACTCACCGTAGGCGATAAGTTGCCGGAAGATCTGTGGTGGCGGCCGTTCCTCGGTGTACGGAAAGAATGCGGACTTTAGCAACAAACTAGGTTTGTGCCTGTACTCGCATACCACCGTTGTAAGGTCTTCAGTGCTGTAGGGAGTAAGAAGAAAAATATTAATATCCTTCTTGGCCACTATACACGTTTTGATCTTACCTTGTGTTTGTGGAATGTAGAGACGATAGCCATCCATCCCGAGTCCGCTTACCTTACCTCTGACGAGCCAAGGCTCCTGAACAAGGGCTACGTCCACATCGTCCTCTGCGATGAACTTAATTAAATCGAGTGAGGCTGAGATGGAGTGATGCAAATTAATTTGCACCACCTCCAGCTTCTTCTCCATTGGCTTTTGACCGGTCACCCGGCACGCGAACCTTAAGAGAGCCGAACCCGAAGCTAATGTATTTGTCGCTCCTTAGTTTGGATAGCGACGCGGAGTCCACTGCGAGCACCGCATCACCCACTCCATTTTTGCTGGGGATCACTGAACTCACCCACCACTCTGCCGAATTTAGAGACTGGCTTTGCCGTCCGATCAGCTTGAGTTTAGATTCCTGGTCCGGAACCGGATGTGGAATCCACACCGAAACAACCGGGCGGATCGGAAGCAGAGAACGAGGCACCACATCCAACCGAGCGCCCCGCCAGAGTGGGTCAAGGCCGCTAATTGCATGCGTTAAGAATTCCAGAGACTTCTTGTCGTTGCAACCGACGACACTAACACTCGACCCTAACCTCTGCCGGCCGGCCCCGTCAAACTGCAGCTCCCCGCCGTCAGCCCCGACCATCTCCGCTATCAAGCGCGCCTCTACTAGCAACCAATTCTTCGGCGTTATCTTCCCATCAGGGTCAACTTTGTCGATGATAGCTACCTGTAGCTCCATCGGTGATTTGAAGGCGGCCGATGGCTTCGGCTTTTTTGAAGACCTCTGAGCCTGCTCATCGGACCGAACTCTTTTTGGAGTTTTGCCCGATGCCAAGCCAAGTGGCACCTTCGAAGAACTCGGCTTTGGCTTTGGCGGCACCTTTACGCGGTCACCTGTGGCCTTGTCCGACTTACCATTTTTCTTGGAGGTCGGAGCGTTTCAATATCAGACTTTGCCCCAGGAATTCCCTGCTCCGTTTTATTGCATGAAATGCCCGCAGCGTTATTTTTCTCAAACATCGCTACGACCTTTTCATGCTTTTTAAAGAGATCCTTCTCCCTTTTTGTAAAGGAAGAAGGGTCTTTCGCCTTTATTTTCCGAAGATAGTAAGCCGAGCGCTTATAGCCATTTCTGGCCTTTTGCTCTTTTGTGAGGCTTACCGCCGGTACTGGGGATCCGACCCCTTCCACCGTAAACTCTTCTTTGTTTGTTTCAGACATCATATTTCAGAACAGAAAAAAACACCCCCTCCCCGTGGGGTTTCTTTACAGTCTACCACCCCACGCATAAAAGACTCCGAAAACCGACCGCTCCTAACATGGAGGAAACGGACGTCGTTGTGTGCCGCCCCTAACCTGGGAAACAGACGCACACGTGGTAGATCTTTGTTCGTTACTCATCGGTCGGTCTCTCTAAAAACACTGGCGGCCCTGCCAGGGGCAGTATATGGCCTTGTGTTAAAACAGTCCGACGAATCTTTGCAACTTAAGACCCCCCACACCACGCCAAGTTGCCTACCATAATGGGAGACCAAATGTATACTATCTGTTAGGAGTGGGTGCTGTGAGTCAACTACACGCAGTTAGCTTGATTCAGACTAACAACATCCCGCCCCTCTTTCTAGAAGAAGGTAAGTGCAACTACCTTCTAATGAATATTTACAACATTCTTCTTGCACCATAAATAATTTTGTGCAGTTTATTAAGCCTATCCAAAATACATTTTTTTTTTAATCGCCATATTTTGAGTTCTATTTCTTCTTTTTCTCCTGATTTTCTCTGACTAGTTCTTGTGCTCTCTGGAGCTGATACTTACGTACGTAAGAGAGCGTTTATTCTTCAAATCACAGAACTTAAATTCTATTTACAGCTCGAATTATTTGCTAAGGCAGTTATATTTTGGGTTCCTTTTTTTTTTTGTCTTTTACATATTTTTTGTTTTTTGTATTCTTTTTCTTTATATTATTTTTGTTTTATCTCTCTTTTTCTCTTTACTTTTTGTTTTTATGTTTTTTTCTTTTATTTCTAACTATTTATTTTTAATTTGCCCCTTTTTTACATCTTCTAACACATTCTATTAATAATATAATTCTATTATAAATATCTAAGTTTTTACCCTAAACTTCGACCTCTGTTCTGTAACGGTATGTATAAAGATGGTGCAAGCTTATGCGAGTAATTAGACTTCTGATGAAGTTAAAATAAATATTCGTTTAGTAAGTGACTGTGGAGAATTTTAATTGGAGAAAAGGTTCTGAAGTTAGCCGATAAAGCTTGGCTATGTAGTGCTGGATCTTTTCGTGGTTAGAATGATTTTTGCTTTAGGAGATTTTTTTGTCTGCGAATCTTAATGAACGCTGGTAGTTGCGGCTCTTATTTTTGTTGTAGCAATTTCTCAATAAAATTACTGAGTAACCTTGGATTTTGGCTATAATTATCTCTTCTTCTTCAGACAATATACATACTGGCATATGTAATAACGGCAGATACGTTGGATTTTCTATATTGAAATCGAAAATGTTAATGTTTTCATGCCGTCAAGTATTATCAGCTTTTTAGAGCGAGATTCTAGTATTTAACCGGTATTATCTTCATTTTCATAAGTCTCAAAACGCAGTCATCTCACGCATTGGAAGTTAGAAGCTGTTCCACTCTTTTATATAAAAAATAAATTTCCACTAATTTGTTGTTTCTATTCATCGTTTCAAATCTCGTGTTTGTTCCTTTGTGGTTTATTGATTACTCTTCTTCTACGTCTTCTTAACTTACTTCTTCAGTCAGCTTTTCTGTTCGCTGCTATTACAGTTCATCTATCGGTCTCATGGATGTTGGTCTGTCTTCGAAGCTGGAGTAAGCCCCTTCCAGGTTCATGTTGGATAATGTTGAGCTATCCTGATGTTCTTGTTTGTCCACTGACGCCTTAATACGTTAAAATATATGTCAATATATATCGGACTTATCTAATTTTAATTATTCTTATTGACTATTACATTTATTACATTCTTAAAAAATTTATTTTTATGTGGTATTTAAATCTATATAGCGCATATCGACTAACTATACATTAGTAATAACAACTGTTTCTTTTGCAAATATTATTCATTAATTATTATACAAATTTTTTTCCAAAATTATTAGCAGCATTAAGATTTGAAATCCCTCTCAATAAATATATATTTTACACTAAATTTCACTCATACAAAACAATTATTTACTATTTTAAATTATGTGCCAATAACTTTATGAATTAATTTATTTATTTCAATTCTGGGCAAAACTATTTGTCCATCTTACATAACTTTTGTGGACACACATTCAATTCCTTACCCATCAAGCCGCAATACACTCACACTTTTTACAAACACATACATATTCTTTGTTCTCGACTGCCCACTTGATTATCAATTTATGTTTCCAGCGGAGAATCAATTCGGCTTTAAATTATCTGTCAATTGTTACGTGTGGGCACTAAGTAATAAATAACGGAAAAACACGATTTAATTTTAAAAAGTGTATCAACAAATAAAAATGAAGAAATTATTAAATTTATTGTTATTTTTATATAATATTTTATTAGTTTTATCCCATCTTGCCAATCAAATTGAATGCAGCCTAGGTCACAGACGCGACCTGAACAGGTTTTGACAGACAATACATGTGAGTAATTGATGGGCAACAAATTGAACGTGTGGACGCAGTGTAAGCGAGAGTATAAAAGATAAACCCGTTCATGTGAAAACATTGTCCATTGCATGACTAAGTGTTTTATTGCATCTAATTACTTTATATTATTTAAATTTACTTATAACCTGGTATGCATACATCCATAAACGAGTGTATTCTCCTACACGCTATAACTAGCTCATATATGACTACATCCATTATAATTTTCCCTCTTCACCTCTATGTACAGATTTATTATTTTTTCAAAACTTCACATAGTCGTATCTATTATACACTGTAATTATTTCCAAAATTCTTTTCGCACTGAGCATATTATTTTTTTAAATGTATACCATTGTTCCCATGCTTTACAACTGCAAGAGACATGTATAACTATCACTTTTCAGAATTCATGTATATGTATGTGTGTACAAGATATGTATACTGCCTGTAATTACTTGTTTGTGCCTTCACAAATGCCATGTAATTATCTTGCCAATTTTACTTTTGCCTGAATGTTGTTGATACTTCTTACTTTTATTCCATGTATTTTTTGTGTTTCCTTCTAATATAAGTATTTCATACACAATTGATACATTTTTTTTAAAATTCTTGTAAACTAAATCACCTCTTTTCCTAGTCTTGCAAAAATGTATTTTTTTCTGGTAAGCTTCCCATGCCTATCTGAAGCTATTATTGTAATTATAAAATTTTTATTCCATCTAATACAACTAAAAAAAAAAAATTATACTTACTGCCATACTTAATTATTAAAATGTTCGTTCGTACATTAGCTCGTCCCCATCAGTAATATTTACGCAGCATATTTCCATGCAGTCACTGCCTCATGTATGTGACTATGTGTATACATATGTTGTGTATAAAACGCTTAGTTTCATATTCTTTACCCAAGACGGTTGGAAAGTTTCGGACGAACCCTCTCTGTCGGACCACAGTATAATTGAGTTCGATATAGAGTTTTTAGAAATCCTAGGTATACTAACTGGGAATTATTCGATAGTTCAGTTCTTTCACTACTCTCATCCTCAAAGATCCAAGGAATATATAAAAATCCGGTGGAGCTAGAGGAATGAAATCATTTCCGAATCCTATATTTTATCTTGTCCTCTAGAACAAAGAAAAACAGCAGGAATGTTCCCTGGTGGAACTCTAGTCTGTCTACTCGACGTACTAAGGTGCGTAGGCTATTCAATCTAGCTAAGCGTACGGGGGACTGGGAAGAATATAAAAAAGAGCTGACGATCTATAACAAAGAGATCAGGCAAGCCAAAAGGACTAGCTTTAGATCCTTTTCTGAAAGTGTACAATCGACTCCTGAAGTAGCACGTCTTCATAGAGCGCTTGCGAAAAACAAAGTCGTTTTAAAACTGGCATTGAAATCTCAGGATGGGACGTTCACGGCAAATGAAGAGGATCGCACTCTCCTTTTGCTGCGTGTGCACTGTCCTGGGAGCTCCATCCAGTTACCGCCATCTTTGCAGATGGATGCTCTTCCTAGAAGAGCAATCAATATTGGCTGGAAGGTGGCCAAAGAAATTATAATTACTGAGAGGTTGAGATGGGCCATCAGCTCTTTTCCGCCATATAAATCGCCCGGTGCGGATGGTATTTTCCCGATCCTTTTCCAAAGAAGTGGTGAGGCACTGATTCCGCGCCTGGTAAATATCACTAGGACAAGTCTTGCTTTTGAGTACATACCGGAAGCATGGCGCACAGCTAAAGTGGTATTTATCCCCAAGGTAGGCAAGAAGGATATGGCCCATCCCAAAGCCTTCAGGCCTATCAGTTTGACATCCTTTGTACTTAAAGCAATGGAGAAAATAGTTAATATACATCTCCTTGAGACCGTATTGAAAAGGGAGCCTCTACATCCTTGTCAGTTTGCATATATTTCGGGAAAATCGACTGAAACCGCACTGTACCATCTGACTGATTTTATTCAGACAGCACTGGATAAAAAAGAAATAGCACTTTGTGTCTTTCTCGATATTTAGGGGCTTTTGACAACACTCCTCATGAATATATGATTAGGGCTCTTAACAATAGAGGAATAGGTAATACCACTTCCAATTGGATACGAGCTTTACTCAACAATAGACTGACTGAAGCTGAAGCAGGTGACAAAACTGTTAAAGTCAAAGTCAATAAAGGATGTCCGCAGGGTGGGGTATTATCACCCATTTTGTGGAGCATAGTAGTCGACGATCTTCAGGTAAAACTCACAAATCTAGGCTTATCATGTCAAGGATATGCGGACGATATTGTGATAATAGCTAGAGGAAAATCTGAATCCACTCTTTGTGATATTATCCAGAGGGGCTTATTAGCAGCTAGTGATTGGTGCAAGGGAACAGGATTGAAAATCAATGCCTCAAAGACCACCATTGTGCCGTTCACTAAAAAAATATCTCTACCATATATGAAACCTATTCTTCTAAATGGTACACAGGTCGATATTAGCTCTGAGACCAAATACCTCGGAGTCATTTTCGACAAAAAGTTATTGTGGAAGGCTCATCTGGCAGCAACCACCAAGAGGGCTACAGCTTCCTTAATGATATGCAGACGGCTTGCTGGTAAATCTTGGGGATGTGACCCAAAAATCGTTCGCTGGATGTATACCATGATGGTGAGACCAATCATCACCTATGGTTCTGTAGCCTGGTCAACTAGAGTCAGACTTAAGACAGTGAAATCTGCATTAAGTAGAGTACAACGCCTTGCCTGCCTTGTTATCACTGGAGCTATGCGCACCTGTGCAACAGCAGCAATGGAAGTTAAACTTGATCTAGCACCCTTACATCTAGTAATTCAAGATTCTGCTAGGAAATCTCTTACCAGAATATAAGAAATTATCTCGAGAGAATCAAATTACACTCAAAATATATGGAGTTAAATTCAACTCAAGAATATGGTATACTAAAATCTCACAAGGATTTTATGCCAAGAAAATTAAATTTTGCACACAAATACTGTACAATGATGAGTTGCAAAAAAGAATGGAAAGGTCTAACTGAGACGTATAAAATTAGAGAAAATTCCCTCTTATGGTTCTAAGACAGTGGACGGAACTGGGGCAGGAGTATTTGGGCCTAGAACCAACTACTGGGAACCAATGGGTTCTTTTCCAAACATTTTTCGAGCGGAAATTCACGCTATTGAAAGATGTGCCCAGATCAACATTGACAGGAAGTATCGGGGGAAAAACATCGTGATACTATCTGATAGTCAAGCAGCACTCAAGAGTCTGAGCTCACCCTTAGTGAGGTCTAAACTTGTGTGGCTCTGTATTGGAAAGCTAAACTCCCTAGGCCGTATGAACAAGTTACCTCTAATGTGGGTACCAGGCCACATAGGAGTAGAGGGAAATGAGAAGGCTGATAGCTTAGCTAGGAAGGCTGCGGCCTCTCACTTCAACGGCCCTGAACCCTTCTGTGGACTATCATCCAATACCATTAGAGGTCTGCTGAAGAAATGTACAGATGCAAAATGAAGTCAAACCTGGAAAAGTCTTCCGGGATTAAGACAGTCCAAAGCTCTTCTGGGAGATTTTAATCCTCAAAGGGCAAAGGAGGTAATAAATATGCCTGGGTGTAAATTAAGAATCATCACAGGCATTTTAAGCTGACATTGTTGACTCAACTGCCATTTGAACAAGTTGGGTATATCTTCAGATGCCATCTGTCGATTATGTGAAAGTGACGAAACCTCACTGCACCTGATCACAGACTGCGGACCATTGGCACACAAAAGACACAGGTGTTTTGGAGAATATATCTAAGATAAGAGCAAGATCTCTCATCTTGATTCCTCCAAAATATATGAATGCCTGTTGGAAATTAACCTCACAGAAGATTTATAGATGAGACTATCCTCATGTTTCTAATAAATAGGGGCATCACAATAGATCTTTCAGGTCGCAGTGTATAACACCCTTAAATATATCCTTCTATCTACCCAAGACGGCTTTTTAATTTTTTGCTGAATTGCTTTCAATTTGATAAAATTTTTTATTATTTTATATTTTAATAAAAAATCATTTTTTTCGTGTGTTTGATTTATCGCGCTTCATTTGGATATAGTGCCCAAGAGCATATTTTTATTACGTCATTTTTTAAAACGATCATTAGCACACTTCCTGACATGACTTTGCTGACATTCACTTTGGAAGTTGGAACTGTGCTATTTGATATACGAACGTGGTATCTGTTGGTATTCGTTGTTCTTCTTGTGTTTAAACTTGTAAAACACTGCCAACACATGTCCCTAAGTGTGTGGTCTCATATGGAATAATTTTAATAAATGATGAATTTTTTTAGGCTAGCCATTAATTGTTACCACTGTTGTAACTGGACTACCGATCTCTGCTACCGTACTACCTCTGCACTGCCACTGCCTCTCTGCTTTCTGGTACAGATCTTGTAACGTCTCGCCTTACTCATTGTTTGCACATGCTCCTTACAGGAGGTGACGAGCTTGAACGCTCTTCGTTTGAGGGAGCCATTCTGGAGTTCTTTTCCAATGCGTCTCCGAGAACTGGCTGCTTATTAAGTACTTTCGTACCTACCTCCTGATTTTTCCGCCCCGAATCAGGCGAACGCTGGACACTCTTAATCCGCTCGTTTTTATGCGAAAAATACAGAATTTTGCACTTTCTTTCAAAACGTCGTTTCCACCCTTCTGCGTTCAGTGCATTTCACACCTAGACACCAAGCGCACAATTTCCAGTGCTCTCAATTTTCAGATAAGCCGATTGAGAGGTGCGAAATTGCAAAAAAACTGCCTAACGACGCAAAGGCAAATTTATTAAGTTTAAATAAATAAACTTATAATCGCCTAGGCACAAAAGGCCGTATCTGCATTGTTCCACCTGCCTAAGCTCCGCCTTTCAGGGGTCTGGTGCTTTCAGACCAAGCCACTGCTCATCCTGCCAGATAAACCGACGCAGACACGAAACTGCCGCAAATCACTTGCAGAAACACCAAACTAGGCACCTTTTTACCACGATCGCACCTTTTTACAAATCCGCAAAGCGCTTTGTTTATTCATGCACAGTATTATTGTGCACATGCATTGCTGCGGTCAACCATTTATCCCAATTCGAGCCGTCTTCCTTGGAAAACTGCGCAAGTACTCGGCCAGAGCTCGATGATCACGCTTCATTGAGTTATTACCGGTGGATGATACGTTATTATATGTAATTTCTTAATTCCAAACAATTTGCACGTTTCTGAGATTAATTTCAATACAAAATTTTGACCATTGTCGGTTATCAAAACCTTTGGTATGTTGTACTGTTCCACAATTTCGTCAAAGAATGCCTTGGTTACCATGCTTGCTTCAGTATCTGGAATGGCCACTCATGCCATATACTTCGAGAAGTCATCCTGAAACGTCAAGATGCTTACTTATTTCCCGAAACTGTCTGTGGCAATATCCCTACAATGTCCATATGAACTTTATCAAATTGTCGATTCGGAGTATCGGTTAATACCATTGGTATCTTTGTCAGTCTTGAGCTTTTTTGGCCGAACACACGGACAGTTCTTCACATAGCGTTTATAAATTTGAGCATACCTTTCCAACCGTATACTCTCCATACCGTCGGCTTATTTTTACCCTAGTATTTACCCTAGTCTGGACCAATGATATCTTTTTTCCCTGACATCACCCTATTGGCGTCAGACAGAGAAAATGAATAGGCCACTGGTGAAACGTTTGGGAATAGCGAACAATAGGAATGTCCTAGACGATATTCAAAAATTTGTTCACATGTATAATGCAACATCACATAGTATATTGGAGTCATTAGTGTTCCCGTCGCCGGTTGTAGCGAGCGCCATTTTGGTGCCGGTAATAGTCGCGGGCGTCGGCGAAGAGCTGGTGGTTCCTAAAAAGGCGCTTATAGCTGCCAAAGTAAAACACCATGTATCTTCTGGTAGTAAAATACAAGAGAGCGTTTATTTAAAATGACGGAACTTAAATACTATTTATAGTTCGTCTTGCTTGCTAAAAACCTTTCAGATGTTCCAGTTACGCATTGGTTGATCGGTTTCAGACGGTCAAGCCAACTGACCTACTCAATATAAGAATTTCGATGGTGTATTCTATAAACCAATGTCCAACCAAAAGCGGAAGTGTAATATCCTAAATGTTTACTTAATAACTGAAACAATAATCAACGCACACTTAAAGCATTTGCGTGAATATAACTTAAATGTTAACTACACTAAATGTGTAGTATCGGTTAGGAGTGGGTGCTGTGAGTCAACTACACGCAGGTAGCTTGCTTCAGACTAACAACATCCCTCCCCTCTTTCTAGGAGAAGGTAAGTGCAACTAACTTCTAATGAATATTTACAACACTCGTCTTGCACCTTCAAATGAATATTTGCAACATTCTTCTTGCACCTTCTAATGAATATTTACAACATTCTTCTAATGAATATTTACAAAATTCTTTGTGCATTTTATTAATCCTATCCAAAATACATTTTTTTTTTTAAATCGCCATGTTTTGGGTTTTATTTTTTTTTTCTCCTGATTTCCTCTGACTAGTTCTTGTGCTCCCTGGAGCTGATACTTACATACGTAACAGAGCGTTTATTCTTAAAATCATAGAACTTAAGTGCTATTTACAGCTCGTCTTATTTGCTGAAGCACTCATATTTTGGGTTCTATTTTTTCTTTTTCTCTTTTACATATTTTTTGTTTTTTGTATTCTATTTCTTTATAATATTTTTGTTTTATCTCTCTTTTTCTTTTTACTTTTTGTATGTATGTTTTTTTCTTTTATTTCTAACTATTTAGGTTTAATTTACCCCTTTTTTATATCTTTTGGTCCTTCATTGACTCTTTTTGACTGGCGCTTATACTCATTCTATTATAAATATCTAAGTTTTTACCATAAACTGCGACCCCAGCTACCTGCTGGTACTGATGACGCTCGTCGTTGTTGGAGTGAAGTCCCCCGACGAATTCTGCATACCCCTCCCTTCTTTCTGGAGCGATACGTATAAAGATGATGCAAGATTATGCGAGTAGTTAGACTTCTGATGAAGTTAAAATAAACATTCGCTTAGTAAGTGACTGTGGAGAATTTTAATTGGAGAAAATGTTCTGAAGTTAGCCGATAAAGCTTGGCTATGTAGTGCTGGATCTTTTCGTGGTTAGAATTATTTTTGCGTTAGGAGATTATTTTGTCTGCAAATCTAAATGAACGATGGTAGTTGCGGCTGTTATTGTTGTTGTAGCAATTTATCCCTAAAATTACGGAGTAACCTCGGATTTTGGCTATAATTATCTCTTCCTCTTCAGACAATATGCACACTGGCATATGTATTAGCGGTAGATACGTTGGATTTTCTATATTGAAATTGTAAATGTTAATGTTTTCATTCCGTCAAGTATTATCAGATTCATGCTTGTTAGAGCGAGATTCTAGTATTCAACCGGTATTATCTTCATTTTCATAAGTCTCAAAACGCAGTCATCTCACGCATGGGAAGTTGGAAGCTCTTCCACTATTTTATATAAAAAAAATATTTCCATTAATTTGATGTTTCTATTCATTCAACCGAAAATTATTTCGGGACAGCATCGTTTCAAATCTCGTGTTTGTTCCTTTGTGGATTATTGATTACTCTTCTTCGACGTCTTCTTAACTTACTTCTTCAAGCTGTCTTCGAAGCTGGAGTAAGCTCCTTCCAGGTTCATGTTGAATAATGTTGAGCCACCCTGATGTCCTTGTTTGTCCACTGACGCCTTAATACGTTAAAATATATGTTAATATATATCGGACTTACCGAATTTTAATTATTCTTATCGACTATTACATTTATTACATTCTTAAAAATTTCTTTTTTATGTGGTATTTAAATCTAGATATATAGCGCATATCGACTAACTATACTCGTACATTAGTAATAACCCCTGTTTCTTTTACAAATATTATTCATTAATTATTATAAAAATTTTTTTCCAAAATTATTAACAGCATTAAGATTTGAAATCCCTCTCAATAAATATATATTTTACAATAAATTTCACTCATACAAAACAATTATTTACTATTTTAAATTATGTGCCAACAACTTTATGAATTACTTTATTTAGCTCAATTCTGGGCAAAACTATTTGTCCATCTAACATAACTGTTGTGGCCACTCGTTCAATTCCTTGCCCATCACAATCCACTCACACGTTTTACAAACACATACATATTCTTTGTTCTTGACTGCCGACCTGATTATCAATTTATGTTTCCAGCGGAGAATCAATGCGGCTTTCAATTATCTGTCAATTGCTATGCGTGGGTACTAGGTAATTACTGAAAAATAACGGAAAAACACGATTAAATTTTTAAAAATGTATCAACAAAGAAAAAGGAAGAAATTATTAAATTTATTGTTATTTTCATATATTATTTTATTAATTTTATACCATCTTGCCCATCAAATTAAATGCAGCATAGAACACGAAAAACACGATTAAATTTTAAAAAATGTATCACCAAAGAAAAAGGAAGAAATTATTAAATTTATTGTTATTTTCATATATTATTTTATTAATCTTATACCATCTTGCCCATCAAATTAAATGCAGCCGCGTCTTGAACAGGTTTAGACAGACAATACATATGAGTATTTTATGGGCAACAAATTGAACGTGTGGCCGCAGTGTAAGCGAGAATATAAAAGATAAACCCGTTCATGTGAAAACATTGTCCATTGCATGACCAAGTCTTTTATAGCATCTAATTACTTTATATTATTTAAATTTACCTATAACCTGGTATGCATACATCCATAAACGAGTGTATTCTCCTACATAGGATATATGACTACATCCATTATAATTTTCCCTCTAATGTACAAATTTATTATATCTGCAAAACTTCACAAAGTCGTATCTATTCTATACTCTAATTATTTCCTAAATTCTTTTCGCACGTTAACTGAACATATTATTTTTTTAAATGTATTCCATTGATCCCATGCTTTACATTTGCAAGACACATGTATAACTATCGCTTTTCAGAATGCATGTACGAGTATATGTATGTAGAAGTATATGTATACTCATACTCTGCTTGCCTGTAATTACTTTTTTGTGCCTTTACGAATACCATGTAAATATCTTGCAAATTTTATTTTTGCCTGAATGTTGCTTATACTTAAATTATAACGAATTATTAGTTTCATTCCATGTATTTTTTGTGTTTCCTTCTATGTATTTTTCTTGGTAAGCTTCCCTCACCTATCTAAATCTATTATTGTAATTCTTAAACTTTTATTCGATCTATTTAAACTAAAAAAAAAATTATACTTACTGCCATACTAAATTATTCAAATGTTCGTTCGTACATTCGTTCGTACACAAATATACTTACATCCGCAAAGGTTTCCGTAGTTTGCGCCTTCAAGTTTGTGCCCGTCAGTAATATTTACGCATCATATTTCCATGCAGTCACCGACTCATGTATGTGACTATGTGTATACATTCGTTGTGTATAAAACTTTTAGTTTCATATTCTTTCCCCAAGACGGCCTTTTAATATTTCGCTGAATTGCTTTCAATTTCTTTAAATTTTTGATTATTTTATATTTAAGTAACAAAATTTGTTTTTTCTTGTGTTTGATTTACCGCGTTTCATTCGGATATAGTGCCCAAGAGCATATTTTTATGACGTCATTTTTTAAAACGACCATTGGCATACTTCCGGTGACATTCAGTTTGGCAGTTGGAACTGTGCTATTTGATATACGAACGTGGTATCTGTTGGTATTCGTTGATCTTCTTGTGTTTAAACTTGTAAAAGATTGCCACCACATGGAATAATGGAATAATTCTCATATGGAATAATTTTAATAAATTATGTATTTGTCGGCTTGCCCTTAATTGTTACCATTGTTGTAACTAGAGTATGGATATCTGCTACCGTATATGTCAAAGTCAAATCCGCAAAGCGCTTTGTTTATTCATGCACAGTATTATTGTGCACATGTATTGCTACGGTCAACCATAGCTCCCAATTCGAGCCATCTTCCTTGGCAAAACTGCGCAAGTACTTGGACAGATGTCGATGATCACGCTCCAATGAGTCATTACCGGTGGATGATACGGTGTTATATGAAATTTCTTAATTCCAAAGATTTTGCACGTTTCTGAGAATTACTTCAATACAAAATTTTAACAATTGTCGGTTATCAAAACCTTTGGTATGTTGTATTGTGCCACAATTTCGTCAAAGAACGCCTTGGCCACCGTGCTTGCTTCAGTATCTGGAATGGCCACGCATGCCATATACTTCGAGAAGTCATCCTGAAACGTCAAGATGTACTTATTTCCCGAGACTGTCTCTGGTAGTATCCCTACAATATCCATATGAATTTTATTAAATGATCGATTCGGAGTATCGGTTAATACGATTGGCATCTTTGTCAGTCTGGAGATTTTTTGGCCTGACGCACGGACACCACCCTATTGGCGTCAGACAAATGGTGAGGTTGAGAATATGATTAGGCCCTTGATAAAATGCTTGGAAATAGCGAACAAGAGGAATGTGCTAGAAGATATTCAAAAATCTGTTCACATGTATAATGCATCACATAGCATGTTGGAGTACTGTGAGCTACCATGTCCCACAACGACGAGCAGCCGGGCGGCGGCCCTGATGCGACTGCAACTCCAAAGCGTACAATTGCGACTGCACTTAACAATGCAGGTACACAAAGTTCGACTCAAACCTGAAACAATGTCCAAAAGAGTCTCTGGCACTCTCTGCGCATGCGCCCTCTTGGAGCGATCAGTGTTTAACACCCAGCCCAACGGCGTCCACAACTAAAGAGTGCAAACAAGTTCTATCCACGTCTCTCTCTCACTCGTCCGATCGTGTTAAAACAAAATCGACAACAGTGGTTGAGCGCAATTTCAATACTGAAAATGCACTCACACCAACCATCAATGCAAACCAATCAACCAAAAAAAATTGTTCAAGCAAGCCAGCAGGGAAAAGTGGAACATCAGAAACTGGTCTAGATAGGTATATCCTTATAAACAAGCGCAAGTGACGCCCAAAATCGAGTGGCATCAGAACTAACATCACAAAAATCAGTAAAAGTAGCGAGAGCTTACTCTCTAGTAATAATCGCTTCGCACTACTTCAAAGTGCTGAGGAGGCAGACGCACCCAAACCTGATGTTGTATTTAAACCACCTCCCATTGACCTACGAGAACGTAACTCCAGTAAATTAGTTGCAAAGCTTATCGAGCTCATTGGTCCATGTCATCCCTCTTGTTAAAGGACATATCCAGGAAACAAAAATCCAAACACATAGTGAGAGCAATTACAGAATGGTTATTGAAAACCTCGATACTGATAAGAAAAGCTACTACACCTATCAGCTTAAAAGTAGCAAAGACCTTACCGTTGTCATAAAGGGACTTGAATTGGATATTCCCCCCGTTGAAGTCAAAGAAGCACTACATGAAGCAGGGTTCGCTGCCCGCTCTATTATAAATATAATAAATCGCAACAAAATCACTCAGCCATTGTTTCGCGTAGAATTGGATCCTCAAACCCAAAGATTATAAAAGGAGAAGTGCATGGTATTTATAATCTCCGCTATCTTATGCATCGTAGAATTATAGTGGAGGAGCCACTCAACAGAAACGACCCAGTTCAATGTTTTAATTGCCAAGAATTTGGGCACACAAGGTCCTACTGCACACTTCGTAGTGTATGTGTTGCCTGTGGTGATTTACACCCCACATCAGAGTGTCTAAAACTGATAGAACTACTAAAAAGTGCAGTAATTGTGGTGGTACCCATACTGCCAACTACAGAGGTTGCCCTGTTTAACAGGACAATGACCCTCAGTTAAAGAATAAGCGCACTCAACCTAGTCCAAATATACAGCCCATTGCACAACCACAGAAGTCAATCCCATACCCCGACACAGGAACGACGTATGCAGAGGTACTTAATTTAGGGAAGCATCAGCAGTCCGGGACTGGTACAAATCTCCACAATTTTGAAGGAATGAAAGCTACGCGCACACAATGTATGACGCAGTTCATGACCTCCATACAAACAATGATTCAAGAAATTATGAGAAACCAAAACCAGCTCATGCAGCTTCTGCTATCTCCGAAATGAACGTACTTAAGATATGTCAATGGAATGCAAACGGTGTAAGCCAGCACAAATTAGAAATCAACAAATTTTTTCTCACTAATGAAATCGACATACTTCTTATATCCTGTAAGGTGGTGATCGTTCTCCTTTTATTTCTGTTCATAGACTGTTCGTTTTATTCGTTATTTCTTATCTACAACTTATTTTATTGACATTAGCTTAGAGATGCCAGATGGCTAGTAGATAATCTGATTACGTATGTAGAGATGCCAGGTGGCTTACAGATAATCTACTTACGAATCTACTTATAATCTAATAGTATCAATATACCACAGTACCCCCTTTATAATTCAATATTTCACGGTACACAAGCATAATTGATACTATTTACATTTTATCATTTTAGCTTAAATATTATTTTTTCCTTTGTCTTAGGTTATATCTTGGTGGTGTAATAGCCAGTTCATCTGCAGTTTCACTTTGAGAATTAACGTCACCAAACCTATCAATAACGTTATCCATCATGACTTGATCAGTAACAACTGTTTCCTCGATATCTAAAACGTTATCGTTGTTGATAGTTTTGGGTATATGACTTTGTAATATTTCAATGTTTTGGTGTGGTAAGTTTACCTTTGCTTTTTCGCTTAGAACTATTTGATTTGCATGTCTGTTCCATAAGTTCTGATCTACTGTTTTACAAAATAAGTTTGTTTTCCTATTATTTTTACAATGGAACCTTTCGTCCAACACACTCTTCCGGGGGTTGAGTAATCTTTTATGAAAAATATATCCTTAATTTTAAGTTTCTTCTTTTTTGAACCATTGAATCATGCTTTTTGGTTTTCATGACTTCTTTTTACACAATTTTTAATATTTGTCTTACATGGCATTTCAATTTTTCTCTTTTCATTTAAGATGTCCAATCTTGTTCTCAGTTTCCTTTTGTTAAACATTATAAAAGCAGGTGAAACACCTGTAGTAGCATGTACTGTGTTTCTATAGTCAAACAAAAATCGGCTTAACACGATGTTAAAATCTGACAAAGGCTTATTTAGCATATTTCTTTTAATTGCTGTTTTTATTGTTTTAACGGCGTTTTCAGCTTGCCCATTTGTAGCAGGATTTCCCACTGGAGATGTTCTATGCTCTATTCCATTTTGAAAACGAAACTTCTTGAACTCTTTTGAAACAAACGATTTCCCATTATCCGAAACAAACATAGTTGGCAGCCCAAAACGTGAAAAAATTTCTCTAAGTACCTGTATAACCGCTCTAGTCGTTGTATTATTGCCCATGTCAATACATTCGACCCACTTGCTCGTACTATCTACTACAACCAGACATGATCTATTCATTATCGGCCCGAAAAAATCGATGTGAATGCGTGACCAGACTTCGTCACTTCTTTTCCAACGAATTAACTCCTGCTTATTTGGGCTCTGACTTGTCAAGCGACATGCATCGCAACTTTTTGCCACCAGTTCCAAATCCTGGCTTTGGGTTGGCCACCAACACGTTTCACGTGCCATATACTTCATTTTAATTATTCCCATATGCGTTTCATGTAGGAATCTCACAACATTTGCCTGCAGTGATTTTGATACAATTACTCTGTAACCCCAAAAAATGCATCCCGATTCCTCGGAAAGTTCGAACCTTTTTCGAAAATAGGGTAATAATTCACTGTCCTTGTTATCTTTTGGCCATCCGACATTTATTAAATTACTAATCTGTTGCAATAATTTGTCCCTTTGGGCCTCTATCTTAATCAACTCTAGATTAATCATATTGCTTTCATTATTAACTTCACGAGTATAATTTAAGTAAACATCGGCCGGAAAATCTAAATCTGCCCTTTCCGATTCTTGCAGATGTCTTGAAAAATAAGCCGCTATATTTTCTTCGGATTTGACATGAGAAATATCAAACTGATAACCCGATAACGTCAATGCTATTCGTTGAAGCCTATTGGATGCCATTACTGGAATTCCTTTTTTGTGGCTGAAAATATGTTGTAACGGTTTGTTGTCAGTCACTAGAGTAAACTGACGGCCAAATATATACGAATGAAACTTTTTCACCCCGGAAAGAATGGCTACCGCTTCCCGGTCCAGCTGTGAATATCTTCTCTCAGTCTCAGACAATGTTTTTGAAGCACACTCAATCGGCTTCTCCTCCCCTATGTTATCTACTTGTGACAAAATAGCACTCACCCCCACTGGACTGGCGTCAACAGTCAATTTAGTTTTGAAATTTGGGTTAAAATGTGCTAGACACCTTTTTGTAACAAGCAATTGCTTTAGCTGTTCTACCACCTCTGAACATTTTTTATTCCATTCAAACTTTTGATTTTTTTGTAGTAACTTGTGAAGTGGACTTAACAGCGTAGACATTTCGGGAATGAAACGTCTGTAAAAATTAACCATACCCAGAAAAGATTGAAGCTCCTTAACGTTTACTGGACTTGGAAAATTTTTAATTTCATTCACTTTATCTGGATTTGTGTGCAGTCCATCTTTATTAATCACATGACCTAAGTATTTAATTTCCTTACAAAAAAATTCACATTTCTGGCTTGCAAGTTTCAAGCCAGCTTTACTTAATATAGTGAGAACTTCCTCAAGCCTTTAATATGAGTTTTTCTATCTGGAGCACTAAACCAGATGTCGTCTAGGAAAACTACAACACCTCTCACTCCTAAAAGTAAAGACTCCATAATCTTTTGGAAAATGGCTGGTGCGGACGCAAGTCCGTAAATTAATGTCGTGTACTGGTACATACCCTTCGATGTAGAAATGGTAAAGTTACGTGACTCCTCATCCAACTCTATTTGCTGATATGCTGAACTCAAATCTAATTTTGTAAATTCAACACCCTTGTGCAATTTTGCAAATATTTCCTCGATTCGAGGTAATGGGTACTTTTCAACTTGTAAATGTGGATTTAATGTAACCTTAAAGTCACCGCATATACGAATGCCTCCATCTTTTCGGGACTATCGGCGTCCCCCACTCACAAAACTCAACTGGTTTTAAAACCTGTAATTCAACCAACTTATCAATTTCTTTTTCAACTTTTTCCTTTATTGCCAAGGGGAGTGGTCTTGGTCTGAAAAATGTAGGTTTCATATCTTCTTTTACTCGTAACATTGCCTTGCCTTTGTTAAATAATCCTAAGGATCCTTCAAACAAATCCTTGAATTTAGCTATGATATGGCTTTCTGCATTACTTTCATTAGCATAATTTAAACTCGAAAACTCTATTTCAAAAGATTTCAAAAAACTTCTTCCCAACAGTGGTGGACCTCCATTTTCTATTACTAGAAAAGGAATAACTTTTGTTACGTTTTTATATCGCACTGTTAAATCACATGCACCCAATGGACTTATGCTGGCCCCATTGTAAGCCTTCAACATCGTTTGAATATCGCGTAAGCCGTATTTACGAAAAGAATTATAAAACGTTTTTTTCGAAATTATACAATTTTCCGACCCGGTATCTAATTGCATTGCATAATCTGCGTTATCAATGGAAGCTGTAATGTTAATTGGACAATCGTTACATCTCTCATCTCTCTCTAAATAGTTAACACTTCTCGCTTTACACATTTTTTTCAAATGCCCTCGCTGTTTGCATGCATTACATTTAAAATTTTTAAATTTACATTTACTACTACTATCGTTATCATACCCGCATACTTCGCACTGTGGCTGCTGTTGGTGTTGCTTGCTATGCTCCTTCCCCCGCTGCTTTTGTTGTTGTTGTTTTTGTCCATCTCTGTACGACTTTGCCCTTGCGTTGCCCTTCATGTAATTTACTTCCTCCGGCTCCAATTTAACCTCTTTCTGATGATGATTTCCCAGAGCGTATTCCGTTGCATTTGCGATTTCTACCACACGCTCAAAGGAAATTGAAACTGGTTCCATGAAAATTTTGTCACGGGTTGGACCTTTTTCCAAACCCATAATGAATTTGTATCTAATCACCATATTCAGCTGCTCACCAAATTCGCAGTCAATAGCCAATGCACATACACGCACCGCCCATTCATTTATGGATTCATTCGGCGCCTTCACTGCATTGTAAAAATGGTAACGTTCGGTGAACCCTGATGTTGTCGGTTTGAAATGCTTATCCATCACCTCCAAGCATTTAGTTAGAGTAACACCACAGCTGTCCACGTCTGTCGGACTTAACAAGTTTTCCAACAATTTATATGCACTTTCCGACAATGCTGTGAGCAATACAGCCTTCTTACGGGCATCGTCCGAAATGTCGTAAGCTATAAACAGTTGTCTCAGCTGCCTTTGGAACACATTCCAAACGTTCACTCCCAGCTCAAAATTTGGCACACGTACACTTGCTATGGACCTCGAATTTCCATTCGCAGTGTTTGTTACAGTCTCTGGCATCGTTACTGACCTTCACTTGCCTTTTCTTTGCTTAATCAATTAATCCTCGTCGCCACTGTAAGCTGGTGATCGTTCTTCTTTTATTTCTGTTCATAGACTGTTCGTTTTATTCGTTATTTCTTATCTACAACTTATTTTACTGACATTAGCTTACTGATGCCAGATGGCTAGTAGATAATCTGATTACGTATCCATAGAGATGCCAGGTGGCTTAAAGATAATCTACTTACGAATCTACTTATAATCTAATAGTATCAATATACCACAGTCCAGCTGTCCGATAAACACAATTGTTACATACCGGGATATAAATTCGATGATACAAACCATCTCGCTGGTAAAGCGCACGGTGGCACTGGAGTCGTAATCAAACACAGAATAAAACACTTCGCTATGGACAACAAGGAGTACCTTCCAGCAACATCAATTTTCTGGACGGATGGGAGGATAACTTAACAATATTCGCTGTGTACTACCCACCTAGATTTAAAATAACAAGTAACCAGTTCTCAGATTTCTTCTCCAAACTTGGAACATGTTTTCTAGCTGCTGGCGACTACAATGCTGTAACGACTCTTTTTTATAGCTGGGGTAAAACTCAGCGGCTCCAGGGGTCGTATACAGAAAAATATAAAAATCCTGTGTGTTAAATTAATTTCAACGTATTTATTTAGTGTATTGATTATGGACTCTTGTTAGTCCTTGCTCAAAACAATACTACTTCCTTAACTCTATGTTTGTATAAATAACTTGTTTAATGTATACTTGTTTTCCTGTCTCTACGTCCCGGTAAGTATGTGTCTCTGTGACTCAGTGGGAGAACGATTAAAAACCAGAAGCTCTCACTGAGTTCCTATGGTCTCTGTACGGCGTATGACTTAGGGGGAAAACGATTAAAAACCAGAGGTTCCCTCTAAGTCCTTAAGTCTCGGTTGCGTATGTGTCTCAGTGATTCAGTGGGAGAACGATTAAAAACCAGAGGCTCTCACTGAATCCCTGTAGTCTCTGTCTGTGTATGGCTTAGCAAGAAAACGATTAAAAACCAGAGGTTCTTGCTAAGCTTTCTAAGTCTCGGTTGCGTATGTGTCTCAGTGGTTCAGTGGGAGAACGATTAAAAACCAGAGGCTCTCACTGAATCCCTGTAGTCTCTGTCTGTGTATGGCTTAGCAAGAAAACGATTAAAAACCAGAGGTTCTTGCTAAGCTTTCTATGTTCGTATTGTACTTTGTAGAGCTGTTGCTAGTCAGGATGCTGGTGATCGACGAAGAGACCTACTGCCTGGGCTACGTGGTTTATATAGTCCCAGGTCGCAGCGGCTGACACATGTTGTTGTTCGCAGGCCACCGTTGTGTGATTTTACTTCCGTTGGCCAGTAGTCGATTGTTGTTGTTGTGGCAGGCTTGTTGTTGTTGCCGTCAGGCTTGTTGGTGTTGCCGTCTTTTGCCCTTGGGCCACCTTCAACTTCTGGCGGTCAGCCACCTCACTCCAACGGTCCCTGGTTAGCCTGCAGTATTGTTGCCTGCCAGCAGCGCTGTCCGGAATCCTGTAGTGTTGTTGTTGTTAAATATTTAATTTAACTGACAATCAGCATTTCCCTCTTGTGCTTCGCTCTCGTTTCTTCGTGTTGTTGTTAAATATTTAATTTAACTGACAACCAGCATTTCGTTTGTATTTCTCCTTCTGCTTGCTGGTCGTTGGCGTGGTGGTTGTTCTGTCGTTGTCCCTCTTGTGCTTCGCTCTCGTTTCTTCGTGTTGTTGGTGTAAGATTTCCGAGCGAGCGCACTCGGCAAATTCCACCGCTGAGTTCGTGCACTCACCTTCTCTTGTCCTGCATGTATTTGTTGCATTCCTCGTCGCTGTGTTTTTCCTCGCTCTTCGTAAGCATAGCGCTAATTGGCAAGATCGTTGGCTGTGGTGGTCGGGTTTTTTGTTATAATTGCTATTATTCCAACTGGTCTAATATGCTGCTACTGATCTGCGCTCCTACCACAACCGCGCTAATTGGTTACAATGCTTGTAGTTCTTTTCGTTAGGTTCTCACTGCAGTTGTTTCGGTTGGCATTGTGGGCGTTTCCAAGCTGCAATTATTCGATCTGTTCTTCATGGTGTTTGTGTGTGTTTAGTGACTCTGTCACCTGTGGTGTGGGCCAAAATTTCCCACAGAAGATTTTGGTTCTTACAATGCTAAGCACACTCACTGGGGCTCACGGCTAACAACACCAAAAGGAAAACAATTATATAACTTCACGCTTTCTGAAATCAAGATTGATATTATCTCTTCAGGACAACCATCGTACTGGCCGACAGACACACGCAAGATCCCTGACCCTGATTTTGAAGTTGCTAGAAACCTAAAACGAGAGCAACTCAAAGGAGAACACCTTAATGACCTCTCTCCAGATCACTCTCCTATTATAATACATCTGAACAAAAAGTTACGCCCTACCTACGATTTCACACCCATTAAAACTAACTGGCTGAAATTCAGAAAATACATCAGTAGTCATCTCAGCCCAAACCCACGTCTCAAAACTAATGAGGACATAGAAACATTTCTGGAACAATTTACCTCGACCCTAAGATTAGCTGTACTCCACTCTGCATACAAGCGTGACAACAACTGCAACATCATCCAGCGCCCACAAACCTCAACCCAAATCGATATTCTCCTTACTGAAAAAAGGAGGACACGTCGTGAATGGCAAAAATCCAGGTCCCCTTTCCTAAAACGGAAGTTATCTATTGCCATTGAAGGCTTGAGAAAAGCCTTGCGTCTAGAATCAGATCGTTGTCTGGACCAATATATCCAAAACCTTTCACCGACTGATGTCAAAAACTACTCTCTGTGGAAAGCTGTCAGAGAAACGAAACCACCTACACGCGGAATTCCACCGATTCGTACAAAAAACGGAAACTGAGCAAGAAGCGATGATGAAAAGTCTGCTGTTTTCGCAGAACACTTAAGAGATGTTTTACACCCCAACACACCACGCAATACTAATAACCTAATATTAATCCCCTCTCCAGATACAACATGCTCGCCTATTAAATTAAAAACAAAAGAAGTAAGTAATGCAATTAGTAACCTTGCTCTTAACAAAGTCCCAGGACACGACCTCATTACTGGAAAAATAATCAAGGAGATGAGCCAAATGGCCATCATCTTACTTACTTCACTATTTAATGGCTTGTTGCGCTAAGGATACTTTCCTAATGCCTGGAAAGTATCAGTAATCTCAATGATCCCGAAACCAGGAAAAGACCTTACAATCGTCATCATATAGGCCGATTAGCCTCCTGCCTATCATATCAAAACTCTTAGAAAGGCTTTTTCTTGCAAAACTAATGCCACATATAAAAGAAAAAGGCACTATTCCCACTCACCAATTTGGCTTCCGCGAACACCATATTACAATAGAGCAAGTTCATCGAATAGTGAACGGGATAAAAAAATGCATTCGACAAAAGGCAATATTGTTCAGCCGTCTTTTTAGATGTGGCGCAGGCGTTTGACAAGGTCTGGCACGAGGGGCTTATTTACAAAATCAAAAAACTGTTGCCCACAAAAGTACACCAAATATTGGAATCGTATCTGAGGGGCAGAAAGTTCAAGGTAAGGTACAATAATGCTTACTCTAAATGCTATGATATTAAAGCTGCCGTACCACAAGGAAGCGTGCTAGGTCCGGTGTTGTATTTACTATATACCTCAGATCTGCCTACCAATAAATACTTAACAAAAGCAACTTTCGCCGATGATACGGCTATCCTTAGCATTCATCCAAATTCCAAAATCGCATCCCGTGACTTAGAAGATCATCTAGTCCTAGTAACAAATTGGTTGGCTGACTGGCGATTTAACGTTAACGAATCGAAAAATACGCATATTACCTTTACTATAAAAAAGGTTCATGTCCAGCCATAAAACTAAATAACTCTCCTATTCCACAAGCAAAGGAGGTGAAGTACCTAGGAATTCATCTTGACTCACGTTTGACCTGGAAGCGCCACATCGAAGCCAAAAAAGGAAACAAATGACTTTGAAAGCAAAAAGCCTACACTAGTTCATGCACAAAAATTCCAGGTTGAGCCTAGAATAAAAAACACTCCTGTACAAACCCATTATAAAACCAACTTGGACTTACGGTAGTCAGTTGTTTGGCGGCGCAAGCAAATCTATTATAGAATTGATACAAAGAGTACAGTCCAAAATTCTAAGAACCATTTCTGGCGCACCTTGGTTCATAAAGAATACCAACATTCACAACGACCTGAACATTCCGCTCGTAAAAACGGAAATCTTCGATGCCAACTTCAAATATGCACAAAAAATCAAAGAGCATCCAAATCATCTATCTAGAATACTAACATGTAACAGGGTTTCAAGTCGTCTAAAACGTACGAAATCACCAGCACAACTAACATCGACACCTTAATCATGTACAAGCACTAATATAACATTTATTACAGTCACTAATATATTGTTAGATTATTATAATTTACAATTGCTCATCTTTATTGATATCGATAATTGTTTTTTTGTTTCTTTTGTTACATATGCAATATGTCACTTATGTCAACTTGATTTGTCTCTTCCTTTTGTAACTTCAGTTTTTACCTTCTTCTTTTTGTTTGCCTTAGGCACTATACATCGTAAAACTTATCTCTGTATTAATTAAATAATATTTTATAATAAAGTATTTTATCTTAAGGAAATAACTCTGGTTTTTATTTCTAAATAGCTTACGCTTAAATCCTCAAGCCTTTCAATGGTTATGGGCCCAGGGATTGCTGAGATAAATTCACTTTAAATAAAATATTTGTATAATTTTTTTTGTAATTTTGTCATAGTAAAAAAAAATTAATATGGCTGCTTTTCATCATCAAATGCCGAATTTGACAACCACAATTTATTTTAACTGGCGCTTCAAATTGGAAATGCTTTTAAAGCGCGAGGGTTTGTGGTCGGCAATTACAGAAGCTAAACCAGCAGAAAATTTTATTCAATGGGAAAAAAACCGATCAAAAACCTCACGCTACTATAGCCCTGTGTATTGGAGACGATCAAATTCATCACATACGTAACAAATTGACTGCTAAAGAGGCATGGGATGCCCTTAAGGAATTTTAAGAACGTGATGCTCCAGGTGTAAAAGTAAGGTTGCTACGCGAAGTGATGGCGAAGAGAGCCAGTGATGACACTGACATGGAGGCGCACGTAGGTCAGATGAATGAACTATTTCAAAAGCTTATTGCGTTAGGTAGCAATATAACATGGGAATTTTTAGCGACGGCTACAATTTTGGGTTTTCTTCCAAGTAGTTATGATGGACTAATAACTGCAATGGAGGCGCACGATCAAAAAGATTTGACACCATCTCTTGTTTGTGCAAAAATCATTGAAGAGTATCGCCGGAGGCAAGATCGAGATAAGACAGTGGTTACGTCTGAAGGTGCAGATACCCTACGGGTCATGAATTTTAAACGTAAGAGTGGGAGCAGCATTACTTGTTTTTTTTTTTGCAAGAGAAAAGGTCACGTCCGAAGTAAATGCACAGAGTACTCTGCGTGGAAGGCTAACAAAGAAAGCAAAGAACGTAAATCAAAAGCAAATATTATAGAGCAAAATGATTCTGCTGAACATTTATTTTTTGTTGGCACAAAGAACTGTGACGAATTTATTGTGGACTCTGGAGCCACATGTCATATTTCTAGTAATCGTGCAATGTTTGATGTTTTTGATGGGTCACATACTGAAAATGTTCCAGTGGCAAATGGTCAATTGGTTGCTGCATCTGGCAAAGGCAGTGTTGTCATACATACAATAAACGGTGATGGGCAATCAGACAGAGTTCGTATCGAAAACGTTTTATATGTTCCTGAAATTGGTGGCAATCTGATTTCTGTTAAAAGATTGGCAGAAAAGGGCATGAAAGTCACATTTTGCCAAAACATATGTGATATACGAACAGAAAATAATACACAAATAGCTATTGCAGGCGTCATAAATAACCTGTATAGACTGCGAGTAAAAAATACAGCTAATTTTGTTTCAAGCGATGAGAAATTTTGTTTACATGACTGGCATCGCATATTGGGTCATCGCAGCATGGATGCAATACGTTTTATCGGAATTGATAATATAGCGACTGGTATGAAAGTAGCGGAGTGTGGAACTAGCGGCAAAAACTACACTGACTGCGAAATCCGCTTTAAGTCAAAATTAACACGGCTGCCGTTCCCAAAAGAGGCCAAATATAGATCAACAGAAGTTCTACAGCTAATACATAGCGGCATCTGCGGACCGATGCATACTACAACACCATCAGGTAAGCGCTATGTATTAACTTTTATTGACGATTTTTCACGTTTCACCACTGTTTATTTGCTTAAAAAGAAATCTGAGACATTCCAGAAATTTGAAGAATTTTATGAATTAACAGCAAATAATTTTGGCCACAAAATTCAATGCCTGAGAACCGATCGTAGTGGAGAATATACCGACAAACATTTCGTCAATTATCTTAATAAAAGAGGCGTACTGCGCCCTATACACCCTAGCAGAACGGCGTCGCAGAGCGCAAAAACCAAACATTAATTGAGATGACGCGTTGTATGTTGTTAGATGCCAAGCTGGAGAATAAATTTTGGGGAGAAGCGATAATGACAGCGAACAACTTAAAAAACTTATTACCATGGAAATCAATAGAAAGCACATCATTTGAAATCTGGCATGGTCGAAACCCGTTTTATGGAAATTTGAGAAGAATTGGTTCAAGATGTTTTGTAAAAGTTCACGATTGTCAGCGCCGAAAACTGGACCCAAAAGCAGATGAAGCTATTTTCGTCGGGTTTGATGTTCATTCGAAAGCGTTTAGGTGTTTTGTTCCAGAAAAAGGAAAAGTTGTCGTTTCCCGTGACGTTAAATTTGTAAACAACACGATTATAGAAAAATGTGAAAATAAAACCGATTTCATTCCAATTAGAAACGACAATAACAATTGCAACAGTCCCGAGTCCGTCGGCGAAAACGCCGGTAGTGATTACATCGATAATGAAAACACCGACGATGAGAATCAAAATAACAATATGAATGAAGATCAACCAGATAAATTAGGCGAGCCACAGCGAAGATCTGAACGGGTAAATAAAGGTATTGGTCCAATGCGGTTTATCCAAGAAATTGATGTTGTTATCAATGGCGAGCCATCCAATTACAATGAAGCTGTGTCATGTTCGAAGGGTAGTCATTGGATTGCTACCATGGAGGAGGAGTATAGCTCTCTCATCGAAAATAACACTTGGGAATTAGTAAATTTACCTAATGGAAAAAATCTAATCGGCTGCAAATGGGTTTATAAATTAAAGACAGATGCAGACGGTAGAGTGCAAAAATATAAAGCACGTCTTGTTGCCCAAGGTTTCAGCCAAAAGTTTGGAGTCGACTACGACCAGGTGTTTGCTCCTGTTGCTAAACACGCTACCTTCCCAATTCTTCTTTCCATCGCCGCTGCTAAGAATATGAATGTTTACCATTTTGATGCAAAAACTGCATTCTTAAATGGTGAATTAGGGGAAGATACTTATATGCGTCAGCCGCCCGGGTTTATCAACGAAAAGAATTCAAACAAGGTATGTTTGCTGAAAAGAAGTATTTACGGTCTTAAACAGTCAGCCCGTATCTGGAATCAAACGCTGCATACTGTGCTTGCTGAAGAAGCAAACTTAAAACAAAGTAAAGCTGACCACTGTTTGTATACATATGAAAAGTCTTTGTTTGTAATAATATTTGTCGACGACATACTGGTGATTTCGAGTGACACAAATCAGGTAAATCGTATTGAAAATATTTTACGTAAAAATTTCAGTATTGATAATTTAGGCCTGATATCTAATTACTTGGGTATTAGAGTCACAAAAGAAAATAATAATTATTTAATCGACCAAACAAAATATATTTTAGAAGTCGTTAAGAAATTTGATTTACAAAATTCGAAAGATTCTAATATACCTATAAGCCCTGCATATCACAAACAACCAGAAGGTAACAAATTGCCAACTAATGCGAAATATCGAGCTGCAATTGGATGTTTATTGTATATTTCAACAAACACACGACCTGATATTTCTCCTTCCGTTAGCATACTTTCACAAAAGGTGGAAAATCCTAATCAGTATGATTGGAATGAAGTAAAGAAACTTATAAGATACCTAAAAGGAACATCATCTATGCAATTGAAACTTGGTTGGTCGGTTACGCCGACGCCAATTGGGCTGAAGACCGCCAAACTCGTAAGTCTAATTCTGGATACGTGTTTCTATTAAATGGTGTTGTAAGTTGGTCCTGTAAGCGTCAAGATTGTGTTGCTCTCTCGTCTACTGAGGCAGAGTGTATTGCTTTGTCCGAAGCATGTAAGGAAGCTGTATGGATACAACGAATCCTAAATGACCTAGGTTATGGTTGCAATCAGCCTACAACAATATACGAGGACAACCAGAGTGCTATAAAAATGATAGCTGATGAAAAGCTGAGCAATCGCTCAAAACACATCGATACCAAAACGTTCTTCGTGAAAGACTACGTCGAAAAGAAACTAGTCCAAGTTGAGTTCTGTCCACCTGAAAAAATGTTAGCTGACTTATTCACCAAAGGCCTACCAAAAGAAAAATTTCTTATGTTTAGAAATGTATTAAATTTAAAGTAAATTTTAAGATTGTAAATTAAGGAGGAGTTTGTTAGATTATTATAATTTACAATTGCTCATCTTTATTGATATCGATAATTGTTTTTTTGTTTCTTTTGTTACATATGCAATATGTCACTTATGTCAACTTGATTTGTCTCTTCCTTTTGTAACTTCAGTTTTTACCTTCTTCTTTTTGTTTGCCTTAGGCACTATACATCGTAAAACTTATCTCTGTATTAATTAAATAATATTTTATAATAAAGTATTTTATCTTAAGGAAATAACTCTGGTTTTTATTTCTAAATAGCTTACGCTTAAATCCTCAAGCCTTTCACATATAACATTGTGATTACTAAAAAGGAATAAGCATTGGCTAATAAACCTTGCCAATTATTAATTATTATTAATTATTTAATTTGTAAGATATGCTTACTTATTGTTAGTCTGAACTTAGAAGATACAATAAATAAATATTTGGAGAAAAAAATAACTGAAACAATAATCAACGCACCCTTAAAGCATGTGCGTGAATATAACATAAATGTTAACTACACCAAATATGTATCTGTTAGGAGAGGGTGCTGTGAATCAACTGACGCACAACATCCCTCCCCTCTTTCTAGAAGAAGGTAGTGCCACTACCTTCTAATTAATATTTACAACATTCTTCTTGCACCATAAACAATTTTGTGCATTTTATTAATCCTATCCAAAATACAGTTTCTTTTTTTTTAAATCGCCATATTTTGGGTTCTATTTTTTCTTTTTCTCTTGATTTTCCCTGACTACTTCATGTGCTGTCTGGAGCTGATACTTACATACGTAAGAGAGCGTTTATTCTTAAAATGATAGAACTTAAATACTGTTTACAGCTCGTCTTATTTGCTAAGGCACTCATATTTTGGGTACTATTTTTTCATTTTCTCTTTTACATGCTTTTTGTTTTTTGTTTTATTTTTCTTTATTTTTTTTTACTTTTTGTAATTATGTTTTTTTCTTTTATTTCTAACTATTTATTTTTTATTTTATTTGCTCTTTTTTTATAACTTTTGGTCTTTCATTGATTATTTTCTCACTGGCGTTAATGTTAACGCAGATTACACATTCTATTAATAATTATTATTTATTATTATTATTATAAATATCTAAGTTTTTACTCTAAACTGCGACTTCTACCTGCTAGGCAGTGTTGGAGTGAAGTCCCTCGACGAACTCTTCTTTCTGGAACGGTACGTATAAAGATGATGCAAGCTTATGCAAGTAGTTGGACTTCTTATGAAGTTAAAATAAATATTCGTTTAGTAAGTGACTGTGGAGAATTTTATTTGGAAAGAACGTTCTGATGTTAGCCGATAAAGCTTGGCTATATAGTGCTGGATCTTTTCGTGGTTAGAATGAATTTTGCGTTAGGAGATTATTCTGTCTGCGAATCTAAATGAACAATGGCAGTTGCGGCTGTTATTGTTGTCGTAGCCGTTTGTCCCTAAAATTACAGAGTAACCTTGGATTTTGGCTATAATTATCTCTTCTTCTTCATACAATATACACACTGACATACGTAATAAAGGCAGATTCGTTGGATTTTCTATATTGAAAATGTAAATGTTAATGTTTTCATGCCGTTTTGTCAGCTATGCAGTTAATATCAAGTATTATCAGCTTAATGCTTGTTAGAGCGAGATTCTAGTATTCAGCACGTATTATCTTCATGTTCATAAGTCTCAAAACGCAGTCATCTCACGCATGGGAAATTGGAAGCTCTTCCACTCTTTTATATAAAAAATAGATTTCCACTAATTTGATGTTTCTATTCATTTAACCGAAAATTGTCTCGGGACAGCATCGTTTCAAATCTAGTGTTCTTCATCTTGTTCAGTCAGCTTTTCTGTTCGCTGCTATTACAGTTCATCTACCGGTCTCATGGATGTTGGTCTGTATTCGAAGCTGGAGTAAGCCCTTTGCAGGTTCATGTTGCATAATGTTGAGTCATCCGGATGTACTTATTTGTCCACTGACGCCTTTATACGTTAAAATATATGTCAGTATATATCGGACTTACCGAATTTTAATTATTCTTATTGACTATTACATTTATCCCATTCTTAAAAAATTTTTTTTATGTGGTATTTAAATCTATATAGCGCATATCGACAAACTATACATTAGTAATAACAACTGTTTCTTTTACAAATATTGTTCATTAATTATTATACAAATTTTTTTCCAAAATTATTAACAACATTAAAATTTGAAATACCTCTCAATAAATATACATCTTCTATCTTCTATCTATATATATAAAAATGAATGTTTGTGTGTATGTCCTTTATAGAATCTTAAACTATGCATTTGATCATGTGATGATCTTTAGCAAAGTTGTTGTGCATGAGCCCAGGAATGTTTCTGAGTTGGTACGATTAATTTTCGACAGATGGCGCCACTGTTATTCCAATAAATTTCGATTTCGGTTATTTATGGATCGATTTGGCTCAAATTTACAACATATAATTCCTAGGCAAAAGTAAAGTTGTTGACAAAATTTGGACCCGGTAGATGTCGCCCACGTCGAGATATTAATGTTTTTGCGTATATTTGGTGTGCATATTCGTACGATTATTCCGGCTGAACCACTGAAGCTAACAACTTCATATTCACACCGTATGTTCATATGGTGCTCCGATTACTTTGTGTTTTTAAAAATCTACGGTAGGTGGCACTGTAATCGAGTTAGGTTATTTAAGGACCGGTTTGCCACTAATATCAACATATAAAGGAAAATTTAATTATAATGTAATGTTATTTTATCTTTCTCATGATCACACTATATCTTCCTGTTAATTACATAGGTGGCTCTGGAGCTATGTTCAAAATTCCAAATTTGTATATATGTACCGATATTATAGCTCTGCACCAGCACATTCATTTCATAATCCACAGTAGTAATAAAAAAAGCAAAAAACAAAAGTAAAAAAAAATGCATTAGCGTACATATCCCATTATCTGTCGTCGTCGTCGGTTTACGTAGAATAGAGGACCTAGCAATAAAATAATAATCATTATAGCTCTGCACCAACACATTCATTTCATAATCCACAGTAGTAATAAAAAATGCAAAAAACAAAAGTAATAAAAAATGCATTAGCG
This sequence comes from Clusia tigrina, assembly GCA_920105625.2. NCBI lineage: Eukaryota > Metazoa > Arthropoda > Insecta > Diptera > Clusiidae > Clusia > Clusia tigrina. The sequence continues at coordinate 81,874,841 of OV050030.1, read as the reverse complement.
TACATATCCCATTATCTGTCGTCGTCGTCGGTTTACGTAGAATAGAGGACCTAGCAATAAAATAATAATCATTAACTAGGGAATTTCCTAAGTACATTTCTCCCGTCGTCTAGACTGACACTTTAGGTGGACGATTCGAAGAAAAGGATCAGTGATTCAACACAACGTTAAGTGTTTTTTATGCTGATTGCGCATGGAGTTAAGCAACAACCCCAGGCCAGGTAACCAACATGCGATAAAAAGATGTTCTGATCATGACGGCCGTAATAAGGGATGTGCACGCTTATATTGAGATAAGAATATGTATAAGGATATGTAGGTGTAAGTATATGTACGTATATCAATTAGATTTTGAGAGCTAACTTTGTCTTCAATGTTAAGAACTGTTACGAATAAAGTCAGTATTAATTGCAAACTCAGATAGACGAGTTGTTTTACTATACAGCAATAAGTATTACACACTGATTGACAACTAATAAATTCAAACGCATTTTTCGAGTCGTTCCCGTACAATTATGCCTCCAAAGCGACAAGCAATTGGCCGATCTACACCTCAAACACGGAAGAAAAGTGCATTACGAGCCTCAGAATCAGACGAGCAACGAGCATTAAGGCTGGAAAATCTTCGAGTACATGCCGCTGAGACCCGTTTGTCTGAATCATCTGAACAACGAGAAATGAGGTTAGAAACTAATCGAATACGTACAACTCAGGCCCGTTCGTCTGAGATAACTGAACAACGGGAAAGAAGGCTGCAAAATGTTCGAATAAGCACCGCTCGATCAAGACGATCACTATACGCCGATTTAAATCTTGGTGCTTTCCATTATGACAGTAATAATGATTACAGTCTTCATCCAAGTATCGTCATTGGAAAAATGGATAAAATTTGCATGTATTGTACCGCCCTAAAATTTAAGAACGAAACGCCAGGAATGTGCTGTGTTCCATTGGAAAAGTTCCAATGGAAAAGTTAAACTGCCAGAATTACATCCACCACCCGAACCACTATCAACGTTGCTATCAGGAGTTACACGTGAGTCGAAGCATTTCTTGGAAAACATCCGTAAATACAATTCATGTTTCCAAAAGACATCGTTCGGTGCAACGAACATCGTGCGTGAAAATTACATGCCAACATTCAGAGTCCAAGGGCAAATTTATCATTGTGCCGGATCGTTGATGTCGAAGTCGATAGTCGGTGGGTTGTGCCATATTCACCGTTGCTCTCAAAGACTTTCAAAGCACACATTAATGTTTAGTATTGCAATTCAGTGAAGGCTATCAAATACATTTGCAAATATATCAACAAAGGAAGCGACATGGCAGTCTTCGGAGTAGGGAATGTGGCCGCACCGCTCGATGAAATTAACCAATACCAACTTGGACGCTACATTAGCAGTAATGAAGCAGTATGGCGCATCATATCGTTTCCAATCCATGAACGGCATCCAACAGTCGTGCACTTGGCGGTGCATCTCGAGAATGTACAGCGCGTGTACTTTACACCAGATAATGTACGTGCAAGAGCATTGGTTCCACCGGCAACAACTTTAACTGCATTTTACTCATTGTGCCAAGAATATATTTTTGCAAGGACCCTACTTTATTCTGAGGTACCGAAATTCTACACATGGAACACATCAGCTAAAAAGTTTCAACGTCGCAAACAAGGCAAAGCAGTTGAAGGACATCCCAATTTGTATTCCAGTGACGCTTTGGGTCGTCTGTACACTGTTAACCCGAACAATGCCGAATGCTTCTATCTGCGATTGCTGTTAATCAATGTACGTGGACCGACATCTTTCCAAGATTTAAGAACAGTGAACGGTCAGCTGTGCGCCACTTATCGTCAAGCTTGCCAGGAACTAAATCTTCTTGAGAATGATGCACATTGGGACACTGCACTCGCTGATGCATCGAAAACTGCTCGACCACAGCATATACGCACGTTATTTGCCATAATATTAACAACCTGCTTCCCATCTAATCCAAAAGATCTTTGGGAAAAATACAAGGACTACATGAGTGAAGATATTCTACATCGTTTGCGCTCTGCGAATCAAAATCCGTACATTCAATTCACACCAAACGTGTATAATGAGGCATTGATTTTGATTGAAGACATATGTTTGGCAATCGCTAACAAGGCACTGATGCAACTGGGAATGCCTGCTCCGAACCGACCAGCGAACGACATTTTCGATCGTGATATGCAACGTGAAACACACTTTGATTCTGACGAACTGGGGACATTTGTTCAGGCAAATCTTCCGCGGTTGGTTCCAGAACAGCGCATTGCGTATGACAGAGTTATGCATGCAATCACAGAACAAAGCGGTGGACTGTTTTTCATAGATGCGACCGGTGGTACAGGAAAGATTTTTCTTCTTTCACTCATTTTGGCAACCATACGATCACAAAATAATATTGCACTGGCCATTGCATTATCTGGAATTGCGGCAACTCTTTTGGATGGTGGCCGAACAGCGAATTCAGCATTAAAACTGCCGTTGAATTTACAAAACACTGAGGCACCAACATGCAACATCAGCAAAAACTCTGGAATGGGCAAAGTACTCCGAACGTGTCAAATTATCATATGGGACGAATGTACCATGTCTCACAAGAAAGCATTGGAAACGCTTGATCGTACACTGCAAGATTTGAGAGGAAACGCACGGATCTTCGGTGGCGCACTCATTTTATTGTCTGAGGATTTTCGACAAACACTGCCGGTTATACCACATTCAACACCCGGTGATGAACTTAATGCATGTCTCAATTCATCAGTTTTATGGCGTCATTTACAGAAATTGACTTTGAGTACCAACATGCGTGTACAACTACAACGGGATGCATCGGCTGGGAATTTTGCAAAACAATTAATGGATATTGGAAATGGGCGTATCCAAATTGATGATTCTACGCAATGTATCACCTTGCCAGCAAACTTCTTTAAGATCACAGAAAGCTTAAACGAATTGGTGCAAAAAGTTTTCCCAAACATTGCACAGAATTACAAAAATCATCAGTGGCTCAGTACGCGTGCTATATTAGCGGCGAAAAACATCGATGTCAATACCACCAACTTCAATATTCAGAATGGAATACCCGGCGAAGCGACAACATATATATCCATCGATACTGTGGTGAATCAAGACGAAGTTGTCAACTATCCAACTGAATTCTTGAATTCGCTTGATTGGCCAGGCATACCACCACACGTTCTTACATTGAAAATTGGCGTACCCATCATTCTTCTTCGAAACATAAATCCACCACGACTGTGCAACGGAACCAGACTCTCAGTCAAGAAAATGATGAACAATGTTATCGAGGCAACAATTTTGACTGGAAAATTCAAAGGTGAAGACGTACTGTTGCCACGTATCCCAATGATCCCGACAGATATGTCATTCGAATTTAAACGTTTGCAGTTCCCGGTGCGACTCGCTTTCGCAATAACTATCAACAAAGCACAAGGACAATCGTTGCATTTGTGTGGATTAAATTTGGAGAACCCATGCTTCTCACATGGGCAGCTCTACGTGGCCTGCTCACGCGTCGGAAAGCCTTCTGATTTATTCGTTTACGCACCAGATGGAAAAACAAGAAATATTGTGTATCCCACAGCACTTCAATAAATATCGAATTGAAACGAACCGTTGCGTGCAATGCACAATTTTTTCGAAATAGACAAAATCAATAAAATGACTCAAAATTAATTGAATATTTGTATATGTCTTTCCTTCAAATTTATTTTAGTTGGTAGCGTAGAAACGCGCGCAGTGTGCATCAATATAAAAAATCATTATTTCTGCTCCGGTTAACGGCATTTGAACAATAATTGGTATGTCGGTTCAGTACCTATCATTCTTTTTCGAAATATCAATCCACCATGACTTTGCAACGGAACCAGACTTTCAGTGAACATAAAATTTGAAGGCAAAACAGCGTTTGCCAGGTCAGCTAGTTTTACAATAAATTTCACTCATGCAAAACAATTATTTACTATTTTAAATTATGTGTCAACAACTTTATGAATTAATTTTTTTTAATCTCAATTCTAGACAAAACTATTTGTCCATCTTACAAAACTTTTGTGGCCACACGTTCAATTCCTTGCCCATCAAGTCGCAATACACTCACACTTTTTACAAACACATACATATTTTTAGTTCTTGACCGTCGACTGGATTATCAATTTATGTTTCCAGCGGAGAATCAATTCGGCTTTCAATTATCTGTCAATTGTTACGTGTGGGTACCAAGTAATAAGTTAAAAATAACGGAAAAACACGATTAAATTTCAAAAAATGTATCAACAAAAAAAAGGAAGGAATGATTAAATTTATTGTTATTTTTATATATTATTTTATTACTCTTATACCATCTTGCCCATCAAATTGAATGCAGCCTAGGTCACAGACGCGACTTGAACAGCTTTTGACAGACAATACATGTGAGTACTTTATGGGCAACAAATTGAACGTGTGGCCGCAGTGTAAGCGAGAATATAAAAGATAAACCCTTTCATGTGAAAACATTGTCCATTGCATTACTACGTCTTTTATTGCATCTAATTACTTTATATTATTTAAATTTACTTATAACCTGGTATGCATAAACGAGTGTAGTCTCCTACACGCTGTAACTTGCTCATATATGACTACATCCATTATTATTTTCTCTCCTCACATCTATGTACAAATTTATTATATTTTCAAAACTTCACAAAGTCGTATTTATTCTATACTCTATTTATTTCCTAAATTCTTTTCGCACGTTAATTGAACATATTATTTTTATTTTATGTATACCATTGTTCCCATGCTTTACAACTGCAAGAGACATGTATAACTCACATTTCAGAATGTTTGACTGCTCGCGTGCTCAACGTAGCGTTGCCAATAAAAACCAGTAAAATTTGTTGTTTCGTATATATAATATACGATAAAAGACGTTCATATACATAATATATGAAAAAATACGTTATTTTAATTGCACAAAACACTCTTTAACACTTCACCACAGCTTGGGCACAGAAAAGGAAAGAGGGTTGAATGACAGGCCGGAAACACGAAGTATGTTGTTCAGCAGCCAACATAGGCTAGTTCCGCGACTTGAACAGGTTTTGACAGACAATACATGTGAGCACTTGATGGGCAACAAATTGAACGTGTGGCCGCAGTGTAAGCGAGAATATAAAAGATAAACCCGTTCATGTGAAAACATTGTCCATTGCATGACTAAGTCATTTATTTCATCTAATTACTTTATATTATTTAAATTTACTTATAACCTGGTATGCATACATTCATAAACGAGTATGGTCTCCTACACGCTGTAACTTGCTCATATATGACTACATCCATTATAATTTTCCCTCTTCACCTCTATGTACAAATTTATTATATTTTCAAAATTTCACAAAGTCGTATCTATTCTATACTCTATTTATTTCCTAAATTCTTTTCGCACTTTAATTGAACATATTATTTTTTTAAATGTATACCATTGTTCCCATGCTTTACAACTGCAAGAGATATGTATAACTCACTTTTCAGAATGTTTGACTGCTCGCGTGCTCAACGTAGCGTTGCCAATAAAAACCAGTAAAATTTGTTGTATCGTATATATAATATATGATAAAATACGTTCCTGCTAATTTATTTGTTATATCGAATATATAATATATGATAAAATACGTTCTTTTAATTGCACAAAACACTCTAACACTTCACCACAGCTTGGGCACAGAAAAGGAAAGAGGGTTGAATGAAAGACCGGAAACACGAAGTGTGTTTTTCAGCAGCCAACACAGGCTAGTTCCGCTTGCCCATAAACATGCTGTGCGACAGCGACGTACCCGCGTTGGCGTAGCCGACAACTGGGTGGGGGTAGTGGTGTCGCCACAAGTACTCCTCCCCCAGTGCTCGGCGCAGGAAGCGCGGAGGACGATACCCGTTTCGTCGTTCGACTCCCCGGCTGGGGTGAGGGTTGGTCCCCTCAGCATGGTGTTGGTTGGCTATTCGGGTGGGGTGAGGACTGTCCCCTTGAGCGGGGCATTGGTTGACTCCTCATGTGACTCCTTGGATGGATCGCTGGCGGGTCATTTGGCGCTGACGATGAGGAAGATTGCGGCAGTGGCGATCGGGTTGGCGATGGTGATCGGGATGCCTGCAGCGATGGCGACGATGTTGAGTCACTCACCTCAAGGTGGACCGGCTTCAAGCAGTCCGTGGAGATGGCTTTATCGACGCCGTTCAAGTCGATGATGAAATTCTTGTCGTTGACCCGACGGATTACCTTATGGAGGCCCGTATATGGCGGCTCGAGTGGCCTCCGGATTTTGTCCAGCTTGCAGAATACGTGCGTGCAGGTGCGCAATTCTTTGAAGACGAACGGCTTCTGTCTGGAGTGGTTGAACGCTGGTACTGGCCTGATCGCTTTTACCAGCTTGCGCAACTGCTCGACGAAAACCGGATGGGTGGTAGGGTCGTTCTGTTGTCCGAAGAATTCCCCCGAGGCGGAGTTGGGTGCCGAAGAGCATCTCGGATTGAGTTGGTTTGAGGTCCTATTTGTACGCCATCCGCATCCCCAATAGCACTGTTGGCAAGGTGTCTGGCCATGGTGTGTCTGGACTGCATATCAAGGCCGCTTTTAGTGTGCGGTGTAGTCTCTCCACCATGCCGTTTGACTGTGGGTGGTAAGGCTTTGTATGAACATGGTTAGCACCCGTCATTTTCGCGAGAGCCGTGAAGAGCTCCCCCTCGAATTGACCCTCCTGGTCGGAGGTGATGGTGAGTGGCGTGCCGAAAGTGCAAACCAAACTGTGGAAGAACGCTCGTGCGACGGTCACAGCTCGAATGTCCGGGAGTGGGACAGCCACCGGCCATCGGGAACAGTGGTCGATGATGGTCAGGCAGGGCGACAGTCCTCTCACCAGCGGTAGCTTGATCAAATCAACATGAACGCGGCAGAACCTGTCATCTGTCTCCCCGAAGCTTTGCAACTCGGCGCGATTGTGGCAATGGACCTTCGCGCGTTGGCATGATTGGCATTCACGGGCCCAGCGGAGCGCGTCCTTGCGCATGCTTGGCCAGAAGTATTTCGCCACCAGACGTTGCGCCGTTGCTCCACCACTCGGGTGGGATGATCCGTGTACGATACCAAACGCCGCTCGCCGCAGGTTGGGTGGCAAATAGGGCCGTGTCGCCCCATCGGTAACCAGACAGTAGATCTCGCTGTCGTTGAAAGCGAGGCGATTGAGTTGGATACGCGATTTCTCCAGCTGGTGAGGCAGCTCTACGTCAGAGGCTTGCTCCACGCTGATAGTGGCTTCGTCGAGGATGGAAGGCATCGAGACCATCCAGGTTCGCAAAAGTGCGTCTGCCACAACGTTTTCTCCCTCGGGAACGTCCACAAATCGTGCGTTGAACTGGAGGATGTAGTCCAGGTGGCGGCTCTACCTCGGCGTTGCCTTGTCCGAGCGTTAGTGTGCGGCGAGGGGCAAGCGGCTTGTGGTCCGTGTGGATTGTGAAGACGTGTGCCTCCATGATCCTCCTGAAGTGGCTGACTGCGGCATAAACCGCGAGCCCCTGTCGTAGGCGCTGTAGCGAGTTTCTGGGGGATTGAGCTTCCTAGAGAAGAATCCCAGAGGCTTCCAGGTCCCATCGGGTTGCTCTTGGCTGAGTGCCGCTCCGATGGCGGTGCTCGATGCGTCGGTGTACAGAGCGATTGGCGCGGTAGGCGAGAGGGAAGCTGAATCTGTGGCCGCTGCGATACTCGCTTGCACTGCTGGAATGCCTGCTCCGTCTGCGTCGTCCAGCTAATCGCCGCCTTCTTCTTCGTGAGGTTTCTCAGAAGTTCGTTGAGCGGGGATTGTAGTTCCGCTGCGTGCGGTATACAGCTGCGGTAATAATTAACCATACCCAGGAAACGTCTCAGCTGGGTAGAGTCTGTCGGGCTTGGAAAGGCGTCGATCGCCTCGATCTTTGGGCGAGGGGGCCTAAACCCCTCTTTCGAGACCCGATACCCAGCGAATGTAACCTCCTGAGCACCGAGTTGGCATTTGTCCAGGTTGATGCGTAGATACGCCGCTTTCAGCGTCTCCAACAATTGGCTCAAATGGTGCAGGTGTTCGTCATGCGTCTCGGATGTGATGAGCAGGTCGTCTACGTAGCCCCTCACGAAGGGGAGTTTCCTCAGTAGGTGATTAATTACCCGCTGAAGCGGTTGCGCGGAGTTACGCAGGCCTAATGGCATACCAACGAAATCGAAGAGGCCGAAAGGTGTTGTGACTGCCGCTTTCGGGATGTCCGCTTTGGCAACCGGGATTTGGTAGAAGGCTTTGTGCAGATCTATTACAGAGAAGACTTTTCCCCGGTGTTGTGAGTTAGAATCAAGTTACCTACGCGTAGTTGACTCACAGCAACGGCTCCTATTAAATTCATTATAAGAGCACATTTTTTTAGGGTGCAAATATTGTAAATAGTAGTATTTATGCATTAATTATGATGTAAACTTCTAGGGTGTCACAGTTCCGCAGTCAAGCTGACGAGGGGCATTTAGAATGCACCGACGACACTTTTACTTTCAGTAGGTCAGTTGGCTTGAGCAACTGACACCAAATAACAATTGCGTAACTGGAACAGCAGAAAAGTCAAGACGTAGACTGTAATGTTTATTTGTAAATAGTATATATGAGAAGAAGTATTTTAAGAATAAACCTTCTTGTTGTTTTAAACCCAGAATAGTGCAGTGATTATTTAAGAAAATGCTTTAGTGTTTTCAGCGACGCGCCCAGCGAACCGAGACAGGACGTCTCACGACGAGCAGCAAGGACCCCAACATTTTGGCGCAGCCGGTCTAAAGGACCTATTGGAGGAATCCCAGGGCGAGGAACCTGAAGCAGGGAAGCATCCTGCAACGAAAGTCAAAGGACCCAAAAAGGACAGAGGACCCTAAGAGAAATATGTCTTCGAATAAAATGGTGAGTAGAGTGTATAATAGCGTAATCTAAGTAGATACTTCTGCTACCCTGAAGGCGCCGTAGCGCTGGTCAAAGAAGTTGCAACATACAGGCGCGTTTGCGCTGTTGCACGCAGCTTTGAATGGCAACCATAAACCGTCAGTATGATCGGACGGTCTATGTATGTTCATCCTAGCTGTAAGGATTTTTTTCTGTAGGGGTTTTGTGTTTGTTTGTTGTTAGGGATATATTTGGATACACATTCTTTTTCATTTTTTTTTAAACAATTAAATACCATGAGCTTAGGGTATTAGGAAGAATATAAATGTTTTTATTACGTTGCGCATACGTTTCAGGTTAATTTTTGAATATGGATTCGAGTTTCCGGGAAAGAATATATATAAAGATAATATTTACGGTGGAATGTTAATAAATACCACCTTTGAGAGACATTTAAATTGTTTTTGTAATATTTAAATTCTGATGTTCAAAATTTATGTTGTTTGTAAACAAACATAAAACATTTGATTTAAATATTTGACATTATAAGCTTAGAGTATTAGGCAAAAATGTTTGCAGACAACACGTGTTGTTGCATCAAAGTTTGTGTAGTTCCGAATCTACAATTTGTTTAGCAACGTTAAAGCAATTTTTCGCACGAAAAAACAAAACAACTAAGCATATCATTGGACTGAAATGAAAATGCGTATGATTCTGCTGTAAAATTTTTCTTTGGGTATGAAGATTTTTGGAAACAATTTTATGAAACCAAAAACATCTTCAGAATTAGGAGAAATATTGTAGATGATCAATATTTACCTACGGTAGTTGCGTAATAAATTAAGTATAATTTTTTATCCTATTAATATAAGTATAATTTTTATAGTAGTAATTATACTAATAGTTTATTTCCGCGGCATTACACTAAGAAAAAATAAAGACGAAATCGTGTTTAGTGAGAATTTAATCAATCACAATTGTTTTTTTCTTTGATTTTAAAGAAAACAAAAGTTGGAGATGAACCTGGAAGCACGGAGCGACAACTGAAGGATATAACGTTGTTACTGAAGGAGCGGTTTGGGATTAGGAAAAGAGGAGGAGAGCAAAAGCGGGAACGAAAGCGACTGTAGAGAAATACTGAAGGAGCAGCAAACTGTGGAGGTCCATATGCCGTGGGAACAAGCAATTAGATTGTGGCAAGTGGTATGCCAATTGGAGGAGCAACAATGCGAGAGACGTGGAATGCTATAGGCATAGTATTATTGTTATTCTTAATTTGTTAGTTTAAGTATCACAACTAGTTTTAAAAAAAGAGTATTTGTTGATTAATAAAATTTATATAAAAAGTAAGAAAACGAATTTGTAGCATTTATTACGGCGTCATAGATAAGAATTTGTTCGGTCTACAGAAACGCCAAGAGAAGCTATAATATTGCTGGAAGCTCAAAAGCTGCAGAGCGAGGCAATCGATAAGAGAATCAGGAATTGTTGGAAGGATAGCAAGGCAAGGAAAAACAGTGCGTACTACCGTAAGCGCATAGCGGAATAAGAAGCCTTGTTGAATACATTCAATAATAACAACGAGGAGTTGTTAACTTTTAAGGACTGTTGTTGTGACAAGGAGTACTTCACCAAGGATTACCCGTTACATGTCAACCGTTTGACACGGGACTGGTTGACCAAATTCAGATTGGATCTAGAAGAGCTGGAAGCACAGGAAGATAGTCCTAGTTCGCAGGAGGACAAGGCTCAAGAGAAGCTTAGGTCTTTACAAACTGAGGTAAAATTATTCGCAGAAAATTTGTTTGAACAATTAGAAGCGGCAACCAGCAAGAGTGAAGCCCAGGTACTCTGGAGATTAGCGAGAGACGGTGGAAACTTGTCAACTTTGGAAGCAGCAGACCAACCGTTAGCGACTATTCAGACTCGGACGGAGGAAAAATTTTTCCGAGTCTTCAAGGTTACAGAGGAATTGAAGATAAATACAGAATTTCTCGAGAATAAAACCAGAGTACTTTCTAGGCAACTCCGGGAAACTGAGGAAGCCGCATCGTATCTGGAGAAGGAAAATTTAGAGCTTAAGGGAATCGGGGCAACGGCTAAGCCAGTAAGAGTAAGATCGGCTTCAACCTCTCAAATACATACGCAGACAGTACTAGCTTTGCCACCAGAAGTTCGCTGGCCGGAATATTTGACTCCGGAAGGGATAGGTCGTTTAGTTAAGCCTAGATTAATATCGACTGGAGAGAGATTGAAGCGGAGTTTTTATTTGACGCATCGGAAATCGGTGTCGAGTCATTTTCTCCGGGAAGTCGGATAAATAATATAAATCAGGTATATCCGCCAAACGAGCCAGAAGCAGTAACGGTGCAGCAAAGTCCCAATACAGTGGACGATATTTCGCCTGTACGGGCAAACGGTCGAAGACTCATAAGTTTGAGTCCGTCGCTAGTGAAATACATTTCAGATCCAAGGGGAGTGAATTTGGAAGCCACCCAAAAGGATAACTCTCAAATTTTACCGGTAATAAGTAATACAGGAATACGTAAAATGGTTATCGAGGATATCTCCAAGACCGTGTCCAGGCTAGTACCTGTGTTCACTGGTGCTGCTTCAGCAGATTTAAGGTCACAACTCAGTAGGTTCATTCAAGGTTGCGAGCTTGCAAAGCGGAGCATAAGCCCTGATGAGTTACAGGATTTCTTCAACTGTATAAAGCAAAGGTTATTTGGAGATGCGTACAACCTTGTGCTGCCAAAACAATTCACCAGTGTGAATGAGCTTTACGGCCTTCTGAAGAGAACTTATCTAAAGGAGACAACTCTGGGAGACATATCCCAAGAGATTAGAATCGGGAAACAACTGGCAGGGGAAGACATACGCGCCTTTGCCAGGCGTTTGGAGTCACTTCGGATGATGGCCCAAGAAGTAATCAAAAATAATTACGATGGCCTTGGTGATACCGCGTTATTATACGAAGTTGACAAGTCGGTTTTAACGACTTTCGTGATGGGCCTCCGCAACTCCGCTCTAAAAATTCATATGCTGAATAGCAAAACAGAAAATCTGGATGAATTGGTAGAAGCAGCAATTCGAGCGCAAGTCCTTGTGGAACGGAGTACGGCCGGTTTGGGGGAGATAAATATGTTTGAAAATAGACAGGACAGTATAACTGCCGCTGTCATGGATAGAGAAGGAATTAATTCCGTCCCAAACGTATACAGAGGAGCATATAATCCCGGTGTCTCCAACAGCAAAGCCGCGTATCAGAGAAAACCGCACAGGGAGGTTGTACAGAGGGCTCCCACATGTTCGTTCTGCCATAAGCCAGGTCATACAAGGGATGAATGTATTACACGCAAGAATACGCCCTATTGTATGGAGTGCCAAACATATGGTCATGAGGCAAGTAGACAGTGCCAAGTACACCCTGAATGGAATCAGAATAGAAGGCAGCCAGCGTCGAGGCGCCCGGATCCACAATTGAGGGGCGACAGGGGTAGTAGTCCACGAGTTAATTCGACGGAAGGGATTAACCAAGGAAGAAATCCTTTCAACACTGGGATTGGTCAGCAATGACCAAATTGGAATTCTAGAAGTGACCAAAGGATAGGCAACGCCCAACAGGGGTTGAAATGCTTCTCATGTGGTCGGATGGGACATCGAGCTGTGGAGTGCAGGGATAGGCAGTTCCAACAGAGGAACCAGGGAAACTTTCAGCGGCCCAGTCGAGGCCAATAGACTGGAAAGCCAAAAGAAAGGAAGCAACAGTTAGGCCGGAGGTACGTGTGACTGGTAATGTAGGATGTACAGTCCAGGAAAAGGAGGAGCAAGAGGCTCTCCAATACCACGTACTAAGTAACGTAAGAACAATGGTTCAAGTTACGGAGGAGCAAGAGTTTCTCCGGGAGAAAATTTTTGATTGCGTATTGATTTGGTTAACTGTGATGATTCTAGCACTTAGATTAAGTTTTAATAAAGTTAGAGGGTATAGGCCAATCGCCGCGTACGTGGTACGAGGGTGTATAGTTAAGGTATCAGCGGTGATTTTGAGGGAGTATAGGATTGTAAGGGATAACTGTGGTGCATGGAGGAGAAAAATGGAAGAGTTAGGAAGTAGATACGCGTCCATTTTGGAGTCAAAAGGGCGTTGTTTCGTTGTAAGCAGGGTAGGAGACGCTTTCATCGAGATACCCTGCAAGGAGGCAGCTGGGGGAAAGCTAGTGCTTCTGGTAGATTCAGGGGTGGATAGTAGCCTCGTAAAATCTAGTGTTTTACGGAAAGGACTAGGTGTTAACCCAAAAGATGTAAGAACGCTTAATGGAGCGTTCGGAGGTTGCATCAGAACACTGGGGTCACTTAAAATAGGGCACAGTAAAGTGAAGGGAATTAGTTTTAGAGTGCACGCAGTTGAATTGGATAGGGAAGGTATCCCGGCCGATGGGATAATTGGCCGCGATAATCTCTGGGGCCGCACCATACTGGATGCGCTAGAAAAACAGTTATCATTTTATGATGATAATAAGAATAGAATCCTTACTCTCCCATTAAAGTCATGGCAGGAAGGAACCGTGAATAGGGTTAAGAATTGTATAGAGGTAGTGAATGCAAGGTCAACCAGAGTAGTTACTATGCGTGTAAACACGAAACTCAGGACTGTTGTTTTGCACAAGCAGCAGCTAGCGGAGGGTGTATATATGGGAGAGACCATATCGCACGTTGACAAGGGTAAGGTGTACGCTTGCGTACTCATCGCATCAGAAAAGGACTACCTGATGGATGAGGATTTTAGACCTAAGTTCACTAGTTACGATAACTTTAAGGAACCGAATTATGGAACGGTTAATCAGATTAAGCAGGTAGATATAAGGAAAAGAATGGAGAGAGTGCTAGAATCACTGAGGTTAGACCCAAGCGTAAATTTAGAAGAAAAGGCATCAATAGAGGCCATTTGTACGTCATTCCATGACATATTTTTGCTGGAAGGAGACCAGTTGACATATACACCAGAGGTAGAGCATAAAATACCTACTAGAATGGATCAACCACAAAGATGAGGTAAACAGGCAAGTGGAAGGGATGTTAAAAGATAACATAATTTCACCGAGTATCTCGCCTTGGAACTCACCAAAATTTTGATACCAAAGAAGGGAGGTGCTCAGGGTCAGAAGAAGTGGAGAATGGTCGTCGATTTTAGGAAATTGAACGACGCCACTATCAAGCAGGTGTTCCCGATACCAAGGGTAGAAGAAATTCTGGATCAATTGGGACACAGTTGATATTTTTCTACACTTGATTTAGCGAGTGGCTACCACCAAGTTCTGGTGGATACCCAAGATAAGCAGAAAACCGCGTTCAGCACCGGTTTAGGGCATTATGAGTTTAATAGAATGCCGTTTGGATTAACAGGAGCACCGGCTACCTTCCAACGGCTAATGAACCATGTGCTAACAGGCTTACAAGGGTTAGATTGTTTTGTGTATCTGGATGATATTGTAATTTATGGGAAGAACTTGCAGCAGCATTCGCAACGCTTGTGCAAGGTGCTCCAGAAATTACGAGAACACAATTTGAAATTGAACACGGAGAAGTGTCAATTTTTGCGAAGAGAGGTGGTTTATTTAGGCCATCGTTGGTCAGAAGCAGGAGCACTGCCTGACCAGCAGAAGGTGGAATGCGTTAAAAATTTAGCGATTCCGAGAAACAGAAAAGAAGTGCAAGCGTTCCTAGGACTAGTGAACTTTTATAGAAAGTTCGTGGAAGGACTAGCCGGAATTGCGTTGCCAGTGAATAAGTTGCTACGAAAAGAAGCAAAGTTCGAATGGACAGAGAGCTGTCAACAAGCATTCGAGAGGCTAAAAGAAATAATTAGCTCGCCACCAATTTTGGCGTACCCCGACTTTGAGCAAACCTTTTTGTTGACCACTGATGCTAGCAATGAAGCATTAGGGGCAGTATTGTCGCAAGGGGAAGTCGGTAATGACCGACCAATAGCATTCGCAAGCAGAGCGCTTAGCGACACGGAGAAGAGATACTCCACAATAGAAAGGGAATTTCTAGCCATAGTATGGGCTACGAAGAATTTTAGGGCATATCTGCTAGGACGCCCATTTAAGATATACACTGATCACCAGCCGTTGAGAGGCATAGCCAATTTGAAAGACCAAACGTCTAGGCTAGCCAGGTTCAGACACAAATTGTCTGAGTATGATTTTGAAATCATATACAAACCTGGAAAGAAGAATCTAAATGCGGACGCACTCAGCAGAGTACCGCAGGCACAGAAGGTATCAGTAGTGCAAACGAGGGCCAAAGCACGGTCAGATAAGGAGAAGACCGAGAGAATTCAAGGGGATAAAATTGATGCAACAAGAAATGTTAGCAATGCGGGTGACGCTGCTAATGAACAAGGAGCCAGTAGTGTGGAATGGCTGAAGGATATAAAGGATATCCAGGCTGTGTTAAAGGGTTTCCACGATTCACCTCTAGGTGGACACCAGGGATTCTGGAAAACCCATGACAGAATTAGGCGAGTATACGGATGGAAAGGTATGCTCAAAGACATAAAAAAATATATAAGAAGTTGCCCAAAGTGCCAGGCCAACAAAAGTTCAAGGCTAACAAAGATGCCCATGGTGTTAACTGACACACCAAAACAACCATTTGATAAAGTTGATATGGATATTGTAGGTATTTTACCTGAGACTGTTTCGGGCAATAAGTACATATTGACGTTCCAAGACGATTTCTCAAAGTATATGGCATGCGTGGCTATACCCGATGCGGAAGCAGGTACGGTGGCCAAAGCATTCTTTGATGAAATTATAGCACGTTACAACATACCTAAGGTTTTGATAACCGACAACGGTTCAAATTTCGTATCAAAACTATTCTCAGAAACGTGTAAAATGCTGGGAATCAAGAAGTTGCACATAACACCATATCATCCACAGGCGAATGGCTCATTGGAACGTAGTCATCGACCTCTGGCCGAGTACTTGCGCAGTTTTGCCAAAGAAGACGGCTCGAATTGGGATCAATGGTTGACCACTGCAATGCATGTACACAACAATACTGTGCATGTATCAACGAAGCAAACTCCGTTTAGAACGCTCTACGGGTTTGATTTCAACATGCCAGCAAATCTGAAGCGCAAATGTGCGCCAGTGTACAATGCTGATGACCCGAATAAAGTGCAAAAGTATCAGCTACAGCGAGCGCACGAGTTGGTCAGAGAAAACCAGGATTGTGCTAAACGAGTGGCCAGGGAAGCCTATAACAAGGTACTAAACCCAGTAGTTTTTCATGTGGGTGACCAGGTACTAATGAAGAATCAGGCTAGGAGAAACATATTCTCACCTGTGTGGATAGGTCCGTATGTAGTAGCAGAGATCCGAAGCCCAGTTACAACAGTCGTAACGATTAAAGGAAAAAATAAAAAGCTACATAATAATTTGTTGAAATTATTCCACATTAGACCCCACAAATAAAGACTTGTGTTAGCAGTGTTTCACAAGTGTAAACACAAGAATAACCACGTAAACATGTACTTGTGTGTATCAAATAACACACACAGCTCCGGTTTTTAACGTAAAGAGAAAAAAAATGCTTATGGCACTATGGCCGAACGAAGCACAGTAGGAAAAAATATATATATTTTTTTTTACATATTAAATGAAGAACATTGAACTCAAGTAAAAAAATAAAGTAAAATAAAAAAGTAAGACAATCATGAGTAAGTAATAAAATATACACATAATTAAACTGAACATAGAGTATATACACACATATATACGGCTGTTGGTGAAATACGACACAATGTATAAGCAGTAACACTGTTGATGAAGTGAGTATATACGTATATATGTGTATAGTGTACAGAATGGATGTGCTAACGTATATTTGTTCGTAACTCCGCCGTAGTGGAATATGAAGAAAGAATAATAAAAGAATACTATATGAGGTAAAAGAAAAATAATAATAATTAGTGTATGAAGAAAAGAAGGGGTATGGGTTAGGAGCAAGGTCATACATGGAGGTTGTAGGTGATGCAATAGAGGAAGGAATCCTTGAGAGCAGTAGCATTAATATCGGGGATACTTACGGTAGGATGAAAAGTTTTATAAAGAATAACAAAGGAATTTCTATTTTTTTTTTGTAATTTAGCTTTTATTTATATTTTTAATAATATTTCATTACAAGTTTGGGGTTCACAGTTGGAAACCCCGGCACCGTAAACTCATGAATACGATGGAGCAGCACCAACTGGCGCCCTAGCGCCTGCTCAACTTCAGGGTCCTCCGGTCTTACCATCATGGTAAAAGCCAATCGCCAGGCCAGTAGGACCTCCATAGTGTAATCCCACTGAGTGGACACCTCTTGGAGGCAGTTCCGCAGGTCCTTAACCAATTGTGGTTCGGCGTCCCAGGATCTTTCCATTAGTTTTTGTATTTCGTGCTGCTCCAGGGCCATCGCTGCTTGGTGAATTAGGGGTGACGCCTCTTCCATTAATGTCCGCAACACCTGGGTGTGGCTAAGAGCGCAGCGTCCTAACTTTGCGTTGGCATTCAGCATGTTGATAGTTGTCTCTGCTATGGTTTACTGTAAGGAATACGCTGCGAAAGCGTGGCTTTATAGCACAACGATCAGAATTTCCAACCAAGATTGTGCCGACGCAAGGAAAAGTATTGAGTAATGTGGGTTGTCTGACAAGGCGAATTTACGCAACAAGTGTCGAAACAAGAGAAAAGTGCTGATCATTTCAACCGGCGATACAATAATCAGGCCATTCGGTAGCACATGACTGCTGACGATGGTTTTTATCAAAGTTACGCTACTTCCATTTTTCGGTCGATATAAGCGGATGATGCGGTATTGGATATGGATATATATATTAACGTATATTGGGAAACAAAGAAAAGTAAGTATGTAGAGTTATGCCTTGGAAAATTGGAAATGTGCAGAAATTTACATACTACATCAGACGACATATAAATAAATTTTTGGGGTTATCACGTAGGAAATTAGCGTATGGAAATTTAAAAACAAAAAAAAAATGTATAGTTAATTGGGGAAAATAACATTAGTAATTAATTCTAGGTAATTTAAAGCGCCTCGAATGTATGTATGTAGCCATATACGAGCTAATTACAGGATGGAAAATAGAATCGTTAATGGATATATACATATCAGGCTAGAAGTAAATTTAAATAAAAAGTCAATTGTATGCGATGAAAGATATAGTCATGCAATGGACAAAGTTTTGTCACAAACGGGATTATTGTATCTGGTTTTGTCGGAGAACCAATAAATTGGTTCGAAATTAGAATGAGTGATAACTCAAGTATTAAAAAGACCATAGAAAATTAACAAAAAAACGGAACTAATGCACTATATGGCAATAATGTAATATAGTCCAGTCCTCTTTTCCTCTGGGATGCGGTGACGAATCCGAGAATGTAAGGGGAGAAGACGAGTGGACGTAGAATTGAATGATATAGCATTCAATTATAGAATAAGCAATTTATGAAGATAATATTGTATTTTTAGTCGGAGGTATGGTATATTTAGTGTAGAATTTTATCGTTTTATAGATCGTATTAGTGACGTTGATTGCGATTACCTACGGGATACGTGCGGAGGTGCGGTTGGACAAACTACCGGAGACGGATATATTGATAGAAGAAACAGGAGATGTATGGTTCACCAAAGATTATTGGGTGGTTGTAACTGAGTTTCCACGAACGGAATTGAGGACTATTGTGGAACAATTCAAGGGAATGCAGGAGATAACCAGGAGGCTATGTGAGAGGCATGCAGCGGCTAGCGGGACCGAGCTAAAACGTAGATGCGACTCTTCGATTTTGGAAATAGAGACTATAATGAGAAGATTCTTGGAAAAGGAGAGGACATTGTCTCTGAAAGGAAGGAAACGCCGATCGCTGATAGATGTTGGCGGTGAAGTTCTCAAATGGGCAATTGGTACGATGGACCACAAGGATTTAGAGCGCATTTATGGTCACTTACAGGACCTTGAGAAGCAGCAATCAAGGACGTTGTCATTGCTGGGAAAAGAAGTAACTGTGATGAGAACAGGTTACCAGAGCCTTCACGAAGCAGTAAATAAGACTTTCCAAGAGCTGGAAGAGATGCACTTGGCGTTGGAAGGCATTGGAAAGAGACATGAGGAAGCAGAGGTGAACTTAGCAGAATCTTTCATGTTGGGGAAAGTTGTTTCTGAGGAGATGTTGAGGTTCCAGGACCAACAGCAAAAGGAAATAGTGGTACTTGATGATTTGATACATGGCAAGCTACACCCATTGTTCCTGACGTCTGAAGAATTGCTCAAGGCGGCACCAGGGTCGATGAAAGGAATTTCATGGTATAGCGAGGCACCGGAGCGGTTCTATGAACTAGCTGAGGTTCGCACAGAAGAGGCGGAGAACGGGTTGAAAGTAGTCGTCAAGATTCCAGTGCCATTATTGGAGTTATTTACAATGCACAAATTATATCCAATCCCCAAAAGACTAAACCAAGATTGGTGCGTGCTCCCGAAGACGAGATATGATTACATAGCAGCAAGCCAGGCTCAAGAGCATTACATCGGCCTATCAATAGAGGACGAGGGGAAATGTCGAGAGGTGGGCACAACTAAGCGTTTATGCTATCATCCCAGAAAAGTGATTACGCGAGCAAGCGATTACTGCGAGATAGAAGTATTGAAGCATGAGCAAGATCAATGCGATCACATAGCCATTCCAGCCACGGGAGGAATTCTGATAGCTACCAGAACCATAAACAGATGGCTCTACCATTTTGACGACCAGGCGTTTTTCACGGCGGTGTGCTCAGACGAAACCACACGGTTGGAATTAGTAAACACCGGTTTTATGACCATTGAAGATGGTTGCAGAGTGGTTGGCAAAGGGATAATACTGGTCCATAAAAGTCAAGAAGAGTCACGGTATAAATTCTCAACGTCCGTCATGGGAACAAACCGTTTAAGGACGAAACTACAGGAGCTGCTGGAAAATCACAAACGAAATAATTCCGGCCATACGCTCACAACACCGAACGCAGTCTCACTCATGCATTTCGAGGATCTACGGAAAACCCTTACAACGAACAGCAGAGCAATCAACGATTTGGTAAAGGAGGCAGAAGATGTTGAAAGGGTGTCACACCTCACCAATTCCTGTGGGACACTGCATACCTGGATGATGGGAGGGGTAGTCAGTATAGCTGGCCTCATCCTGGTGATAATGATGGTGACGACGCTCATTTCGAAGAAATGGTGCAAGATAGTAGCGGCCCTTCAAAAACTCGAATCAACCACACCAACGGCACAACACAACGCCCATACCGACAACGGCAGCCGAAAACCGGATCATCAGTTAGCGGAGATTGTAGCATAAGATTTTAGATGGAATATCATAGCGAAACATAAGATTTCATAAGTATAAGAGTAAAATGTATTGCACGCCAATGAGAAAAGAGTCAATGAAAGACCAAATTATAAAAAGGGGAATATAAAAAAATAATGATGGATAAAAATAAAAAAAAATATAAAAAAAACAAAAACAAAGTAAAGAAAAAATAAACATAAAAGAAAAAAAAACTACAAAAGAAAATAAAAACTAAAGAAAAAAAATATATGAAAAAGAAAAGAATAAAAAAGGAAGAAAAAACCGTGATAGAACCCAAACAAGGCGATTTCATGGAAAAAATAAATCAAATAATATATATGTACTATAGAGTTAAATAGATGCACATAATTGTTTACAGTACAAGAAAAATATTGTAGAGATTTTATGGAAGTTAGTTGCACTAACTTCTTTCAGAAAGAGGGGAGGGATGTTGTGAGTTAGAATCAAGCTACCTACGCGCAGTTGACTCACAGCACCGGCTCCTATTAAATTCATTAAGAGAGCACATATTTTTAGGGTGCAAATATTGTAAATAGTAGTATTTACGCATTAATTATGATGTAAGCTTTTAGGGTGTCACAGTTCCGCAGTCAAGCTGACGAGGGGCATTTAGAATGCACCGACGACACTTTTACTGAAGTAGGTCGGTTGGCTTGCGCAACTGACAAATAACAATTGCGAAACTGGAACACCAGAAAAGTCAAGACGTAGGCGGTAATGTTCATTTGTAAATAGTATATAAGAACTAGTATTTTAAGAATAAAGCTCTCTTGTGATTTTGACTTCTGAACGAAAAGTGTCTGTGAGTTTTATTTGTAACAAAAGTGGTGCAGGTTTACAGGTTCCCGCGACAGGACATTCCAGAGGACGTCTCTCGCCGACAAGCAGATAAGGACCCCAACATTTTGGCGCAGCCGGTCTAAAGGACCTATTGGAGCAATCCCAGGGCAAGGAACCCTGAAGCAGAGAGGCATCCTGCAACGAATTCGAAGGACCTCATCTAAGGACACTGTGGAAAAAAGGATGTCATCGGGAAAAATAATGGTGAGTAGAGTATATAGTAGCGTAAAATAAGTAGATACTTCTGCGACCCTAAAGGCGCCGTAGCGCTGGTCAAAGAAGTCGCAACCTATAGGCGCGTTTGCGCTGTTGCACGCAGCTTTGTATGGGCAACCATAAACCGTCAGTATGATCGGACGGTCTATGTATGTCGTCTTAGCTGTGAGGATTTTTTTTGTAGGGGTTTGTGTTTGGTTGTCGATAGGGACATTTATATTGTTTTAAATTGTTTTAAATGTTTTCAAATTGATCTAAATATTTGACATTATAAGCTTAGGGTATGAGGCAAAAATACTTCAACAAGTGCTTACAACACGTGTTGTGCATCAAGTTTATGTAGTTCGGAAACTACAATTTGCGTAGCGACGTTAAAGTAATTTTACGTACTGAAAATACGAAGCATGCAAGCATATCGTTGTGCGAAAATGAAAATGCGTATGATTCTACGGTAAAATTCTTTCTTTGGGTATGAATGTTTTTGGAAATAATTTTGTGAAACTTCCTCGGAATTAGCAGAAATATTTAAAAACAAAAAATGTTTTTTGTTTGTTATTATTAATATAAGTATGATTTTTATGCTAGTGAAAGTATAATTGTTGTACTAGGATAAGTATAATCTCGATATATAGTTTATTTCCGCGGCATTACAATAGGGAAAAATGGAAACGAAATTGTGTTGAGTGAGAATTTAAGCACTCACAATTGTTTTATTTTTCTCTTTGCTTTTAAAGAAAACAAAAGTTGGGAATGAACCTGGAAGCACTGAGCGACAACTGAAGGATATAACGTCGTTACTGAAGGACGGAAAGCGGTTTCGGACTAGAAAAAGAGGAGGAGAGCAAACGCGGGAACGGAAGCGACTGGCGTATTTGAGGAAAATACTGGAAGAACAGCAAACTGTGGAGGTCCCTATGCCGTGGGAGCAAGCTAATAGATTGTGGCAAGAGGTGTGCCGATTGGAGGAACAGCAATGCAGGAGACGTGGAATGCTATAAGAATAATATCTAGTTATTCATAATTTGTTAGTTTAATTACCTTAACTGGTTTTTATAAAGGAAAAAGAATTGGTTATTAATAAAATTTATAAAGAGAAAGAAAACGAGTTTGTACCATTTATTACGGCGTCATAGATAAGAATTTGTTCGGTCTATGGAAACGCCAAGAGAAGCGATAAGAATGCTGGAAGCTCAAAAGCTACAGAGCGAGGCAATTCAGAAGAGAATCAGAAATTGTAGGAAGGATAGTAAAGCAAGGAAAAACAGCGCGTACTACCGCAAGCGCATAACGGAGTTAGAAGCCTTGTTGACTGTATTCAATAACAACAACGAGGAGTTGTTAAAGTTTAAGGACCGTTGTGGGGGCAAGGAGTACTTTACTGTACTCCTCAATACTGTGTGTTGAGAGCAGTAGCATTAATATCGGGGATACTTACGGTAGGATGAAAAGTTTTATAAAGAATAACAAAGGAATTTCTATTTTTTTTTTTGTAATTTAGCTTTTATTTATATTTTTAATAATATTTCATTACAAGTTTGGGGTTCACAGTTGGAAACCCCGGCACCGTAAACTCATGAATACGATGGAGCAGCACCAACTGGCGCCCTAGCGCCTGCTCAACTTCAGGGTCCTCCGGTCTTACCATCATGGTAAAAGCCAATCGCCAGGCCAGTAGGACCTCCATAGTGTAATCCCACTGAGTGGACACCTCTTGGAGGCAGTTCCGCAGGTCCTTAACCAATTGTGGTTCGGCGTCCCAGGATCTTTCCATTAGTTTTTGTATTTCGTGCTGCTCCAGGGCCATCGCTGCTTGGTGAATTAGGGGTGACGCCTCTTCCATTAATGTCCGCAACACCTGGGTGTGGCTAAGAGCGCAGCGTCCTAACTTTGCGTTGGCATTCAGCATGTTGATAGTTGTCTCTGCTATGGTTTACTGTAAGGAATACGCTGCGAAAGCGTGGCTTTATAGCACAACGATCAGAATTTCCAACCAAGATTGTGCCGACGCAAGGAAAAGTATTGAGTAATGTGGGTTGTCTGACAAGGCGAATTTACGCAACAAGTGTCGAAACAAGAGAAAAGTGCTGATCATTTCAACCGGCGATACAATAATCAGGCCATTCGGTAGCACATGACTGCTGACGATGGTTTTTATCAAAGTTACGCTACTTCCATTTTTCGGTCGATATAAGCGGATGATGCGGTATTGGATATGGATATATATATTAACGTATATTGGGAAACAAAGAAAAGTAAGTATGTAGAGTTATGCCTTGGAAAATTGGAAATGTGCAGAAATTTACATACTACATCAGACGACATATAAATAAATTTTTGGGGTTATCACGTAGGAAATTAGCGTATGGAAATTTAAAAACAAAAAAAAATGTATAGTTAATTGGGGAAAATAACATTAGTAATTAATTCTAGGTAATTTAAAGCGCCTCGAATGTATGTATGTAGCCATATACGAGCTAATTACAGGATGGAAAATAGAATCGTTAATGGATATATACATATCAGGCTAGAAGTAAATTTAAATAAAAAGTCAATTGTATGCGATGAAAGATATAGTCATGCAATGGACAAAGTTTTGTCACAAACGGGATTATTGTATCTGGTTTTGTCGGAGAACCAATAAATTGGTTCGAAATTAGAATGAGTGATAACTCAAGTATTAAAAAGACCATAGAAAATTAACAAAAAAACGGAACTAATGCACTATATGGCAATAATGTAATATAGTCCAGTCCTCTTTTCCTCTGGGATGCGGTGACGAATCCGAGAATGTAAGGGGAGAAGACGAGTGGACGTAGAATTGAATGATATAGCATTCAATTATAGAATAAGCAATTTATGAAGATAATATTGTATTTTTAGTCGGAGGTATGGTATATTTAGTGTAGAATTTTATCGTTTTATAGATCGTATTAGTGACGTTGATTGCGATTACCTACGGGATACGTGCGGAGGTGCGGTTGGACAAACTACCGGAGACGGATATATTGATAGAAGAAACAGGAGATGTATGGTTCACCAAAGATTATTGGGTGGTTGTAACTGAGTTTCCACGAACGGAATTGAGGACTATTGTGGAACAATTCAAGGGAATGCAGGAGATAACCAGGAGGCTATGTGAGAGGCATGCAGCGGCTAGCGGGACCGAGCTAAAACGTAGATGCGACTCTTCGATTTTGGAAATAGAGACTATAATGAGAAGATTCTTGGAAAAGGAGAGGACATTGTCTCTGAAAGGAAGGAAACGCCGATCGCTGATAGATGTTGGCGGTGAAGTTCTCAAATGGGCAATTGGTACGATGGACCACAAGGATTTAGAGCGCATTTATGGTCACTTACAGGACCTTGAGAAGCAGCAATCAAGGACGTTGTCATTGCTGGGAAAAGAAGTAACTGTGATGAGAACAGGTTACCAGAGCCTTCACGAAGCAGTAAATAAGACTTTCCAAGAGCTGGAAGAGATGCACTTGGCGTTGGAAGGCATTGGAAAGAGACATGAGGAAGCAGAGGTGAACTTAGCAGAATCTTTCATGTTGGGGAAAGTTGTTTCTGAGGAGATGTTGAGGTTCCAGGACCAACAGCAAAAGGAAATAGTGGTACTTGATGATTTGATACATGGCAAGCTACACCCATTGTTCCTGACGTCTGAAGAATTGCTCAAGGCGGCACCAGGGTCGATGAAAGGAATTTCATGGTATAGCGAGGCACCGGAGCGGTTCTATGAACTAGCTGAGGTTCGCACAGAAGAGGCGGAGAACGGGTTGAAAGTAGTCGTCAAGATTCCAGTGCCATTATTGGAGTTATTTACAATGCACAAATTATATCCAATCCCCAAAAGACTAAACCAAGATTGGTGCGTGCTCCCGAAGACGAGATATGATTACATAGCAGCAAGCCAGGCTCAAGAGCATTACATCGGCCTATCAATAGAGGACGAGGGGAAATGTCGAGAGGTGGGCACAACTAAGCGTTTATGCTATCATCCCAGAAAAGTGATTACGCGAGCAAGCGATTACTGCGAGATAGAAGTATTGAAGCATGAGCAAGATCAATGCGATCACATAGCCATTCCAGCCACGGGAGGAATTCTGATAGCTACCAGAACCATAAACAGATGGCTCTACCATTTTGACGACCAGGCGTTTTTCACGGCGGTGTGCTCAGACGAAACCACACGGTTGGAATTAGTAAACACCGGTTTTATGACCATTGAAGATGGTTGCAGAGTGGTTGGCAAAGGGATAATACTGGTCCATAAAAGTCAAGAAGAGTCACGGTATAAATTCTCAACGTCCGTCATGGGAACAAACCGTTTAAGGACGAAACTACAGGAGCTGCTGGAAAATCACAAACGAAATAATTCCGGCCATACGCTCACAACACCGAACGCAGTCTCACTCATGCATTTCGAGGATCTACGGAAAACCCTTACAACGAACAGCAGAGCAATCAACGATTTGGTAAAGGAGGCAGAAGATGTTGAAAGGGTGTCACACCTCACCAATTCCTGTGGGACACTGCATACCTGGATGATGGGAGGGGTAGTCAGTATAGCTGGCCTCATCCTGGTGATAATGATGGTGACGACGCTCATTTCGAAGAAATGGTGCAAGATAGTAGCGGCCCTTCAAAAACTCGAATCAACCACACCAACGGCACAACACAACGCCCATACCGACAACGGCAGCCGAAAACCGGATCATCAGTTAGCGGAGATTGTAGCATAAGATTTTAGATGGAATATCATAGCGAAACATAAGATTTCATAAGTATAAGAGTAAAATGTATTGCACGCCAATGAGAAAAGAGTCAATGAAAGACCAAATTATAAAAAGGGGAATATAAAAAAATAATGATGGATAAAAATAAAAAAAAATATAAAAAAAACAAAAACAAAGTAAAGAAAAAATAAAAATAAAAGAAAAAAAAACTACAAAAGAAAATAAAAACTAAAGAAAAAAAATATATGGAAAAGAAAACAATAAAAAAGGAAGAAAAAACCGTGATAGAACCCAAACAAGGCGATTTCATGGAAAAAATAAATCAAATAATATATATGTACTATAGAGTTAAATAGATGCACATAATTGTTTACAGTACAAGAAAAATATTGTAGAGATTTTATGGAAGTTAGTTGCACTAACTTCTTTCAGAAAGAGGGGAGGGATGTTGTGAGTTAGAATCAAGCTACCTACGCGCAGTTGACTCACAGCACCGGCTCCTATTAAATTCATTAAGAGAGCACATATTTTTAGGGTGCAAATATTGTAAATAGTAGTATTTACGCATTAATTATGATGTAAGCTTTTAG
The DNA here is from genome assembly GCA_920105625.2 of Clusia tigrina. Classification (NCBI taxonomy): domain Eukaryota; kingdom Metazoa; phylum Arthropoda; class Insecta; order Diptera; family Clusiidae; genus Clusia; species Clusia tigrina. Next base: position 81,848,053 of record OV050030.1, on the reverse strand, counting down.
GGTGTCACAGTTCCGCAGTCAAGCTGACGAGGGGCATTTAGAATGCACCGACGACACTTTTACTGAAGTAGGTCGGTTGGCTTGCGCAACTGACAAATAACAATTGCGAAACTGGAACACCAGAAAAGTCAAGACGTAGGCGGTAATGTTCATTTGTAAATAGTATATAAGAACTAGTATTTTAAGAATAAAGCTCTCTTGTGATTTTGACTTCTGAACGAAAAGTGTCTGTGAGTTTTATTTGTAACAAAAGTGGTGCAGGTTTACAGGTTCCCGCGACAGGACATTCCAGAGGACGTCTCTCGCCGACAAGCAGATAAGGACCCCAACATTTTGGCGCAGCCGGTCTAAAGGACCTATTGGAGCAATCCCAGGGCAAGGAACCCTGAAGCAGAGAGGCATCCTGCAACGAATTCGAAGGACCTCATCTAAGGACACTGTGGAAAAAAGGATGTCATCGGGAAAAATAATGGTGAGTAGAGTATATAGTAGCGTAAAATAAGTAGATACTTCTGCGACCCTAAAGGCGCCGTAGCGCTGGTCAAAGAAGTCGCAACCTATAGGCGCGTTTGCGCTGTTGCACGCAGCTTTGTATGGGCAACCATAAACCGTCAGTATGATCGGACGGTCTATGTATGTCGTCTTAGCTGTGAGGATTTTTTTTGTAGGGGTTTGTGTTTGGTTGTCGATAGGGACATTTATATTGTTTTAAATTGTTTTAAATGTTTTCAAATTGATCTAAATATTTGACATTATAAGCTTAGGGTATGAGGCAAAAATACTTCAACAAGTGCTTACAACACGTGTTGTGCATCAAGTTTATGTAGTTCGGAAACTACAATTTGCGTAGCGACGTTAAAGTAATTTTACGTACTGAAAATACGAAGCATGCAAGCATATCGTTGTGCGAAAATGAAAATGCGTATGATTCTACGGTAAAATTCTTTCTTTGGGTATGAATGTTTTTGGAAATAATTTTGTGAAACTTCCTCGGAATTAGCAGAAATATTTAAAAACAAAAAATGTTTTTTGTTTGTTATTATTAATATAAGTATGATTTTTATGCTAGTGAAAGTATAATTGTTGTACTAGGATAAGTATAATCTCGATATATAGTTTATTTCCGCGGCATTACAATAGGGAAAAATGGAAACGAAATTGTGTTGAGTGAGAATTTAAGCACTCACAATTGTTTTATTTTTCTCTTTGCTTTTAAAGAAAACAAAAGTTGGGAATGAACCTGGAAGCACTGAGCGACAACTGAAGGATATAACGTCGTTACTGAAGGACGGAAAGCGGTTTCGGACTAGAAAAAGAGGAGGAGAGCAAACGCGGGAACGGAAGCGACTGGCGTATTTGAGGAAAATACTGGAAGAACAGCAAACTGTGGAGGTCCCTATGCCGTGGGAGCAAGCTAATAGATTGTGGCAAGAGGTGTGCCGATTGGAGGAACAGCAATGCAGGAGACGTGGAATGCTATAAGAATAATATCTAGTTATTCATAATTTGTTAGTTTAATTACCTTAACTGGTTTTTATAAAGGAAAAAGAATTGGTTATTAATAAAATTTATAAAGAGAAAGAAAACGAGTTTGTACCATTTATTACGGCGTCATAGATAAGAATTTGTTCGGTCTATGGAAACGCCAAGAGAAGCGATAAGAATGCTGGAAGCTCAAAAGCTACAGAGCGAGGCAATTCAGAAGAGAATCAGAAATTGTAGGAAGGATAGTAAAGCAAGGAAAAACAGCGCGTACTACCGCAAGCGCATAACGGAGTTAGAAGCCTTGTTGACTGTATTCAATAACAACAACGAGGAGTTGTTAAAGTTTAAGGACCGTTGTGGGGGCAAGGAGTACTTTACTGTACTGGAGGCAGCAGACCAAGCGTTAGCTACTATTCAGAGTCGGACGGAAGAAAAATTTTTCCAAGTCTTCAAAGATACTGAAGAATTGAAGATATATACGGAATTTCTCGAAAATAAAACCAGAGTACTTTCTAGGCAACTCCGGGAAACTGAGGAAGCCGCATCGTATCTGGAGAAGGAACATTTAGAGCTTAAGAGAATGGGGGCAACGGCTAAGCCAGTAAGAGTAAGATCGGCTTCAACCTCTCAAATACATACGCAGACAGTACTAGCTTTGCCACCAGAAGTTCGCTGGCCGGAATATTTGACTCCGGAAGGGATAGGTCGTGTGGTAAAGCCCAGATTAGTATTGAGTGAAGAGAGTGAGGCGGAGTTTTTGTTTGCCGCATCTGAAATCGGTTTCGAGCCATTTTCTCCAGGAAGTTCCATAGATAATAAAAATTAGGGATATCCACCAAAGGAGCCTGAAGCAGTAACGGGACAGGAAAGTCTTGATACAGTAGATATTATTTCACCTGTACGAACAAACGGTCGATGATTAATAAGTTTGAGTCCGTCACTGGTTAAGTACCTCTCAGATTCGGGAGAAGAAAATCTGGAAACCCCCACAGAGTTTAACGCTAATTTTTTATCAGAACTTAAGCAAGCACGTAGGAGTAAAATGGGCATTCTGGAAGTAGATCATGCGGTGGAGAAGCTGGTGCCCATGTTCTCAGGAGTCGAGTTGTATGATCTGAGAACTGAAATACGGCGCTTCAAAGAAGGTTGTGAGTTAGCGCAACAGAGTCTTCCGGAAGCAGAAGGGGAACACTTGATAAAGTGTATTAGACAAAGAACCACAGGTGATGCGTTTGATTTACTAGCGCATAGCTCAATAAGCACCCTGCCGGAGTTATACGCACTTTTTGATCGGACATATTTAAAACAAAAGTCGTACGACTACCTTGTACGGGAAATACAGGAATCAACTCAGTAACCGGGGAAGAATTGAGAGCCTGGGGACGGAGGCTCCAGTCTCTGGGGAACGCGGCTGAGACAGAAGCCAACAGGCAGCTTCCAGAAAACGTTGCAGCATACAAGGCTCAAGTAGAACGAGCTATGCTTTCTGTGTTTAAGGCAGGTCTGATAAATAGGGACTTGGCTAATTATACTCTTAATCTCACGCAGAGGAGTATGGCAGAATTAGTTGAAGCGGTCTCTTCTGCTGAAGCAGTAATGCAACAGCGAGCGACAACAGGTGGAATCTGTTGGAATAATGCTCCTGCAGAGGTAGGACCGGTACAGCAGCGGAACCCAAGGGGAGTCGGCAGATTGATGGATCAAGTTCCGCAACAAACAGACCAAGGATTCCTAGTCGAGAGATTCCAGCCGAGGAAACCTATTTGCTCATTCTGTCGTAAGCAAGTTCATACAAGGGATGAATGCGTTACACGCAAAAACACGCCCTACTGTATGGAATGCCAAACATATGGTCATGAGGCAAGTAGACAGTGCCAAGTAGACACTGAATGGAATCAGAGTAGAAGGCAGCCAGCGACGAGGCGCCCGGATCCACCCTTAAGGGACAGCAGGGGTAGTAGTCCATGAGTGAATTCAACGGAAGGAATTTTCCAAGGAAGGAATCCTTTCAACACTGGGGGTGGTCAGCAGCGACCAAACTGGAATTCTAGAAGTGAACCAAGGATAGGCAACACTAAACAGGGGTTGAAATGTTTCTCATGTGGACGTTTGGGACATCGGGCAGCGGAATGTAGGGATAGGCAATTCCAACAAGGGATCCAGGGAAACTTCCAGCGGACCATTCGAGGCCAGTAGACTGGAAAGCCAAAAGAAAGGAAGTAACAGTTAGGCCGGAGGTACGTGTGATTGGTAATGTAGGAATTACAGTCCAGGAAAAGGAGGAGCAAGAGGCTCTCCAATACCACGTACTGAGTAACGTAAGAACAATGGTGCAAAATACGGAGGAGCAAGAGTCTCTCCGGGAAAAAATTTTTGATTGCGTATTGCTTTGGGTAACTGTGATGATTCTAGTACTTAGATTAAGTTTTAATAAGGTTAGAGAGTATAGGCCAATCGCCGCGTACGTGGTACGAGGGTGTATAGTTAAGATATTCACGGTAATTTTGAGGGAGTATAGGATTGTAAGGGATAACTGTGGTGCATGGAGGAGAAAAATGGAAGAGTTAGGAAGTAGATACGCGTCCATTTTGGAATCAAAAGGGCGTTGTTTCGTTGTGAGCAGGATAGGAGATGGTTTTATCGAGATACCCTGCAATGAGGCAGCTGGGGGAAAGCTAGTGCTTCTGGTAGACCCAGGGGCGGACACTAGCCTCGTAAAATCTAGTGTTTTAAGGAAAGGACTATTTGTTAACCCAAAGGATGTAAGAACGCTTAATGGAGCGTTCAGAGGATGCATCAGGACACTGGGGTCGCTCAGAGTAGGGCACAGTGAAGTTAAGGGCATGAGTTTTAGAGTGCACGCAGTGGAATTGGATAGGGAAGTTATCCCGGCCGATGGGATAATTGGCCGCGATAATCTCTGGGGCCGCACCATGCTGGATGCGCTAGACAAGCAATTATCATTTTATGATGATAATAGGAATAGAATCCTTACTCTCCCATTAAAGCCATGGCAGGAAGGAACCGTGAATAGGGCTAAGAATTGTATAGAGGTAGTGAATGCAAGGTCAACTAGAGTAGTTACTATGCGTGTGAACACGAAACTGAGGACTCTTTGTTTGCACAAGCAGCAGTTAGCGGACGGCGTATATATGGGAGAAACCATAACGCACGTTGACAGGGGTAAGGTGTACGCTTGCGTACTCAACGCTTCAGAAAAGGACTACCTGATGGATGAAGATTTTAGGCCTAAGTTGACTAGTTATGATAATTTTAAAGAACCGAATTATCAGATTAAGCAGGTAGATATTAGGAAAAGAATGGGGAGAGTGCTAGAATCATTGAAGTTAGACCCAAGCGTAAATTTAGAAGAAAAGGTATCAATAGAGGCCATTTGTACGTCATTCCATGATATATTTTTGATGGAAGGAGACCAGTTGACATATACACCAGAGGTAGAGCAGGAAATACCTACTAGAGTGTATCAAGCACCAATAAACCAGGAGCAATACATATTGCCACAAGCTCACAAAGATGAGGTAAATAGGCAAGTGGAAGGCATGTTAAAGGATAACATAATTTCACCAAGTATCTCGCCTTGGAACTCACCAATAATTTTGGTACCAAAGAAGGGAGGTGCTCAGGGTCAGAAGAAGTGGAGAATGGTCGTCGATTTTAGGAAATTGAACGACGCCACTATTTATTATTTATTATTATTATTAATTTACGTTCACCTTGGGACATTAAGGCAAAACCTTGTAAGATTGTCCCAATAACATGAAATGATACATTTAGTACAATAATCCGGACATAATTTAACTTATACTATAAAATACAATAGCTCACAGAGTACAAAAGCAGAACATTACAATATGAATTTCAACAATTCATCTTTCAATACAAAACAGCTTTGAATCAATAAAAATGTACAGCTTTAAATTTGTTATTAGTCACAGAAGGATGCATACATATAAACAGTGTACGCGGTCACACACAATCCATAGCACAACCCAATTCAGCTCATAAATTCATTGCCCCTGTAAGTGTTTATTAAGCTCAATTTTGAATAGATTAGCATTGCCAATACCTTGAATCCGTACAGGCAGTGAATTCCAAAGTCTCACAGCATTAACGAAAAATTGACGATCAGACATAAGTGAGGAATGTCTTAACGGGACAAGCCGATTAGAACGGCCAGAGCGAGTAAATTTAAGGCGCCTAAACAAATATGGAGGCTCCCGAGTGCAAATAATCTTATGCAACAATAGAATACTTCGAGTGTCAAAAAGCTGATCGAATGTGATGTGAAAAAGTTCTATTGCGCGCCCAGACACATGATCTCTTCGACTTAAACCATAAATGTACCTCGTTATAGTGTTAAATAATACATTGAGTTTTCGTTTACTTACTGCATCACAATTCCCAAATATTTCACAACCATGTAACATAGTTGGGAGAAGGTAGGACTTGGCTAGTATCATTCTAATCCTGAAAGGCGTTAAATATTGCGTAGCCCATAGGGATCGTAGCATACCATAGACTTTACCAACCGTTACTGCAATATGATTATTCCACGATAGAGCACCATCAAGTATGACCCCCAAATTTTTAATCACATTTACATAATTAATTGCCGATGAATGCATAAATATCCCAGGGAGGCCCGCGGTTACGATGTGTTTCTTGTAGATCACCAAACACTTAGATTTAGCCGGATTAAGAGACAAACCATTCCTTCCTGTCCATACATATATATTATTCAGGTCTTTATTAATTTTGGTGACACAATCGTCAACTTCGTTCGGTGTACAACTGATGTAAATCTGAACATCATCAGCATACATTTGAATATTACAATATTGTAAAACAGTCGGCAGGTCATTTATGTATATGCAAAAGAGAAGTGGACCCAAAATGGAGCCCTGTGGCACACCTCGAGCCACAGAAAGAAAATTAGATGCCACAACAGTACTGCTACACGGTTGGTAAACCGCCTGTGTTCTATCTGTGAGGTACGATTTTAATAACTTTACCGCAGTGGGTGAGAAGTTATACATTTTCGATAGTTTTGTACATAAAATATCATGCTCAACACAGTCAAACGCTTTAGAATGGTCCAACAGTGTCAAGAAACACATCCTATTAGAGTCAAGTGTCACCCGAATATCTTCCACTACATCAATTAGGGCCGTTATGCAGCTTCGCCTTGGCGTAAAACCAGATTGTCTTTCAGTGATAATCCCATTTCCCGATAAAAATTTCCTCATTTGTTTAGCCATAAGTAATTCAAATACTTTAGACAAATATGGCAAAATAGCAATTGGTCGATAGTCATTGTCTGACTTTGGTGTGGGCAGAATTTTTGCCACCTTCCAACATGTTGGAAATGTTGATGTCATTATCGCTGTATTAAAAATATGGGTAATTACCGGAAGCAGCCCAGGAAGAAGTGCCTTAACACTATCAAGCAAGTGTTCCCAATTCCAAGGATAGAAGAAATTCTGGATCAATTGGGGCATAGTAGATATTTTTCTACACTTGATTTAGCGAGTGGCTACCATCAAGTGCTGGTGGATACCCAAGACAAGCAGAAAACCGCTTTTAGCACCGGTTTAGGGCATTATGAGTTTAATAGAATGCCGTTTGGATTAACAGCAGTACCGGCTACCTTCCAACGGTTGATGAACCATGTGCTAACAGGCTTGCAAGGGTTAGATTGTTTTGTGTATCTGGATGATATTCTAATCTACGGGAAGAACTTGCAGCAGCATTCGCAACGCTTGTGCAAGGTGCTCCAGAAATTACGAGAACACAATTTGAACACGGAGAAGTGTCAATTTTTGCGAAGAGTAGTGGTTTATTTAGGCCATCGTTGCTCAGAGGCAGGAGCACTGCCTGACCCGCAGAAGGTGGAATGCGTTAAAAATTTAGCGATTCCGAGAAATAGAAAGGAAGTGCAAGCTTTCCTAGGACTAGTGAACTATTACAGAAAGTTCGTGGAAGGACTAGACGGAATTGCGCTGCTAATTAATAAGTTGCTACGTAAAGAAGCAAAGTTCGAATGGACAGAGAGATGTCAGCAAGCATTCGAGAGGCTAAAGGAAATATTAGCTCGCCACCAATTTTGGCGTACCCCGCTTTTGAGCAAACTTTTTTGTTGACCACTGATGCTAGCAATGAAGCATTAGGGGCAGTGTTGTCACAAGGGGAAGTCGGTAATGACCGACCAATAGCATTCGCAAGCAGGGCGCTCAGCGATAGGAGAAAAGATACTCCACAATAGAGAAGGAATTCCTAGCCATAGTATGGGCTACGAAGAATTTTAGGGCATTTCTGTTAGGACGCCCATTTAAAATATATACTGATCACCAGCCGTTGAGAGGCATAGCCAATTTGAAAGACCAAACGTCTAGGCTAGCCAGGTTCAGACACAAATTGTCTGAGTATGATTTTGAAATCATATACAAACCTGGGAAAAAGAATCTGAATGCGGATGCACTCAGCAGAGTACCGCAGGCACAGAAGGTATCAGTAGTGCAAACGAGGGCCAAAGCACGGTCGGATAAGGAGAAGGCCGAGAGAATTCAAGGGGATAAAATTGATGCTACAAGAGTTGTTAGCAATGCGGGTTTCGATGCCAATGAACAAACAGCCAGTAATGTGGAATGGCTGGAGGATGAAAAAGATATCCAGGCTGTGGTAAAGGGTTTCCATGATTTACCTCTAGGTGGACACCAGGGATTCTGGAAAACTCATGACAGAATTAGGGGAGTGTACGGGTGGAAAGGTATGCTCAGAGACATAAAAAAATACGTAAAGAGTTGCCCAAAGTGCCAGGCCAACAAAAGTTCAAGGCTGACAAAGATGCCAATAGTGTTAACTGACACACCAAAACAACAATTTGATAAAGTTCACATGGATATTGTAGGTATTATATGTGAGACAGTTTCAGGAAACAAGTAGATATTGACGTTCCAAGATGATTTCTCAAAGTATATGGCGTGCGTGGCTATACCCGATGCTGAAGCAAGTACGGCGGCCAAAGCATTCCTTGATGAAATTATAGCACGATACAACATACCTAAGGTTTTGATAACCGACAATGGCTCAAATTTTGTATCGAAATTGTTCTCAGAAACTTGTAAAATGCTTGGAATCAAGAAGTTGAACATAACATCATATCATCTCCAGGCGAATGGCTCATTGGAACGTAGTCATCGACCTCTGGCCGAGTACTTGCGCAGTTTTGCCAAGGAAGACGGGTCGAATTGGGATCAATGGATAACCACTGCAATGCATGTACACAACAATACTGTGCTGTATCAACGAAGCAAACTCAGTTTAGAACACTCTACGTATACTCTACGTAGTATATCTCTAACCATGACAAACTGTATATGTATACATATATTGAATTAGAACAATATATTTAGCTTGCCATTACACATTAGGTTATAGCTGTAGCAATTAATTTTAAACAATTGAAAGTGCCTTGAATGTATGTACATATGTATTCATATAAAAGCAGGTTACATGTTGTAGGGAAATACACTTGTTAATGGACATATACATACCGGGCTATTAGTAAATTGAAATAGATAGAGTAGTTAGATGCAATGAAAAATTGAGTCATGCAATGGACAATGTTTTCACATAAACGGGTTTATCTTAAATATTCTGGTTTATGTCAGAGGGCAAAAAAATTTGCTCAGTATTGAAAAATTTAAAAAGATATATAAAAAGAAAAATGATATGAAAGGAATTATATATTGTCTAAAAAATAGAAAAAATAAATAATAAATGTATCTTTTATATACTCGCTTATGTAAGATGGGCAACTAGTTTTGCCCAGAATTGATGTAAACATTTTTGTTTTTTGGGCGGCATGTAATTCGATATAGTAAATAATTGTTATGTATGAATCAATTATTATAAAATGTATATTCATTGAGAAGAATTTAAATTTTGAATGCCGCTAACAATTTAAAGAAAATTGTATCATAATTAATTAATAATATTTGTAAAGAAAACTGTTTTTATTACTTATTTATAGTTTGGTTATTAAGACGTATTAGATATACGATATATAAATTTAAATAACACATAAAATTTACTATTTTCGTTAGCAAGAATATTAAAAATGAAATAAATGTAATAGCCAGTAAGAATAATTAAAACTCGGCAAGTCCGATACATGTATAAAAGTATGGTTTTTAAGTATTCAGGCGTTGGTGAACAGACAGGGATATCTGGATGGTTGAATTTTGTGCAGCATGAACCGGGAAGGGACTTCCTGCAGCGTCAAAGGCAGAGTAAGAGGTTAACCAACATCCAGGAAACCAGTAGATGAAATGCAAGAGCAGCACACAAAAACTGACTGAATAAGAAGAAGTGAGAAGACGTGGAGAAGGGTAATCAGTAAGCCGCAAAGGAATAAAGACGAGATTGGCAACGATGATGTCCAGAGATAATTTTTGGTTGGAAGAAAATGAAAACCAAATTAGTGAGAATTCATTTTTATATGAAAGAGTGGAAGAGCTTCCAACTTGCCATGTGCTAGATGACTTGAAAAACACTGACATGTACGTGGCATGAAAAACACTAACATGTACGTTGTCCGTATAGAAAATCCAACGTGCCAGCCATTATTGCATATGTCAGTATGTATATTGTATTATTGTCTAGAAAGAAGAAGAGATAATTTTAGCAAAAAACCCAAAGTTACTCCGTAATTTTAGCTTGAAACGGCGACAACAACAATAACAGCCACAACTAAAATCGTTCAATTAGCTTCGTAGAAAAATCTCCTGGCGCAAAAAATCGTTTTAACCACGAAAAAATCGTGCATAATATAGCCCAGCTTTATCGCCTAACTTCGTAACGATTTTTCCAATGAGAAAATTTCCACTGTCACTGACTCAGCGAATATCGAATCTTTATTTTGATGTCGTCAAAAACGCATCTAGTCGCTCAAGCTTGCATCATATTTGTACGTACCGATCCAGAAAGAAGGCAGGGGTATGCGGAGTTCATCGAAGGACTTCACTCCGACAACGGCAGCCCGTCAAGCGGATCAGCAGGGAGCAGAAGTCGCAGTGTAATATAAGATTTTAAGTGTAAACTAGAATGGTGATATTGTACAGTTGTTTGTATATACGCCAATGAGAAAAGAGTCAATAAAAGACCAAATTATAAAAAGGGAATTATATAAAAAAAATGATAGAGGGAAAAAAACATACAAAAGAAAACGAACACAAAGTAAGAAGAAAAAAAAATAAGGAAAAGAAAAGAATAAAAAAGAAAATAAAAAAAAATAACCCAAATAAGGCATTTAAAAAAAAAAAAAAAAAAAAAAAAACAACTAAAACACATTATATGTATACACTATAGAGTTAAATCAATGCACATAATTGTTTACAGTGCAGGGAAAATATAGTACAGATTTAATGGAAGTTAGTTGCACTAACTTCTTTTAGAAAGAGGGGAGGGATGTTGTGAGTTAGAATCAAGCTACCTATGCGTAGTTGACTCACACCAACGGCTCCTATTAAATTCATTAAGAGAGCACATATTTTTAGGGTGCAAATATTGTAAATAGTAGTATTAATGCATTAATTATGATGTAAACTTCTAGGGTGTCACAGTTCCGCAGTCAAGCTGACGAGGGGCATTTAGAATGCACCGACGACACTTTTACTTTCAGTAGGTCAGTTGGCTTGACCAACTGACACCAAATAACAATTGCGTAACTCTAACACCAGAAAAGTCAAGACGTACACTGTAATGTTTATTTGTAAATAGTATATAAGAAGTAGTATTTTAAGAATAAACCTTCTTGTTGTTTTAAACCCAAAATAGTGGAGTGCTTATTTAAGAAAATGGTTTAGTGTTTTCAGCGACGCGCCCAGCGAACCGAGACAGGACGTCTCACGACGAGCAGCAAGGATTCCAACTCCGGCTCTCCTGGATCAGGTCCTCGTTGATCGGTAGAGGATATCAGTCTGGCAAGGTGCACGCGTTGAGCCGGCGGTAGTCGCCAGTGGCTCGCCAACTTCCATTCGGCTTTGGTACCATGTGTAGCGGACTAGCCCATGGGCTCGATGATGGGCGTACCACCGCCTTGTCGAGGAGGTCAGCGAACTCTTCTTTGGCAGCAGCGAGTAGTTCACCGACGAGTCTACGGGGGCGCTCGAAAACGGGAGGGCCCCCCGTGACGATGAACTCTTGTACCGGCAAGTCTGGTACACTGGCCATGACCCCTGCTGGTGAAGCGAGTTGCAGGAAGCGCTGGACGAGCTCTATATACCGGTCGCCGTGTGGTCCCACAGTTGCATCAATGCGAGCCACTGTGGAGATGCCGTAGATTCTAGCCGAGTCCATGCGGCCCATTGCCCGCGATATTGGTTAGGGGGTCTACGATGCGTCGTCCCCTCAAGTCTACCAGGAGCCCATAGTATGCCAGAAAGTCCGCCCCGAGAATGGCGGTTTGCACATTGGCCACACTGAACGCCCAAGTAAAATCCCGCCGCAGGGCGAGGTTCAGCTTCAGCGTGAGCTGCCCGTATGTGGGTATCGGCGACGAGTTGGCAGCGTACAGCGTGAGGCTGTTTCGCTGTAGTTTGCGGTCGACCGTTCCCCTCGGCAGTAAGGAGACCACTGAACCCGAGTCCACGAGAAAGCGAGTGGATGTCGTTCGATCCGTCACGTGTAGGCGTTTTTCGGTTGGTGGACGGCCGGCGTCGTTCGCCCAAGTCGGCGTCGGCGGCGCTAGTTTCCCGACGGCGTCGAGGCGGCGACCACGGTGGCGGCAAAGATACACGGTGGTCGGCACTGCTGTGCTGTCGCCCTGTATTCCTGATGGTACCAACAGAGGCTAGGCACTGTAGAGCGATCTCGGTGGCGGCTGGGGCTGCGGGTATCAGCGCGACCCCTCTGAAGTGGGTGCGTTATCTTACGCAGCAGCTCCTGATTCTCCCGCGTGTGTGTCACGAGCTACGCCACTGTGTGCGACGATCTGTTCGCGAATGGAGAGCGGGGTCTCGGAGACGAGAGTGGAGGTGACGTAGCTGCCACCGTAGGTCCATTGTCGACCAGCTCGTCAGCTGCCTCTGCGAGCTCCTCCAGGCTGGTACTCTTCAGAATCTTGAGAAGCCGTCGCGTTGACGGCGGCATCAAATCGAGCCTCTTCACTCGGATGACGTCATCCGTGGCCCTGTCACCTGCCAAGGCGCGCATCTGCCGCAGGAGTTGAGACGGCTTCCTGTCACCCAGATCGAGTTGGGTAGCTTGTTGAGTAGCTTGTGGAGTTGTCGATCCGCCGAGTCGGTGAGGCGATTCAGTATGTCAGCCCTCAGCGCCTCATACTTCCCCACGGGCGGCACTGTGCGGAGTACAGTTCCGCAACCTCGGAAATGGTCTCCGGGTCGAGCGCCGCCACTACCAAATTGTAACGGCTGTTATCGTTGCGCACATGGTGGACCTGGAACGCGGCCTCGATCTGATAAAACCACGGATCGGGGTTACTCCTCCAGAAAGGTGGGAGCCGGCAGCTGTTCATCGGCTCGATCGCGGGTGGCGACGAAAGGGAAGCGTGTCCCCCAGGTTCCCCTGCACGGTGTGGCGGCGGGTGTGTCGGTAGCAGCAATGGCGTTGGCATATCCAGCTGTGCGTGCGCATGCACGTGCGGTGGTTGTAGCTGCTGGTACGGAACGCACGTTGCTTGAGTTGGCGGCTGCTCCAGTGGTGTCGGCGGTGCCGGTCCTATGGCCGTTGGCGAGTGGAGCATCATGTGCGTCGTGTGCTGGTTATATAATATACCCCTCTGGGTGGGGCGAATATGTGTATCACGTCGGGATCACCAATTTGGCTGCTCGCGTGCTCAACGTAGCGTTGCCAATAAAAAACAGTAATATTTGTTGTATCGTATATATAATACTAGCTGACCCGGGCAAACGATGTTTTGCCTTAAAATTTTATTTTCACTGCAAGTCTGGTTCCGTTGTAAAGTCATGGCGGATTGATATTTCGAAGAAGAATGAAAGGTGCACTAAATCGACATAGCAGTTATTGTTCAAATTCCGTTTACCGAAGCAGAAATAATGGATTTATTTATTTTTAATAGCTGGGCCCGGTCCGCGTTGCTGGCCCCAAATTTTTCTTTTATTTTGAACTGCCTCTCGAAGAAAACCAAAATCAGTGTTTTTAGTTATTTATATAATAGAAAAAAATGTTTTATTCAAAAATCCAAAAATCAATATTGTAATAACACACACAGTTTATGTTTTTTTTATATTTTATGTATTTGTCCCGTAGTTTTTGAGTTACGGTGCAAAAGCACAAAAAAACTAAATATTGCGCCATCTGTCGGACGAACTTCAAACTACACAGAAACACTACTCATGGCCAATAGAGCATGCATATAAAATTTGGTCAAAATCAGTCCAGTAGTTTTTGAGCTACGGTGCAAAAGCACAAAAAACTAAATATTGCGCCATCTGTCGGATGAACATCAAACTACACAGAAACACTACTCATGGCCAATAGAGCATGCATATAAAATTTGGTCAAAATCGGTAGAGTAGTTTTTGAGTTACGGTGCAAAAACACAAAAAAACTAAATATTGCGCCATCTGTCGGCCGGTGCCCCTGTTAATCCAAACGGCATTCTGTTAAACTCATAATGCCCTAAACCGGTGCTGAACGCGGTTTTCTGCTTGTCTTGGGTATCCACCAGCACTTGATGGTAGCCACTCGCTAAATCAAGTGTAGAAAAATATCTACTATGCCCCAATTGATCCAGAATTTCTTCTATCCTTGGAATTGGGAACACTTGCTTGATAGTGTTAAGGCACTTCTTCCTGGGCTGCTTCCGGTAATTACCCATATTTTTAATACAGCGATAATGACATCAACATTTCCAACATGTTGGAAGGTGGCAAAAATTCTGCCCACACCAAAGTCAGACAATGACTATCGACCAATTGCTATTTTGCCATATTTGTCTAAAGTATTTGAATTACTTATGGCTAAACAAATGAGGAAATTTTTATCGGGAAATGGGATTATCACTGAAAGACAATCTGGTTTTACGCCAAGGCGAAGCTGCATAACGGCCCTAATTGATGTAGTGGAAGATATTCGGGTGACACTTGACTCTAATAGGATGTGTTTCTTGACACTGTTGGACCATTCTAAAGCGTTTGACTGTGTTGAGCATGATATTTTATGTACAAAACTATCGAAAATGTATAACTTCTCACCCACTGCGGTAAAGTTATTAAAATCGTACCTCACAGATAGAACACAGGCGGTTTACCAACCGTGTAGCAGTACTGTTGTGGCATCTAATTTTCTTTCTGTGGCTCGAGGTGTGCCACAGGGCTCCATTTTGGGTCCACTTCTCTTTTGCATATACATAAATGACCTGCCGACTGTTTTACAATATTGTAATATTCAAATGTATGCTGATGATGTTCTCCGTGTTCAAATTCAAATTGTGTTCTCGTAATTTCTGGAGCACCTTGCACAAGCGTTGCGAATGCTGCTGCAAGTTCTTCCCATAAATTACAATATAATCGAGATACACAAAACAATCGAACCCTTGTAAGCCTGTTAGCACATGGTTCATTAGCCGTTGGAAGGTAGCCGGTGCTCCTGTTAATCCAAACGGCATTCTATTCAACTCATAATGCCCTAAACCGGTGCTGAACGCGGTTTTCTGCTTGTCTTGGGTATCCACCAGCACTTGATGGTAGCCACTCGCTAAATCAAGTGTAGAATATCTACTATGCCCCAATTGATCCAGAATTTCTTCTATCCTTGGAATTGGGAACACCTGCTTGATAGTGGCGTTGTCCAATTTCCTACAATCGACGACCATTCTCCACTACTTTTGACCCTGAGCACCTCCCTTCTTTGGTACCAAAATTATTGGTGAGTTCCAAGGCGAGATACTCGGTGAAATTATGTTATCTTTTAACATTCCTTCCACTTGCCTATTTACCTCATCTTTGTGAGCTTGTGGCAATCTGTATTGCTCCTGGTTTATTGGTGGTTGATCCACTCTAGTAGGTATTTCATGCTCTACCTCTGGTGTATACGTCAGCTGGTCTCCTTCCAGAAAAATATGTCATGGAATGACGTACAAATGGCTTCTATTGATGCCTTTTCTTCTGAATTTACGCTTGGGACTAACTTCAGTGATTCTAGCACCCTCTCCATCCTTTTTCTTATATCTACCTGCTTAATCTGCTTAACCGATCCATAATTCGGTTCTTTAAAAGTATCGTAGCTAGTGAACTTAGGACTAAAATCCTCATCCATCAGGTAGTACTTTTCTGAGGCATTGAGTACGCAAGCGTACACCTTACCCTTGTCAACGTGCGTTATGGGTTCTCCCATATATACGCCCTCCGCTAGCTGCTGCTTGTGCAAAACAAGAGTCCTAAGTTTCGTGTTTACATGCATAGTAACTACTCTGATTGACCTTGCATTTACTACCTCCATACAATTCTTAACCTTACTCACGGTTCCTTCCTGCCATGACTTTAATGGAAGAGTGAGGATTCTATTCTTATTATTATCATAAAATGATAACTACTTGTATAGCGCATCCAGCATGGTGCGGCCCCAGAGATTATCGCGGAGAATTATCCACTCAGCCGGGATACCTCTCCTATCCACTTCCACTGCGTGCACCCAAAACTCATGCCCTTAACTCCACTGTGCCCTATTCTGAGCGACCCCAATGTCCTAATGCACCAAACGCTCTGATAAGCGTTCTTATGTCCATTTGATTAATGTCTAGCCCCTTTCGTAAAACACTATATTTTACGAGGCTAGTGTCCGCCCCTGAATGTACTAATAGCACTAGCTTTCCACTCGCTGCTTCGTAGCAGGGTATCTCGATGAAGGCATCACCTATCCTGCTCATAGCGAAGCAATGTCCTTCTGTTCCCAACATGGAAGCGTATCCACTTCCTAACTCTTCGTGATATTGGAGAGCCTCTTGTTCCTCCTTCTCCTGGAATGTAGTTTCTACATTACTACTTACCCGTACTTCCGGCCTAATCATTACTTTCTTTCTTTTGGCTTTCCAGTCTACTGGCCTCGACTGGGCCGCTGAAAGTTTCCCTGGTTCCTTTGTTGGGATTGTCTATCCCTGCATTCCGCTGCCCGATGTCCCATTCGTCCACATGAGAAACATCACAACCCCTGTTTGGTGTTGCTTATCCTTGCTTCACTTCTGGAATTCCAATCTGGTCGCTGCTGACCACTCCCAGTTTTTAAAGGATTTCTTCCTTGGTTAATTCCTTCTGTTGAATTAACTCTGGGACTACTGAAGTTACCCCTGCAGTCCCTAAAGGGTGGATCCTGGCGCCTCGTAGCTGGCTGCCTTCTATTCCGACTCCATTCCGTGTCTCCTTGTCGCTGTCTTCTTGCCTCATGAACATAAGTTTGGCACTTCATATAGTAGGGCGTGTTTTTGCGTGTAGCGCATTCATCCCTTGTATGCCCTCGCTTATCACAGAATGAGCAAATGGGTTTCCTTGGATGGAACCTCTCAACCAGGAATTCTTGATCTCTTTGTTGCGGAAATTGGCCCATCAATCTACCGACTCCACTTGTGTTTCGCTGCTGTACTGGCCCTACCTCTGCAGGAGCATCAGTTCAGCAGATTCCACCTGTTGTCGTTCGCTGTTGTATTGCTGCTTCAGCTAAAGAGACCGCTTCCACTAACTCTGCCATACTCCTCGGCCTGAGAGTAAGAGTATAATTAATAATGATTTTTTTATATATTTTATTTATTGTTTCTTTTTTTTTTTTGTTGGTTCGTTTCCTCTTCCTTTTTGTGTATTTATTTTTTTGTTTTGTCTCAACCATTTTGTACATTCTTAACTCTAACATCTGCTTTGCTTAGCCCACGCTACTCTACACTGCAATCTCTGCTACCTGCGGCGTTGGTTGTGGTTCTCGTTGTGGGTATTTGACTAGCTTCCTTATCTGGCAGAATATATATGAGATTACTGCGACGATCATTGCCAGCGTTGTGATCGCGGCGATCCCTCCCTTTTCCAACGAGGAGTGCGTTATATCGTACGATGTTTTAAGGTTCAACAACGTCTGCTCTTTCTCCGTTTCCCCCATTAACTCGTTAATTGACTTGCCGTTAGTCGCTAGAATCTTCCGCAGATCTCCGTGGGGTATTGTTTGGATCGTCGTTGGTACATATGTACTATTTATTGGTTTCGAACGTTGCAAAGTTGTTAACAAGGCCTGAACGTTGGCCGCCATCTCTCTAGTTCCCATACTTGCTGGTGAAATCCCTAAAGCCGGTTCTTCTGCGCTCTATGCACCAGCACCATCTCTTTCCGAATCAACCGACAGTCTTCGCCAATGTGCAGGAATCCCGTCCCCTGCAGCTCTAGTCTTGTCGATCTTGCTTGGCACACTGCAGACACAAAAATTGTCTCATCAAAATGGTATAGCCAGCTGTTGGGTGACTCTGTCACTACCAACAATCCTCTCGTAGCCGAGACTGCTACATGCTTGCACTTATCTTGCTCGTTTTTCAACGCCTGTACTTCACAAGATTTGCTTTCTCTTGTAAGGGCTTTTCCCGGATGTGGACACACTGTGAAATATCCATCTTTCTACAAGACTTAATATCCTCCGACGTTAGTCCGATATAATTATCATGCACTCGATTCTCTGTGATGTAGTCATATAGTGTCTTCGGTACTATGCCCAATTACCGTTTAACGCTTTAGGTATGGGATATATCTTGTATAGCGCATACGCATCAGGAAGATGATTTGGTATTTTTCTGACCACCAGATACCCCGCTTTCGACTTCGCTGCTCGTACCATTGCTAACTCGTACAGCTGTTCGGGCTTCTCCAAATACCAGTTTATGCCACCCAAAGTCTTGGGAGCTGCTTTAAGTAGGGCTTCGGTGGAAGTGAACATATGTAACTTCCCATGCAATAAATCATCCACGACTGCCATTTCAATTTTTTTTTTTTTTTTTGTCGGAACAATCTAGTAAGCGCAGCACTCAGACAGAGTATATATATATTGTACTGCACTTAAGGCTCCCTTTTACTCTGTTTTAAATCTACCCGACCTCCGAAGAAGTAGAAGTAGATCCTGTGGTGCCAAGGAGCGAAGTTGGTTACTCCTCAGCACATCAGTGCCAAAAATCCCGAACCTGATTCGAGCAAAGGCAGGGCAGACGCAAAGAAAATGGTCCGCCGTCTCGTCGTCCTCTCCACAGGCTGGGCACAGCGCACTGTCTGATATGCCAATCCTTTCCATGTGCCTAGCCCATAGAAAGTGCCCTGTCATCACGCCAACCAACAGCCTGCAGTCCCTCCTACCTAAAGATAGAAGGAACCGTGACCATCGGTCAGAGATAGCAGGTAGCATAATTTTCGTCCATCCGCAGCCTCTCTCAGCCCGCCATGCTCGCTTGTGGGTCGAAACAACCCACTTGTTTGCAGTGGCTTTGATGGCAGCGGAAGGGAGTGGCAGAACAGGCTCAGGGCCAATAAAAACAGCCTCGGAGCCCATCCTGGCCAAGGAATCAGAGGTCTCGTTACCCGCAATGCCAGCGTGTCCCGGGACCCAAGTCAACGTCAGACTATTATGTTTTCCAACACAATTTAGCCTGGATTTGCAGGACCTGACTATCGTGGAAGTGGTGGTCGGACTATCCAAGGCCATGAGCGCAGCTTGGCTGTCACTGCAGACACAAATAGATTTGCCTTTCAACCTGTTTTCCACAACAAAGTCCATCGCCTCAAGTATCGCATACACCTCCGCCTGAAACACAGACGCATGCAGACCAAGGGCAAAGAACCGACGGGTCCCACAGGATTCCACGAAGACACCAGAACCTCAACCCTCTTCAGTCCTGGAGCCATCAGTGAAAATACGGCAGCAGTGCTTGCCGGGCTCGTTCTCGGGATCTGACCAAGAACGAGCCTCTGGCAGCGACACATTGTACCGCTTTTCTAGTATGACGGTTGATGACAAGGAGTCCGGGGGCATAGACAGGATTGCAGAATCGATGTCAGTGCCTGCGCCGTCGTCCAACATCGAGCACACCCCATACCAGTGGCCTCTATGTTTCACTCTGCAGATGGCCTTAATGGCCTCTCCGCGGGTGAAGACATCTAGTGGCGGGAGATTCACCAAAGCATCAAGTGCCGGGCCTGGAGTAGTCGGAAATGCTCTGGTACAACATATGGCCACAGCACGTTGTAGTTTTGATAGAGCTTTTTTGACCCCTACAAGAGAAAGTCTGCTCATCCAAACCATCGATGCATAGGTGATAATAGGTCTTACCATAGCTGTATAGATCCATAGGACCTTACTAGGGGAAAGACCCCATGTCTTACCAAATATACCCTTACACTGCCAAAAAACTGACGGTGCTTTGGATGTCTTCAGTTCGACATGTGTTTTCCAAAGAAGTTTGTTATCAAGGATGACTCCAAGATATTTGATTTCCTTGGATAGCTGGATAGTGACTCCTTTAAGTGTAGGCAGAATAAGTCCATCAAGCTTTCTCCTTCTGGTAAAGAGGACAATACCAGTCTTGACAGGATTAACCGATAGCCCATTCGCACTGCACCAAGTGTCAATCATATCCAGAGTTCTCTGCACCCTTCTGCAGACAATCATAAGGGATGGACCTGTCACAAGACAGCCAAAATCATCCGCATATGCCTGAGCGTATACCCCCGAGTCATTAATGGCGTTAAGCAGGGGATCGATTACCATGCACCAGAGCAATGGAGACAGTACAATGACTCCAAGATATTTGATTTCCTTGGATAGCTGGATAGTGACTCCTTTAAGTGTAGGCAGAATAAGTCCATCAAGCTTTCTCCTTCTGGTAAAGAGGACAATACCAGTCTTGACAGGATTAACCGATAGCCCATTCGCACTGCACCAAGTGTCAATCATATCCAGAGTTCTCTGCACCCTTCTGCAGACAATCATAAGGGATGGACCTGTCACAAGACAGCCAAAATCATCCGCATATGCCTGAGCGTATACCCCCGAGTCATTAATGGCGTTAAGCAGGGGATCGATTACCATGCACCAGAGCAATGGAGACAGTACCCCACCTTGGTGACAGCCTCTATTAACCCCAGACGACACCAGCAAATCTTCCTCCGCCCGCACCGTTATGATTCTCTGGTCTACGCCATGCCGCCTAGCAGAGCCGCACATACTGTCGAAAGTAGCATTGTCAAACGCACCCTCTATGTCCACAAAGACGCCTATTGCGTATTCTTTCCTGTCGATGGCTCGCTCTATCCTTCCAACAAGGTTTTGCAGAGCCGTCTCGCAGGATTTTCCGCTTTGATAGGCATGCTGAAATGGAGACAGTGGATGCGTCTTCAGAGACTCCCTACGCATGCGAAGCTCCACCAGCCGTTCTAAACTTTTTAGCATGAACGAGGTCATACTAATAGGTCTGAAGCTCTTGGGATTGGTGTAGTCGTCTCTTCCAACCTTAGGAATGAAGGCAACCCTCACCATCCTCCAAGAGCGTGGTACATAGGCCAGTGCGAGACATGCAGTGAAGATCTTCTTCAGTGCTGCCATCACCAGCTCAATGCCTTCCTTCAACACAATCGGATATATGCCATCCAGTCCGGGCGACTTGAAGTTGTCAAAGGATTTGATAGCAAATCCAATAGCAGTCTCACTCGCCACCGTTCTGGCGACATACCAATCATGTCGAGAGGGCGCAGCTGCCCTGACAACATTTCCGATCAAAGGTGGTTGTTGACGGGCTATGCTTACCTTATTTCCTGGAAAGTGTGACTCCAACAGCAAGCTGAGTGTCTCACTTTGCCTCTCCGTATAGGAGCTATCAGGTTTCCTGAGCGACCCCAGCTTAGCGGTTTGGTACTTTTTCAGGACCTTCACCAGTTTTGCCGTGTCACTCAGGGATTCGATATCACTGCAGAAGTCTCTAAAAGAAGTCCTTTTCGAGTCCCGAATTAGCCTCTTGTAGTTCCTCTGAACACGTCGATATCGTTCCCAGTCCTCGTCAAGATTCGTCTTGAGGGCCCGGTTGAGGAGTTTTCTAGACTCACGCCTCAGCACCTGAAGCTCTCGGTTCCACCATGGAACAGGAGTCCGGCTAAGAGGAGGTCTAATTGGGCAGGCTAGCTCGAAGCTGTTTGTTAGAGCGGTGTTGAGATGCTCAACAGCCGCCTCAACGTTCTGCTCCTTGCGAAGTCTCAGTGGCGTCACGTGATTGCTACGCAATGCCTCCCTGACCTTCGGCCAGTCTGTTTTTCTTGGGTTTCTGGTGGGCAATGGCATCTGCGCCCGCTCGCCACACTGAAACTCAATGTATCTGTGGTCCAAGCACGAGTCTTCGGCGAGGACCCTCCAGTTGTTGATCGACCACCCCAGTCTTGGATTTGACAGGGTGACGTCAATTACCTCCTGCCTTCTCGTAGTCACAAAAGTAGGCTGCCTGCCTACATTGTGGATGTTCAGGCTGGAGGAGGCAATATACTCGAAAAGTCGAGAGCCCCGCTCATTGCACTTGCTGCTGCCCCAGATCGTATGCTGGGCATTAGCATCGCAGCAAAGAACCAGACCAAGACCGCGCCGCTCACAGAACCCTACGAGAGTAGCAACCTTCCCAGGTGGTGCCGCCTCCAAAGCATCGTAAGGAAAGTAAGGAGATGCAATCACAAACCTCGACCATCCGTGCATACTCTTAAAACTAATCTCTGCCGCAACCAGATCCTGACAACAGAATGCGTGAAGGCAGGTAGCTGCGAGATGGGATGATATTATAAGACCGGCTCTTGGTCTAATCGAGTTTCTGTCATATAATATCTTGGCCGCTTTCAACAAGCCAAGGCCACAGAGGCGACCCCTAAAGACCCAGGGCTCTTGTACTGTTGTTATGTGAGGTGATGTGTGCAGCTGGGTGAGTCGTCTACTTAGGAGTACAGTAGCGGCTTTAGAATGCTGCAAGTTGATCTGCGTTACCGTCAAAGGACGATAGCTACGAGAATCGTACGAGCCACTCATCTGGGAAAGACATGAAAGGTCACAGTCCCAAAGAAGAGACTCAGACGGCTCCGGTACCGAGAAACCATGACATCAACAGTGGCCTCATCCACTCGCACCACAAGACTAGCACCTTCTTTGCCATCCCGGTTACTACCCCTGGTGTGCGAAAGAACTCTCCAAAGCCTCGTGTTGATGCCAGGGTTCTGAGCACGCAGACAAGAAAGGACATCTGTGGTCGTCAGATCGGGATCCGGAATCCAGCAGCTGGCCTTCCTGAAGGACACGCCTGCTTCGCTATAGACAGCGAAGCGAGTGGTCCCCATGGGGGGCACGTCCTTGACTGCACCCCTGAGCCAATCAAAGTTGGCCTGAGACGCGCACGACACCTGTAGAGTGCCGTCCTTTGTCTCATAGCCCCTCGCATTAGCTTCAGGACCGGAGGCAATGACGCGACGCATCAGATGACCTTTGCAGTGTTTTATTTCTGCATCAGTTAGCTGATGGTCAGGCCCCAGCTTCCCAATCACCGCCATTGGTTGCGGGCCGTTAGCCTTCTCGCTGTACGATGGCTTGGCTGCACCTTTGGAAGTGCTTGGGCGAAAGTCCAGCTCACCACCCGCCACTGGCAGAGATTTCGCCGGGCAGATGGTTTTGCTGGATACGAGGGGCTGGGCAAGTTGCAGCTTATTTGCAACATTCTTCCCCCCCAAACATTAGCCGCCACCGAGGTTTCGCTCGTACCCTTTGGGGTCGTGGCGCCACCAGCAGTAACAGCTGCAGGGCAGGTGGGAGTGCTGTTTTCAGCAACAATCTTCCGCCGCTTACCTCGTGAGCGAGCTTTCGGAGCGGTCAATCCCTCCGCAGGCTCGGTGGCTTCCGTGGGTGTCACTTCCGCCGACCTGGGCCTTTTGGAGGGAGTCGACACAGAAGGGCCGGCAGAGCCACGTGAGGATTTCTCCTGCACGAGCCTATCAAGCCGCTTCTTTCTCTGTCTCCTCGCTTGAGTTCGCGTTACCCTAGAACCATTGGTAGGTCGTTCCGCCACTGTGGTGACTTCCCGACGCAGGCCCTCTGGATCCAGGGTACGTTCCTCCGTCTCTGAAGAAGAAGAGATTGCGGTAACAATCCCCATCTACTCCAGGATGCGCTCTCGCTGATAAAGGCGAGAGACTTTAGCGATGGTTGGGACCTCCAGAATCCGTGCCCCTGCCGCCGAAGCGGGTGGATTTCCACATGCGTGGGTTCCACCTGGAGTACTAAATCTTTTGTTGTCCATCGCCAGACAGTGGTTTTTGTTCGGGACTCCTCCCTAGCCAGTTTGGTCCGCGGATGGTACCCATTCTCTATACCATCATTGTGATAGACAGACAGCCATAACTCCCGCCCCTCCTAAGAGGTTCAGAAGTAATGTCATTTGCCTACCAAAGGTCCCCCTATCCGCCACCTGGGGACGCGTCCGATGGCATGTCAGGCAAATCCAACACGGACAAATTTCAATTTGCTGATGTCCTTGCAGGTTCACAAGCTCTTCTGATACAAAATTCTCCAGATTGACGAGTTTCGCCAAATTATTCAAGGCTTCCGCAGTTTTCTCATTTATCGATTTCATACCAGCCTGCAACCGTTCAATATCGACAAAAATTTCCTTTACTGCTTTGTGTAACCCTTTGTAGCTCGAACCCAGAATGGTTATTTCTTTGCCTAAGACCGACATAGTTTTAGCCTGTTGAATATCCAGACCTTGCAAATGAGCGTAAATCTTGTCCGCGTCACGATGGTCCATGGTTCCGAAACCCCACTTCAGTATCTCACTACCGACATCTATTAACGACCTTGTTGCACGTTGTTTGCTACTCCGAAATGACATAGCTTGCTCGTTTCGTCTGAGACCCGCTATTATTGATTCCGCTTCCGCTGGCGTTATCTCACACCCTCTCTTACTTCCGTCAGATCCTGCCGTATTTGCTCTTAGCTCGCAAAGCTCCATTGTTTTCTTTTGCAAGTCTTCTAGTTTCTTCAGTACTGGCTCCAGATCAGCATCGCGAAACTCCGATATCACCACCCACTCGTCTTTCGAGAACCAAACATTATCCAGTGATTCCAAAATCAGGTCCGTTTCCGCCAATGGTTCCACCCGCACTTCCGCGGTTTCGCTGCATTTCGCTGGAATGCTCAAATAGGCTATCAAGAACACAGCTACATAACACATATACTGTAGAAAAAAAATAAGTAATCGCTACAATAACTTATCTAATAAAAATTTCTATTTCTCTAAATATTTAAATAATCATTATGGTTATACTACTGGTACATTATCGTTATCACTACTTTACACTAACATCCACCATCGACCGACCTTTTCTCCTCTTTTTTTTCTTACCATAATCTAGAATATGTAAATATCCTTGACCATGTATTTCCGTTGTTAATAGCATGACCCAATACTTTTCTTCTCTTAAAAAAAAATCTCCTGGTTTCGTATATATTCATAACACCTCTAGTGTGGAAAACCCCTCTATGAATGCATACGAAACATACAGGCACCCCCTCGGTATTAACACTACCCTACTTACTACTATGCTGAAGCCCCGACCATTTTACGCTAGCTTTCTAACCGCTGTCAGCTAGCCTATAGCTCTAGATTTTCTCTCAATTAACATTTAACTTAATATACACAATAAACTTACAAGCAAACTTTAGTCTATCTATCCTAGTTTCGATTTTACTATTATCCATTCTCAACTAGCTCTCTTAGCTTGTTACCTACTGATTATTCTCCCTAACTTATTTTAGCTTAGACCAACCTGTCATAGTAACTAAATATACTAACAAGACCCTTTCTCACCTCTTACTTCAAAAGAACCCCATTCATAATTGTCCTACGTAATTGTTAAACGAGTCAAAACCCGCCTTGGTCGGCTTACCATCTTACTGTACCGATTGTACCAGATGCTAGGCGACCAACATCCAATGCTGCCAACGTTCGATACTTCCAGGGTCGTACACCCGGAAGTCGTATTCAAACCAATTGAAATCAATTGTATTCCATACTTATCTTCTTTATTACATTATTCATATTAATAAAAAAGATATTTAGAAAATCGTGTTTTTTTTCAATTTCCTTGAGTTTCTTCTTTTCCTATTATCATTACTTATACTAAATATAAAATTGTTTAATTACAATTCTTCCGTGTTTATTTACTTTACTTACTTCCCTATTGCTCTTCCAAACATACTTACGTTTACCTTCATGCCCCTACCCCTACGACTTAATCTATATCGCACTGATAAAACAATTAAAATAGTACTCCTAAACATATGCATGCAAACCACCATATCTCATATTAAACTTACACGCTACACGCGCTCATACTTACTTATTGACATACATACATATGTACATGGCACATGCGCTTGTCATTATGGCGTCTGCCAAAAATGTCAACGCATCATATTACCCGTGTACGTTTTGAGTGGCTACAAACTTAATAACGTATTGCATAACCGCCCCGGTTATTGACTCTGCTGCTCATGCGACTACCTAAACCGCACAAACAAACAAAAAATATATATGCATTTATTTGTTTCCCATTTTTTTTTCTTCATTCTTTATTGAAGTCATATTTTCAGCTCGCAAAAATTATTTCTTTTACTACTTCACGCGGGCATTTGTACACTGTCTCGCCCTTGAATCATAATATATGGTTTCATTCTTTCATACCGCTGTCTTGCTTACCTTTAATTTTCTTCGTTTTCAAGGTTGAAATTATTATTTAATAAAAATTTCACTCATTTCAGCCGTCACTTTCCGCACGAACTGAATTTTGGGATAGGTCAAGCAAAGAAAGCCTCTGCTTCAATTCACTCATCATTGCAACCAGTTTCACACTAAAATTCTTAATTCGATCTTTAGGGCTTCAACAGATTGTTATGGAAACGTCTCAATTTGTTTCGTATCCTAATCTCTGTCGTTACTGGCCCCAAAATTGTTTCTACTTTATATGGACCAAGCCAAAGATGGGAAAATTTGTTCTTCTTGTTATTGTTACGCAGTAAAACATTGTCCCCAGCAACGAACTGCACGGGATTAGCGGAAGCATCATATTGCTTCTTGGATACCTCTTTTGCCCTTTCCTGCGCCTTCCAAGCCAACTTGTGCCCTTTCTGCACTTGATAACGTAACAGATGTGGTAGTCGTATGTATTATATAAAGGCGCTGGCTCTCGTTTCAAATTCGATTGCATTTGAGGTTGGAAACCATACAACGTGAAAATTGGCGTCTGGTTAGTGGATGCGTGTACAGTGTTGTTGTGCACATGCATTGCTGACGCCAACCACTGGTCCCAGTTCGATCCATCCTCCTTCACAAAATGCCTCAAGTATTCAGCTAGCGGTCGGTGGCTACGTTCAAACGAATTGTTAGCCTGAGGGTGATACGGTGATGTGAAGTTTCTTCACCTTTGGCAGTTTACACGTTTCAGAAAAAATTCTCGAAATGAAATTAGTGCCGTTATCTGTTACAAGTATCTTTGGGACACCTAATTTTGCTACAACTTCCCCAAATAAAATCCTAGCTACCGTGGTTGCCTCCGCATCCGGCATGGCAACCGCTATAAAGTATTTTGATAGCTCGTCCTGGAATGTTAGGATGTATTTATTCCCAGACGAGCTCTCGGGCAATGGTCCCACCATATCCATGAACACCTTTCCGAATGGTCTGTTAGCAGTGTCCGTTAGTTGCATAGGCATCCTTGATAGCCTTGATACCTTGTTCTTCTGACAACTTTTACACCCAGCGATGAGTTTCCGTACATCCAACATCACTATAGGCCACCTATAGTTCTTGCGTATACGCCTATACGTCTTCATGAAATCCTGGTGACCCCCTAAAGGAGATTTATGGTAATCTTTTAACACCGTTTCAATCTCCTTCTGGTCCGTCAGTTCAATTACAGCGTCCGCAACAAAAGGTAATTCTGGAGTCGTACCGTCACCCATGGCGTTCCCCTGCTTCGCGGAGTCATCCACAATACTCTTTCGCTCCCTTACTTGCGCTCTTGTTTGGACAGCTGCTATCCGCGGTGCTGTGTTACACCTCTCGGCTGCTGAAAATCTCGCTTTCTCCCTTAACCGAGTTATTACCTGTTGGACTCTCGCTGCTGTATCCTCAAGCGCTTTCCGCAAATATTCCTGTTCTTGTACGTTTATATCATCCAATCTAGCGAGACACTGTCTCAACCCCTCACTGATGAACCTGTATGCTAAACAGTCTTTCGTGATGCCAAAAGAAGCTGCCGGCGCTTCCAAAAACCGCAGTTCCACTTTTACCCTGTCTAACTCAATCCATGCCCTCACTATTATTCGTTCCCTTTTTGACCTTTCCGTTTGCCCATCATTGATGGCATATCTCGCGATATTCTCAGTGATTCTTAGAACACTCGTATTTTGCGGCGCCCTACTCAGCGCATCCGCATTCAAATTGGTTTTCCCTGGCTTATATACAATATCAAATGTGTACTCGGACAGCTTATGCCTGAACCGTGCCAGTCTATACATTTGATCCTTTAAATTTACGATTCCCCTTAGCAGTTGGTGGTCGGTATAAACCGTGAACTGCCTCCCCAAAAGGTATGATCTAAAGTTACGAGTGGCCCAAACTATAGCGAGCATCTCCCTCTCTATCATAGAGTACCGCTTCTCGGTCTCGCTCAGCGCTCTACTCGCGAAAGCTATAGGATGATCGCTACCCTCTTGTTCCTGCGAAAGAACCGCTCCCAGAGCTTCACCACTGGCGTCTGTTGTTAAAATGAAATGCTTATTAAAGTCCGGGTAAATCAGGATGGGCGGTGTCGTAATAGCCAATTTCAAACCTTCGAACGCCTGTTGGCATGACACCGTCCATTCGAATTGTGTGTCCTTATGTAGCAATTTCGTGATTGGCAGCGACAACTGTGCCATATTTTTCACGAATTTCCTATAATAATTTGCTAAACCTTTTTGACCTTTCCGTTTGCCCATCATTGATCGCATATCCCGCGATATTCTCAGTGATTCTCAGAACATTCGTATTTTGCGGCGCCCTACTCAGCGCATCCGCATTCAAATTGGTTTTCCCTGGCTTATATACAATATCAACTGTGTACTCGGACAGCTTATGCCTGAACCGTGCCAGTCTATACGTTTGATCCTCTAAATTTACGATTCCCCTTAGCGGTTGGTGGTCGGTATAAACCGTGAACTGCTTCCCCAAAAGGTATGATCTAAAGTTACGAGTGGCCCAAACTATAGCGAGCATCTCCCTCTCTATCATAGAGTACCGCTTCTCGGTCTCGCTCAGCGCTCTACTCGCGAAAGCCATAGGATGATCGCGACCCTCTTGTTCCTGCGAAAGAACCGCTCCCAGAGCTTCACCACTGGCGTCTGTCGTTAAAATGAAATGCTTATTAAAGTCCGGGTAAATCAGGATGGGTGGTGTCGTAATAGCCAATTTGAAACCTTCGAACGTCTGTTGGCATGACACCGTCCATTCGAATTGTGTGTCCTTATGTAGCAATTTCGTGATTGGCAGCGACAACTGTGCCATATTTTTCACGAATTTCCTATAATAATTTGCCAAACCAAGAAAAGCTTGTCCGTCCTTCCTGTTTCTTGGCTGAGCAATATTCTCGACGTTTTCTATCTTCGCAGGATCAGGAAGCGCACCTTTCTCAGTACACTTGTGTCCCAGATAGACCACCTCGCATCGCAGGAAGTTACACTTCTTCATGTTGAGCTTGAGACCATGCTCCCTCAATTGATCCAGAACTTTACTAAACTTGCTACTGTGGTCTGACAGATTCCTTTCATATACCACTCCTCCTCATTCAAAATACTCCCCTCATTCAAAATACTCCTCCTCATTCAAAATACTCCCCGTTCCCAATTCGTTTTTCTGTTTCTCCGCTCTCTCGGTATTCTCCCGAGACTTTTCTTGCACTACAAAATCACTCGCATCGCTCACTTCTCTAATGTCGTACTCCGAGATATTGGAACATGTTGCCTCGTAATTCTGATCCCATACTACGTACGATTCTTGAGTGTTCAGCACTGGTGCCTCGACTGTATAATCTGTGGCGTATGCCAAAGTATCGCTGATATGCACGCCAGGCTGTATCTCTTGCCTGTTTACTATTGTTAAACCCTCTTTCACAGGTACCCTTACCTTCTTTACATTTACCCTTTATTTACATTACATTTGCCCTAGCCTTCGCTATGCCTTCTGATTAATTTTCCTGCTCCCTGCTTAAACTGTCCCTCCGTGTTCTACTCTGGTTCCTTCCTCTACTGTCCCTTGCACAAAGTCTAAAATTGTTCACAGTTTTCCCGATCCCATTGCATACGGATAAGCGTTTACGTACTGTATCTATTATAGAGCAATTCCACAAATTATCTCTTCCCAGTATTCCATCTGCCGGGATACCGTCTTGGGTCTGGATAATGTGGAAATCCCATTCCAAATTCTCAGCATGGTGAATATCGAGTTTCACTAGGCAAAGGGTTTTAACACTTCCCCCAAATGCCCCGCTTAAACTGCTTATTCTGCATGCTTGTACATTGGGAAATAACCTCATGGATTCAGCCTTTATTAGACTATTGTCCGCACCTGTGTCCGGCAATAATACCAGATGACCTGCTTTTGCTGCGTTGCACGGAATGATCACATAAGAATCATCCGTGTAGGTAGACTGACTGTTGAAATTGTTAGCCAAAAAATGTTTATATCGCGGAGGATCTCTACACATACGAGTATCTCTCATAAACCTAGCGGTGCTAGCAAAAAGTATACTTAAACACGATTTAAAATTTGCCGTACCATCATTCATCTTCCCCATGCAGTTTTTTAAACATGCTGACATGCCCTTGGCCGGCTGAATTACCTGTCTGCATCGTTCACTAATATTATATAAAATTTGTTCCTATATATATTAATATACCAGGGAGGTAGTTCCTGACTAACCTCACTGCTCGCTGGCGAATTACCTAAAACAGGCTTAGCAATAGACAAAAAAAATTTATTGTCCCTAAGAGTGCTGTATCCTGTATCTTCGGAGTTTGTGGTCTCGCGACTGTCGCTGATGTGAAAACCACGTTTGGTGCCTGTATATTAGCAGTGTTCTGGGGTTTCCAACCTCTAGGCCGAGGTTGGCCCCCTACCGGTTTCCCTGATTCTGCCTGTTGCTGTTCCTCGCGAAACAGTTCTCTACCATATCACCAATGCGCCCACATCTCGTACAGGTCGGTTGGCGACTTCCTTTCCGTTCGTTCCTTGCATCGTATGATTGGTTTTGCTGCGAACCATAGGTATGATGGTTATTACTTGTACCGCCCGTGTTCTGCTACCATGTGCGGTCCCCTGGGTTACCACGAGGCAACACGGGTCTCTGCTGACTGGCAATGGTACTTTGCTGCTGATTTCCGAAGCTTTCTCTGGAGTAGTACTGTCTACCCTGTTGCCTTGCTGATGCATTCCTTGGACAACTCATCCCTCTTTGGTGTCCACAATTACCGCAATCCTCACAAAACGGAGTATTCCTCCTCATCCGGCACTCATCCCAGAAATGCCCGTGCCTATTACAAAATGAGCATACGACCTCTACAGCCGGTCATCTCCATGGTCCATTCCCCGTTTCTCATTACCCCCCAATTCTCGTCCAGCATATGCCCCCCGTCGTCGCTCTTTGCTGAATGGCCACCTCTGCAGACGTAACGACCTCTATCAAATCTGCCATTGATCATTGTGTCAGACCTAGCGTGTAATTGGCCAAGTCTCTATTTACTAAACCGGCCTTGAACACCGTCACCATGGCCCTCTCTATTTGCGATTTGTATACCGACGCACTTTCAGGGAATTGCCTGTTTGCTTCTGCACTCGCTGCACACCCCAGTGACTGGAGCCTACGGCCCCAGGCTCTCAATTCCTCTCCGGCCTTCTGAGTAGACTCCTGGATCTCTCTTATGAGTACGTCGTACGATTTTTGTTTCAAGTATGTCCTGTCCAGAAGAGCATATAAATCAGTCAGGTTGTCTACTGGGCTATGTGCCAACAAATCAAACGCGCCCCCTGTGTTTCACTGTCTTATGCATCTTATCAAGTGTTCAACCTCCGCTCCCGGAAGACTTTGGTGGGCAAGTTCGCATCCTTCCTTGAACCTCCTGATTTCCGTCCTGAGATCGTAAATCTCAATGCCAGAAAACATAGGCACAAGCTTCTCCACAGCTTTGGCCACCTCCAGAATGCTCATTCTGACTATCGAGTATAAATATCCCGTTGAATAACCCAATCTCAAAAAAAATCTCCATTCATCTGTTCATCCCAAATGCCAGAACAGATTGTGTATCCCAATTACAAATAAAACCCAATAATTGTTAAAACTTGTTATTAACTTATTCCAACATTTTTTTATTTCATCTTAATGATAAATACAAATTTATTAACCAACATTTCACCGTAAATTCCCTCCAAATATCACAAGTTCCATATCCGCTGTCTACCGGCCTCCATTAAGTCCTTCCATCAATGCAAATTGGTCCTTGGATTCTTCACAGATACACCTGGATTTCCTCACATGTATCCCCATAACCAATCACCAACTTTAATACTCCAAAAAAAAGAAGATCCTACCTATTCGCAAAAACCGAAATCGGATTTACAGGCAAAAATGTCTTGATCCACTCCCGGAAATTCGAATCCATATTTAAAAATAAACCCGTAACGTATGCGCATCGTAATAATAGCATTTAAATGTTTTCTTCAACATTGCTACGCAAATCGTAGTTTCCGAACTACAAAAACTTTGATGCAACAACACGTTTTGTCGGCACCTCTTCACCTAATACCCTACACTTAAAATGCCAAATATTTAAATCAATCTTTATTTTGATTTCAAAACAATATAAATTGAATCGTATAAATGTCCCTACCGACAAACAAACACAAATCCCCTATCATAACCGTACGAACCCTATACCGTGGCGCTTTCTTTCCAAACCAAACCAACCGGTATACATAAGTTCGCAATTCAATAACGCAAAAACCGTGAATTAGCAGACACGATCCACATCCCCCGAGAATGCTGAAACAAGAAGTATTAAAAAGTATGAGCCTAATCTCAGTGAAACAAACCTATACAACCTGACCATTAACAATTTTTTTCGAATCAACCTAATGTCACCTAACCGCAACGGCTATTCAGCCCCGATGCTGCTTCTTCTGCATGACCGGAGCAAAAGCGCAAACACGGCCACCGAAGAATCGTCCACAAAATTCACTTAAATACTACAATGTCCTAATATAAGCATACTTACCAATATCCTTGCTGTCTCCATTGAACTCTTTTGAGTTGGTTATCCTGACGTTAGTAGTAGTAGTATCCCGTTGGTGGATTCCCGCGTAGGAGTGCTCTTTTCCTGGCACTCGACGTTGGATCCTACCGGCTGCGCCAAAATGTTCTGTTATCTGCTTGTTGTCGGGGCGTCCTTGTCGCTGCCTCTCCTGAGCGTGCACCTGTAACCCAAAATCACTTTCTTTAAATAAACACTGCATTATGTTTGGTTTAAAACAACAAGAAGCTTTATTGTTAAAATACTAGTTCTTATATACTATTTACAAATAAACATTACAGTCTACGTCTTGACTTTTCTGGTGATCCAGTTACGCAATTGTTATTTGGTGTCAGTGGCTTAAGCCAACTGACCTACTGAAAGTAACAGTATCGTCGGTGCATTCTAAATGCCCCTCGTCAGCTTGACTGCGGAACTGTAACACCCTAAAAGTTTACATCATAATTAATACATAAATACTGTTCATTTACAATATTTGCACCCTAAAAATATGTGCGCTCTTAATGAATTTAATAGGAGCCGGTGCTGTGAGTCAACTACGCGTAGGTAGCTTGATTCTAACTCACAACACCTATCTGAATCTATTATTGTAATTATTAAACTTTTATTCGATCTAATTGAACTAACGAAAAAATTATACTTACTGCCATACGTAATTATTCAAACGTACGTTCGCATATTCGTTCTGTATACACAAATATACTTACCACCGCAGAGGTTTCCGTAGTTTGCGCCTTCAAGTTCGTGGCCTGCAGTAATATATACGCATCATATTTCCATGCAGTCACCGCCTCATGTATGTGACTATGTGTATACATACGTTGTGTATAAAACGTTTAGTTTCATATTCTTTACCCAAGACGGCGTTTTAATATTTTGCTGAATTGCTTTCAATTTGTTTAAATTTTTTTATTATTTTATATTTAAATAAAAAATAATTTTTTTTTCGTGTATTTGATTTACCGCGCTTCATTCGGATATAGTGCCCAAAAGCATATTTTTATCACGTCATTTTTTAAAACGACCATTGGCACACTTCCGCTGATATTCACTTTGGAAGTTCAAACTGTGCTATTTGATATACGAACGTGGTATCTGTTGGTATTCGTTGTTCTTCTTGTGTTTAAACTTGTAAAACACTGCCACCACATGTCCCTAACTGTGTGGTCTCATATGGAATAATTTTAATAAATTATGTAGTTGCCATCTTGCCCTTAATTGTTACCATTGTTGTAACTGGACTACGGATCTCTGCTATCGTATATGTCAAAGTCAAATCCGCAAAGCGCTTTGTTCATACATGCACAGAATTATTGTGCACATATATTGCTACGGTCAACCATTGATCCCAATTCGAGCCATCTTCCTTGGCAAAGCTGCACAAGTACTTGGACAGATGTCGATGATCAGACAAATGGTGAGGTTGAGAATATGAATAGGCCCCTGATGAAACGCTTGGAAATAGCGAACAAGAGGAATGTGCTAGAAGATATTCAAAAATTTGTTCACATGTATAATGCATCACATAGCATGTTGGAGTCCTGTGAGCTACCATGTCCCACAACGGCGAGCGGCCGGGCAGCGGCCCTCATGCGACTGCAACTCCACAGCGTTCAATTGCGACTGCACTTAACAATGCAAGTGCAAGTACACACAGTTCGCACTCAAACCAGATCCAATGTGCAAAAGTGTCTCTGGCACTCTCTGCGCATGCGCCCTCTTGGAGCGCTCAATGTTCAACACCCAGCCCAACGGCGTCCATAACTAAAGAGTGCAAACAGCTTCCATCCACGTCTCTCTCTCACTCGTCCGATCGTGCTAGAACAAATTCGCCAACAGTGGCTGAGCGCACTGAAAATGCACTCACACCAACCATCAATGCAAACCACTCAACCAAAAATTTTTCAAACAACCCAGCAGGGAAATGTGGAACATCACAAACTGGTTTAGATAGGTATATCCTTATAAACAAGCGCAAGCGAAGCCCAAAATCGAATGCAATCAAATCTAACATCGCAAAAATCAACAAAACTAGCGAGAGCCTAATATCTAGTAATAATCGCTTCGCACTACTTCAAATTGCTGAGGAGGCAGACGCACCCAAACCTAATATTATATTCAAACCACCTCCCATTTACCTACGAGAACGTAACTCCAGTAAATTAGTTGCAAAGCTTACCGAGCTCATTGGTCCTAAAAATGTCCATGTCCACCCCTCTTGTTAAAGGAAATATCCAGGAAACAAAAATCCAAATACATAGTGAGAGCAATTACAGAGTGGTTATAAGAAACTTCGACACTGAGAAAAAAAGCTACTACACCTATCAGCTTAAAAGTAGCAAAGGCCTTACCATTGTCATAAAGGGACTTCAATTGGATATTCCCCCCGTTGAAGTCAAAGAAGCACTACATGAAGCAGGGTTCGCTGCCCGCTCTATTATAAATATAATAAATCGCAACAGAATCCCTCAGCCATTGTTTCGCGTAGAATTGGAGCCTCAAACCCAAAAGCTTAAACAAGCAGAAGTGCATGGTATTTATAATCTCCGCTATCTTATGCATCGTAGAATTATAGTGGAGGAGCCACTCAACAGAAACGACCTAGTTCAATGTTCTAATTGCCAAGAATTTGGACACACAAGGTCGTACTGCACACTTCGTAGTGTATGTGTTGCCTGTGGTGATTTACACCCCACATCAGAGTGTACAAAGTCTCAAACTGATAGAGCTGCTAGAAAGTGCAGTAATTGTGGTGGTACCCATACTGCCAACTACAGAGGTTGCCCTGTTTACCAGGAAATTAAGAACAATGACCCTCAGTTAAAGAATAAGCGCACTCAACCAGAAGTCAATCCCATACCCCGACACAGGAACGACGTATGCATTGGTACTTAAGTTAGGGAAGGATCAGCAGTCCGGGACTGGTACAAATCTCCACAATTTTGAAGGAATGATAGCAACGCGCACACAATGTATGACGCAGTTCATGACCTCCATACAAACAATGATTCAAGAAATGATGAGAAACCAAAACCAGCTCATGCAGCTTCTGCTATCTCAGAAATGAACGTACTTAAGATCTGTCAATGGAATGCAAACGGTGTAAGCCAGCACAAGTTAGAAATCAACAAATTTTTACTCACTAATGAAATCGACATACTTCTTATATCCGAAACCCATCTAACCGAAAAACACAATTTTTACATACCGGGATATAAATTCTATAATACAAAGCATCTCGCTGGTAAAACGCATGGTGGCACTGGAATCCTAATCAAACAAAGAATAAAACACTTCGCTATGGAAGAATACAACCAGGAGTACCTTCCAGCAACATCAATTTGTCTGGACGGATGGGAGGATAACTTAACAATATCCGCTGTGTACTGCCCACCTTGATTTAAAATAACAACTAACCAGTTCTCAGATCTACACTTGGAACATGTTTTCTAGCTACACGGCTAACAACACTAAAAAGAAAACAATTATATAACTCCATGCTTTCTAACACCAAGATTGATATTATCTCTTCAGGACAACCATCGTACTGGCCGACAGACCCACGCAACATCCCTGACCTTATTGATTTTGGAGATGCTAGAAACCTAAAACGAGAGCAACTCAAAGTAGAACACCTTAATGACCTCTCTTCAGATCCCTCTCCTATTATAATACATCTCAACAAAAATTGACGCCCGACATTGAAACATTTCTGGAACAATTTACCTCGACCCTAAGATTAGCTGTGCTCCACTCTGCATACAAGCGTGACAACAACTGCAACATCATCCGGCGCCCACAAACCTCAACCCAAATCGATATTCTCCTTATTGAAAAAAGGAGGACACGTCGTGAATGGCAAAAATCCAGGTCCCCTTTCCTAAAACGGAAGTTATCTATTGCCAGTGAAAACTTGAGAAAAGTCTTGCATCTAGAATCAAATCGACCAATATATCCAAAACCTTTCACCGACTGACGTCACCAACTACTCACTATGGAAAGCTGTCAGAGAAACGAAACCGCCTACACGCGGAATTCCACCGATTAGTACAAAAAGCGGAAACTGAGCAAGAAGATGATGAAAAGTCTGCTGTTTTCGGAGAACACTTAAGAGATGCTTTTACCCCCAACCCACCTCGCAATACTAATAACCTAATATTAATCCCCCGCCAGATACAACATGCTCGCCTATTAACTTAAAAACAAAAGAAGTGAGTAATGCAATTAGTAACCTTGCTCTTAACAAAGTCTCAGGACATTACTGGAAAAATGATCAAGGAGTTACCCCAAATGGCCATCATCTTACTTACTTCACTACTTAATGGCTTGTTGCGCTTATGATACTTTCCTAATGCCTGGAAAGTATCAGTAATCTCAATGATCCCGAAACCAGGAAAAGACCTTACAATCGTCATCATATAGGCCGATTAGCCTCCTGCCTATCTTATCAAAACTCTTGCAAAACTAATGCCGCATATAAAAAAAGGCACTATTCCTACTCACCAATTTGGCTTCCGCGAACACCATAGTACAATAGAGCAGGTTCATCGAATAGTGAACGAGATAAAAAACGCATTCGACAAAAAGCAATATTGTTCAGCCGTCTTTTTAGATGTGGCGCAGGCGTTTGACAAGGTCTGGCACAAGGGGCTTATTTATAAAAGCAAAAAACTGTTGCCCACAAAAGGACACCAAATATTGGAATCGTATCTGAGGGGCAGAAAGTTCAAGGTAAGGTACAATAATGCTTACTATAAATGCTATGACATAAAAGCTAGCGTACCAAAAGGAAGCATGCTAGGTCCGGTGTTGTAACTACTATATACCTCAGATCTGCCTACCAATAAATACTTAACAACAGCAACTTTCGCCGATGATACGGCTATCCTTAGCAATCATCCAAATTCCAAAATCGCATCCCGTGACTTAGAAGATCATCTGGTGCTAGTAACAAATTGGTTGGCTGACTGGCGAATTAACGTTAACGAATCGAAAAATACGCATATTACCTTTACTATAAAAAAGGTACATGTCCAGCCATAAAACTAAATAACTCTCCTATTCCACAAGCAAAGGAGGTGAAGTACCTAGGAATTCATCTTGACATACTTTGGATGGTGATAGTCAGCGCTAGGACACCGCCTGGAAAGGCACGACTACCCCGTCATGTTGAAGGAAACCATCCTGATACTTTATGAACCTGGTTATGTCCATAACATTAATCGGTGACAGCTCTGTCAGGCTTTTAAGAAATGGGGCACCAAAGGTGCGAATTCTTCTTCTGCTCAAGGATGGTCAGTTGCAAATGAGGTGGAAAACCGTCTCGTCCTCCTCCTCGAAGCCACAGCATCGGCAAAAGTCATTTGAGGGTAGGCCCAGTCTTTCTGCATGCTGTCCCATTATGCAGTGGCCGGTCAAAACCGACACAGTTGTCGACAGTGATACGCGATCAAGTCGAAGAAGTTGACTGGTTCTGTTTTTGTCCATTCTTGCCCAAGTTAGTCTAGCCGTGTGGTAGGATTCCTCGTTAGCCAAGGATTTGTAGGCGTCAGCCAGATATTTCCGTTTGATTTCGAGCTTGACTGCTGCCAGTGGATTGCCGATGTTTACGGAGGGGTGAATGCAGGTTCCAGAGGAGGGGTGATAAAACACCCCCTTGTGGCGTGCCCCTGTTAACAAACCTCCTAGATTGGGCACTGCCGATCGTGGAAGTGATGATTCTAGATTTTAGTAGAAGCTCTTTCAATTTAAGAAGGCCTGAATTTAAGTTAAGGTTCTAGAGTGCGGAAATGACAGCGTTGGGGCATACATTGTTGAATGCTCCCTCGATATCCAGAAATATGGCAAGAGTGAATTCCTTGTACGACAAGAATTTGTCAACTTGAGAAATGAGAGAATGAAGTGCTGTTTCAACCGAATTGCTGTTTGTAATTCTGTTTCAAGCGTGTTGAGATACAGAGAGAAGAGAAGGGTTGAGCGATGTCCTGATATGTAGGTCAAGTGCTCTTTCTAGAACCTTAAGAAGAAAGGATGTTAGACTAATGGGTCTGTAATCCTCTGCTTTGGTGTGTGAGGCCTTCCCAACTTTTGGGATGAAGACGACCCTAGCCGTGCGCCAGTAAGGGAATATATTGCAATCTGAGGCTTGCATTATATATTTGTAGTAGTCATGGAAGGATAATCCCTTCCCCATTTTGGATATCGGCAGGAATGATGCCGTCGGGTCTGGCTTAAAGGTTTGAATGGACCACTCAAGATGACTTTTTGTCACTTGGAATGTGGGGAGGCTATCATGGGAAAACGGCTCCACCTGGTAGTGTGCTTGATCCGCAGAGACTAAACTCCCTGTGAAAGGGCTGTCTAGTAGGATATCAAGGGTTTCGGCGCTTGAGTGAGTCCAGCTGACATCTGGTTTTTGGATACAGTCAATGGCTTTGTTAGAGGAGTGTAGAATGCTTTCGCAAAATTTCCTCCATGACGCTCGTTTCTCTCGCCTAATGGCGTATTTAAACTATTTTTGTTTATTTTTGAAAGGGGCCCAATCAGCTGTAACTTTAGCTTTGTGGAAAAGGATTCTACAAGTTTTGCGAAGGATTACAATTTCCGAGTTCCGCCACGGAGGTTTAGGTTTGCCCCGTGGTTCTGGAGTGATGCAAGAAATATGAGTGGATTTTTTTAAATTTGTGGTCAGATCGTCGACCGTCCGATCAATGTCGGGACAGTTGTGGTTTAAGAGGTCCTGTATTGCCTGTAGTCCCCTCGATTCAATGTGAAAGGTGATATAGCAGTGGTCCGAAAAGGAGCATTCCTGTGAGACGAACCAACTGCTTATCATGTTGGAGTAGTTATCGCTGACGAGGGTGATGTCAAGCACTTCCTTGCTGATGGATGTAAGGAAGGTCGGCTCATTTCCGCGGTTAGCAATGCCTAAGGTATTTGGAATGATAAAGTCGAAAAGACACTCACCTCGATTATTTGTGCCGGAGCAGCCCCATATTTCGTAATGGGCATTGGCATCGGCGCCGATAATTACCGGAATCTGTTTTTGGTGGGCTACAGCAACCAGTTGCTTTAGTATGTCTGGTGGCGGAGAGTCGCCATAGTCATGAGCCATGTACTTAGAGGAGATCCAGAAGGTCCGTGGACCCATTTCAATGGCCATGGCAACATTGCCTTTGTCACTGAATCTAGGGAGTACAAGAACGTTAACGCTGTTTTTTACCGGAATGCAGGATCTTGGTTTACCTTGATCCTCGATATATACCATACGATAGCCGTATGCATTCAGTCCAGAAACCCGGTCATTAACGACCCAAGGTTCTTGGGTGAGAATGAGCTCCTCCCCTATATCCGAGAGGCGGAGAAGTACCTTCAGCATAGTCTGGAATAGTGATTATTGTGGAATTCAACTCTTCCTCTTCGGACATTGGAGAGATGTATCCACCAGCCGCATCCGTGTCCATGTGGTCGAAGAATTCTCCGACAAGTTCGGAAGCTGAGAAGCGGCTGCTTCTGGTTGTTCCGGAGCACATACCCTCATTGTCACTACCCGGCAAAGGGGTGAGAGCCGGGCCCGAGCAGCTAGGCTCATTGGCAATGCCTTGTGGGACAGCACCAGCTTGGGGAGGCTGTTGGGGCTTGGGCATCGACCTTGTAGATGCGGAGAGTGATGGCTCCAAAGCCATAATTAATCACCCCCTCGCGGGAGTTGATGGGAACAAGGGATTTCTCGTTCAAAATGATGGTGACCTCACGCAAAGTGCCTTTGGGGTCACCAACTTGCGCGAGCTTCCAGTCATCGGTGGGAAGATCGGTATTGCTGAGCTTGAGGATTTTTAAGATTGCCTCAGGCTCAGAGGGCTCGGCAGGAAGCCATGTTTTGGAGCGAGGGCGTTGGGGAACCTGGTCCAGAGGTACAGCATTGAGCTTTGCACCCGGCCAGATCTCACCTACCCTATTGTGTAACGAGTCTTTTTATAGCTGGGGTAAAACTCAGCGGCTCCAGGGGTCGTATACAGAAAAATATAAAAATCCTGCGAGCTAAATTGATTTCAGTGTATTTATTTAGTATATTGATTATGGACTCTTGTTAGTCCTTACTCGAAACAATTCAACTTCCTTAATTCTATGTTTGTATAAATAACTTATTCAATGTGTACTTGTTTTCATGTCTCTACGTCCCGGTAAGTGTGTGTCTCTGTGACTCAGTGGGAGAACGATTAAAAACCAGAAGCTCTCACTGAGTTCCTATGGTCTCTGTACGGCGTATGACTTAGTGGGAAAACGATTAAAAAACCAGAGGTTCCCTCTAAGTCCCTAAGTCTCGGTGGCGTATGTGTCTCAGTGATTCAGTGGGAGAACGATTAAAAACCAGAGACTCTCACTGAATCCCTATAGTCTCTGTCTGTGTATGGTTTAGCGAGAAAATGATTAAAAAACCAGATGTTCTCGCTAAACTTTCTGTGTTCGTATTGTACTTTGTATGGCGTAGAGCTGTTGCTAGTCAGGATGTTGGTGATCGACGAAGAGACCTACTGCTTGGGCTACGTGGTTTATATAGGCGCAGGTCGCAGCGGCTGACACATGTTGTTATTGGCGGGCCACCGTTGTGTAACTTTACTTCCGTTTGGCGGGCTCGCTTGTTGTTGTTGTAGCCAGGCTTGTTGTTGTGGCAGTCAGGCTTGTTGTTGCAGTATTTTGCCCTTGGGCCACCTTCAACTTCTGACGGTCAGCCACCTCACTCCAACGGTCCCTGGTTGGCCTGTAGTATTGTTGGCTGCAAAGCAGCGCTGTCCGGAATCCTGTGGTTTTGTTGTTGTTAAATATTTTATGTTCACTTTAACTGGCAACCAGCATTTCATTTGCATTCCTCCTTCTGCTTCGTACTTGCTGGTCGTTGGCGTGGTGGTTGCTCTGTCGTTGTCCCTCTTGTGCTTTGCTCTCGTTTCTTCGTGTTGTTAGTGTAAAATTACCGAGCGAGCGCACTCGGCAAATTCCACCTCGTGAGTTCGTGCACTCACCTTCTCTTGTCCTGCATGTAGTTGTTGTATTCTTCATCGCTGTGTTGTTCCTCTCTTCGCAAGCGTAGCGCTGGTTGGCAAGATCGTTGGCTGTGGTGGTCGCTTTTGTTGTAATTGCTATTATTCCAACTGGTCTAATATGCTGCTGCTGATCTGTGCTCCTGCCACGGCCGCGCTAATTGGTTACAACGTTTGTAGTTTTTTTCGTTAAGTTTTCACTGCAGTTGCTTCGGTTGGCATTGTGGACGTTTCCTCGATGCAATTATTCGGTTCTGTTATTCATGATGTTTGTGTGTATATAGTTTCGTAGCGACTCTGTCACCTGTAGTGTGGGCCAAAATTTCCCACAGAAGATTTTAGTTCTTACACGCCCTCCCCACTTTGCGGGCGAAAATAGACGGTGCTTTATCTCGCACGCGCACAACTCGATATGGTGGTAAGTCAAATGCGGCCGTACCTCCTTGGTGTGTGGTTCTTTATTACTTGAATCAGGCTTAGTGGTAGTTGGGCCGCTTTTGGTCCATCTAGCTCTGCATTGTTCTCGATTACCATTTCAGTCCATTGTATTTCTGGTGAGTCGGTTGTGTTAATTGCTGACTTCTGTGTGTTCAGGGTTTCTTTTTGCCGCTTGCAATCTCCTTCATGTGAGCTGTCGGAGTCTGATGAATTTCGCCTTTCGGGCGCGGGCTTCGTCAAACAATGCTTTCGGTAGCCTTGGCTCTCGTCCTTGTACCAGGTAAGCAGGGCTATATCCCGTAGTTTCCGAGACGCTGGAATTTATCGCTAGTGTGAACTCTGGCAGCAGATTGTCCCAAGTTCGCAGTTGTTTGTTGGCGAGCTGGGCTATCATTGTTTTCAGTGTACGATTAGTACGCTCAACCGCATTCTCTTGAGGCGTATAAAGTGCAGTGAATTGATGACGCATGCCGTAGTACTGTGTGAACTTGTGAAATGCGTTACTGGTGAACTGGGATCCATTATCTGTAACTAGAACTTTTCGGGCCCCAAAACGGGCCATAATGCATTCTCGGAAAGCTCGTGGAAGGGTTTCAGTGGTGGCATTCCGGAGTGCTACCATTTCGGTCCATTTTGTAAACTTATCGTGGAACACAACTAACATGGTATTTCCATGCG
The DNA here is from genome assembly GCA_920105625.2 of Clusia tigrina. Classification (NCBI taxonomy): domain Eukaryota; kingdom Metazoa; phylum Arthropoda; class Insecta; order Diptera; family Clusiidae; genus Clusia; species Clusia tigrina. The sequence goes on along the minus strand of OV050030.1, from coordinate 81,804,977 downwards.
TGGAGCGAGGTAGTGGTCCCACAAAGTCCGCACAGAGAATGGCCCATAGCTCATCAGGTATCTGAGTCAACATTTTCCTTGCAGGCTGCTGTTGGCTGCTCTTGTATTGTTGACACAGTTTACACTTACGTATCGGCTAACGTCTCGGAAAAACCCTGGCCAATAATATCGGTTGGCAACTCGAGCAATAGTTTTTCTAATGCCCAGATGCCCTGCTGTTGGCGCGTCGTGGTTTTCCTTTAGGACGCGCTCCCTCAGTGGTCGTGCGACGCACAGCTTCCACGGAGTGCAATCTTCATCGCCCTTTCGATTCGGAATATGCCGGTAAAGCTCTCCACTCTCCATGGTGTAATCGGAATACTTTATGGGTTCGGCTAGCACTTCTGCTATTTGCTTTTTCCACCAGCTGCAGTTCGGTTCCGGTTCCGTCTGTACTCTGATACCACGCGCAGGTTCTACGGGTTGCCTTGAGAGTGCGTCGGCTAACACGTTAAGTTTACCTCGCCTGTATTGTACCTCAAACGAGTGCTGTTGCAGCTCCAGTGCCCACCTGTATATGCGTCCAGAAGGACTCTCAATAGAATTTAACCATATGAGCGACAGATGGTCTGTAGCCCTCGAGATATGGCCGCATCTTTCTTATGCCCCACACTATGGCTAAACACTCCTTTTCTGTTGGTGAATAATTCTGCTCTGCTCCGTTTAAGTGCCGGCTGGCGTATGCTATTATCCGCTCCGCTCCGTCGATTTCTTTGGTAAGTACAGCACCCAAACCATAGTCACTAGCGTCCGTCTGCAATACGAATATTTGCGTGAAGTCGGGACACGTGAGAATTGGGGCCTCTGTTAGCTGTTGCTTTAACTGCTCGAATGCTGTTTGTTGGGATTCTGTCTACTTAAAGTGCTTACACTTTTTTAGTAGTGCTGTCAGGGGGTGTGTGGTTTTAGCAAAATCAGGTACAAAGCGTCGGTACCAAGATGCGATGCCTAGGCACCGTCGCAGCTCTCGTATATTCTGTGTGGGTTTTAATTCCCGGATGGCTGCCACCTTATCAGGGTCCGTTTGTATGCCTCTTTCACTGACCATGTGGCCGAGATATTTGATTTTCTTGCGGAAGAAAGCACACTTTTCTCGATTGAGTCCCAAGTTTGCTTCCCGTAATCTCCTAAAAACTTCAGCAAGGTTCTTATCGTGCTCCTCCAGCGTTTTCCCCGTGACGATTATGTCATCCAAGTAAGCGAAGGCGTGGGGCTCCATGTCAGGGCCGATTACCTGATCTAGCGCTCACTGGAAGGTTGCTGGTGCCGAGTGTAGTCCGAAGGGCATAACTTTCCATTGATAGAGTCCTCTTCCTGGTACTGTGAATGCCGTGAATTGTTGACTCCCTTCATCCATGGGTATTTGCCAATACCCATTTTTTAGGTCCAGACTGCTAATATATTTGGCTTCTCGTAAGCGGTCCAGGATGTGGTGTATGCGTGGTAGGGGATATGCATCGGGAATAGATTTCGCATTAAGTTGCCGGTAGTCGATGCACAACCTCCACCTTCCATCCTTCTTCCGTACGAGCACAATTGGCGCACTGTGAGGGCTGTGGGATGGCTCTATGCAGCCTTTTGCGAACAGATCATTTATTTCCACGTTTATTACCTCTTTCTGTGCTGGATTTCTGGGATAGTACCTCTGTTTAATCGGTCTATCGTCGCGCATCACGATTTTGTGACTGGTGATGTGGGATACGCCTGGTTCTTCATTGAACTTGCTCAGTTCGGTAGCCAGAAATTCTTCGATCCTAACCTTCTCCGTGAGGGCCTCCACCCGGATCGTCGTACACAATGTAGAATCTCGGGGTTGTACGGCGCCGGTGTGGGGTCCTAGTATGACTTCTTGACCCCCGCATCTTATTGTTGTGCCTTGTTTCATCATGAAATCGGTTCCCAAGAGTAGGTCGTCTGTGGAATCGGGCATCATTAGGAGGTCCATCTCGCAGTTTTGTTTTCCTAGCTGTATGGTCACTCGGAGTGCTTCTGTGATTTCTCGCGTGCACCCGTCTGCCATACGTGCGCGTATGTGTGTGGGAGTTACCCCACCTGTGATTGCACGTATCTGGCGACTAAGGCGTTCGCTGATGAAGCTCCGCGTAGCTCCGGTATCGATGGTGGCTGTGATTTGGATGATGCCGATGATGACTGTGGCACATATACGCTGCCCATCGCAACGCAACGCACTTAATGCTTCTGAGGACTGTTGCCGGTGGGCTGCGCCCTGCCTCGCTCTTGACGGCAGCCCCGTTCGTTTCCCCTATCTCTATGGTCCGTATTCCACGCTTCCCGCAGTCCCAGCAGAATAGGACTTGCGCATTGCGACAGAAGCGTGCCACGTGTCCTCTTTCCCCGCACCGTCGGCAGGCGGCCCGCACATCTATTACTGCCTCGGCTTTAGTTCTATTTGCTGGAAGGATTTGGCGGTTTCTTGTCTCTTGGGGTATAGTACGATCGACTCTGGGTGATACCGTGAGTGTCCTGGATGTATCTCTGTTGTTTCGTATGCCCTCCAAGTCTTCCGCCATTTCTACCAACTCGCATAGCGTCGTGAGGTCTGTACGACGTACGTACCATTGGTACTCCTCCAAGCTGTTCCGAAATATACGCTCCAGTTTTTGTTCCTCTGTATGCCCGGCATGTCGCATGAGTTTCTGGAGTTCCACAACATATATCTTAAACGATTCTTTAGGGCATTGTAAGCGTTTCTTGATCTCATCCTCCAACTTCTCCCAGTAACGTGCTGGCAAGAAGAACTTCAGAAAGTCTTTTTTGAACGCAGCCCACTCAGTCCAGCTGCAATTGTTGTTTCGGAACCAGAGCAATGCGCGGTCTTTCAATACCTCCGGCATCGTCCGTGGGAGTAGATTTGTATTTATACCGTAGACATCTGACAACTCCTCTATGCGCTCAATAAACGCCAGTGGGTCTCGTTCTCTATCGAACTTCACTGACCACTTCCTTACATGGTCAATCACGGTGGAGTACGTGGTAGTCCCACTTCTGGAGAACTCGGGTACTGCTGTGCGCAGGGCGTCACGTGACGTCCCGGCTTGTTCGTCTCTCGGCGGTAGCAGCGACTCTCGGCTCGTACTCAGGTACTCATCGGAGACTCCTGGTCGTTCCATACTGTACAGAGTTCGGGCTTGCCTGACTGGTGTAGGTGACAAACTCTTCATGAGGCGAGCCTGTAGTTCGGCCACACGACGCTCCTGCTCTAGCGAGAGTTCTGTGCAGTTTAGGTACTCCGCGAGTTTCTTCCGTAGTTCGTCTAATGTTCCTGAGGCCTCTAATCCAAACTCGGTATTAAAAATCACCAGCTGCTCCTTTCGAAGTGTATACACCCAACTTGTCTTCGCCATCCTATGTTATACGAGGTGTGATCAAAAAATAACCGTTATTTCCAAATTTCGTGAGTTACGTATGTTCGATGTTCGCATTTTTTTCTGTTATGTTGGTACACATGTCTGTTATATATGTTGGCAATACCAACAATTTTGGATTGTCAGTTTGTTTTTGACAGATTTGGTGTGCTCTTCGATTTTGTACTATTCGAAAAAATGGATCAAAGAAACTGTATTCAGTTTTGTGTAAAAAATGAAATTAAATGCGCAAGGACATTTGAAATGTTGACTGTGGCCTTTGGCGAGTCTACTATGAGCAGAACACAAGTTCAATTGTGGTATAACCGGTTTAAGGAAGGCCGAGCATCGTCAATGACGATGCTCGTCCTGGTCGCCCGAGCACTTCAACAACCGATGAAAACATTGACGCAGTGAAGAAAATGATTTTGGATAATCGTCGAATCACTATCAGAGAGGTTGCTGATGATGTTGGCATATCGTTCGGCTCATGCCAAGCAATTTTTACGGATGTTTTAGGCATGAAACGTGCGGCAGCGAAGATTGTTCCAAAATTGCAAAATTTTGAGCAAAAACAACGTCGCATGGACATCGCTCAGGAGCTGTTGAACATCGTCAACGACGATCCAGATTTCCTCAAAAAGATCATAACTGGTGACGAATCGTGGGTGTTTGGCTATGACATTGAAACCAAAGCCCAATCATCGCAATGAAGACGTCCAGATGAGCCACGACCGAAAAAAGCACGTCAAGTTCGGTCGAACGTAAAGGTTTTGCTGACAGTTTTCTTTGATTACAATGGCGTGGTGCATCAAGAATTCTTGCCACAAGGTCGTACGGTAAACAAGGAATACTACCTTGAAGTTATGCGCCGTTTGCGAGAAGCAATTCGTCAGAAACGCCCAGAATTGTGGAAAAACCAATCATGGATTTTGCACCATGATAACACACCAGCACACACATAGATACTTGTGCGTAATTTTTTGGCCAAAAACAAAACCGTTATCATGCCTCAACCACCGTATTCACCGGACTTGGCCCCCGCTGACTTTTTCCTCTTTCTAAAACTGAAGACACCGATGAAAGGAAAGCGTTTTGCTACGATTGAGGAGATAAAAGAAAAATCGAAACAGGAGCTGTTGACGATACCAAAAAAAGCGTTTCAGAAGTGTTTCGAGGATTGGAAAAAACGCTGGCATAAGTGTATTATATCTGAGGGGAATTACTTTGAAAGGGGCAAGATAGTTCTTGATGAATAATTAAATACTTTTTGAAAAAATTGAAAATAACGGTTATTTTTTTATCAAACCTCGTACTCGGATGATTGAGAAGGCAGTGGGAGCGTCCACTTGTGGGTAAAGGGGTAGTGTTCATGATTTTCCCAGTGTCAGTGTAACGTGACTGCGCGTAAGTTATTTACCTACTCCATTTTTTAGGTCGTGACTTTCTCAGAGTCTGACGTAATATTTTCTTGTGATATAGTTTCTCTTTTCTCAGAGTCTGACGCGGTGATTTAGTTTTCTTTTACTCAAGTCTGATGCGCTGCGTTTCCTTGTGATACAGTTTTCTTTTACTCAGAGTCCCTGCTCGGGCGCCACTGTAACGACTCTTTTTATAGCTGGGGTAAATCTCAGCGGCTCCAGGGGTCGTATACAGAAAAATATAAAAATCCTGCGAGCTAAATTGATTTCAGTGTATTTATTTAGTATATTGATTATGGACTCTTGTTAGTCCTTGCTCGAAACAATTCTACTTCCTTAACTCTATGTTTGTATAAATAACTTATTCAATTTGTACTTGTTTTCATGTCTCTACGTCCCGGTAAGTGTGTGTCTCTGTGACTCAGTGGGAGAACGATTAAAAACCAGAAGCTCTCACTGAGTTCCTATGGTCTCTGTACGGCGTATGACTTAGTGGGAAAACGATTAAAAAACCAGAGGTTCCCTCTAAGTCCCTAAGTCGCGGTGGCGTATGTGTCTCAGTGATTCAGTGGGAGAACGATTAAAAACCAGAGGCTCTCACTGAATCCCTATAGTCTCTGTCTGTGTATGGTTTAGCGAGAAAATGATTAAAAAACCAGATGTTCTCGCTAAACTTTCTGTGTTCGTATTGTACTTTGTATGGCGTAGAGCTGTTGCTAGTCAGGATGTTGGTGATCGACGAAGAGACCTACTGCTTGGGCTACGTGGTTTATATAGGCGCAGGTCGCAGCGGCTGACACATGTTGTTATTGGCGGGCCACCGTTGTGTAACTTTACTTCCGTTTGGCGGGCTCGCTTGTTGTTGTTGTAGCCAGGCTTGTTGTTGTGGCAGTCAGGCTTGTTGTTGCAGTATTTTGCCCTTGGGCCACCTTCAACTTCTGACGGTCAGCCACCTCACTCCAACGGTCCCTGGTTGGCCTGTAGTATTGTTGGCTGCAAAGCAGCGCTGTCCGGAATCCTGTGGTTTTGTTGTTGTTAAATATTTTATGTTCACTTTAACTGGCAACCAGCATTTCATTTGCATTCCTCCTTCTGCTTCGTACTTGCTGGTCGTTGGCGTGGTGGTTGCTCTGTCGTTGTCCCTCTTGTGCTTTGCTCTCGTTTCTTCGTGTTGTTAGTGTAAAATTACCGAGCGAGCGCACTCGGCAAATTCCACCTCGTGAGTTCGTGCACTCACCTTCTCTTGTCCTGCATGTATTTGTTGTATTCTTCGTCGCTGTGTTTTTCCTCTCTTCGCAAGCGTAGCGCTGGTTGGCAAGATCGTTAGTGGCGCTAATTGGTTACAACGTTTGTAGTTTTTTTCGTTAAGTTTTCACTGCAGTTGCTTCGGTTGGCATTGTGGGCGTTTCCTCGATGCAATTATTCGGGTCTGTTATTCATGATGTTTGTGTGTAAATAGTTTCGTAGCGACTCTGTCACCTGTAGTGTGGGCCAAAATTTCCCACAGAAGATTTTAGTTCTTACAATTGATCGCTACCTTATATAGATCCGCCGAGCGTTGGTCCGAGAAAGATATGATCTTAATATGTCCTTGATACCACCCTGCGTCACGGCAGCTGGGTGAAGGACCAGGGTTGAGAGACATAACCTCAACGAAAATTGGTAACAGTACCATTTCGACCAGTCTCCAATTGTCAGGAGTAATGGTCCGATCGGCATTGGCAGAGTCGACCACAGCCCATGTGAGGCTCTCTTTCACAATCTCACTATGCGGTTTCGAGAGCTTAGGCTTGGTGGTATCCAGCCTTACGCGCTTAGGGATGCTTTGGATGTATTGAACCTGGCGATCGGCTAATCTCTGCCTCTTGGGGTTACAGGCTGCTTGTGCAGTGGAGGAGGTGACACGGACATCTGCGTTTGCCTTTGCCCACTCAAGCTTGCCCTTGTCGTATTCTGACAGTTGAGAAGCGTTGAGCTTCGTCAAAATATGGTAAACCGCTCTACACGTCCTGTACGCCCTTGTACTCGGGTTCACGTTGGTGGGTGCATCTGAAGGAGGAGAGGTACGGAGAGCAGTTTCCATCGACTTGTGAGGCAATATCGAGGCGTTTGCTGAAGAGGGCTTAGGTAGAGCGACTGCTGCTGGTTTGTGAGTCAATACCTTAGCAGCCGCTGACGAGCCTGGGGACAGCGAAGAGCTCTTAGGTGGCTTATTAGCCGAAGCTGTGGTGCTTGTTGAAGGGGCAGTGCTTATGCTGCTTGTCTTCGAACCAAGGGCGGGGGTGTTCCTGGTGGGCATTTGCCTAGCCAGGGTTTGGCGCGTCCCTGAGGCGATATGCGCGGAAATTTTGTTTGTGTTTGTGTTTTTAGTTTTTGTTGTGTCCATGCAATAAAGGTCCCCACTCAAAGCCGCTATCTCAATGCGAACGTGTGGTCACTAAATATGGTCCCATGGTTATCTATGCAAGCATGGAGGCCATGCGAGGGTTGGCACAAGCCCTTATGGGGTCAAATGCTCAGAGCCAGACCAGTGCTAATCGGGAGTTCCACATTACCGACTTAACGGTAACACATGACGAACGTACTTTGAGGCCTGCCAGGGTTTTAACGGGACGGGAACAGCTTCAACCTTAGACTGGAGCCGTTCACACTCAAGTTTCACCATGGTGCTACCGTGACAAAAGACAGCTAGGTCCAGGAAATTACAGCTACCAGCCCAGGGCAATCAGAATAGTTACATTGGTCCAAAGAGAAGCCCGGGGACGAAGGATGGGGGTCGTGATAATTTATGCACAGCGTGGAGGCGAACTACATTACACCCAAAAAAAAAAAATTACTTTTAACTATATTGCAAATTTTATTTTTGCCTGAATGTTGCTGATACTTAAATTATAACGAAATATTATTTTATTCCATGTATTTTTTGTGTTTCCTTCTAATATAAGTATTTCATACACAATTGATACATTTTATTTTTTTAATTCTTGTAAATTAAATCACCTCTTTTCGTAGTCTTGCAAAAATGTATTTTTTCCTGGTAAGCTTCCCTTGCCTATCTGAATCTATTATTGTAATTATTAAATTTTTATTCGATCTAATTCAACTAAAAATAAATTATACTTACTGCCATACTTAATTATTAAAATCTACGTTCGTACATTCAATCTGTATACACAAATATACTTACCTCCACAAATTCCGTAGCTTGCGCCTTCAAGCTCGTGCCGGTCAGTAATATTTACGCATCATATTTCCATGCAGTCACTGCCTCATGTATGTGAATATGTGTATACATATGTTGAGTATAAAACGCTTAATTTCATATTCTTTACTCAAGAAGGCCTTTTAATTTTTTGCTGAATTGCTTTCAATTTGTTAAAATTTTGTATTATTTTATATTTTAATAAAAAATTATATTTTTTTCGTGTGTTTGACTTACCGCGCTTCATGCAGATATAGTGCCCAAGAGCATATTTTTATTACGTCATTTTTTAAAACGACCATTGGCACCCTTCCGCTGACATTCACTTTGGAAGTTGGAACTGTGCTATTTGATATACGAACGTGGTATCTGTTGGTATTCGTTGTTCTTCTTGTGTTTAAACTTGTAAAACACTGCCAACACTTGTCCCTAGGTGTGTGGTCTCATAAGGATAATTTTAATAAAAAATTCCACTGTTGTTACTGGACTACGTATCTTTGCTACCGTGAATGGGCCTATCCAAACAGGTGAGAATGTGTTTGTCCTAGCTTGATTCTTCATTAGTACGCTGAATGCTATGTTAAACAAAGCTGTGTTTGAACTCTTCTTGTAGGCCTCTCTCGGCATTGTCTTTGCACGTTCCTTATTTTCCCTGACTAGTTCATGTACTCTCTAGTGCTGATACTAACTTATTTTATTAGGATCCTCCGCATTGTAAACCGGCGCGCACCTGCGCTTTAATTTGGTGGGCATATCAAAGTTAAATCCGCAAAGCGCTTTGTTGATACATGCACAGTATTATTGTGTACGTGCATTGCTGCGGTCAACCATTTATCCCGATTCGAGCCGTCTTCCTTGGCAAAACTGCGGAAGTACTCGGCCAGAGCTCGATGATCACGCTCCATTGAGTCATTACCGGGGGATGGAACGTTGTTATATGTAATTTCTTAATTCCAAACATTTTGCACGTTTCTGAGAATAATTTCAATACAAAATTTTTTTTGACCTTTCGGACCGATTCGGAGTATCGGTTAATACCATTGGTATCTTTGTCAGTCTTGAGCGTTTTTGGCCTGACACACGGATAGTTCTTCACATAGCGTTTATAACTTTTGAGCATACCTTTCCAACCGTATACTCTCTATACCGTCGGCTTATCTTTACCCTAGTCTGCACCAATGATATCTTTTGTCCCTGACACCACCCTATTGGCCTCAGACAGAAAATATGAATAGACCACTGGTGAAACGTTTGGGAATAGCGAACAAAAGGAATATCCTAGACAATATTCCAAAATTTGTTCACATGTATAATGCAACATCACATAGTATGTTGGAGTCATTAGTGTTTCCGTCGCCGATTGTAGCGAGCGCCATTTTGGTGCCGGTAATAGTCACGGGCGCCGCCGAAGAGCTGGTGGTTCCTAAAAAGGCGCTTATAGCTGCCAAAGTAAAAAACCATGTATCTTCTGGTAGTAAAATACAAGAGAGCGTTTATTTAAAATGACGGAACTTAAATACTATTTATAGCTCGTCTTGCTTGCTAAGGTAAACACTTTTCTGGTGTTCCAGTTGATCGGTGTCAGTCGGTCAAGCCAACTGACCTACACAATATAAGAATGTCGATGGTGTATTCTATAATGCAATGTCAAACCAAAAGCGGAACTGTAATATCCTAAATGTTTACTTAATAACTGAAACAATAATCAACGCACTCTTAAGGCATTTGCGTGAATATAACTTAAATGTTAACTACACTATATATGTAGTATCGGTTAGGAGTGGGTGCTGTGAGTCAACTACACGCAGGTAGCTTGCTTCAGACTAACAATATCCCTCCCCTCTTTCTAGAAGAATATTTACAACATTCTTCTTGCACCTTCTAATGAATACTTACAACATTCTTTGTGCATTTTATTAATCCTATCCAAAATATATATATATTTTTTTTAAATCGCCATATTTTGGGATCTATTTTTTCTTTTTCTCCTGATTTTCTCTGACTAGCTTTTGTGATCTCTGGAACTGATACTTACATACGTAAGAGAGCGTTTATTCTTAATATCATAGAACTTAAATACTATTTACAGCTCGTCTTATTTGCTAAATCACTCATATTTTGGGTTCTATTTTTTCTTTTTCTCTTTGACATATATTTTGTTTTTTTATTCTTTTTCTTTATATGCTCCGACTAAGAGCGATATTTGACTCTTTTATAATTATGTCTTTTAGTTAACTTTGTTAGGATAAGTATAGTTTTATTGTGTCAATTGTCATGGAATTAATATATATATATATATATATATATATATATATATATATATATATATATATATATATATATATATATATATATATATATATATATATATATATATATATATTGAAACGTGATAGCACAGTGAATGTGATTGCATACTTTCAGGATCCCATCTGGAGAATGAGTGCCCCCTGTGAGTCAAGATGCGAACTATTCGAATAAAAGCTTATTCAAGAACCATCTGTCGGTAATATCAAAAAGAATATTCTCGACTTCTGTCGAAGAGGATAGAAGCTTCTAGAATATACGAGAATAGCGTGGAAGTTTCTACACCAACCATTCGAAAACTATAAAAGCGACAAGACTGTTCAAAGTCGAGGACAGTAGATCAGAGATCGTAAAAGTGTATACATCAGGCATTTTAATCTAAGCAGCAGTATTAGCAGTATTTGTAATTTTGCAAAGTGATGAAATTCATTATAAAATAAAGTGATGAAATTACTTATTAAGTAAAGTGACTAATGGTTTGTGAAATAAAGTGCAAATAATAACTAAGTAAACTTTAAGCCTAATATTAAATGTGTAAATAGCAATAGTTAAATAAAGCTAATTATTTTAATTTAACCAGCGATTGTTTGATTACTACACAATCCAGTGGTACGAGTCCGAGTACAGAGAGTTAGAGGAATTGTCAGGAGGGCAATTTTGTAACAGAGTAAATTGTCAAGAGGGCAATTTCGTAACAATTGGTGTCAGAAGTGGGATTGTGTATCTGTAATAAACAATGGTTAAATTTGAAAAGCTGAGATTAGAGCAGCTCAAGAAGGAGCTTGAGCGTTTAAATTTGCAAACACAAGAGCTTAAAGCGGAGCTGCATGTGAGACTTAGAAGCGCTTTAGAGGAGCAGGGTATAATCGTCGATGAGCATGAATTCCAATGTGAAGAGCCAACGACATCTCGACACGAAGAAACACCCCCAGAAACTAAAACGGGTAACTTTGACATGAGCGTACTCATCGGGGTAATGCAATCCTTCAAACAGGATATGCAGCAGCGAGATGAAAAGATGCAGCAGCAGTTACAACAAAATTCTCAAGCTGTCAAGGAACAATTAGAACAAAATGCTGAAACCCTGAAGCAAGCAGTCGATGAGAGGATACAGGAGCGATTACAACAAAATGCTCAAGCTGTCAGAGAGGATGTTAAAGAACAGTTGCAGCAGAGTGAAATACGACTTGCTCTACTAGCGGAACAAAACTCACAGGAGATGAAAGAAATGTCCGAGACGGTAGACAGGAAGGTTTGTGAAATTGAGACACGGCAGGAATCGTTCGAAAAATCTGTAGAACAAAAATTCATTGCGAACGAGCAAAAGCAGAACGAATTAGAGCAAAGAATTCACCTATTACAGGAAGGTGCATTGCCTGTGCCAGCTTTATCCTCAATAAAACTGAAGCCTCCTACCTATGATGGAACCACAACATTTAGTGTCTTCAGAATGCAGTTTGAGACTACCACTATCACAAATGGTTGGAGTGCTCGCGAAAAAGTGGCTGCATTAACCGTTTCGTTGAAAGGTGCTGCCCCTGATGAGCTGCAAACTATCTCAGAAAGTGAGCGAGACTGCTTGAAGAATGCCGTTCAGCGCAAGTATGGTAGTGAACATCGCAAGCAGATGTACCAAGTAGAGCTACGAACACGGGTACAGAAGAGTGGTGAGTCTCTACAACAGTTTGCGGCGGAAGTGGAACGGTTGGCTCATCTTGCCTACCCAGGAGAGATCACTGAGAGGTGTATGATGGACACCTTTGTATATGGCATTCGCGATGCGGAGATAAAGCGTTCTGCAATAACTAATCCGAAAGCTACATATATGGAGACAGTAGCTAGCGCTTTAACTTCAGAGACAGCAGCCTTGGTGTGCCAGCCAGTATACAGAGCCCGTCAGGTACAAGTTGAAAGCGGCCAAAGTTTCACGGGCAAATGCTTCACCTGCGGAGAGGTCGGACACATGGCCCGTAATTGCCAATCGAGACGGAAACGTTCTAGATCACGCTCACCGGTAAGACCTCCAAAGCAAGTCAGATTCCAAAATAGGGAATCAGAAAATGTTGAAAAGTCGTCGACAAACTAGATGGAGTCAGTCTCGAGGGGCTTGATCTGACTCCCACAACAAGTAGCCCCAGAATCTTCGTTTCTCAGATGGCACGGAAAATTAACAGCCTAACTGTCGACAGCGTAGTAAATGGAAGAAAAATCGTGGTAACATTGGATACGGGTGCATCACATTCCATAATTAGAAGGGATCTCGTTCGGGGAATCGAGCCGCTTCAGGGAATAAGATTGCGTACGGCAACTGGAGATGATGCGCCGGTACTGGGAAAAGTTACACGGAATATAACTATCGGCACCACAACAGTGACGCACGAGTTTGTAGTTGCGGATATTGTGGACGAATTAATCTTAGGTGTGGATTTTATGATTCGGAATGGATTCACCCTAGATTTGAAATGCCGAATGTTGAAGTATGCGAACACCGAAATACCGTTATCCGTTGGTGAGGATAAGTATAGAGGTATCCGACAAGCCATTGTATCGCGGCGGACAAAAATCCCAGCAAAGTCAGAGGCAGTCATATGGGCCAAAATGGACGGAGATGTGGAGAAGAACAAGTTGTGGGTTGTGGAGACTGATGAAAAATTCGCACTGGATGACATCATAATTGGAAAAACCCTCGTAGAAGAACAGCAGAACAGAATAGTGCCAGTAAGAGTGGTCAATCTTGCAAATTCCGCTAAAACCATAGAGAAAGGGTAGATAATTGGAAATTGCCGGGCAATTTCGGCAATTGTAAACTGTGAAAGCCAGCCGCGAGACACAAAAATGAAGATACCAGCTGATAAAAAGGTACTCGACGATCTCACGAAAGAATGGAGCAAAGACTTATCCACAGAGCAGAGGAGGACTGCCAGCCAACTTTTGGCAAGACATTGGTCAGTATTTGCTGAAAAGGGTAAAAACGAAGGCAGAACAAAGATGGTGAAACACACAATCAACACTGGTGATGCCAAACCCATTCGTCAAGCGTCAAGAAGAGTACCTCTTGCAAAGAGAGAAGAGGTGAATGTGTTGCTGAGGGAAATGCATCAGAACAACGTCATTTAGCCATCACCAAGCCCCTGGAGTTCTCCAGCTTTATTAGTCAAGAAGAAGGATGGCTCCACACGTTTCTGTGTAGATTATCGTAAACTAAATGAGGTAACGAAGAAAGATAGTTATCCATTACCTCGAATCGACGATACGTTGGACACACTTTCTGGTTCAAATTGGTTCTCAACGCTGGATTTACAAAGCGGATATTGGCAAGTGGCAGTAGATGAACAAGACAAGGAAAAGACAGCATTCAGTGCCGGCGATGGACTATGGCAATTTTTGGTGATGCCATTCGGACTGTGTAATACTCCAGCTACATTTGAACGCTTAATGGAACATGTGCTAAAGGGTCTCCACTGCAAAACGTGTCTGGTGTACTTAGATGACATCATCGTTATGGGAAAGGACTTCGAGGACCACTTGAAGAATTTGGAAGAAGTATTGATGCGATTAGGAGCTTCAGGGTTGAAGCTGAGCGCAAAGAAATGCTCGTTCTTCAAGAAAGAAGTCAAGTACCTTGGACATAAAGTCACACCTGAAGGAGTACACACAGATCCATATAAGATAGACTCAGTAAGGGAGTGGCCAAGACCAACTAGTTTGCATGAGCTACGCAGCTTCTTGGGTCTTTGCACCTATTACAGACGCTTTGTTCCAAGCTTTGCAGACGTGGCTGGTAGTCTGCATGCGTTAACGAGGAAAAATTGTCCTTTTGAGTGGAAAAGCGAACAGGAGAAGGCATTCAACAGATTGAAAGACCTATTGTGTACAGCTCCGATCCTTGCGTATCCAATACCTGGCGAAAAATTTATTTTGGATACAGATGCAAGTGGATTCGGAATTGGAGGTGTCCTGTAGCAAGTTATTGACGGACATGAAAGAGTAATAGCCTACTTCAGCAAAATCTTATCAAAGCCAGAGCGGAATTACTGTGTAACACGGAGAGAACTTTTGGCGGTTATGCAGTGCGTGAAGCACTTTAACAAGTACTTGTATGGACAAAAGTTCTTGTTGAGAACGGATCACGCTGCTCTGCGCTGGCTATTACAGTTCAAAAATCCCGAAGGTCAGGTTGCGAGATGGATTGAGAGACTCCAAAGCTACGATTTCACAATAGAACATCGCAGAGGCGGAAACCACGGGAATGCTGATGCACTATCACGACGTCCTTGCAGTATGGAATGTAAGAACTGTTCTAAAGCTGAAGGGAAAGAAGGAGTAGTCGATGTGCGCTTAATGGCTGTTTTACCAGATGATGAATGGACAGCGGAAAAGATAAAAGAAGAACAACGAAATGACCCAGATTTGGCAAAAATCGTATCAAGTAAGAGTGAAGGAAAACGGCCTGATTGGAACGAAATCTCGACTGAAAGTCCCATAACTAAAGCATATTGGGCTCAATGCAATAGCTTAAAGTTGCAAGATGGATGCCTATTCCGCCTGTGGGAGAGCGAAGATGGAAAAACCACGAAGAACTTGATTGTGGTACCTAAGGCAAGAATAAGCGAAATTCTCAAGGAATACCATAGTGGGCTAAGCGGAGGACATTTGGGAATAACAAAAACAGTCGAGAAAATTAAAACACGATTTTATTGGGTTGGTTGCCAGCAATCGGTGGTTGACTGGATTAGTGCTTGTGAAAAGTGTACAGCTGCCAAGGGACCGAGCCGTCGCAGCCAGGGGAAGATGCATTTATACAACGTGGGAGCGCCATTTGAGCGTATTGCAATGGACATAGCAGGTCCGTTTCCAATTAGTGATTCCGGCAACAAATATGTTCTCGTCGTAATCGACTATTTTAGTAAATGGCCAGAAGTATACCCCATTCCCGATCAAGAAGCTAAGACCGTTGCAGATGCATTTATCAATAATTGGGTCTGCAGATTCGGAGCTCCCCTCGAGATGCACTCGGATCAAGGCAGAAATTTCGAGTCAACAATATTCAGGGAAATGAGTGAATTGATGGGCATACGCAAAACTCGTACAACACCTTTGCACCCACAATCCGATGGAATGGTTGAAAGATTTAATCGTACGCTTGAGGAACACCTAAGGAAAGTCGTGGACAGAAACCAGAAAGATTGGGACCAACACATACCCCTCTTCTTAATGGCATACCGATCGGCAACTCACGATACAGCATCTACAACACCAGCTAAGGCTATTTTCGGTTGTGACATAAGATTGCCTGCAGATCTGAAATTCGGTGCCTACTCATCTACGGAAGTTTCATGTAGCAGTTATGTAGCTGACAAACGAAGACAGCTGAATGAAATTCATGGAACCATCAGAAAGCGCACACAACTGATGAGTGATAAAATGAAAGCCAGATATGATCTACGAGCAAACTCCAAGGGATTTCAGGAAGGGCAGCTAGTTATGCTTCATAATCCGCAAAGGAAAAAGGGATTATCGCCAAAACTGCAAACACACTGGGAAGGCCCTTATAAGGTGATAAAGCGGCTCAACGATGTAGTATACCGCATCCAGTTGGCGAGAAATGCCAGGAGCAAAATGAAAGTCGTTCATTTAGAGAGGTTATCTCCTTATAAAGGTTGCAGTACTATCCTTGTTCGGGACGAACAAGATTAAGCGGAGGGCAGTGAAACGTGATAGCACAGTGAATGTGATTGCATACTTTCAGGATCCCATCTGGAGAATGAGTGCCCCCTGTGAGTCAAGATGCGAACTATTCGAATAAAAGCTTATTCAAGAACCATCTGTCGGTAATATCAAAAAGAATATTCTCGACTTCTGTCGAAGAGGATAGAAGATTCTAGAATATACGAGAATAGCGTGGAAGTTTCTACACCAACCATTCGAAAACTATAAAAGCGACAAGACTGTTCAAAGTCGAGGACAGTAGATCAGAGATCGTAAAAGTGTATACATCAGGCATTTTAATCTAAGCAGCAGTATTAGCAGTATTTGTAATTTTGCAAAGTGATGAAATTCATTATTAAATAAAGTGATGAAATTACTTATTAAATAAAGTGACTGAATGGTTTGTGAAGTGAATGGTTTGTGAAATAAAGTGCAAATAATAACTAAGTAAACTTTAAGCCTAATATTAAATGTGTAAATAGCAATAGTTAAATAAAGCTAATTATTTTAATTTAACCAGCGATTGTTTGATTACTACACAATCCAGTGGTACGAGTCCGAGTACAGAGAGTTAGAGGAATTGTCAGGAGGGCAATTTTGTAACAGAGTAAATTGTCAAGAGGGCAATTTCGTAACAATATATATATATATATATATATATATATATATATATATATATATATATATATATATATATATATATATATATATATATATATATATATATATATATATATATATATATATATATATATATATACATATATATATATATATATATATATATATATGTTTTATCTCTCTTTTTCTTTTTAGTTTTTGTATTTATAATTTTTTTCCTTTTTTTTGTAACTATTTAGTTTTAATTTGCCGCTTTTTTATATCTTTTGGTCCTGCATTGACTCTTTTCTTACTGGCATTTATACTAACAAGGTTACTCATTCTATTATAAATATAATTCTATTATAAATATCTAAGTTTTTACCATAAACTGCGACCCCAGCTACCTGCTGGTGCTGATGACGCTCGTCATTGTTGGAGTGAAGTCCCCCGACGAACTCTGCATACACCTTCCTTCTTTCTGGAGCGATACGTATAAAGATGATGCAAGATTATGCGAGTAGTTAGACTTCTGATGAAGTTAAAATAAACATTCGCTTAGTAAGTGACTGTGGAGAATTTTAATTGGAGAAAATGTTCTGAAGTTAGCCGATAAAGCTTGGCTATGTAGTGCTGGATCCTTTCGTGGTTAGAATGATTTTTGCTTTAGGAGATTATTTTGTCTGCGAATCTAAATGAACGATGGTAGTTGCGGCTGTTATTGTCGTTTTTTTCTTTTAAAATTACGGAGTAACCTCAGATTTTGGCTATAATTATCTCTTCCTCTTCAGACAATATACACACTGGCATATTTAATAACGGCAGATACGTTAGGTTTTCTATATTGAAATCGTAAATGTTAATGTTTTCATGCCGTCAAGTATCAGAAGCATGCTTATTATAGCGAGATTCTACTATTCAACCGGTATTATCTTCATTTTCATAAGTTTCAAAACGCAGTCATCTCACGCATTGGAAGTGAGAAGCTCGTCCACTCTTTTATATAAAAAATAAATTTCCACTAATTTGATGTTTCTATTCATTCAACCGAAAATTATTTCGGGACAGCATCGTTTCAAATCTCCTGTTTGTTCCTCTGTGGCTTATTGATTACTCTTCTTAACTTATTTCTTCATCTTCTTCAGTCAGCTTTTCTGTTCGCTGCTATTACAGTTCATCTACCGTTCTCATGGATGTTGGTCTGTCTTCGAAGCTGGAGTAAGCCCCTTCCAGGTTCATGTTGCATTATGTTAAGCCATTATTTATTATTATTGACAGGCTAAAAGAACACCGCGACCTAAAAGATCTATTGTGCAGCCTCGTACCCAACTAAAACAGTCCTAGACTGTTTATAAATCTCGTAACTGCTGTGGGCTTAATTTTAACTAGGTGATTTGGAGATATGAACCCACTGCCTAGGTACTTATGTCTGCGTCTTGCCACCGCTGGGCAAGTGCATAGAATGTGTTCTGCCGTTTCCTGCTTCTCTTGATAGAGTCGACAAGAATCGTCTTCTACCACGCCTATTTTCTTTAATGTTAAGCCATACTGATGTCCTTGTTTGTCCACTGACGCCTTAATACGTTAAAATATATGTCAATATATATCCGACTTACCGCATTTTAATTATTCTTATTAACTATTACATTTATTCCATTCTTGAAAAATTTATTTTTTGTTGCGATCGTTGTTTTGGCGTCTACCGTCTGTAGGTTTGTTTTGCTCCTCTCCTTCTTTTGTTCCTTCCACTTGTCCGCTGTGCTGGTGAATGCGGCCAGGCTGAAACCTACCAGACGATTCTGAGGTACAGATGGCGCTGCCTCAGAATAGTAGAAATTCTAAAAAAAAGGTGACTGACCGCCTCGACCGCTGGAGCGGTCACTGATGGAATAGCGGAAGAAGCCGAGAAAATTAAGATTAGTTTTTTCAGTTCGTGTCGGTTTTTTTGGATGGACAGTCTCTCGTCTCGTCCGTGGTCCTGTTTTTTTATCCGGGTATATTTAACGTGTGAAAGATAGCAATTGAAAAATTTTTTTTTTGAATGCAATTACAATGTACCTGTGTCGAAAATAAACGTTAAAATTTTGAATCAATTTAAAGTGTTAGTTTAGTTTAAAGATTTGGCGTTAGAAAGTTTACCTTGATTATTGAGTGTGCTGACTAGATCCATAACCGCTTGTTTCCGGCCCATCCCATAAGAGGGATAACTTATTGTTCCGGCCCACCCCATTCGAGCATAGGAGGAAAAGGAGGCTGCCGCCCGCCCCTAGAGATAAGTACATATTTGTTAAGTATACGCGTGTATACATAGGTATTATTAAGTATTCACGTGTATGTAGATATTATTAAGTATACGCGTATATATATATGTTATTTATTTAAGTACCAGTAGGATGTTTATTGTGTTTAATTTTATGTTGAAAATGTTAGGCTAAGGCGGACAATATGGGGGGGGCTCGCTTGTCGTCGTAGAGGAGGATGTTAGAAAACATGGTGAGTTGAAGTTTTTTTGTGTAGTGTTGTCCCACCCGATGCAGTGTGGCGGGTTAAGGACCACGACCATTGCGGTGAGCTAGCCGTGGCCACCACACTGCATCATTCTAGTGGTGCGGTAACATTAATGGCGCCCAATTTAAAAATATTAGAAATGTAAATTAAAATTTTCCTTTTAATGTATTGTGACGTTGTACTGAAGCATTTTGTAGTTTAGTTTTGATTTGTAGTTAATGTGCTCCACTCTTGCCGCTGACTTGACGTGCCAATGCGTAACGCCAACTGCAACGACAAGAGGGGGAGGCTAAATGTGAGATGAAGCCAGCAATCTCATCGTGGCCGTGGTCTGTTGAACAGATCATCGTAGCACTGATGAGATAGCTGAGAGGCGGAGTCTCAGTAGATGTAAGGAAAATTTTAATGAAAAATGACAACTCGCCTGGTAAAAGAAACAGTCCTCCGACAGATTGAAGACAAGGGAGCCCCACCCCGTATATTTGAACGTTAATTTGTATTAAAAAAATATTTTTTTTTTTTTTGTTAGTAAATATTAAGATTGGAATATATTTAGTTTGGCTATATTTATATGGATAAATTTTTATATATTATTATTATTATTAAATATTAACTTAAAATTAAAATTTAAAGCTAATTTTGAATATAGCTATGGCATCATGGGCCTTAAGCATAACTTAAAAGTTTACAGTTTTTGTTTATATTTGGTTGTACAGGCTGGTAATTTTTAGAAATTTTTATATAAATATGTATTATTCTTTTGGGGTATAGGGTGGCAGGTGTAGATCTCCAGACATAGTTTCCGGTATTAAGTTTTTTGTCAGAAGTTATTTGGGTTATTCTGGTAAGTCAGATGCACTTGAGAAGTGGTTCAAAAAAAAATCGAAGAAGTGCAGAATTTGACAGAAATCGTGATATTCCAGGAAGACAGGGAAACAGGGAAACTATGCCGGTGGAACACTCGCCCCAAGGAGGGAGTGAGGAAGGTAAGGCAGCGGGGGAGCCACTAGGTTGGAGCGGCACGGGGGCGGTGCCGAAGGATAGAGGCAGTGAAGATAGCTGGTTAGCCACGGCAGCGTACGAAACCAGGCCAGAACGGGAAATGAGGCCATCAGAACTCCCAAGCGAATACCGATCGGCAATTAATGATGTTGCTCGAGAGCCATAATAGCTATCGAGTAGCATTAAGTGTAGAGACCGAAAAAATAAAAGAAACGGTAAGAGCGAATCACATTGAGTTGATGAAAATGGTTAATGACGCAGTGCGGCCAATACGGCAACAGCTATCGGAGCGGGGGGCGATGCCCGCGGCATCGGAGTCGGGTTGGGAACCCCTAAGTAGAGCAGAGGAAGGTCGCGAAAGTGTCAGATGGAGGCGCCAGCTTGCCCCAACGAGTGGCCGTGAACCACCAAACCGGATGGAGGCGGAAGAGGGTGGTCCGGAGATTCTAACCAGGGAGCAAGGGAGTAGAAGTAACATAGGGCGAAGGAACGGAAGAGAGTTTCCGAGAGAAGAGAGTCATATGGTAGTGAGACTAGAAAAATGGGGTTTATTCTTTGATGGAAATGTCGAGAATCTGCCCGTAGAAGAATTTATATTCCGGTTGGAGCATTTGCAGGCGCAGTATGAGGTTCCTTGGCCAGCAGTAATGAAGGAATTTCATGTACTGTTGCGTGGGGCAGCAATAGAGTGGTACTGGCTATGCGTACGGACAACCGACGTCAGGGCGTGGCCAGCGCTTCGGAACGCTATGCTAAGGCAGTTTCGCTCAAACCAGAGTGAATTTGAGTTATTGAGGGAATTGTCGGAAAGGAGGCAACTGCCAGGCGAGAGCTTGGACTCTTTTTTTTTTGAAGTAATGAAGCTCCGAGCACGAATGACTTACCCTGTGTCGGAATTTGACCTAATCAAGATAATAAAGAGAAACCTAAGGGAGGGATTAGGGAAAATAGTGTATCCCATCGCTTGCTATAGCGTGGAGCAGCTAAAGTATGAATGCCAAGAGGCGGAGAGATTCTTTCAAAGGAGGGAAGTTAGGATGGTGCAGCCGCCTTTTAAATATGGTTCGGGTCGAGTAGTCAGCGAGGTGAGCAACACGGCAATTGAAGAGGTAGGGGAAAACCTACAGGAAGTGGTAACCGGGAGAAGTGCGTTAGAGGAGAGGAACCAAGTAAGGGAACCGGCAAGTAGGAGTCAAGTGGTATGCTGGAATTGTAAACAGCTTGGGCATACATTTAGGGAATGTAGTTCGAGGCAAAGAAAAATATTTTGCTATAGGTGTAGAAGGGAGAATGTGGTGACTCCAGAGTGTCCTAATTGCAGGAAGGGAAACCCCGGGAGGAACGTGGCACAAGAGGGACCGCCACGTTCCGGAAAAGTCCCTGCGGAGAACCCATTTCGAGTGAGGAAGACTTAGAGCGGAAAGAAGGAGTTTACAGGCTGCGGAGTAGCGCACCGGTGAATGGAGTGGGGAGCCGAATTGTCTCAAATCGAGTAAGGAAAGCCCGGGAGCGATACCGGAGGAGAAGGATGGAAAGGAAGAGAGTATCAGAAGCGGTGGAAAGAAGTGATAGGGAAGTATTTAGGAGTTGACTTTTGGCGGGTGTTTAGCCTAGCACCGGGGATAGTTGTAGTGGATGAAATAGTCGCGGAGTCTGATACCAAGGATAACAGTGGAAAGAACGACGCCGCAAACATGTATGATTTGTCAGAGACCCAGCTGGAGCAATTAGTTAGAGTAAAGAAGGAGTTTAGGGCATATGAAGAGTACGGACTAGGTAGAACAACGGCAGAAAGACACAGCATACAGTTGAAACAGGGAGCGGAAGCAGTAAAGGACCGTTACTACCCAGTATTTCCGGCGATACAGAAATTATTGTATGCTGAAGTAGATCAGATGCTATCGCTAGGGGTGATCGAAGAAAGTGAGAGCCCTTGGAGCAGTCGGGTCACGTTAGTCAGAAAGCCGGGTAAGAATCGGCTGTGCTTGGATGCCCGCAAGTTGAATGAGCGGACCGTGAAAGATGCATACCCCATTCAGAATATCGAAGGCATCCTAAGTCGCATAGACGAGGCAGTGTTCATCAGCAGCATAGATCTCAAGTTCGCATTTTGGCAGATTGAACTGGAACCGGGGAGTAAAGCATTTACAGCCTTTTCCATACCAGGAAGACCCCTGTACCAGTTTAGGGTAATGCCCTTTGGGCTATGCAATGCGGCCCAGAGATTATGCAGGCTGATGGACAAAGTAATTCCGCAACGTCTCCGGGGGAATGTATTTGTGTATCTGGACGATTTGTTAGTAATATCCCCAGATTTCAGTACACATGTGCGTTTATTAGGAGAAGTAGCGAAATGTCTGTCTGATGCGAATCTAACAATAGGATTGCAGAAATCGAAGTTTTGCTGTAAAGAGGTAAAATATTTGGGGTTTGTGATAGGCCATGGGGAGTTAAAAACTGACCCGGAAAAGATTTTGGCACTGAATAGAATTACTGTACCAAAGTCACCAAGCAGGTCAGAAGTTTTTTGGGAACGGCAGGGTGGTATCGAAGATTCGTGGCGAATTTTGCAGACGTAGCACCGTAGACTCCAGAAGCACTTGCCGCATTTGCGGAATTGAAGCAGGCTCTCACCACGGCACCCGTATTAGCACAACCAAATTTTAAGAAACGGTTTTATATCCAGTGTGATGCGTCCCATTACGGCGTTGGGGCGGTGCTCTTCCAAAGAGATGAGGCTGGACATGAACGTCCTATAGCATATTATTCGTACAAAATGAATAGTTGCCAGCTGAACTACAGCGTGACAGAGAAGGAGTGTCTGGCAGCGGTTCTCGCGGTGCGGCGGTTCAGGGCCTATGTGGAGCTGATGCCTTTTACCGTGATCACCGATCATGCTAGCTTAAAATGGCTCATGTCATTGAAAGACTTGAGTGGGAGGTTAGCCAGGTGGTCTCTTCAGCTTCAGGCATATGACTTTCAAATTGAGCACCGGAAGGGGAGTGAAAATGTAGTGGCCGATACGCTATCCCGGTTGATGGAGGAAGTGGCTCTGAATATTCTTGATATGGACACTACGGAATACGATTCGCCTGAGTATGTTCAGCGAAAGCAGACTATTGAAGAGAATATAGGGAAGTTCCCGGATTTGCAAGTACGTGATGGGAAGATATATAAACGTACTGTGGCTAGTGAGGAAGAGGGCAGGGGTCCCTGTTGGAAGCTATGGGTGCCCGAAGCATTAACGTCGACAGTTGTATCACAAGCCCATGAGCCTGAGTTGTCAGCTCACGGGGGAGTCGCTAAGCCATTGTACCGGGTAAGACAGTTTTACTATTGGCCTGGTATGGCGGTGCAGGTGCGGAATTACATGAGAGATTGCAGGATCTGCAAGGAAACGAAGCATAGCACTCAGGTTTCTAGACCTTTTATGGGAAAGGAAGTTGGCACCGAGCGGCCATTCCAACGGCTTTATATAGATTTTTTAGGAAAATATCCACGCTCCAAGGCGGGCCACGCGTACGTGTTGGTGGTAATGGATCATTTTACGAAATTCGTGTTTTTAAAAGCTATGGGCAAGGCCACGGCAATGAATGTAGTAAGGTTTTTGATTGAAGAAATTTTTCATAAATTTGGTGTACCAGAGACGATACATTCAGATAATGGAAAACAGTTTGTGAGTCAGGAATTTAGTAAAGTGATGGGGTCCTATGCGATTAACCATGTGAAAACGGGTTTTTATGCGCCACAATCTAATGCAGCGGAGCGCGTGAATCAGTCAGTTCTGGCAGCTATAAGGGCTTACCTGAAGGAGGACCACCGCGATTGGGATTTATTCTTGAGTGAGATCGAGTGTGCGTTGAGAAGTTCACTTCACTCAGCGACAGGAATGTCACCTTATTTTGCCTTATTTGGGCAGAATATGTTCACAAGCGGCATGGACTATGAGTTGGCGAGGAAGCTAGGAGCGTTAGAGGAAGGAGAAGTGAGTGGCCTACCAAGAGAAGACCGAATACGGTTAATTCGCGCTAAGGTGCAGAAAAGGTTGCATTTAGCGTACGAAAAGGGAGCGCGTCAGTACAACAAGCGAGCTAGGCGAATTAATTATACTCCGGGCCAGGAAGTCTTTCGACGTAATTTTACTTTGAGTGATTTTTCACGGAATGTGAATGCAAAATTTTGCAGAAAATTTGTAAAGTGTCCGGTGGTGAAGCCACTGGGGAATTGTCTATACCTATTAGAAGATTTACGAGGGAAACCGGTAGGAGTGTTCCATGCCAAGGACATAAAACAATAGTAGGAATCTAAACCGGTAAGAGCACGCGACTCTTAATCTCGGGGTTGTGGGCGTAGCTCACGTTGGCGCCTGTGGTACGTGAAGTAGCAATAGTTAGTAAGGAGGTGGAGGAAAGTTAATCATAGGGAATTATGGATTATATAATACATATAAAAGAACTTACTCCCAAAATCAGCTTCGTTGGTCTAGAGGTAATCTGAGTTAAAAATCTGAAATTGGAATTGATTACTATGTGTTTTTTTTAAGGTAAAATAAATAAAAATGTTCCTGTTTATACGATAGAGTATAGGTGTGTAGGTTAGCGTTTATTAGTGAGTAGAGTGGTGAAGGTGATTCTTCGAGTCGAATGGCTGGGAAGACAAAATAAGTATAGAGTAGATTAGGAAATTTTGTGTTGTGAATAATTACCGTGCAATTAGGTGTTGGGATCCGTAATCTTCATCAGTGTGGTGGTTCTGTAAAGGAAGTATTGTTAGTTTATATGTTTAGGTATATGTAGGTATAGTTGCCCGGCTAGCTCAGGGTAGAGCATTAAGTGCTGATCGACGCTTCCATCCGTGTTCCGGCGGAGTTTATCGTGCTCCTGGCAACCCGTGTGTTTTGTTGCGATCGTTGTTTTGGCGTCTACCGTCTGTAGGTTTGTTTTGCTCCTCTCCTTCTTTTGTTCCTTCCACTTGTCCGCTTTGCTGGTGAATGCGGCCAGGCTGAAACCTACCAGACGATTCTGAGGTACAGATGGCGCTGCCTCAGAATAGTAGAAATTCTAAAAAAAGGTGACTGACCGCCTCGACCGCTGGAGCGGTCACTGATGGAATAGCGGAAGAGGCCGAGAAAATTAAGATTAGTTTTTTCAGTTCGTGTCGGTTTTTTTGGATGGACAGTCTCTCGTCTCGTCCGTGGTCCTGTTTTTTTATCCGGGTATATTTAACGTGTGAAAGATAGCAATTGAAAATTTTTTTTTTTAATGCAATTACAATGTACCTGTGTCGAAAATAAACGTTAAAATTTTGAATCAATTTAAAGTGTTAGTTTAGTTTAAAGATTTGGCGTTAGAAAGTTTACCTTGATTATTGAGTGTGCTGACTAGATCCATAACCGCTTGTTTCCGGCCCATCCCATAAGAGGGATAACTTATTGTTCCGGCCCACCCCATTCGAGCATAGGAGGAAAAGGAGGCTGCCGCCCGCCCCTAGAGATAAGTACATATTTGTTAAGTATACGCGTGTATACATAGGTATTATTAAGTATTCACGTGTATGTAGATATTATTAAGTATACGCGTATATATATATGTTATTTATTTAAGTACCAGTAGGATGTTTATTGTGTTTAATTTTATGTTGAAAATGTTAGGCTAAGGCGGACAATATGGGGGGGGCTCGCTTGTCGTCGTAGAGGAGGATGTTAGAAAATATGGTGAGTTGAAGTTTTTTTTTGTAGTGTTGTCCCACCCGATGCAGTGTGGCGGGTTAAGGACCACGACCATTGCGGTGAGCTAGCCGTGGCCACCACACTGCATCATTCTAGTGGTGCGGTAACATTTTATGTGGTATTTAAATCAATATAGCGCATTTCAACTAACTATACATTAGTAATAACAACTGTTTCTTTTACATATATTATTCATTAATTGTTATACAAATTTTTTTCCAAAATTATTAATAGAATTAAAATTTGAAATCCCTCTCAATAAATATACATTTTACAAAAAATTTCACTCATATAAACAATTATTTACTATTTTAAATTATGTGTCAAAAACTGTATGAATTTATTTTTTTTAGTCTCAATTCTGTGCAAAAATATTTGTCCATCTTATATAAATCTGTGGCCACACGTTCAATTCCTTGCCCATCAAGTCGCAATACACTCACACTTTTTACAAACACATACATATTCTTTGTTCTTGACTGCCGACTGGATTATCAATTTATGTTTCCAGCGGAGAATCAATTCGGCTTTCAATTATCTGTCAATTATTACATGTGGGTACTAAGTAATAAATGAAAAATAACGGAAAAATGAGATGAAATTTTAAAAAATGTATCAACAAAAAAAACGATGAAATTATTAAATTTATTGTTATTTTTATATATTATTTTATTAATTTTATACCATCTTGCCCATCAAACTTAATGCAGCCTAGGTCACAGACGCGACTTGAACAGGTTTTGACAGACAATACATGTGAGTACTTGATGGGCAACAAATTGAACGTGTGGCCACAGTGTAAGCGAGAATATAAAATATAAACCCGTTCATGTGAAAACATTGTCCTTTATTGTATCTAATTACTTTATATTATTTAAATTTACTTATAACTTGGTATGCATACATCCATAAACGAGTGTATTCTCCTACACGCTGTAATTTGCTCATATATGACTACATCCATTATAATTTTCCCCTCTTCACCTCTATGTACAAATTTATTATATTTTCAAAACTTCACATAGTCGTATCTATTCTATACTGTAATTATTTCCTAAATTCTTTTCGCACGTTAACTCAACATATTTTTTTAAAAGTATGCCATTGTTCCCATGCTTTACAACTGCAAGAGTATGCATGTACTCGTATACATATACATGTTTATATGTATACTCATATTCATACGTGATCATCGAGCTCTGGCCGAGTACTTGCGCAGTTTTGCCAAGGAAGAAGGCTCGAATTGGGATCAATGGTTGACCGCAGCAATGCATGTGCAAAATAAAACTGCTCATGTATCAACAAAGCGCTTTGCGGATTTGACTTTCACATGCCCAGCAATTTGATGCGCTAGTGCGCGCCGGTTTACAAGGCGGAGGATCCTAATAAAGTACGTTAGTATCAGCTCAAGAGAGCACATCTAATCAGGGAAAATCCGGAACGTGCAAAGACAATGACCAGAGAGGCCTACAAGAAGAGTTTAAACACATGTGTGTTTAAAGTAGAAGACAACGTACTAATGAAGAATCAAGCTAGGAAAAACAAATTCTCACCTTTTGGGATAGGCCCATACCCGGTAGCAGAGACCCTTGTCCAGTTATAACAGTGGTAACAATTAAGGGAAGCCTAAAACACTACAGAATTTATTAAAAGACCAAACACTTAGGGACATGTGTTGGCAGTGTTCTACCAATTTAAATACAAGAAGAGCAACGAATACCAACAGCTGCCACGTTCGTATATCAAATAGCACAGTTCCAACTTCAAAAGTCAATGTCAGCGGAAGTGTGCCAATGGTCGTTAAAAAATGACGTAATAAAAATATGCTCTTAGGCACTATATCCGAATGAAGCGCGGTAAATCAAATACACGAAAAAAAATTATTTTTTATTAAAATATAAACTAATAAAAAATTGTAACAAATTGAAAACAATTCAGCAAAAAACTAAAATGCCGTCTTGAGTAAAGAATATGAAACTAAGCTTTTTATACACAACATATGTATACACATAGTCACATACATGAGGCAGTGACTGCATGGAAATATGATGCGTAAATATTACTGACGGGCACGAGCTTGAAGGCGCAATTTACGGAAACATTTGTCGAAGTAAGTATATTTGTGTATACAGAACGAATGTACGAACGAACATTTTAATAATTAAGTATTGCATTAAGCATAATTTTTTTTTAGTTGAATTAGATCGAATAATTATTTTAGAATTACAATAATAGATTCAGATAGGCATGGGATGCTACCAGGAAAAAATATATTTTTGCAAGACTAGGCTGCATTAAGACTATATAGATTTAAATACCACTTAAAAATAAATTTTTTAAGAATGGAATAAATGTAATAGTCAATAACAATAATTAAAATTCGGTAAGTCCGATATATATTGACACTTATTTTAACGTATTAAGGCGGCAGTGGACAAACAAGGACATCCGGATGGCTCAACATTATGCAACATGAACCTGGAAGGGGCTATGAGATCGGTAGATGAACTGTAATAGCAGCGAACAGATTAGCTGACTGAAGAAGATGAAGAAGTAAGTTAAAAAGACGTAGAAGAAGAGTAATCAATAAGCCACAAAGGAACAAACACGAGATTTGAAACGATGCTGTCCCACAACAATTTTCGGCTGAATGAATAGAAACATCAAATTAGTGGAAATTTATTATTATATTAATAATGTTTACATACGGAAAATAAAACAAAGCTCTTGATTTCAAAAAAAAACCCAACTACAATAATAATTTTTTGGTTTTATTTTAGAACTTTCCTTTTTGTAAATTTTTTCAACTTTAGAACTTTACTTTTTGTAAATTTGTGCTTTACTTTAGAACTTTCCTAGTCTTTTCTTTTTACTTCATAAAAATTACAAAAAGCAAAAAAAAAATATATGTATACGAGTATAGTAAATAAAGTTATTTATTTTTAGTATGTATATGGAAACGTTGTATCAATATCGGCCATTTGCTTAGGGATAATTTTTATTGATTGGCTTTCAATTATTCTACGTAAATACAAGAATGTACAATGAGAAATGGAGTGAAGAAGTACTATTGAAAGAACGAAAGTACGACGAAGTACTATCGAAGGAAGAAAACTACGACGAAATACTATTAAAATAGGAAAGTACGACGAAGTACTATCAAAATAAGAAAAATACGACGAAGTACTATTCAAAATCATTAAATGATGGTACCACTCCCTCTTCATCTGCTCATAGATTGCGTACTCGTCATGTGGTTAATTTCAGTTCAGAACTAGCATTCACATTTACCAATAAAATTGTAGAAATTAGTTTCATTTTAATTTGGAAATATTAATTTAATTTTTATACTTATTTAAATTAGCTTAGATAAGTTGCCACTTCATTTGTTAAGTATGTAATATCATATATGTATAAATATTTGATATTACTAGGGCAATAAATAATGTATATATTTACATATACACATGTCCATATATATTTATATATGCATATACAAATTATTTAGTATATATTTATATATATAAATATATATAGTTTACATAATCTGAAATTTAATATTTTTTTCTTTACAATTTTTTATTAAGTAATACGCATATATGAAGAAATTAATAAACAAAACCGAATTATTCTTTGAAATTTTATTCACTTTTCGTAAACATAATTTTCTTTCTTTCGTTACATTAGGTATTTGTAAACAAACAATAGTACCAGTACTAATTCAAAAACGTACTTCGAACTGATTGTTTCCTATACAATTTGTATGGCAGTTTATATACACCAAAGTACTAAGTACATTTTGAACGTCGTACCCTCCACCTTTTTTGTATTCATCAATAATTCTGTCTGTATATTATATTTCGCATATTTTCCTTTTCAGTCGTTGTTTGGGGAAATTGTCCAAATAAAAAAACCAAGAGATGGTTTGTATTTAACACCTTTACTATTCACTTAATTTTTAACAACTTTCAACTAGTATTAATTCCGCGTGTCCTCTAAACTCAACCAAAACCGGAAACCCCCAAAAAAGAGAAAAATGTATATAGTATAACACAAAAAACGAAACTTATAAAATAAAAGAATAAAAGGAAGCAAGAATAATATTAAACAGGGCTGCATTTACATATTTTCTTAGACAATCTGTAACATTTCCGCCCACCTCGTCCAGACTTTGTGACGACACCTTAGTCCGAGGACCGCCCACCGTATGCAGATGGGTTATCTGGTTGAGGCTCGACCGGAAGCAACGAAACCCTGGAAATTGGGCGCTTGAGAACAATGTTTTTGATCCTGATAGTGACAACCCGGATTTGCCCGTCTTCTCCTGGAAATGTCTCGACGATTCTAATCAAGACCCATTGAGTTGGGGGCAAAAGTTCATCGCGCAGTAGGACCAGTCGACCAATGGCAATGTTCTTTTGCTGTTGTTGCCATTTAGGTCGGGTGTGCAGCTGGTGTAAATAGTCGAGCGACCTTCTGCGCCAAAAATCTTGATGCATTTGGCTGAGCTGCTTCCATCGACTCAGCAGTTGAGGTTTCAAATCTAGGCTGCAAGGCTCTGGAAGCGATGTAAGACCTCGACCCGCTAGGAAGTGGCCGGGGGTCAAAGCCGCGAGGTCAGTGGGATCATCAGTTAAAGCTGATAACGGCCGTGAGTTAAGGCATGCTTCTATTTTCTTCAGCACCGTGTAAAACTCTTCAAACGTCAGCGTGGTTGCGCCAGCAACCCGTTTCAGGCGATAATTCATGCTCTTCACCCCAGCTTCCCAGAGCACCCCAAAGTTAGGGGCAGCTGGGGGAATGAAGTGCCAGTTCACGTCAAGCTTAAAAACATGTGGTGCAGCTGCGCTCTGTTGGGCGTGAAAAGCATGTAGTTCTTCTTTTAGAAAGGTGTTCGCACCAATAAAATTCGTTCCGCGATCACTGTAGATATCGGAGCAGATCCCACGCACTGAAATGAATCTGCTCAATGCGGCGATGAAGCCTACTGCTTTCAAGTCGCTTACCAGCTTCAAGAGGATCGCTTTGGTTGGCAGGCAAACAAAGAGTGCGACGTAACCTTTGTAACTTCGGTGTCCACGACCCTTGGAAGTGCGAACGCTAAAGGGCCCGGCTTAGTCCACAGTGTGTATGAAGGGCAAGGATGGATTGCAGCGTTCAGATGGCAAGTTTCCCATAATTTGTGTGAGCGGCGGACATGATTGGCGAAAGCATGGGATGCAGCTTCGCATTATTCCTTTGACCACAGTGCGGCCGTTGATAATCCACCATCGTCTGCGAAGGAACTGCAACGTTGCTTGTGTGCATCCATGTAGCGTTCGTGGATGTGCGTCTTTGATGAGTAGTAGAGTCAAAAGTTTGATCTTTGGTAGTAATATAGGATAACATTCGCTGAAAGGAATGTGTGTTTTGTTCAACCTCCCGCTGAGGCGCAGAGTTCCCTCAGCATCTATGGTCGGATTCAGTTTGATAAACTGGCTGCTTACAGGAAGCGGTTGGTTGCGTTGCAGACAATGAATTTCTTGTCGAAAAACAGCGTGTTGAACTCGCTTGACCCAAAAAAACAATGCTGCGTTGCGCTCAGACCATAAGCAGAAAGACTCAGTCGCATGTGGTTTTTTGCGGACGGCATTGACAAACCGCTGACACCAAGCTTTCGTGGCGAGAAGTTTCTCAAGTGTGGAGTAGTTCTCCAATAGAAACGATGGCGTAGCCTCGGCTTGAGCTATGCAAAGTTGTACCTGTTTCAGTTGGGGCAGCTCGTCAGGAATTGGTGGCTTTTGTTGTGGCCAGTGTGCTTGGGCTAGCTTCAACCACGCAGGAGCGGACCACCAAAGTGGGTGGTCAATCAGTTCGCTTGTTGTTATGCCACGGCTGGCACAATCTGTTGGGTTGACTTTTGTCGGGACGTAGTTCCAAACGCATGCGGATGAAATATCCTGGATTTGTATAACTCGGTTAGCTACAAACTCTTTAACCTTACCAGGACTTGTTCGAATCCAATAGAGTGTTGTTATGGCTTCCGACCAGAGATAAGTTTTGGTCTGATGTACATCGAAATGAAAAGCGCTGTGTACCTTTCGAGCGAGCTTAGCTGCGAGAAGAGCTGCACACAGATCTAGTCGCGGTATGGTGACACGCTTCAAGGGAGCAACCTTCGTTTTTGTCGTGAGCAAACGCACGGTTGTCTTGTTCGATGAAATGACTTTTAGATATGCAACTGCTGCATATGCCTGGGTAGATGCATCTGCAAAGGCATGAAGTTCATACGATGAACTGTGTGACGACATATGTATCCAGCGCGGGATTTTGACCTTAGCAAGGTTCTTCAAGTCGTTGCGGAACTCGATCCAGTTTGTTTGAAGTTCGCTTGTGAGCTCGCCATCCCAGTTTAAGCCGGTAAGCCACAGGCGTTGACAGAAGATTCTGCCTCGAATAGCAACTGGAGCGAGGAATCCAAGGGGGTCGAACAGTTTAAACATGTCCGAGAGCAGCTGTCGTTTTGTAAAAATCTCGATTGTATAGTCAAGGCTAACTCTGTAACTGAACTCGTCCGTCTGAGTGTATCAGATCATGCCAAGAGCAGTAGTTGCTTCACCGAATGATACCTCTAGCTTATCCGCAGGTTTGTCCTCATTCGGTGCGATGGTCTCCAAAAACGACGAAGAGTTTGAATTCCACTTCCTTAACGTGAATCCACCTGTTTGCAGTAGTGCCTTGTGCTGCTGGGCTTCCTTGACTGCAGCAGCTAGGTCATCAGCGCCAGACAGCACATCATCGACGTAAAAATTATTTAACAGTGTTTTTGATGCATCTGGATAGTGCAGGTGTTCATCGCTAGCGAGCGTGCGAAGAACGTTAACCGCAAGGTACGGCGCGCAGTTCGTTCCACAGGTTACGGTCAAGAGCCGAAAAGGTGTCGGTACATCACGCGTACTGGTTCGCCATAAAATTCGTTGGAGATCATCGTCTCTCCTGTCGATCCAGATCTGGTGATACATCTTTTCGATATCACCAGTGAAGGCTATCTGATATCGACGCCAGTTAAGAACAATTGGTGTAAGGTCGTTTTGCATTTTGGGGCCAACATGCAAACAATCATTAAGCGACACACCCAAATCGCTCTTTTGCTAGGCGTTAAAAACCACTCTCAGTTTAGTGGTTGAGCTTGATTCTTTTATTACGCCATGATGTGGCATACATCGTTCGTAGTTGAATGATCCGCAATTTGTTCCATGTGGCCAAGCATCAGATACTCGTTCAAGAATTTGTCGTAGCTTTGCTGCATGACTGCATCACGAAGAAGTCGGCGCTCCATGCACTTCAAGAGATTCATGGATGCATGATATGTTGATCCAAGCTGTATTACGTCAGCGCCTTCCTTCACGGGCAATCTGACAACGTAGCGGACGCTATCTAGACGCCTGGTTGTTTTGTCGAAGAGTTCTCGACAAGCGCGTTCATCCTTTGTGAGTGCAGGACTCAAATTTTCCTCTTCCCATTCCCAAAATCTACGAAGAGATTTATCCAGGTCGACGATAGTGAAGTTGCAAGAGACCACCAAACACAACCCATCCCAGATGAGTGTTTTGAGCAACGGTGTTGTTGACTTTACTCCGTTTAACATCATTGTTAAGCATCACGGCATAGTCTGTAGCACTCACAATAAGGTCAATGCCTCCTGGAACATTAAGTCTGGGATCTGCCAAATGAAGCTCTTGAAAGTCGATAGGTTGACTAGGTGGAATTCTGAATGTTGGAACAAGATTCCCAACACGAGGGAGAACTAATGCCACGCATGTAGCCTCAAATGATGATGATTTCAGGGATTTGATCGTAAATTCAACGATACCTCGCGCGAGTGCGAGTTTACTGCCACTGGCTCCATTCACTGGAATATGAGTGGTCACTCGTGTTAATTTTAATTGTTTCTTAGCAAATTCGCTTATAAATGACGCCTCAGCTCCGCTATCGAGTAATGCCCTGAGCGTGAGTTTGTGTCCACTGTTGGAGACTATTGAAACTAAAGCTGTTCCTAGTAGCACCGGTGAAAACTCAGGAATGGATTTTGGTGCTGAATCGTTGGAAATCGTAGCGTTATTTGCATTTACGTTTGTCGGTTTAGGAACTGTATGAGTTGATGGGCTCGTGCTGATATTAGGGCTGAAATATTCATGCAGCATAGAGTGATGCATTTTGTTGCAATGCTGACAGCGTCGATTTGATGAACATGCTGACTGTTGATGCCCATATCTCAAACATTTGAGATACATGTTGCACTTTTCAATAAACTTGTAGCGCTCCTGAGGAGGCTTCCTTCTAAAATCTTCGCAAAACATGATGATGTGTTTGCCGGCACACCCAGAACAGCGTCCAGGGGCGGCATGATAATTTCTAACTCGATGGTGGGGTTTATTTTTAGATAGAGCTGTATCTTTGAAGGCAGGCTTCGCATCCAGAGAGCTCTGGAATATTTCTAGAGATCGAGTACGATTCTCTAAAAACTCTTTAAGTTGATCGAAAGAAGGTATTTCGTCACCAGAAGGGAGGGAAAGCTCCCAGGCTTTTCTGGTCACTGGGTCCAGTTTGTGGACGATCATGAAAACTAGCCAATCATCCCAGTGGTCAAAAGGGCGATTCAGTTGTTCTAGCGCGAGTTACGATGTTAAAATGAAAGAACCTTTCCACTTCACAATCAGTTTTATATTGAACAAATTATTTTAAAGTACACGTATTTATATTCTAAAATATGGTTATTCTAAACAAATTAATTTAATGAATTTACACTGAATTTTAAATTGGAGATTTTACAAAGAATTTTATGCTGGATGATGTTACAAAGAATTTGAATCTGATGTTTTTAATGGGAATATGAATTGGATGATTTTGCAGAGAATTTGATGCTGGTTGATGTTAAAGTGAATTTGATGTAGCTGCTATTGTTGGTATTGATACTGTTGTTGTTGTTGTTGTTGTTAGTGCGGATGTAACTCGGGCGAACCGCTGAGAAGACGCCATCGAGCAACTTTCGTAAATTAGATGCGCTTTCCGTTTGAGCGGCTGGTAGGTGAGTAACTTCAGCTAAGTGCGCGTTAATGATGACGCGCTTATTCTCGTACTTGCTTCTGAGCAACTCCCAAGCAATAGAAAAGTTTCCATCAGTCATTGTTATATTCTCGAGTGCGTGCGCTGCTGCACCGGTAAGGCTATCTCTCAGATACTGCAACCACTGAATGTTTGCAAGTTATGTGTTGCTTATGACCACAGACATGAAGAGATCCTTGAATAGATACCATTTTAAAAATGATCCGTCGAATGGAGGAATCTGCAGTCGAGGTAGACTCTGAGCTGGGCTATGGTGAACGACAAATGATGATTGCGTAGCATCCACGGAGCTCGTTGGTGGTGTGATCAAATCTAGTAACTCATGTAAATCACCCATAGCCTTAGCGTAACTACATTCAACGTCATCATACTCGACGAAATGCACTTCAGTAGATTTATCTTTGAAATCAGTTTCTAAGCTCACTTCGTTGTCGAGCGCCACATATTTTGCCCAATATTGTTCCAGAAGTTGTCTGCATGCAGTGAAAAATCCTTTGGTTTGTTTTACTTTAGCAGTTTTTCGCGTATTTGCGGCAAATTTGGTGATAATTGCTTTACTTGTCTAAAGCTGCTTTAACTTGTCCATTTTTTTCAATTTTAATGCCGGTAATGTACTTTAAAATATGTTAAAAGGTATTTTCAAATTTCACATAATCAAAATAGTCGTCGAAATCTATTATTTTCTCCTTTTAGAGCAAACACAAAAAAATGCCGAAAAGAAAGCTAAATATGAGAGTAACACAGAAAATATGAAATTGAAAAAACGAAAATGTTAACTGCGCGCGCGTCTCACACTTTGCTGCGTTGTGTTTTTTCTTCCCTGCTGTTCTAGCTGAACTTGTTGGTGTTTTATGTTCATAAGAGACGGATATTACCGACGTCGCTGCGACGCGCTAAACGGAGACTGCTCTGCCCTTAGACACTTTTACGAAAATGTGATTGCGCAAGTTTGAGGTTAGGGCTTCCGCGACATGAGGAAAAGTTGTCCCACTCTGCCCATGCAAAAGTTCAACTTTGGAGAACAACGTTGCGCACACGCAGTGCGGCCACTTTGTTAAATAGATTGAACCCGCACAGATAAGATTATTTGGAGCCCGTTGTGGAAATACATTCCGCTGTTTTGAACATTTTATCACAGCCGGTGGAGGTAGACTCTCTTCGTCACGCCTCGCACGGAATAGGGTTTAGGTTGTAGTCACTCGCGTAAGGAACCAGGTTCACTTGAATCGATAGGTTGGAAGTAGATTCCTTTTTTTTCTTTTTAGTTTGGAAGTAGATTCCTTTTTCACTTTTGCTTAAAAGGAGCAGGTCCCCGCAATGGATGCCAATGTTTGGGGAAATTGTCCAAATAAAAAAACCAAGAGATTGTTTGTCTTTAACACCTTTACTATTCACTTAATTTTTAACAACTTTCAACTAATACTAATTCCGCGTGTCCTCTAAACTCAACCAAAACCGGAAACCACCAAAAAAGAGAAAAATGTATATAGTATAACACAAAAAAACGAAACTTAGAATAAAAGGAAGGAAGAATAATATAAAACAGGGCTGCATTTACATATTTTCTTAGACAATCTGTAACAGTCGTCATTCTCCACTTTTGC
Organism: Clusia tigrina; assembly: GCA_920105625.2. Taxonomy (NCBI): domain Eukaryota; kingdom Metazoa; phylum Arthropoda; class Insecta; order Diptera; family Clusiidae; genus Clusia; species Clusia tigrina. The sequence goes on along the minus strand of OV050030.1, from coordinate 81,768,387 downwards.
AGAGTTGCAAATTTTTGTACTAAAAATAAAAAATTACAAAGTATTCTAAGAACGTAAAATTAAAAGTAATCTTGTTTAAAAAAAAACTACACAACTTGAAATTGTTTAGAACCTACCTTGTTATAGAAAATGCACTTTTTAGTACTTACCATACATTTTCATAAAATACTCAATAATAATTTTCAAAAATAAAAAAGTACTAATACCAAAATTAATGTACTTCGTACTCACAATATAAAAAGGCACTCTAAATGTTTCGAAAGTACGTATTTGTGCAACACTGTTTACAGTTCGTCTTATTTGCTAAGGCACTCATATTTTGGGTACTATTTTTTCTTTTTCTCTTTTACATGTTTTTTGTTTTTGTTTTATTTTTCTTTAAATTATTTTTGTTTTATCTCTCTTTTTCATTTTACTTTTGGTATTTATGCTTTTTTCTTTTATTTCTAACTATTTATTTTTTATTTGGTCTTTTTTTATATCTTTTGGTCCTTCATTGACTCTTCTCTCACTGGCGTTTATACTAACTAAGATTACACATTCTATTAATAACATAATTATATTATAAATATCTAAATTTTTACCCTAAACTGCGACCTCTGCTACCTGCTGGTTCTGGTGACGCTCGTCATTGTTGGAGTGAAGTCCCTCGACGAACTTTGCATACCTCTCCCTTATTTCTGGAACGGTACGTATAAAGATGATGCAAGCTTATGCGAGTAGTTGAACTTCTGATGAAGTTAAAATAAATCTTCGTTTAGTAAGTGACTGTAGAGAATTTTAATTGGAGAAAATGTTCGGAGGTTAGCCGATAAATCTTGGATATATATTCCTCGATCTTTTCGTGGTTAGAATGATTTTTGAGTTAGGAGATTATTCTGTCTGCGAATCTAAATGGACGATGGTAGTTGGGGCTGTTATTGTTGTTGCAGCCGTTTCTCCCTAAAATTACGGAGTAACCTCGGATTTTGTCTATAATTATCTCTTCCTCTTCAAGCAATATACACACTGGCATATGTAAGAACGGCAGATAAGTTGGATTTTCTATATTGAAATCGTAAATGTTAATGTTTTCATGCCGTTTTGTCAGCTATGCAGTTAATATCAAATATTATCAGCTTAAGGCTTGTTAGAGCGAGATTCTAGTATTCAGCCGCTATTATCTTCATGTTAATAAGTCTCAAAACGCAGTTATCTCACACATGGGAAGTTAGAAGGTCTTCCACTCTTTTATATAAAAAATAAATTTCCACTAATTTGATGTTTCTATTCATTCAACCGAAAATTATTTCGGGACAGCATCGTTTCAAATCTCGTGTTTGTTCCTTTTTGGCTTATTGATTACTCTTCTTCTACGTCTTTTTAACTTACTTCTTCATCTTCTTCAGTCAGCTAATCTGTTCGCTGCTATTACAGTTCATCTACCGATCTCATAGCCCCTTCCAGGTTCATGTTGCATAATGTTGAGCCATCCGTATGTCCTTGTTTGTCCACTGACGCCTTAATACGTTAAAATATATGTCAATTTTAATTATTCTTATTGACTCTTATATTTATTTCGATTCATAAAAAATTTATTTTTATGTGGTATTCAAATCTATATGGCGCATATCGACTAACTATACATTAGTAATAACAACTGTTTCTTTTACATATATTATTCATTAATTGTCATACAAATTTTTTCCCAAAATTATTAACAGAATTAAAATTTGAAATCCCACTCAATAAATATACATTTTATATAAAATTTCACTAATATAAACAATTATTTACTATTTTAAATTATGTGTCAAAAACTGTATGAATTAATTTCTTTTAGTCTCAATTCTGGGCAAAAATATTTGTCCATCTTTTATAACTCTGTGGCCACACGTTCAATTCCTTGCCCATCAAGTCGCAATACACTCACACTTTTTACAAACACATATATATTTTTTGTTCTTGACTGTCGACTTGATTATCAATTTATGTTTCCAGCGGAGAATCAATTCGGCTTTCAATTATCTGTCAATCGTGAGGTGTGGGTAAGAAATAAGTGAAAATTAACGGAAAAACAAGATTAAAGTTTGAAAATGGTTCAACAAAAAAAAGAAGGAAATTTTTAAATTTATTGTTATTTTTATATATTATTTTATTAATTTTATATAATCATGCCCATCAAATTAAATGCAGCCTAGTGTAATGATGGGCTCAAAGCGTTTTAGCACGCTCCAAAAGATCACTGCTAAATTTCGATATTTCCGATTGTGGTCGTTTACAGACTGACAATAAATTAATGAAATGAGATATTGTTATGTCAGCTGTGTCCATATCTAAAATTTCATTGTTGTCTAACTCGATAGCCTCGCCCGGTGAATCAAAGACTTTCTGCAGTTCTTCATACAGCCACATCTCCAAAGCCAGTCGCTTTCGTATTACACTCTTCTGCTGGAAACCATATTTGGCGGTTAGGAACTTCTCCTGTCGCTTCTTAACTTCGGAACTTCTGTCTTTGACGCGTAAATTTTGTTGGTTCGGTAAACGCTCACAATAATAAATTTTTTGCAGCCGCACTGCATTTTGAAAACAACTTTGATCGATTTTACGTTGTCTTATTACTGTATTTTTTGTAAGTGGGTGTGAGATTGTAGCTTGGAGTCATCCTTCTGGATGTGTTGCTCTGCCAGTTGTTGAACTTTTTCAAATAGTCGGTGGAACTCGGTGTTCATCTCCTTATTGAAGTTTTAGATTTATTTTAAGATTGTTTAAAATTTTTGGGTTTTTAATAAAGTGCCAGTTTGGCAGGATTGATATCAGAATTGCAGGATCGCCATGTAATGATGGGTTCAAAGATTTGTATAACGGCGCGAGTGCTAGCGCACAATTTAATTCGGCGACTTCAAGAGTACAGGCAGATATTTGTGTATGAAGCGAAATATATGATCGCTATGTACAGATGGGCGCGAGAGCTAGCGCACAATTTCAATCGGCGACTACAAGAGTACAGCTAAATATAAAATTAGACGCGATAAGTTTGGTTTCCAGATCGAATCTGATTTGTTGATAAAACCTTATTGCTATTTATACTTTAATTTCTTATGTGCTAAGACTAAGTATATAATATGGTTCTTAATACATAAAGAGGGCTTTTGCAATGTCAGCGGAAAGTATCACGGTCAATGCCAGCGGACATTCGTTCGAGGGCATTGAACATTAGAATGCAGCGAAATCAAAAACGTGCGCGCTGTTCGCGCTTCATAACGTGGACATTCTTATATGAGAGTTCGATGTACTTATGTTGGGTCTCCGCTCACATTGCATGTGCCTACGCCGCGTATGGTGTTGGCTTTTGTGTGTATATGCATACATTATGCTTTTCATAAACTACAGTCACAGACGCGACTTGAACAGGTTTTGACAGACAATACAAGTGAGTACTGCAAGTGAGTGGCCGCAGTGTAAGCGAGAATATAAAAGATAAACCCGTTTATGTGAAACATTTTTCATTGCATGACTAAGTCTTTTATTGCATCTAATTACTTAATATTATTTAAATTTACTTATAACCAGGTATGCATACATCCATAAACGTGTGTATTCTCCTACACGCTGTAACTTGCTCATATATGACTACATCCATTATAACTTCTTCTTCACCTCTATGTACAAATTTATTATATTTTCAAAACTTCACATAGTCGTATCTATTCTATACTGTAATTATTTCCTAAGTTCTTTTCGCACGTTAACTGAACATATTATTTTTTTAAATGTATACCATTGTTCCCATGCTTTACAACTGCAAGAGACATGTATAACTATCACTTTTCCGAATACATGTATATGTATGTATACTCATACTCTGCTTGCCTGTAATTTATTGTTTGTTCCTTCACGAATGCCATGTAACTATCTTGCCAATTTTATTTTTGCCTGAATGTTGCTGATACTTATTACTTTTATTCCATGTATATTTTGTGTTTCCTTCTAATATAAGTATTTCATGCTTGTCTGTTGTGTCATCTTCCATTTATTTTTCTTTTTCACTTGTCTTTTCTTCCTGGCCATGGCACCCGGTATTTTCCTTGTCGGCACTTGTCTTTGCCCTAGTCTGCACCAATGATATCTTCTGTGCCTGACACCACCCTATTGGCGTCAGACAAATGGTGAGGTTGAGAGTATGAATAGGGGCCTATAGTGAAACTTTTGGAAATAGCGAAGAAGAGGAATGTCCTAGAAAATATTCAAAAATTTGTTCACTTGTATAATCCAACATCACATAGAATGTTGGAGTCCTGAGTGTTTCCGTCGCCGGTTGTAGCGAACGCCGTTTTGGTGCCGGTAATAGTCGCGGACATGGGCGAAAAGCTGGTGGTTCCTAGCTGCCAAAGTAAAACACAATGTCTTTTCTGGTTGTAAAATACAAGAGAGCGTTTTGTTTGTACCTGCTCCAACGCAAAAGTCCAATCAGCATTTCCCATTACCAATGCCTCTTGAACGCTGAATAAGGAGTACGCTCGACGAACGGATATACAGCGTGTGAAGCCTCATCAGCATTTCCTTACACGTGCGGTCCAATTTGTCCTAAGTAAGCAAAAACGCTGGTGCCTTGCACATAATTGCTGACACCACATATATATTTAATTCTATAGAATAAATATAAATTCAATATATTATATAAATTCAATAAATTAATAAATAAAAATTGAGATATACTTTTGAAGTCAAACAATCAATAGTGTTTTCCTTTGTCGCCAATATCAACCACAAGGTTAATTCAAGAATACTACTTGATTAGCCACAATATTCTTTCGGTACTGTACCCAAAGAAACATCAGACTGCAAGTATTGCTCTTGAAGTTATCATCACGATCCTTCGGTATTGCACACAAGGAATCAGCAACCGATTAGTTAACCAACTAATCGGTATACAAACATTTTGGAAGCCCCGGCGAGATTCTGAAGGAAGACCACAGAAGTACCTCAAGAAGGATGTCCAGGCATATCATAACTCAGAACACAGAGTTTTAACTTTAAATCACCTTTATCATTCATTATGGCGCAAAACCAAGAAACAATTGAGCAGTTGGACTAGTTGACCAGGGTACAGTATGAAGTGGGCTCTGCAATAGAGCAAATGGTGAGCAACTATAAGAAGCATCCACAAGACGGTAAAACCATCGAATATTCCAGTAAACGCATGAAGACTCTGAAGGAAGCATGGTCTACGATCGAACATCAACATCATCTCGTCCAAGGGTTATGGCAACGAACAAACCTGTCGGAAATTGGTGGTTATGATGCGGACAAATTCTACGAAACCGAAGATGCGCTTCAAAACGTACGCATTAAGTTACGACAACATATTCCAGTCAGTACACCAAGCAACTCCACGCCAATCAACACCATACTACAGGCTTTAAGTGTGCATTTGCTTAAAGTTACCTTGCCAGTTTTTGACGGTAGCTATTCAATGTGGATATCATTTCGCGATATGTGTGTTATGGTGATACATACTCAGCCAATAGGCAACACATAAGAAAATGTTTTAGTTGGCTGCCAACGTAACCGGAGAAGCTAAAGCACTCATCGGTCACTTGCCAGCATGCGAGGAAAACTATGACGTAGCCTGGCAAATCTTGTGCGATAGGTTTAACAATAAACGCAAATTGGTTAAAACTATCTATAGCAAGTTGTTTAATATAAAGAATGCTAGCAGTGAAATGGGCTCCACGCTTAAAACATTACACGATGCACGCAAGGAATGCATTTACGCGTTAAAAAGCCAAGGAGTTCCCGTATTTAGCTTCCACACAATTTTGGAGTATCTTTTATTGCAGAAGTTAGATAAAACGTCAAGATCCGACTATGAACTGACGCTAGATCAGCCTCAGGAGTTCCAACCTATTGACCGCCTATTGAAATTCTTAGAAAAACGTTTTCAATAATATGAAGACCGAGAACCACAAAACAAAATTAACAACAATAAATCTACAAACGTGAAGTATCATTCAACGCTATTCACAGCAACGCAATCACCAGCTTTTTGCATGCGAACATTTCCGTGCAAAAACCCCGCATCAGCGTTTTGATATAATTAAATAACACAAGTTATGTGCGAATTGTATGAAAAATGGGCATACGGTGAAAACTTGTTCAAAGAGAGGATGCACCAAATGCAACAAGAAGCAAAACTCATTAGTGCATTTTGATCAAAAGCTAGCTAAGGGCCCATCTAATAACTCGGGTCAATCCCGTCAAGGGTCATCTCAGACACTCACAAAATTCGTAAGTGAGCCTACCGTGAAGTTACATAGCTATGCAGGTGTCATAGAGAAACCAATCACCACGTCATTAGTGTCCACTGTTAACCGTGCGGGCGTGAAACATGCGATGTTGAGCACTGTCGTCTTCAAAGTCAATGACTTCCGTGGCAATGAATTTCAATGCCGTGCAATTTTGGACTGCGGATCGCAGACAAACTACATTACGGACAGGATGGTAAAGAAGCTCGGATTACCAACACAATACAATCCGCAGTACTTTGATGGAATTATGGAAATTCTACAACGCGCTACTCACCGGGCCAACATTAAACTTGAGTCACGATTGACTAGTTACTCAGCCCGAATTGAAGTTGTCATACTGCCAAAAATTACACATCCACTGCCAACACAGAGTTTCGACGTGACAATCCGGCCTATTCCTAAAAATATTCTGTTAAAATTAATGCTTTAAATATTATTACATTGATTTTCGAACAAATTCTAAATGTCTTCTATCTGTCATTTCTTTACATTTTTGTAAACTTCCGTATTTCATTTTCTTTAATTTTTTGTACTCGCTCGCAACACGTTTGTAATTTTCTCCTCCATTCTTTTATTATATAAATTTGATATTGCAACATAACCTATAGAATATAATTGTTTTATCTGTCAATCGCACTGCACTTCGAGCATATTTTAATCAATATTTCAACATATTCAATTGGCTGATCCGGAGTTTAATCAATCAGGTCCAATTGACATTCTCATTGGCAACGAATGTTATCTGGAATTGCTGGATATTGCAAAACACCGTGTTCGGAAATGTGCTTGGTGGACACATCACAATTCCACCAACAGTTGAAACTACGTTCTGCGGTATTGAAGTTACGAATAAAGATGAATCATTAACCCAACAGCTCCAGCGTTTCTGGCAGCTAGAAGAATTTGACACCAACAGCCCGCCGCTAACAGCAATAGAAAGAACTTACGAAGCATTTTTCAACCAAACTGTGTGTCGAGCAACGGACAGTTCGTTGTGCGCTTGCTTTTTGTTGATAACGCAAGCCCTCTTGGAGACTCGAAAGCTATCGCATTACAACGCTTTTACGCCATCGAACGTAAATTGCAAAGAAACCCCGTCATCAAAATGCAGTATACGGCCTTCATGGAGGAATACCTGCGGCTAGGTCACATGGAAGAAGTTAGCGGAAGCATAAACCTACCCCATTTCTTCTTACCTCACCTCTGCGTTCTGAAGCCAGACAGCACCACCACAAAATTGCGTGTCGTTTTCGACGCATCAATGAAAACTTCCACAAATGTATCATTGAACAATGTGCTACTACCAGGTCCAAAACTTCCAGAAGGCTTATTTATGGTTCTTTTGAGATTTCGATTACGCAGATATGCTTTCACAGCCGATATCAAGAAAATATACTGACAAATCATCATGATCGAAGCTAACCACAAGCATCAACTAATCTTGTGCAGGAACACGCCAAGCAAACCTCTGAAAAGTTACCAATTAAACACAGTGACTTACGGAGTCACATCGGCACCATATTTGGCGATAAAATGTCTACGCATATTAGCCAAGGAACATATTCGCAAGGCTCCAGATGCTTACAACGAGATTTTTATGTGGAAGATGTTATGAGTGGAGCCCATACGTTAGCAGAAGCCTTCCTCGTACAGGAGGAATTGAACTCCAACACCAAATCAGCAGGTTTTAAGTTAAGGAAGTGGTGTGCGAGTAATAAAACACTGTTAACCAACATCAACGCAGAGGATCGAGCAATTCAATTGAATTTTGACAACGATAATTTTACCATCACAACGCTTGGTTTAACGTGGCAACCTGGAAAAGATTACTTCCTAATAAGGACCAAATGGAGCACAACAGCCAAAATAACGAAACGCCAAGTACTGTCGGACATCGCGCATTCTTCGACCCTTTAGGTTTTTTGTCACCAGTTGTCTCATGTGCAAAAATATTCATGAAATCACTTTGGCGTCTAAAATTAAGCTGGGACGAAGCACTACCTATGGAATTGCATACCTTCTGGAGCCAGTTTAGAGAAAACATCCAGGAACTTGAGAACTTGCAAATTCCACGCTACGTATTTCCAACCACAAAGGATAAAGTGCATCAAAGAGAATTGCACGCTTTTGCCGATGCATCCGAGCAGGCATATGGAACTTTTATTTATGCAAGGTCGATAAAAACAGATGGATCTGTCAGCGTTCAGCTGTTATGTTCTAGACCAAAAACTACACCACCAAAACAACAAATGCTCCCTCGGCTGGAGCTCTGTGCTGCACGGTTAGCAGCACAGTTATTAGACAGGGTAAAGCATATTCTACAGTGGACAGGCGATTGCTTTCTGTGGTCTGACTCTGAAGTGACGCTAGCCTGGATCTCTGCCAGTTCCTCATCCTATCATACCTTTGTGGCAAATCGAGTGGCAGCTATACAAGAAGTAACGGTGAAGCAACATGACATCATCTCATGCGGCATCAACCCGGGTCAATTCAAACAACAAGGCATGTGGTTTTATGGACCACTGTTTCTATACGGACCAACGTCATCGTGGCCAGCGGCATCAGCGAATTCAACCACAGAATTAGAGAAGAGACAGGTATGTCTTACTACGTCACAGATTCCGTCGTTTAGTTCAATGATTGACCATCGAAATTCATGGACACATCTTCAACGAGTCACCGCATATGCACTTCGATTCATTAAAAATTGGCGTAATGTGCCAGTTCAAAAATCCATCGACCTCGATGCAGAAGAAATTAAAGGTGCTACTCAGACTATAATCAAGGACCTGCAGAGACAAGCATTCAATCCTGAATATAAACTTCTCAAGCACAACAAACCAGTTGGAAGGGGGATGGGTGATCTTACACTATTTCTGGATAAAAACGTCATTATGGAGTAGGAGGACGACTAGCAAATTCAGCCCTACCACACGAAGCAAAATACCAAGCCCTATTCCCATATCGGAGTGATATCATTAAAATATAGATGACACACATCCCCATTGATAACACGCATGTTGGCGCAGCAAGTCTAGTAGCAGCGACATGGGAAGCGTATTGACCGGATAATGCGAATACAATAGCCAGATCCATCGTAAAAGACTGTGTATTTTGCACTAAAGCTATGCCGAACCCATTGCAGCAACTCATGGGACAGTTGCCTGAATCACTGGTTCAACCAAATAAACCTTTCACTCACGCTGGAGTCGATTTTCGTGGGCCATTTAAGTTTCATTACAATCAAAGGGAAAAGACGCCACAAAAGTATTATATGGTGTTATTTTGTTGCTTTGCAACTAAGTCCGTACACATTAGTAGTATAGAAAGGTCTCTTCTGGACCATTTTGCTCCCTTCCTGCTCCATTTGCACATTTTTTAGATTTTTTGTATGGGGATTCCGGAGCAAAAGAGTAGAAATGAGCAAAAAGAATGTATGGGAATGTAAGAATTGGAAATATATTTTGCTCTCTATGGAAAATCGGAGTAAAAAGTTGTAAAATGTTTAGAATTTTTAAAGATTTTGGTACAAATGTGCCGGAGTAAAGTTGTGTTTTGCTCCGATTTGCTCCAAAAATTCTCCATATTCACAGGGCTGAGCAGAGCTTGGCTGAGCTGAGCTTTTGATGATAATAGCTGAAGAAATAGTTAAAAGGCAGCAGGCAGCCACAGCCTAGTTGTGTGTGTGTGTGCGTGTGTGTATTAGGCACGTAATGAGCTGGTAACATATAAATTTTTAAATGAAATGTGTTCATACTAGAGTTGCCGCGAATACTCGCTATTATTCGGTATTCGGCATTACTCGTCATTTTTTTGATATTCGTCGAATACCGAATAATAGCTAGTATTATTCGGCATTCGGCGAATAATCGTCGAAAATAAACTTTTAACGAACAAAAGAACTAATGAGTTAAAAATAATCATTTTTTTAATTATTTTCCTTAATAAAACAATACTCAATATCAATTATTATCTATAATATCTATATTCATGAAATTAAATTAGTAAGGCTTTTTAATTAATATTTAAAATCCAACAGAGGCAGATTGTGGTGCAAAAAAACAATTTTTTCTGCACGTTCTGGAGCAAGTCGGTTTCGTTTTTCCTCGTAAATTAAACCTGCCTCGGAAAATAGTCTTTCTGAATAAACAGAGCTTGCTGGTGTGATTAAGTATCGTTTAGCAAGCTTACTTAAAATAGGAAATCTATTCTTATTGGTACTCAAAGCCCACCATTCATATGGGTTTATTTTTCTGTCAGCCTTTGCTAATGCGATGTAGTTGGCGATTTCTTCAGCAGTGGCATTCTTGGGTTGCTCTTCAGTAGGTTGCTCTATAGATGATTCTTCAAAACATGCCCAAAATAGTTTATGAGTTTCCGAATCATGCTCACTTTCATTGTCTAAACGAGACCTTTTGGATGCCGTTTCTGGATCCGAATCATCATTTTCGTCATCTAAAGAAAGCCTAAAACCTTCTCTGAGCGCAGCTCTACGGATCCGTTCAAATTGGGTAGCGTCAAAGTAAAAGTTCTTGTAGCGGGGGTCTAAAAATGTCGACAAGTAATATGTCTTCGTAAAGCATAGATCATCCAAGTTAAAACGGGCTTCCATATTTTCTATCAACGCCTTTCTAAAATCATCAACGTGTGCAGTTTGTTGAATCAGCGCATCTTTCATTAGGTATCTGACTAATGAAACAGTGCTAGGTATCACATCTGATATAGGTGCATATGTGGAACTCGTGATTTTTGTTATCTCTTCGAAAGGTTTTAAGAGCTTTAACAGATGTTCTATAACCTCCCACTGATCACTGGTCAAATTTTCAAAATTCACGCTCCTTTATTCTGAAATATACACCGAAATTGCTCTTTTTTGTTCAGATAGACGCTCCAGTAAGTAATATGTTGAGTTCCAGCGAGTTTGAATATCTTGAATCAGTTTATGGTTAGGAAGTCCGAGCTCAGATTGAATACTTTCAAGTTTTGTATATCCTGAATGATTAAAATGTGTCACTATGCGGCGGGCACTAGTAAGAATTTGTTTTATTGGAGAACTGTTATCTAATGCATTATTTATCACCAGCTGGAGGGTATGTATGAAGCAACGCTGTGAAGGAAGTAGAGTTTCCTTAACTCCTTTAACCATATTCGCCCCATTATCGTGAACAATCGCTTGAATTTTAGTGATGGGTATGTCCCATTTCGTTACACACTGTAACAGTTCTCTTTTGATATTTTCTGATGTGTGTGATTCAGGGAAATGCGCCATGTTTAGAACGGCATGATTCAGTTTAAAGTTTTCTGATATCCAGTGTCCGGTGAAACTCAGAAATGTAGCATTATTTACAGAAGAAGTCCAAAGATCGCTAGTGAATGCTATAGCTTCAGCCCTTTCTAACTCGTTTTTTAGTTTGCTAACCACTCTCTCATACATGTCTGGAATTATTTTCTCGGTAAAATATGTCCTGCCAGGAATGGTGTATTGCGGCAAAGCATTATTAATAAGACGTTTAAAGCCCACATGATGATCGACGATGGAAAGTGGCTCGTTGTCAACAGCGATCATTTCACCAATCAAGTAGTGATATCTTTTTGCTCGGCTATCGTTGATGTCCCAAAGCTTTTTTTTTCAAGTAGTTGTTGCAGTGACTGTTGCACCAAAGGCTGACTGGGCAACTTGGTGGATGAGGAGGTACTTGAAGATGATTCTGCGGGAGCATTATGTTGAGCATGACTACTTGAGCTTCCATAAATTTTACAATACTCATCTGCGAACAAAGAAAATAACCTTTAATCAGGAACGTAGGTAGCGGCAATTATTTAAATAATGTGCTACAAAACTCACAATAGTACAATTATATACTTCATAAATGAAAATATCAAAATAACTTTTGAAACAAATATTATATTATATAACGTTCTTATTTTATTATTACTTAGTATCGGTAAAATAAATAATATAGGTAAAAAAAAATTAACCTGGGTGTTTGAATTTCAAATGATTCTGCAAAGCCGTTGTTCCTACTTTTTTTGCTGCTCTACTTATTTTTACACCACACAAAACACATTTTGCATTTTTCTCTTCCTCTTCAAAATGTAGCCAAACATGAGATGTTTTTCCTGGGTTTGGCATGATTGTTCTTCTTTTTAAGTAACACTTTAACTAATTAAGTATTTATCAAGTCTTTAACTCAATAGCAATTTACAAATAAGTATAGAAATAAAAAATAAAAAAACGTCAACCGATGTCGAAAATCAATTAACAAACGCGTGCCGCCTATCCTAAACACAAGCGTATTGATTGAGCGGGAAATCCCCTACAATAATAATCGCTGGGTTATACAAAACGGGGTATTCCCCGTAAACTAAAGAGAAAGACTTGTACAAGAAAAGGGTTGCCAGCATTAAAAAATGGAAAATCAAATTTACTACATATATGTAGGTATGTATAACATGAAACAGATTTCTTTAACTTTATTGTTTTCTTTTCTCACAACCTTAGAAGAAATTAGAAATATTTTTAATGTGTTTAATGTTTTTTTTATGTCGAATAGTAATGTCGAGTTATTCGACTATTCGCCAAATTGAATGGCGATTAATCGGTATTCGACTATTCGCTATAAACACTATTCGCGGCAATATTAGTTCATACATTATATTATATATACACACAATAGTATTAGGGAGAGTGTGCGGTATATTATTATTGAAATATTTTAATGTGATAAGAGTTGAAGCTGACCGCCAAAGTATTATTAAACAAATTTTTGTGCTGGTGCAGTGGTATGAGCCAACAGCAGAACAAGATTATACAAGTTTTTTCATAGGTATGTACATTTGTATGATATGTATGTATGTAAATATATTTTGCGTATTTGGAACACGTGTGTGTTATATTATAATTAAAATATTTTTATGTGGTAAGAGTTGAAGCTGACCGCCAACATATTTCTAAACAAATTTTTGTGCTGGTGCGGCGGTATGATTCAACAGCAGAACAAGATTATACTAGTTTTTAATAGGTATGTATGTATGTGTGTATGTATGTAAATATATTTTGCGTATTTGGAGCACGTGTGTGTTATATTATAATTAAAATATTTTTATGTGATAAGAGTTGAGACTGTATATATGTTCCAATACAAATTTTTGTTAGTTGATAAGTATGTGAATGTGTTGAAAAAATATAGTTTCACAACATTATGCTCCTCATAAATCAAATATATAAAAGATATTATAAATTAATACAATTATTTGATTAATAAAAACACTAATAATAACAACACTAATAATAACAACACTACAACTGATAATATAAATAATTAAAATAATATAAATAACTATTATATAGATATAATAAAATATCAATATGTTTTGGATTCAAACATTAATACAAACCGATAAATTTTGTATTTGTCAGAGTGCATGGTCGCATTTTAATATTGCACAAATAGTTGTAGTAGACAATTTGTTAGAAGTGTTTGTCACACCAGAAGATGGATATAAGTGTTTATTATTATCTATACGAAAAGGTGAAACACATCCATATGCAATACTCCTTGAATTAACATTTTCAACACGACAATATGTTCGATTTGAAGTGAAGGGCGGGACAGTAACCATTATAGGTATCTCCTATAGTAGTGGTAGCAGAACAAAAAACACCAAAAATTTTCCAACATCATGTCCATTTAGCGATATAGACGAGTTATATACTGGAAAGGATTATAATCATCATAGTATTGATGAAAATTTAAATCTTTCAACACTCTGCAAAGAGAATAGTTTTCCCCCACTGCAAGATTTTAAAACTCTTCGAAGAGAATAGTTTTCACCCCACTGCAAGAACAACAAAAACAACAACAACATTAACAACACCAGCAGCAGCATCACCATATACATAAGAAAATTATAAAACATTTTAAACCTAAAATGTTGTATCATTCACACAAAATCTGTATAAATAAAAAATAACAAACAAATTTTTTGAAAATTTTTATTTTTAATTTAAAATATTTATTATTATTATGTTTAAATATAAATAACAAAATAAAAATATTTATAATTGTTACTCTAGGGAATATTTCCCTATTTCACAAATGAAGACCATCGTCTTCATCACCAGCTTCTTTGTTGGGATTGAATCGAAATTCCTGCAGTCTCATCTGGAGGAGTTCCTCCATCTCTGGGGCATCCCAGCACGGTTTAGAAAAGTTCGGAGCGAATTGGACCGCTTCGTCATATTGTTTCCAATATGCTGGTGCCTCCGTGTTGATACGAGTATATGTAGCTTCCATGGTGAGTTTTCTGTTTTAGGTTTATTCTAGAAGAATTACTCGTATTTATATGCAAAAACCATACAGCCATATATGTGATAAGAAGTAAATCATTAGCTAGAAAAAATTATTCATACGACGTACAACCATATTTGTGATAACATGTAAATGTTCACATAAAACTGTTATGCTCAAATTTTCTAATCTTCGCAGACATATAAAAAATAGAAATAATAAACATTTTTTAACATGTTTCATTCTGAAATAAATTCTATATACAAGTAATATTATTCATTTTCTGCTAGAGTGGAATAAAATAAAAATGTTTAATATTGCTAATTAGATGGAAATAAAAACAGTAAGCTCTTTTAATTTTTATAATTTATTTATTCAATATATTTTAATTATAATTTGAAAATATAGTATTTTCCTCGTCTGGACTTGCATTTAAAAATTCCGTAATTGGACCTTCTTCTAAGTCTAACCAATATTTTCCTTGCTGCATACGTTTCACGATATAGATAGTGTTAAAAGGGTTATTAATGTAATTTATCGCTTTCTCACTAAGTGAATTAAATCGCTCAGGTAGAAACAATACGATATCTTCTAAATCTGTCATCATCCGTCGTCCATATTTCGTTGAAATTGATGCTATTCCTAAAGTCTTCATTGGATTATCCATTACTATATTCTTGATTCCCCAAGATGGTTTGAGGTTTTTACCCAAGAATTCTTCTTTCACAACTTTAAAAATATTGTTAGTATAAGTCATTTTTTGTTTTTTCTGCAATAAAGTATTGTGGGTAGGAACCATTTTCGTTTTTTTTCTGAAAGGATATATAAATAAAATTCAAATATAATTAAAAGTATAAAATTATTGTATTTATGTTTCTCGACATATGTTTAGAAAGTAGTAAACTCACCAAAATGCTGAAGTTGAGTGATGAATTCTATACCATATCCATGTCTTTTATATTAAAATTGGTTCCAGTAAATGCATTTGTAAAAACCAGAAATTTTCGGTTTTAGTTAGATAAGAATATATTAGGAAAAAATAACTTGTATTAACCAGAAATTTTCGGTTTTAGTTAGATAAGAAATATTAGGAAAAAAATAATTTGTATTAACCAGAAATTTCTGGGGTAAATGCAGAATTATGTTATCACTGTTTTAATATGTAGGTTCAATGAATTTATTTAACATAAAATTTTTGAATTATGTTGTTTGTATGTCTTATTCTTATATAAGAGAGACACGTACTCGTATATTAGTTTTTATTTAGTAACGTGTTTGTGCAATTAATATGAAGACATTTTTTTGTGAATTTTGTGGATGTGCTTTCCATTCAAAATGGAATTTGAAGAGACATATTCTACATAAACATAACCAAGGAAATATTCATTCTAACAAACCAAAAAATCATATAGGAAAAGATCATACAAATCAACAATTATATGAAATAATTAAATAACAGAAAGCATTAATAAAGCAACAAGAACAGCAATTAATTGAAGCACAAAATAAAAATCTGCATATAATCACACAGCAACAATATAAATATGATAATATGGGTAATAAGAATGAAAATAATAATTCTACAAAATCTTTAAATAAATCTGTAAATAATGATATTAATGAGAAAGAACCAACTTGCAGTTATAAAAATTGTGAAACATGTAAGCTTAAGATATCAACGAAATCATGGTATCATCACTTGAGAGCCAATCAACATAAAAAAAACAGTTGTTCACAATTAAAAGATGATTTTTATTTAGTGAAAGGGTTATATAATAATCGAATTGAACGTTATGTATTTAAAATCCGACATGAGAATATCATACCAAATACTTTTTTTAAAAATGCAAAAGATATAATATTAGAATTATTAAATAAGCAACTAGAAAAACATCAGTCATATAAATATAATTTTGAATTGTTTTGTGAATATATAAGATTCAAACCAAACAATATTGGTAAAAACAGTGATTCTGAAACAGCAACTATAGATGTGCAATCATTTGAAACGAAAATGATATTAGCACAAAACCTTGAAGAAATTGAACTTGAATATGATGTACATTGTTCTAATTTAATTACAAAAATGGAAGAGTTTCAAGAGAAGGATAGCGGATGGACTCTAATTAAAATAATTGAATTAGAGATTAATATTAATCAATATAAACCATTAAAGGGTTCTGCTTATATTAAATTACCTCATAATATAGCAATGAAACATGCTTGTATTAATGTAATGAATATAAATGATGACTATTGCTTTAAATGGGCTATACTATCTGCATTAAAAATGTGCAACTTAGTAATAGATGTTCGCAATATGCAGTGGATATTAAGAATGATGTGATTCATGTTGGAAGTATGATATTAAACTTTAAAAACTTATTTCCAATGCCATTAGACCAAATCAGAAATTTTGAGGAAAATAATAATATCAGCATTAATGTTTTTGGATGTTCTGAGAAAGGTGATCAAATTGTAAAGTTGGAGAGAGATATCCAAATTAATTTATTGTTTCTACAAAGCGGTGACAATTCACATTATGTATGGATTAAAAACATATCAAGGTAAAAAGAAACAAAACACATGATTTTCTATTACTTATAAAATTACTATTTACAGATTAATTAAATCACAATTGACATTAAATACAAAAGCTCTACTATTATGTAACTTTTGCTTGCAGTACACCAGAAATAAAGATGTTATGTTAAAACATAAAGCAGAGTGCAGTAAAGTAGTGACCACAATGCCGATTGGTAAAAATAATGATGATATTTTAAAGTTTACTTCTTTTAGGTCTAAGTTAGATGTACCATTTGTAATTTATGCAGATTTTGAGTGTATTTTAGAGAATGTACAGATAAATGATTCTGAAAATATTTGCAGCACTAAAATACATAAGCCTATAGCATTTAGTTATTATATAAAGTGCGGTTTCAATAATAGCTTAAACAAATTTGTAACTTATTCAGGAGAAGATTCTGCTAAGGTATTCATAGATAAATTAATTAGTGATACTAAACCTCTATATGTAAATTATTTAAATAGAATAGTTCCAATGAAGTCTTTAACTTTAGAAGAAATCGAAAACCATAAAACAAATACAATTTGTCATATTTGTAAGCAAATAATTGATCAACACAAGGTTGCTGATCATTGTCATCTTACAGGTCAATATCGTGGACCTGCACATTCGAGTTGTAACTTAAATTTTCAAACACGTAAATTTATACCAATTTTCTTCCATAATTTTTCTGGTTGTGATTCTCTGTTTGTTAAAGAACTCGAATCATTTAAAGGACACATTAAAATAATTCCTCTGAATAAGGAATTATATATATCACTTTCGAAAGATATTCATAATCACCCCAATTCTAAATACGCATGCGGATTCTCTTTCACGCGGATTTTATTTTCCGTGCGGATATTTTCCGCCTATTCTCAATTTATGCGGATTCGGAATTCGTAGTAAAGTTTCAAACCACACTTCGAACTTACAAACAGCTGAGTTTCTTATGTGATTTGGTTTGATAATTAACTTCCAAAAAGTTTCAAAAAATCATAATGGGGTTAAAAATATCTGTTATAAATATATTAATAAAAAATATGCATAGTATTGCGTTTAGATTGGTTGCAGAGGAAGCAGAAGCAGTGGTAGCATTTAGAAGGAGAAATTTGAGGGACAATTCCAACCCTCTTGAATTAACTGAATCACTGTAAGTGTAAATTAATACTTTTAGCAACAATATACAATGTTCTCGCATTTTAAGACTTCATAAATACTACAGAGTAAATAAGGATGCTTTCCTATATTTACTTCAAATATTAACAGGTGCTTTGCAACGGAGGAAGAAGAAATTTGCAATTGCTCCAATAGTGAAGCTAAGTGCGTGTCTGCGCTTCTTTGCAGAAGGACGTTACCAAACTGGAGTTGGAAAGGACCACGATGTAGCGATAGCTCAGGCCAGTTTTAGTGAGGTTCTTTCGGAAGTTTTAAAAATGTTTGAAAATCAGCTTTGCCCAAAATGGATACAAATATGCAAAACAATCGACAAGAAAATAAAAGCTGCGATTGGCTTTTATTCCAAATATGGAATACCAGGAGTTGTCGGTTGTGTACAAAGGGACGTTTAGCTTGAATGTTATGTTGGTAAATTGGTTTATGTCATATTTCAAAATTTTCACGGACATTACCGAAAGTTTTATATTTGCTGGTATGTGACAATGAGTTAATAATATGATACGTCGACGCGACGCATCCCGGAGCTTTCCACGATTCCATTATTTGGAAAACTAGTGAAGTCAGGACGAATTTGACGCAGGATTATTTACGAGGAGTGAAAAATTGTTGGTTATTAGATTGTTTGTATTAGAAATTATTGATTATATATGAAAAGTTGAGATCAGCTCAGTCTAAAGTTCTTATTATTAATTTTTCATTTATAAACTAAGGTCAACGAGTTATTTATAAATTTAACCATTTCTTAAATATATATACTATGTATGTTCTTTGGTTTTATTTTCTTTATTATTCGCAATTTGAAGCTTTAATTCTTCTAGTTCAATTAGTCTACAATTGCTCTCTATCTTTGCTTCCACTTCGCGTTTCCTCAACTTCTCCATCTCCAAATTGTGCCGCTTAGTCTCATCGTAAATGCGATCAAGGCTTCTATATATTTTTTTGGTGTTCGTACCCATTTCATTGAACTCTACTGCTACCATATTTATTTTAGTGGTCACTTCGCTCATTTTTCGGCACTTTTCCTCTTGTATATAAAGCTCTTTTTCAAGTATTTGCGAAGCATTAACTTGTTTTGTTGGCAAAAGGGGGGTTGGATTTCTCCTCTTTTTTGGAGTTCTGGTTGGGAGCTCTTGATTGCTATCAAAACTGTCCTCTAGCAAAGTTAAAAGTGGAGTTGTTCCTAAATGTTCCGCAAAAGATTCTTGGATTTCTTTCTCCATATCGCTCTTATCATTTCGTGGTGCACTGTCGTAGCCGAATTCTTTTCCGCAACTACCCTCAATAGCCTCTTTCGAATTAATAAGAGTAGCCAGAATTTCTTCGTTGGGAGTTAATTTTACCTCTCTATTGGGGCCACCACCCCAACCGGTTTTCAACATTAGAAGCAATCTTCTTACGAATATATCGCTTTTGATCAGCCCAAACCTAGATTTTATTTAATAATAAAAATAATGTAGGTTATTTATTTATGTTCTAATAAATGAATATAGTTACCTTCTTCCATTCGACCACTGATTTAAGGGGCGGACCAATACTATTTAGTTTCCGCATTTCTTCATCCCAGAATATGGATACTTCTTCCTTCGACCTCTTGTGAAATCCACTGGCAATGTCGCGGTTTGCAACCATTGTTTCCAATAGACTTTCTATCTGAAGCTTGTTGGTTGTCTTCGCCCTTTAAAAAGCATTCAATTTACAAATATACATACCTTGTGCATTAAAAACTTACATTTTTCTTGTGTTTGCCCGCAAATAAATTTCCAAATTAAAGATCTTTTAAAATTTTCCTAAAAAAAATTCACAGATAAACATATTTTAATTCATCAACTTAATTTATAACCCCATTTTATTAAAAGAATTGGATTTTTAAGAAGTTTTAATTAAGTACTCACAAGATTCCACTAATTTCACATCAAAAATGTTGGCGAACAAAATTATGTGAAATGTGAAAAATTTCCGCGAATTTATGTTCTTTAGAATACCGTGGATTGCGGAATTCTCTTGCGGATTTTTCCGCAAGTTCGAAAATTGAAATGTGAAAAATCGCATGCGGATTTTGTTTAGAGTATGCGGAAAGCGGAAAGTGAAAAAATTCACTACGGAAAGTTATTGAGAATTGGGGTGATTAGTGATAAAGAATTCTTTGAATTACGATTTTTAGATGCATACAGATATATGAACTCATCTTTAGATGTATTAGCTAAAAATCTTGATGCTAATGATTTTCACATTTTACACTCATTGTATAAGTTAACGTAAATAACATTCCCCAAAACTACACGCGCATCCGCTCTACAATAATTGCTGACGTTTTTCCAGACATCGTTCTAAAGAACTGCAGTCGACAACAATAGCAGCAGAATTGCAACAAAAAAAACACAGCACGGCAGAGGAGCTTTAGGTGTAGTAATAAAATATAAAAATTGTTAAGCGCAGTTCTAAGTTTGAGTTTGATAAATAAAGAGCACAAGCTCAAAAAAAATATATATTTTTTAGTCTTTCCAATGTAAAATAAATTAACTGGCGCCCAACGTACTCGTATCGAAAAGTTTAAGTCAACCTCAAGAAGCTTACTACTCAGTGATACAAACCTGCACAAAATAAAAGTGTCCGAATCGGAAGTTTAAGTCAACCTCAAGAAGTTTGCTACCAAAGATACAAGTGATTCAAATCTACAACAAGGAACAATTGTCAATCCATAGAAAGACGAAATCGCGAGGGAGTATAAGGAGTTTTCCCAAGTAGTAGACAACAACAAAAAGGATTCAAAAACCCTTATCAGCGCGGGATGTTCCTGGAAAAAGTATTGTAAGAATTAAATTAAGATTATTAAATTAAATTAAAATTAAGAGTGAACACTTTTAAAAAATATAACAGAAAAAAAACTGTTAAAATTAAAGAAAAAATTTAAAGAATCATTTATAAAGAAAAATTTTGAAATAATTTTTGTGGAAAAATCTTATTAAAATAAACCTTGAATTTTTGAAACAACTTTAGAAATTGTAAGAAAACACTATAAATACAAATAATTTTGAGAATAATTTTATTAATTTTGAATTGTGAGAAAGATCGTGAGGAAAGCACTATTAAAATAAGTTTGAAAACGGGAATAAATATAAATATAAAAAAAAATAATATCACAATCAAACGAGCCTGCGATTCACCACCGGAAGGGGGACCCTCCAGGCTATAATATAATAAAAAAGATAAAATAAAAATATAAATATAAGAAAATAATAATACAATCAAACGAGCCTGCGATTCACCACCGGAAGGGGGACCCTCCAGGCTATAATATAATAAAAAATAAAAAGAAGAAAAAACCTCCAAAATTCCTAAGCAATTAAGAGAAAAACACAGAAAAAATACCATGACAGAACCTTCAGGTACTAATAATGCTTTACCAAATTTCCAACTCCCAAATATTAACCTACCTCCTCCAAATCCAAATATATCAAACCCTCCAAATCAAGTGGTGGCAACACCTGAATTCGAGGCACTTGTTACAAGTATTGTCGCAAAAGTCTGTAACGACCAATGCAAAAACATTGTACAAAATATAATTAATCCTCATGCCAACTTTTACAAGGGAATAGAACAGAGTATTGATGCACAATTCTGTGGGAATTTAGGCGAACTAGAAAAAGTCCCTGACGTAGTGCGAACACTAAGAGAATTTTCAGGGAACCCCAGCGAGTATAGCTCATGGCGGAAAAGTATTGAGAGAATTCTCAACATCTACAATCATCTTAAAGGCACACCAAAATACTTCGGTATTCTTAATACCATAAGAAATAAAATCACAGGTAACGCAGACGCGGTACTTGAGTCTTACAATACGCCATTAAATTGGGAATGTATTTCGAAATGCCTTACAACCCATTACGCGGACAAGCGCGACTTGGGCACTTTGGAATATCAGATGACCACTCTAACACAAGGTAGTAATAGCCTTGAACATTACTACCAAATGGTATACCAACATCTGACATTAATACTAAACAAAATCTCTAGTATGGACACTTCTCCAGATGCCATGCATTTGTTAACCGAAACCTACAGAGACAAAGCATTGGATACCTTCATTAGAGGACTAAGAGGCGATCTACCCCGACTCCTAGGAATTAGAGAGCCTGCAGACTTGCCTCAAGCTTTATATCTATGTCAAAAACTGGAAAACCAGAATTATCGGTCACAGCATGCTAACATTCCTAACAGCAGAAAACCAGCACCTCAGTTACCACCTCAACTGCCACCTCGTAGGCCAACCTATATAACCCAACAACAACAATTTTACCCACACTTAACACATGTTCCCCAACCAGTTATTAAAAGTACCCAATTCAACCAATACCCTCAATATCAACGACCATTTCAACAACCTTTCCAACACCCTCAACATAAGCCCTTTCAACAACCATTCCGACACCCCCAATATAATCCCTTTCAACAACACGGTCCACCTCGACCAACTCCTCCAAAGCCATTGGCTAGGCCAGAACCAATGGACATTGACCAGAGCATGCGCTCAAGAGGAATAAACTACATGAATAGGCCAAGATCCCAAAATCCTCTATTCGGTAAAAGACCAAACGAACCATACACACCATCTCCATCCATGCAAGTACACCCACCTAAAATACAGAGAAACTTCCATGTATCAGCGACACCAATCGATTCTTATCATGAAACTGAATCAATAGACAATCCAAACCCAGATCAAGACAGCAAAGAAGTCAACAATATTTCTAACGAGGCTTATCCTCTTCAATATGACACTAGCACTTACAACTCTGTAGTTGATTCTATGGCAACAATGCATGTTGGAAACGAAACCCTAAGCGACTACATGTCAAGTCAAAACAACTATTATGAAGAACCAAACGATTACGCAGATATTCATTTTTTAGATTAACAAGCTCATCCTTACCATACTTCGAATGTAAGACGAGCGACGGTAAAATCTTACGATTCTTAGTCGATACAGGATCGAATAAAAATTATACACAGCCAAGTTTAGTAAAAAAGCCAACCAAACAAACAAAATTTTTATGCAAATTCAGTCGGCGGCAAAGTTGAAATAACTCAACACACCATGATAAACCTTTTTGGTATAAATACTATTAAAATACAGTTTTTCATTTTACCCACACTAAAATCCTTTCATGGAATTTTAGGTAATGATAGTCTTAAAGACTTATCAGCCGTCATCTTTACGAAAGAAAGTTATATGCTTATTAAAAATAAACTAAAAATTCGACTCAAACAACAAATTTCAGAATCAATAAACTCTGTTACCCTCAGAGACAATCACATGTCGCAAGATCAAAAATCTAAAGTTCGTAAATTAACAGAAAAATACGCAAATCTCTTTGTAGATCCAGTTAAAGGGAAAATTAGAACAACAAGTGATGAACCGACCTACACTAAATCCTACCCTTACCCAATGTCTCTAAAAGATGAAGTGGACAAACAAATTGATCAACTTTTAAAAGATGGTATTATCCAACCTTCAAGATCTCCATACAATGCACCAGTATGGATAGTCCCAAAAAAGACCGATGCTCCTCTTGAAAAAAAATACCGATTAGTAATAGATTACTGAAAACTCAATTCAATAACTATTCCAGACCGCTACCCCATACCAGAAATCAACGAAGTATTATCGCAACTCGGCCAAAATAGAATTTTCTCGGTACTCGACCTAAAAAGCGGATTCCACCAAATCAAATTACACGAAGGTGATGTCGAAAAGACAGCTTTTTCGGTTAGTAATGGAAAATACGAATTCGTCCGACTCCCATTTGGGCTGAAAAACGCCCCATCCATATTTCAAAGAGCCTTGGATGATATTTTAAGGGAACATATAGGCAAGATATGCTTCATTCATATGATATAGTAGTCTTCAGTAAAGATGAAGATTCTCATTTCAAAAATTTATCCTCAATCTTTAAAACACTTCAAGATGCAAACCTCAAAGTTCAAATGGATAAATGCGAATTTTTAAAAGACAGCGTAGAATTTTTAGGATTTATTATATCCGCAGAAGGCATTAAAACAAATCCAAGTAAGGTAGAAGCAATAAGTCAATTCCCATGCCCAAAAACACTTAAAGACCTAAGATCTTTTCTAGGCCTATCAGGGTTTTACCGAAGATTCATCAGAGACTATGCGAAATTAGCGAAACCCCTGACAGTCCTTCTCAGAGGGGAAGATGGACGAACGTCCAAGCAAGCCTCTAGTAAAAAAGTTATTAAATTTGATAGCGACGCTCTCGAAGCTTTTCAAAAAATAAAAAACTCTCTCATATCTGAAGATGTTGTTCTTAGATTTCCAGACTTTAAAAAAGAATTCCACTTGACCACGGACGCTTCTAACCTCGCGATAGGAGCAGTACTAGAACAAGACGGGAAGCCTATAACGTTTATCTCCCGAACTCTGTCTAAGTCAGAGGAAAAATTTGCAACCAATGAAAGAGAAATGTTGGCCATTATATGGGCAATAAAAACTCTCAGATATTATCTTTACGGTCCAGCAATTGTTAAGATATTCACGGATCATCAACCTCTGACTTACGCGTTGAGCAATAAAAATACCAATAACAAACTAAAACGTTGGAAAGTCATATTAGAAGAATATAATTACGAGTTAAGATACAAACCCGGTAGAACCAACGTTGTGGCCGACACACTTTCGAGACCACCGATAAATAGCAACGTCAACCCTTTGACTGTAACTCAACATAGTGACGAAAGCTCAGGACAAGACCTCATTCAAATTGCAGAGGAACCCATAAACGTGTTCAAAAATCAAATCATCCTTATGGAAGGGCATGAAACGTCATAGATAACATTCCCTACTTACCACCGACATACAATAATAGAACCAGAATTTTCTGACAACAGAATAATTCATATTCTGAAAAGTTACCTGAATCCATCAGTCATAAATGGCTTACAGACAAGTGAAAGAATCTTAGGACAAATTCAAGAAATTTATCCTATCCATTTCAGACAATATAGAATTAGATTTACTAGGAAAATGGTAACAGACTTAGTGGATGAAAATCAACAAGAAGCTGAGATTATCAGAGAACACGAACGTGCACACAGGAATAGTAAAGAAAATAAATTACAGATTCTAACTAAATTTTATTTCCCCCAAATGCGTCGTAAGGTTGAAAAAATAGCAAAGGAATGCAAAATATGTTGTAGTGTACCATACAAGTGTACACTGACGACCACACATCGTCATAAGCACAGCAGCAAGTCGCATATGCAAACAAACTGACAATAGCGCAACGTACGCAATTGCACTCAATACCCAAATACGCTAGACCAGCATTTTGGGGGTGCAATAACACACGCTGCCTATATTGCAGCGCATGCATGTTAGACAGTGCAGTGACTTTAGCCCTGTACTTGCACTCAAAATAATTAACATAAACAAAGACGATGATTCGTCAATGAATAATATCGGTAATCCGATACTTGAGACAAATTTCGGGAATATGATTTGTAACTAGTGTAAATAAGATAGATACATATTATATTAGTTAGAATAAGAAAACAATAACAATTGAATGATATAAAAAGGCCAGCGAGCCACCAAATAAACCAGAATTAATCTGAACTTCTAAAACTGCAATCCTGCATTAGATTTCCTATTTCTTCTCTCGTGCTCTGGACTAGGCATAGTTACAGAACAGCACAAACAATAGCTTGGCCAACGGCACACTCTGCCGGTCAAAAACTCTGCTGAGGGCGTCTTTCACTTCGTGCTAGGCATTTATACTTTATAGTGCTCTTTTGCATCTATGCATTACATAGAATCTGCTAAAATGAATTGAATGCCGATCCTGCGTGACCAACAGCACACCCTACATGGCGATCCTGCAACCGTTCCTGCAACCGTTCCTGCAACCGTTCCTGCAACCGTTCCTGCAACCGTTCTATAATCCTGCAACCGTTCCTGCAACCATTCCTGCAACCATTCTATAATCCTGCAACCGTTCCTGCAACCGTTCCTGCAACCATTCTATAATCCTGGAACCGTTCCTGCAACCATTCCTGCAACCATTCTATAATCCTGCAACCGTTCCTGCAACCGTTCTACAACCCGAAAGGCAGCCTATAATTCTGCAATCAATGAATAGCCTGAAGAAGATCCTGAAAATTATCCAGAAATGGTGGACCAATATTCCTGCATATGTAAGAATACGTGCCGACTACCATGCATTTCCAGCTTATGTTCCACCAAATATTATTAGTTGTGACCCGCAATCGAAGAGTACAAGAGGTGACAAATTAAAAAGTAGGAGCAACTGACACAGCCAATTTGGCTCAAGAATTGGAAAAATGACGAAGGAGAGAGCAAAGAAGAAGTCAAGGAGAAAAAGAAGCATATAGAGAAGAAGCAACAGATAGAAATGAAGACGAAGATAGAAAACAAGACGCAGTGATAAAATGATTTGAGAAAAAGGAAGAAGAATAGAGAAGACAAACAATCATATTAAAGTACGACTACTACGAGTAATTGAATTAAAATTTCATATTGATTTATAATGTTAATCAACAATTTGATGTTTGCTTTAAAATATAAACATTTTATTTTGCTAAAATTACTTATATTACGTATTAGTAATAATTCATATTTTTATGATACAAAAGCATTAGAAAAGTAAACATTATAAAATTAATATAACTCCAACTTCCCAAAAATGTACTGCGGAAATAGCAAAAATAGATTAAAAATGATAATATGGACGTAAACAAAAAAAAAAAAAAAAAAAAAAATATCTTTATGTAAAATCAGATTAAAATAAAATAAATCTTGAGCTTAATTTTTAAGAATTAAAAAACAATTTTATGGCAAAACACCAGTATACTCGTATATAAATAAAAATAAAAAATTATAGATTACCACAAACTCATACATAAATAGTAAATGAACAAGTATAGAAAATGCTACATGAAAACATCATTGAACCTTCAGTCAGCCCATACAATGCTCCACTCCTTTTGGTTCCCAAAAGAACAAAAAGAAAAAGAGACTTGTAATGGACTTTAGAAAACTGAACAACAAGATAATCAATGACAAATTTCCACTAACTCAACTAGAAGACATTCTAGACAAGCTAGGAGGAGCAAAATGGTTTTCAACTCCAGATATGACCAGTTCATTCCACCAAATAGAACTTGACAAACCATCAAGATCACTTACTTAATTTTTAATAAATAGTGTAAAAACAATTTACAACAATTTTATATTTAAGTTTTGAATTGAAAATATGTTTAGATAAACCAGTAACTAAAAAGCAATTTTTACAATTTATATGGTTAAAAATTTATAGTTGCAACTAACCATTAGTATCACTTTTAACAATGACAAAATACCATTTTGATTTTAACATACTAAAAAAAAAGGATAAAATGAATTCGAACAAAGACGCGTTATCAAAAATACAATTAAACTCCAGCATACTCAAGAATATGATACCAATGAATATTGATGAAAATCGCTAATAATTACAAGGGGCATGTCTAAAGCGTAAAAGTTAAGAGAGGAAATAGAGAACTGTATATCTCGGCAGAAGTCTGATCAACTTCAAATTTGGGATTGCACATCTATAAATGACGTCAAATATAAGAGGAAATAAAATAATTAATAATGGAAAATGAAAGAAAAGAAAGTGCACAAGAAAAATTGGGTATAAAGATATCCACGTGGGATGTAGTGATAATTCGGCGAATCAAGATTCGAACCAGAAGAAGCTATCATCATATCATATCATATAAATAAAAGATACAGTGTTAAATCAGCGAAACAAGATTCGATACTGAAGAAACTGATATCAAGAAGGAATAATGAAGATATAAAGCATGCAGGAATCAATGATAAATCAGCGAGACTAGACTCGATTCTGAGGAAATTGATATCCAAAACGAAGAAAGAAATAATAATGAATAAGCTAAATACATATATATAGCAAACAATAATGAAATATTTAAAATATTTGCCAAAGAAGAATTTAAAGAAATGAATGCGTAAATAATGATAATGAAAATCCTCAAATTAAAAATTATGACATATGCCGCCCCAGAAAGAGAATTTAAATGAATATAAACTGATAGATGAGTATCATAATGCACCACATGGAGTTCATTTAACAATTAGAAAAATCCTGAAAAAAAAATAAATAAGTAAATAAATTAAAACAGATATATATATATATTTAAAAATATGAATAAAGTGGTAAAAGAATTGATTACGAACTATGACTTATGTGTAGGACACAAACAAACAACACACACAAAAGAACCACTTACAATAACAGTCACCCCTAATAACAGCTTTGAAGTAATATTCATCGACACCGTGGGACCACTTAAAATTTTAAACGAAAACTGACCATGCAGTGCGAGCTGACAAAATTTGTAATCGCACACCAAATGATAACAAAAGATGCACACACAACAGCCAAGACACTCGTTGAACAATTCATTCTAAAATACGGATACTTTAAAATACTTAAATCTGACAAAGGGACAGAATTTACAAACGAGCTAATGGCAAACATATGTGCACTGCTGAAAATACAACAAAAATTTTCGACAACGTACCAGCACGAAACAATAGGTTCATTAGAACGCAACCACAGAGATTTGAACGAATTCCTACTGACATCGACAAACGACGACGAATGGGATAAATGGATTCCTTACTTCACTTTCACTTACAACTATATAATTGAAAACCATAAGGTAACCAAAATAATGCAATTGAAATTTATAAACAATAAAATGTAACTTAAACAATAAGATTTATAATTAAAACTATCACAATATGTAATCAAAACAATGTAATTAGTAATCATAAGTATATGTAATTATATCAAAACTACATAATTTGTAATTTTAACTATATAATTAGAAACGCTACAATGTAACTATAATAATAAGAAACAATTTATAAACAAATAATACCAATTATTAGAAAATATGAAAATCATGTAGCAAATTCATAACATAAGACAATTGTAATACAACACAAACCATATTTCCAGAAAAATTATTCGCTAACACCCCTAATTTTTCTCTTAAGGGTGAGGGTGTAGTGTACCATACAAGTGTACACTGACGACCACACATCGTCATAAGCACAGCAGCAAGTCGCATATGCAAACAAACTGACAATAGCGCAACGTACGCAATTGCACTCAATACCCAAATATGCTAGACCAGCATTTTGGGGGTGCAATAACACACGCTGCCTATATTGCAGCGCATGCATGTTAGACAGTGCAGTGGCTTTAGCCCTGTACTTGCACTCAAAATAATTAACATAAACAAAGACGATGATTCGTCAATGAATAATATCGGTAATCCGATACTTGAGACAAATTTCGGGAATATGATTTGTAACTAGTGTAAATAAGATAGATACATTTTATATTAGTTAGAATAAGAAAACAATAACCATTGAATGATATAAAAAGGCCAGCGAGCCACCAAATAAACCAGAATTAATCTGAACTTCTAAAACTGCAATCCTGCATTAGATTTCCAATTTCTTCTCTCGTGCTCTGGACTAGGCATAGTTACAGAACAGCACAAACAATAGCTTGGCCAACGGCACACTCTGCCGGTCAAAAACTCTGCTGAGGGCGTCTTTCACTTCGTGCTAGGCATTTATACTTTATAGTGCTCTTTTGCATCTATGCATTACATAGAATCTGCAAAAATGAATTGAATGCAGATCCTGCGTGACCAACAGCACACCCTACAATGTAAAGAACATAAATATGACAGACACCCCAGTAAGACTATGATACAAGCAACCCCTATACCTACATACCCTGGACAGATAGTACACATAGACATTTACTTCTCGAATAAACGTGTTATTCTTACAGCCATTGATAAATTTTCAAAATACGCCTTAGCAAGAATTCTTAAATCAAGATCAGCTGAAGACATCAAACAACCACTAAGAGAATTAATACTGTCGTTCGGTGTTCCAAACACCATAGTGGTAGATAACGAAAAATCTCTGAACTCTAATGCCGTTCTTTTTATGGTAGAAAATTTTTTTAATATAACAGTTTTTAAAACACCTCCATATACAAGTACAGCGAATGGTCAGATAGAGCGTTTCCACTCAACATTATCTGAAGTGATACGCTGCTTAAAATCTCAAAACCCTCATTACACATTCCCAGAACTTCTTGACAAAGCTATTCTTGAATACAACAACTCCATACATTCAACGACAAACAAAAAACCAAAAGACTTTTTTTTGCAAGGGAGCTTTCTAATAATCCTGAACAACTCGAAAGAGAAAGAGAAATAACCTCACACAAGATCAAAAAGAAACAAGATACAGATTTAGAATATCACAACAGGAAAAAGACCCCTATCAGAGAATTTACAGTTGGAGAAGTCATATATGTAAAAGTTAACAAAAGATTAGGAAACAAACTATCTCCCAAGTACAGGAAAGAGATAGTTAGAGAAAATAAAAATTCAACAGTTATTACCGAAACAGGAAAAACAGTACACAAAAGGCTTATTAAAAATTAACACCCTCTTTTTAGGTTGTTGGCACATCTCTGCATTACATATGCAGATATCCAAATATTGGACTATTCTAATTCCCAACTAATAAAAATAAATACTGGAACCGCAAATATTCAGAACGGATACTTTAAAATTGTACACATCATCGATATTGAAGTTTATGAAACGTTCATCAAAAAGCTAGAAACAACAATTTTAACAGACGTAAAACCCCACCATCCTTTATACCCGATCCTTCCCTTTGAGATCCAGAGAATAAGGAATTATTTGGAAAGATTAAAAGTAAATGAAAAATCGAAAAGATCACTAGACTTTCTAGGAAGCGCGTGGAAATGGATAGCCGGAACCCCGGACCGACATGACCACGAAATATTAGTTGATAAAATGAACAACGTTTTACTTAATAATAACAACCAAGTAATTAGAAATAGATTAGCTTTAGAAAAAATAAACGAAATATCTAATCTTACAAATAATATCATTAAGACATTTAAGGAACAAGAAAATATAGAGAATGATATTGTAACGAAAATAAAATATAAACTAGAATTGATCAAACAAGAAATTGTAAACATAGCCTACGCTATACATTGGGCTAAAGCCAATATTGTAAACTCTTATGTTCTTAGTAATAATGAAATAAATATAACTGAAACCTTAATTAATAACGAGCACATTCCATATGTTAACATTAACGAAGCTTTAGAATTTGCAAATGTTAAAATAGCATCAAATAACAAAAACTTAATCTATATTGTATCATTGCCTACAAGCGAAAGTAATTCTTGTAGTGTATTTTTACTGAAAGCGATAAAAAAGGAAAAAGTTATTAAAAAAATTCCATATGATAATATATTACAATGTAAAGAAAAGATATATGGCATAAATAAAAAATGCAAAAATTTTAATGATTTAGAAATATGTAATAAAGAAGATATAATAGATATTAGTACTTCTGCCTGCATACCAAACTTGTTGAAAAGCTTGAAACCAAACTGCACAATCATCAACAACGAATATATCCCACCTATAGAGGAAATAGCTCCTGGTATACTGCTCCTCAACGCATTTAATGGCCCTGCAGTTATCAATAACGAAACAATGACCCTCCAAGGAACTTACATCATTCGGCACAAAAATGCCTCAATCCAAATAGATGGAAGAAAAATTGTCAACATTGAGACAATTCGTTATCATCCTATGCCAGCAATTCTCCAACCAGCATCAGTGTTAGAAGCAAACAAAGAGCATCTCTCACTTGAGAGACTCAAGCAACTTCATCTTAATAGCACAACAAAAATAGAGCTGTTAAAAAAAAATAATATAATTCATAGCGCAATGAGCTCGACATTGGCAATTTGCCTTACAATAGCAATATTTGTATTTTTTATAAAAAATTTCAGTAAGCTCACAAGCAAAATTTGCAATAAAAAACCACCGACCCAAATTCAAGCTGAAATTACCAAATCAACAGTAATTGGAATCGAAGATATTTCAAACCACCTACGGTCATCGAACGAGGACGTTCGAATTTAAGGGCGGAGGAGTTAACGTAAATAACATTCCCCAAAACTACACGCGCATCCGCTCTACAATAATTGCTGACGTTTTTCCAGACATCGTTCTAAAGAACTGCAGTCGACAACAATAGCAGCAGAATTGCAACAAAAACAACACAGCACGGCAGAGGAGCTTTAGGTGTAGTAATAAAATATAAAAATTGTTAAGCGCAGTTCTAAGTTTGAGTTTGATAAATAAAGAGCGCAAGCTCTAAAAAAAAATATATTTGTTAGTCTTTCCAATGTAAAATAAATTAACTTATACAAACATTGATGAATTCAATCTCTTGAAAAGAAAAGGTGTTTTCCCCTATGAATATGTAGATTCAGTAGATCGACTTAAAGATATAAATTTACCTACACGTGAAAAATTTTTCTCCACATTAAATAATGTAGAGTGTTCTACTGATGATTATGATCATGCTGAAAAAGTTTGGAATACTTTCAAATGCAAAACTTTACTTGATTACATGCTGTTATATTTAAAATCAGATGTTATACTTTTAGCAGATTTTTTCGAAAACTTTAGAAAAATATGTAAAAATATTTATGAATTAGATCCTGTTCATTATCTAACTACATCAAGTTTATCCTGGGATGCAATGTTGAAGACAACAGGTATTGAATTAGAATTACTTAAAGATATTAATATGTATAATTTCATTAAAAGTGGGATTAGAGGTGGTATTGTTCAATGTTCTAAACGACATTCAAAGGCTAACAATAAATATCTTCCTGAATATGATCAAAGTAAATCTTCAGAATACTTGATGTACTTAGATGCAAATAACTTAAATGGTTGGGCAATGTCTGAATATTTACCTTATGGTGGATTTGAATGGGTTGAGGATTTATCAAATTTTGATATTCTTACAGTAACTATAAAATCAGACTTCGCACAGTGGCCGAAAAGGCTCATTTAGCGGCGTTTAATTAATAGCGCTTAGGGAAAAATTTTTTTTGTGTGTGTAATATTTTTTTTTTGTTGAAAATAGATTAAGCTACAATGCTAAACAAAAAAAATGTTTTTTAAAAATATATTTATATTTTTTTTTTTGTGAAAGTTGCAACTTTTTTTCATATTTTAGACTTTTTTTATTTTATTCAGGAAAATATCGTAAAGTTAAAATATTTAATGTTTCACATTCCTTTGGGCTGAAAATATATTAAACTTTAATATTAAAAACAGTTTTTTTTTTTAAACATTTATTTATTTATTTTGTTTTTAATTTTTTTTTCTGTTGAAATAACTATTTTTGGCCATATGCAGTCTTCATATATTTTTGTTGTTTTCATAACAAAAATTTAATTATAATTCCAAAAAAAAAATAACTGTAGTAATAACAATAGTAATAAAAGTTTTTTATTCCGTTGTGGAACTACTAGATGAATCTAAGGTGCAAATGAAAACAACTATTCAGAGTCGGAGCTTTCAGAATTAAGGCCGCCAGGTATATCATTCATATTTAAAAGAAGCTGCTTAACCTCATCATCTATTTGGATGTGTTTTTTCGAGTATTTCGAGGTGCTTTTAGATTTATATGCAATAAAAGGATCCGACGAAACCAATAGAGCGTGCAGTAAGTCTTCCATTGTGTGCAATCTCGTGTCTTTTCGCGTGTGGTTCAGCCTATAAGTGCGAAAATCTTTATTTCTTGCCTCAAGTGCCTCTTCTGACATCATTCTTATTGGTAGCGAAACTTTTTCAATAATTCTGGCCACTGTGTGATTAACCAAACATTGTAAAGGCACCTCAAAAGAATCATCAGTAACTTGTAGCCCATCAGGATAGCACATTTTTTTC
Source organism: Clusia tigrina (assembly GCA_920105625.2). Taxonomy (NCBI): domain Eukaryota; kingdom Metazoa; phylum Arthropoda; class Insecta; order Diptera; family Clusiidae; genus Clusia; species Clusia tigrina. The sequence continues at coordinate 81,734,120 of OV050030.1, read as the reverse complement.
GCAGACAGTAAAACATCATAAGTGGGAAATATATTAGCATTTCTCTTTATAGTTCGATTCTGCAAGTCCATGTAAACCCTTTTTGTATAACCGCTATCAATATATAATGCTAAAGTTTCCTCTGCAGTGTATTTTTGGCAAATTTTCATCGGAGTTCAACATTGATACGACTACTGATGCAGTCCTCTTGCCAGCCTTGTATAAACTAGTGCTGGCCGCAGTCATGAGCTCATCGCACGGGATTTCTTTGGCGATATCAGACACTTTTTTCTTTTTTGTTTTTTCCTGGCTGTCCGTGAAGCTTATTTTGGGTCGCCCAGTACTTGGGGTTGGGTCTACCAATAAAATTTAACTATCTAACCAGACCTTGTTATTTCTCTCAAAAATCATCCGAGCCCGGTGGCTTTGTCTTCATTTCATGCTTATTTTTGTGGTGAAATTTTTTACCCTGTTGGATATTTCAATGCATTGATCCTCATTATATTTGCTTTTATCTATGATGTCGAAAACATAGGATTCCACGGCAGAAAATTTTTTAGAAGCGTCATGTTCCGCATACCATACCAAAAATAGCGCTCGCTTAGATACTGACATTGTAACTAAAAAAATTAATTTATAGAAAAGTTGCAAAAACGTGCGTCTCATTGTAGACATTTCACATAACAACACTCTACATTAATTAAAAAAAATAAAATTAGATCGATTCCATTCGAATCACAGAAGTTTACCTCTACAACATGTGAATTTATTGGAAAACATTATAATTCTTACTAGCACTTTAAACAACAACAAATCTAAAACACGAAACACAAACACTGGACACAAACACATTTTTTTCGTTAATACACACCTTTAACTTTAAATAAAGAGAAATTTAATGAACAATTGCAGCTGCTTGTTAAAAAAGGCGGAAAGGTTTTTGGCAGCATCTGGTGCAACATATGCTGTGTTTGAAGTTTTACAGCTGTGCGAATATTGAGAGCAAAACAAAATGAAAAATGTCAGTGATCTTTCTGATGTATCAGTAATCAAATACAAATCTGTTTTTCCGTTAAAATAGATTTTGAAATTTGAATTAATCGGAGCTAGATTGGCCATTTCTACCACTGTGCTTCGGTTATATTTTAGAAGTTGATTTAGATTATCCTGAAAATATTCATGATATACACAATGACTTACCCTTCTGTGCTGAGAATAAAAAAGCACATAGGAAATCCAAAACTAAAAAATTGATTATAGATTTAAATAATAAACGAAATTATATTATACATTACAGCAATCTACAACAGTGGTTTAAAGCTTGTGAAAATTCATAGGATTTTGAAATTTAAGCAATCTAACTGGTTGAAGAATTATATTGATCTGAATACTTTTCATAGCACACTTGCGAAAAATGAATTTGAAAAAAATTTCTTTAAATTATTAAATAATGCAGTCTAAGGAAAAACAATGGAAAATGTCGAGAAATGGAAGAATGTAAAGATTGTTACTGAATGGGAAAACAAGGGAAGACAATTAGGTGCTCTAGTTGCAAGACCAAATTTTCATAGTTTAAAACATTTTACAGATAGCATGATAGCAATAGAACTTTCTCGTGAGCAAGTTGCATATAATAAACCAATATACTTGGGATTTACTGTTTTAGAATTATCAAAATTAAAAATGTATAGTTTTCACTATGATTATATGAAACCTAAATTTAATGAAGAATTACAGTTGAACTACGAGTATATGGATACAGATTCATTTATATATTCTATAAAAACAGATGATTTTTATGAAGATAATCGTAATGATATTGATCTAAAGTTTGATACATCAGAATATCCTAGTGATAATAGATTCAATTTACCTTTAAAAAATAAAAAAACTTTAGGAATATATATCTAGCTTTCTTATTTATATTTTTCTTACTTATATTTTCTTATTGGTGTATTTCTTATATATATTTCTTAATTAAATTTCTTATTTCTATATTTCTTATATAAATTTCTTATTTAAATTTTTTATTTGTATTTTTCTTATATAAATTTCTTATTTAAATTTCATTATGTAATAAACTGTTTAATAATAATAATAATAATATTTAAATTTCTTATTTGTATATTTCTTCTATATATTTCTTAATGTGTATTAGTTTTTCTTATATATATTTCTTATTTAAATTTCTTAAGATTGTTATTATGTACTAGGACGTCTTTTCCATTCTTATCTATTAGGGAATTTACGCCTAGTCTATTAATAATTTTAAACGGGCCTATGTATGGGCTGTCTAACGTTTTCCTACACATATTTCTTAGCATTACTAAGTCTCCTATATTAAAATTTGGACTATTTGTTCCTATGTCGTAGTTTATTTTTCTTTTCTCCTTTGTTTTTTGGAGTATAAGTCTTGCAGTGTCTTTTGCATTTTCTAGTCTGTTTTTTAATTCATTTAGGTTGATCTTCAGCGTTGATCGGAATAAATGTTTTGATCCCTTGTTTATCTGTTAGAATGTTTGGCAATTTTCCAAATATGAGTTCGAAAGATGAGTAACCTGTGTCGACGTGTGGTGTGGTATTATATGAGAAAACATAGTAAGGTAAACCCTTTTCCCATTCCTGTTCTTCTGTCGAGGTGCGTATGTATTCATTGAGAACTCTATGATTTCTTTCTACGCTACCTAGTGTTTGGTGATGGGAAGGGGTGGATGTTTTATGTTGAAAATTTAACGTTTTGCTCATATGGTCAAATACTTGGTTCACGAATTCTCTACCCATGTCTGTCTTTATTGTGTGAAAACCTCCATACTTTAGTATGAATTTTTCTAGTAAAGTATTGGCAACTTCTAAAGATTCTTTTGTATACATTGGATATGCTTCAATATATTTAGTTAGCTGGCACTGAAGTGTTAAAATGTATTTATATCCGTTTGAAATACGGAGTGGTCCTACTGTGTCCATTTCTACTATTTGGAAACTTGTCGATGGGGTGTCTGTAATGACCAACTTTTCTCTTATGTGTTTTGTTGTTTTGTTTTTTGCACATATCTCGCAGTTATTTATATATGTCTTCACCATTTTTGTCATATTTTTCCATATGTATTTTTGTTTTAACTTTAATAACGTTCTTCTTACTCCAGGATGTCCGGATGTTTGTGTGCAATGGTTATCATGTATGAGTTTCTATTGCTCATTTATATCATGTATATTAAGTGGGGGTACAAATAAAATTATAGCAGGAGTTTGCCGTCCTTTAGCTAAATTCTCAATAAATATATTCTTATATAAGGCCTTTAAATTATCTTCATTAATAATATCGAACAAAGTATCCTCTTTTGAAAGAACGATCTTGTCGATTCCATGACTGATCAAAAATTGAGTAAACTTCCTCATGACCGTACCGAGGACTAAGTCAGAATTATCGCTAACTCTATCAGTATATTTTTATAGTCGACTGTAATATTTGGCAAACTTTTATCATTTCTACGCGTATTTCGCTCGAGCTCATCCCCTTTTAAAATTTTGCACTTTAACTGTTTTAAATTACTAATATCCGATAAAGATGTACTGTTCCATATATAGAGGCGCGCGCTCCTCTTGTCTGGTTCTTCAGTAATTACATCTGTTTGTTTTTTCTTCATGCTTCTTGTGATAGCCATAACTGTGGGTATCATTGCCTTTAATGTGTCAGAATTTATTTCTATTCTTGACAAAGCATCTGCGTTTGTATTAATTTTTCCCTGTTTGTATATAATTTTAAAGTCATATTCCATCAAGTCTAGTCGGATACGAGTCATTCTAGATTAGGGGTTGTTGTGTGTAAACAGTGATACTAGTGGTCTGTGATCTGTTACTACTGTGAACTTCGTTCCAAACAAGTATGGTCGAAAATCATTAATAGCCCAATGAATGGCTAATAATTCTTTCAATGACAGGTTTGGTAATTTCATGTTTATTAAGAGATCTGCTAGCATAAGCTATTGGTCGATCTTCTCCTATAGTTCCTTGTGATAAAATAGCACCTAACGCATAATTGGATGCATCAGTGGTCAATATGAATTCTTCATCGAAATCAGGGTATCTAAGTGCGGGTGAGTGAGTTATACTTTCTTTTAGTTTCTTGAATGCTACTTCACATTCATCCGTCCATATGTATTCGGTGTTTTTCTTTTGTAGGTTATTTAAAGGTTTAGCTATTTCCGCGAAATTCTTTATAAAGCGACGGTAATAATTACAGAAAGCTACGAATCTTTTGATTTCATCCTTATTTTTTGGAGTTGTATATATGTTTACAACTTTACATTTTTCTGGATCAGCAGTTACTCCATTAGCGGTAACTAAGTGACCTAGAAAAATTACTTCTGGTTTCAAAAAAATAGATTAAAGATTTTTACTAGATTATCATTATGATGTTTTATAGATTTACCGAAAACAATTATGTCGTCTACGTAAAGAAAAGCATTACTCTCTAATCCTGCTAATGCGATAGTTAGCATACGCTGAAAGCTGTTCGAAGAGATTTTTAGACCAAAGGGTAGTCTTTTAAACTGATAGTGACCATCAGCAGTTGAAAATGCTGTTAAATGTCTTGACTCGTAATCTAGAGGGATTTGATGGAAAGAGCTAGTCATGTCTAAGGTTGTAAAGTATTTGGACCTGCCTATTTTGTCCAGTACGTCTTCTAGTCTTGTGATAGGGAATTGATCATCCACTAACTTTTTATTTAATGGGCGGTAATCTACTACTAATCTCCACTGTTTGGAATCATCGGAACTCTTTTTCGGTACAACAAGTAGTGGTGAGTTACAAGCACTAATTGAATGTCAATTATTTCTTGTTTCAGCAGATTTTTTACTTGCTCATTTATATTTTCCATTTGTGTGTGTGGCAAACGGTAATTTTTTATGTATACCGGTTTTTTATCTGTTGCCTCTAAATGTTGTTCATAGAAATTGTTGACTGTCACGACATCGTCATCTAAGTGAAAAATATCTGCGTATTCTTGACACAATTTCTCTATACTGTCCTTTGCAAATGTGTCTTGCGTGTCAAATTGTAGCAGTGGTTGTATTTGGTTCCATCTTTTTGTGCTATTGTTCTGTATGCTGTTTACTATGTAATAATTTTTTAAGGGTTTGCATTTTATTTTTAGCTTGTTTAACTCTATGGTATCTTGTGTTGTGTTCAAAATGCGTATGTGTTTTATGCCTTTAGCTGGAATTATAGTATTGCTTATGTATATGCCTGGTTGTATTTCATTATTGCATACAAGCATGTCATCAGTTATGTTCGCATTTATTGGTGTGAAAGGGTAGGAAACCCTGCTCTCTCATCTTACATTCTCTTATTGCACTTATATTTATGTTTATCTACTCTCACCCACTATGTAACATGAATATCGTCTTGTTCAATAAAGTTCAGTATATACTCAACAATTGTCGCCTTCACTACATGGTGTCAGAAGTGGTGCCTAATAAAGATAAAAATTAATAAAGAATTGTAAATGAAGGTGAAGAAAGGTCATCAAATTCGGCGTCATCATTTGTAAGACCTCCCAAACCATTACAAGTCACGGGCAACAATGCATCAACGGCTTGGAAAAGCTGGATACAGCAATATAAATGGTTTTCCACAGCTGCACAGCTTGACCAAAAACCGGCAGAAATTCAAGTGGCGACGTTGATGTCGTGCATCGGTGCGTAAGCTATCAACATATACAACTCGTTCTCGCTAACGGAGGCAGAACAACTTAATGTGAAAAAAATAATACAAAAGTTCGACGAACACTTTGTTCCAAACATAAGTGTTACTTTTGAGCGATATACATTCAACACAATGTTTCAATCTGAGGGTGAAGCGTTTGATGAATATTTTACAAAAATAAAGAACCAAGCAAAAAAATGTGATTTCGGTGTTATTGAGGATTCTCTATCACGGGACAAAATTGTGGTTGGCATAGGTAGTGATTCAGTGAGAGAAAAATTACTCGCTGAAGACGATATCGGGTTGGAAAAAGCTATTAAAATTTGTAGAGCGAGTGAGATGTCATCACAGCAGCTTCAAGAACTCCATAAAAAAGAAGAATTAAAAGTAGAGGCAATTCGCAAATATGCAAAACCCAAACGGACTGCAAATAAATGGATCGAAAATAATAAAGCAGTCTACGATTGCAAACGTTGCGGTCAACAGCATGAGAGTCGTAATTGCCCAGCATTTAACAGAACATGCAAAATCTGTCACCGTAAAGGGCACTTCTCTCAATGATGCTTTCGATCTAAGCGCAGCGAACATAAACACGTTGACGCTCTGCAGCAGAATGCAAATACTGACTCTGACGCCGACAGTGATCTCTTTGTTTTGACTGTTAACATAGCAGAAACAAACAAAGACGAAAAAGAAAATTGGTATGAAGAGATAATGGTCGACAACAACAAAATAAAATTCAAGCTGGACACAGCGGCTCAATGTAATGTAATTCCTCTAAGTCTGATAGACAATAATAAATCAAATAAAATGCAAGCCGTGAATAACAAATTAATTGCGTTTGGAGGTGGAAAAATCGATGTTTGTGGTGAAATTCTCCAATTTTCAATTCAAAGCAAAATTTTTGGTGGTAGAAAATTTTCCCAACTTTGAACCGCTTTTAGGCAAACAAGATTGCGAACGTTTTTCACTGATACTTAGAGTAAATGAGCTCAATTTTGATACAAAAATATTTGACGGATTAGGTAAGGTAAAAAACTTTGTATATGACATCGATTTGGTCGACAACCCGTCATTCGAACATTACGCTCCAAGAAAAATACCACATGCTAAATCTCATCCAACCACATCATCTAAAAGAAGCGGTCAAAATAGAAATAGACAACATGGTAAAGCTAGGAGTATTAACAAAGACAGACGAGATTACCCCTGCAACGTCACCGATGGTTGTAGTTAAGCAAAAAGATAAGATCCGTGTTTGCATTGACCCAACAGACATAAACAAGAACATACACAGACGATATCACCCACTAAAAACAATCGACGAGATAACAGCAAATATTGAAAATTCTAAATGGTTTACTCTATCAGACTGTAAAAAAATATTTTGGCAGATTGAAGTCACGGATCGTACACGAAAATACTTAACGATGGCAACACCATGGGGGCGTTATTCTTATCAAAGGCTACCATTTGGACTAGCATCAGCGCCCGAGGTATATCAACAGCTAATGTCCCAACTATTAGAAAATGCGCAAAATACAGAAGTGTCAATGGACGATATTCTGATACACGCTGAAACAAAAAAACAGCTTGAAAAGCAAACTGAGGCAGTAATTAAAATTTTAAAAGACGCAGGTTTGAAGCTAAACAAAGATAAATGTGTGTTTAATGTAAACAAAGTTAAATTTTTAGGTAGCATTTTAACCTCTCATGGCATTGAAGCAGACCCGGATAAGATAACGGCCATAAATCAACTTAAACGACCAGAAAACAAAACGCAGCTTCAACGAATATTAGGTATGGCAACGTATTTATGTAAATTTATACAAAATTTTTCGGAATTAACAGCCCCACTTCGATCACTTTTAAAGAAAGATGTTCTTTGGACCTGGTCGCCTGAGCATGAAACATCATTTAAAAACCTCAAAACCGTATTCTCCTCAACACCCGTGCTCCGCTATTTCGACCCGAATCTCGATGTAAAATTTCAAGTAGACGCTAGTAAATCCAGCGTAGGCGCCGCACTACTCCAAAATGACCAACCGGTAGCTTATGCGTCAAAAACACTCTCGAAAGCAGAGCAAAATTATGCGCAAATCGAGAAAGAGGCGACAGCGATTAGATTCGCTTGTGCGAAATTTCACGAGTACATATACGGCAAAAAACTGATTATCGAAACTGACCACAAACCTCTAGAACCCATCTTTAAAAAACCTCTTCATTCAGCCTCTCAGAGATTGCAAACAATTTTACTACGCGTTATACCATATTCTCCACAAGTAATATATAGGAAAGGGACAGACATTAAATTAGCCGATACTCTAAGCAGAGACTGCGAAAATAAACAAAATGCAGATACCGAGGAAGTAATAGAAGTCCACACAGTCGCTAAATTCACCACAACTACAATACATAAAATATATACCGAAACAGCTAAGGATAGCAAATTACAAAAGCTTATTCAATTCATACTCGATGGGTGGCCATCATCTATATCTGAGTTACCAACAGAAATTCGCGAGTTTTGGAATTTGCGTGACGAACTAACATATTTGAACGGAATAATCTACAAATCCACCAAAATACTAATACCAAAATCACTACAGACTGATATTTTAACAAAAATTCATTCAGGACATCAGGGAATTCAAAGATGCATAAACAGAGCACGATCAGTCGTATTTTGGATCGGCATGCACAAGGATATTAAAAACTTCGTTGAAAAATGTGCTATCTGTGAGTCTTACCAACCATCAAAACAAAAAGAACCATTAATCATAAAACCTATACCTTCATTACCATTTGAAACCGTGGCAACAGACATATTTCATTTCCAAGAAAAAGATCATTTGTTAATTGCTGATAGCTATTCTGGTTTCATGGACTTTGCAGTGCTTGAACAGTTAACGACATTTGAAGTTATAAAACTTTTAAAAAACTGGTTTTCCACACACGGAATTCCAGTAATATTGGAGTCTGACAACGGACCACAATTTAGTTCCAAAGAATTTTCAAACTTTACAAAATCTTGGGACATACAACATCAAACATCAAGTCCTTATTACCCGAGATCAAACGGCCTTGCCGAAAGGTACGTGCAAAGTCTATTTTGAAAAAATGCTCAAAGGACAATAGCGATATTTATAGAAACACACCAAGAAATGATGAATTAGAATCTCCGAATCAACGTTTAATGAGCCGAATCACAAGAAGTACAATACCGACATCAAACGAATTATTAAAACCCCGAGTAGTAGCAAATGTACAAGCCAATATGAATAAACTAAGGAACACGTACAAAGAAAATTATGATGAAGGTACAAAACGTTCTCAGCCGATTCAACATGGTGATCGTATCAGAGTACAACGCGGACATCGTAACTGGGTATCCGGAACAATTGAAAATGAAAACAAAAATACGCCACGCTCCTTCTACATTAGAACTGACGACGGTAAACTCATAAGACATAATTCAATTCACATACAACCAACAATAGCATACATACCAGTACCACAAACAATTGTACCAGACATACCTGAAACCACAGAATCAACGGATACATCTCGTACGACAACGGCGGAATGGGAGATGACCAAACCATCATTACCAGCAATCTAGATGTCACGCTATAGCCGTACTATTAAAGAACCAGATCGCTATAAACCTTAAAATGGAAACTAGTCTACTCGCATATACTATACATATTTATATTTAACAATGAATTAAAGTCATTATTTTATTGAAGTCATTTTCTTTTATATCTAACTTAAAAAGGGGGATGTCAGAGGGTAGGAAACCCTGCCCTCTCATCTTACATTCTCTTATTGCACTTATATTTATGTTTATCTACTCTCATCCACAACATGAATATCGTCTAGTTCAAAAAAGTTCAGTTTATACTCAACAATTGTCGCCTTCACTACAATTGGGTGTATTACCTCGCATCTCGGCGGTATGGTGATACAAAATACTTTGCTTGCTAAATTAAGTACTAACAATGTGTTATTAAGTGTAAATTGTAACGTTAGTGTTTCGTAGTCTATCTTTCCGCCGAATTTTAAGAGAAAATCGTCTCCTAAAATTCCATCGGCTTTGACTGGAAAACTATCTTCTACAATTTGGAATGTATGTTTAAAGGTTTCTTGCTGAATTTTTAGTAAGATTTTTGATGTACTTAAAGTGTAAACATTTTCTTTTGAAATTCCTGTTAATGGACAAGAATGTTGGCTGAAAATATCTTCGTCGAATATACTACCAATTTTTAGCAGTGAAATTTCTGCTCCAGTATCTAATAACAAATGTATGTATGTGTTCTTGTATTTTATTTTGACGTCCTATATGTCGGTCTGTGTTATAGGGAATGCTGTTTTGTGTAAATCTTTTTTGTTTATCCCCGCACCACTCATATTATTTTGTATATTTAGCAGGCGGGGAGGTCGTCGTTTCCCTGTTGATTTATGCAGTCAGCTGTGTCTTGTGCAGTGGTTTCTACATACATTATTCTATTTCGACCGGAGTTTCATCTGTTATTGTTGTTGTTGTGTATGTCTGCTGATCAGTGCGTTGGTTATTGTAATTGTTGTTTCTGTATGGTTGCTGATTAGTACGTTGACTGTTGTAGTGGTTTGTGTTGTTGTTATTTCTCCACTTACGTCTGTAAGCAATGTTATTCGAATTTTGTTGTCTGTTGTTATTGTAGTAATTTCTGACGTTGCCATTAGGGCGTTGGTTATTGACATTAAAATTATTGCTGCGGTATCTGTTTTGTTGAGGCATATTGTTGTATTGTTTTTGTTCGCGATAATTATTACTTCTATATGACAAAATCCAAGTCTCGTTCGGTTTTTCAAATTCGTCAACTTTTTGTACCACTTCTTTAAATTGTTTGCTGCAGCTTGCTGTAATTGTTTGGATTGTTGACATATTGGTTAGACCGTTTTTGAATGAATTGAAAGCTATTGTATCGTTATTATTTATGATTGCTTTCTTTACTTCTGCAGAGGTGTCTTTAGTTTGTAAAGTTTAGAGTACAAATTAGTTCCTCAATCTGTTCTGCATAACGAGAAATTGTCTTACTACCCTGTCTCAGTTTCGAAAGATCATCTAATATGCAATTTGTAGTTTTTGTGGGTTTTAACAAATTTTTTAATTCTGAAATTAATGTTGTTGTATTGTCTGCTCCTACTAGTTCTAATTTGTTCTTAATTTTGTCCGGTAGTTTAGTATTAAATACTAGTGTGAAAAATATGTTCTCACTCGTTGTTGGTACAGTGGTCTTCATAATTTCCACTAAGCTTATGAACTTGGACAAGTCTTCAGGCTTGCCTGAGAATTCAGGTATTGCCTTCAGGCAATCAATTACATTAAAAGACGTCATAGCGAGCTCTGATAGTTGTTCTGTTTCTAATTTTGCTAATTTCTCCTCTTTCATAGACTTTTGACTGCTAATGATTTTCTTAATATATGTGCTCAGTATATTTAAACCTAGATACTAATGTGTTTCTTTCTAAGCTGGGGGCTTTGTTAAGCTCTATTTCAAAATAAGCAGTTTGTGTATTGAGTGTTGCCTGTTAGTCTGTTATGTAATTCTCGGTATATACTCTATTCGGGGTTTTCTTTAAAATGCCTACAATTTGCTCAATTTTTTCTAAAGAAGCTAGGCTCATAACTTATTTTTTAGACACTATCTCAGTCAGGTCAAAAATAGATTTTGCTGCCTTTATTGTCTGATTCCTATTATATTCTCTGTACATTTGCAGTAACGTTATTCCTAACTGTAGTCCTACTATCATAGTTATGATTAGGAGTTTCACATCATGTCCCTCTAACATGTCAGAATGTTGACTCTGCGTGTTTAGTATTGTAACCTGTGGATCTCCACTATGGTTCTCTATTTTGAATTTTGTGCCTCCCATGTTTGGAGTTGACAATTACAAATATTTAGTTTGTATTTTATATATATTTGAGTAGAGTATTTAAATAACTACACGATTTACTTATATTAGTTGTAACAATTATTACCTATTTAAATGTTTTATTGTACTATATTATATAATTTTAAAATAATTTTAACATATTTTAATTTTTTTAAATGATTAATCTATAGTTAATAATAAAATGCTTTATTTATAGTAATAGTTATATTAATTTCTATTTATAAAAATATTCAGATGATTTATGTTGTTGTAGATCAAAATGGGCAGTATTTATTTATCTTTGTCCTTGTTTCTAACGTTTTTACTGCACCATCATCCCAGTCTTCAGCTGTAGGTGTTCCGCTAATGCCTATTGCTTTCCATAACCATGTGAAAAACTCAATTTTTCCGGCATCAGTTAACGGCTTGTGAGGCTTTAATAACGCTTGGTCGGTTTCCATCTATACGAATTTTAGTTATTCTTCTTTTATAGAGTTTTTTCTCTTCGACCGTCTGTTGCAGATTGTAGCCGTGATATACATATGACGGGATATAACGGATGTTGGTTGTTTTTGACCCTGGTTGTGGTTGTGGCACGTATTCTTCTTCTAAAGTGGCCAATCGTTTATAGAAGCTATCTAAGAATTGTGGTGCTGGTACTGCGTTCCCCAGTGGGTACAGCGTTTCCTTGACTGCTGCTTCCTTTGTTTTTACTGTTTCCAGATGTTTAGCCGCTCTGTTGTAGATTCTTTCAAATAAGGCGTGGAATTCTGCGTCATTCATCCCTGTAGCACTTGTTGTCTGGACTGCGGTATAGCAGGAAAATCAGAATCGGTGTAAAAAATCAAGAATCAGGAATCTGGTCTGGTCAGCAATACCAGGATCGGTGTGGCAGGATCAGCTATCTGGTCAGAAAGAACAGGCGCGGTGTGGCAGGATCGCCATGTAATAAGTTCTGTTAGTAATACAGTTAGTTTTGCCTATCAGTATATTCCCTACGCAGATGATGGGCTCATATGATTGTTTGATTGCGCGAGAGCTTGCGCACTTTTGTATCGGCGCCTTAAGGCAGCCAAATGTTCTAATTGAAGCGACTAGAGTCAGCTCCTTTGAGTTCTATTGAAGCGACTAAAGTCAGCTCCTTGTGAGTACAAACAGTTATGATTTGTGTTTAGAACTAATCTTTATTCTTATAACTACGTTCTTATATACTTATTTCTACCATTTAATTTTGCTGTAGTTAGTGTTTCATTTCCATATTTCCAATATCCCATGTGTGATGAAAATCACATGTGCAAGCAATAAATTATGAATGTGCAATTCTTGCCTACGGCAGACCTTTGAGGTTCGAATTGCACATGACCTATTTTAAGTGCATTGCTTTGGGATAGAGGAAAGGTTTGAGCATGTGGAGTGAGTGTGTGTGCGATCATGCTGCGCGTGCACTACACATTTCTCTGGTGCATTTGGTTCTTTACAATCGCGGGCATACGTATGGTATGCATGACTTTCATGATACACTACAGTATTTGCTGATGTCCAACCAGCATTTTTTAACATATCACTCTCGCTTTTATTCAAAGACACATAATTTTTAATCGTTGTAGTTATTCCCAAGTGACGTGTGCGATCGATTTCTAATCCATTAAGCTCATATCGAATTTCATTAAACAAATATGCCACACAATTATTTTGTAATCTAATATTATGTGAAATTGAACCATCAATTAAGGTAACATAACCTTCTATATATATTAAACTTTCACTGGGTAAAACATAGAGATCTTGATTTTGAATTGAGATTCTTATTTCATCATTGTTTTTATATGATTGTAAATATGGTGAATAGCTATGGTACTCCTTTTTTATAATGCTCTCATCACATAATAGTTTTTGTAGAATATCAATTATATCATTCATGATTTAGTTTTTAATTTAAATCCTGTTGACTTTAAAAATTCTCGATTAGCAACTGTTAGTAGCTTACGTTTAATAACTTTATTAGTAGTCTTTCTTCCTATTCGCTCAACTGTTGGTGGGAAAGTAATAAAGGGTACACTTCGCCCTACGTTTTTATTATAAATAATCATTAGTCCTATGGTTTCAAATGTAATTGTAGTGTTATTGTTTCTCCTCGGAAATTAATTAAATTATTATCCTGATCAACAATTCTCACTGTGATGGAACTTATCTGCTTGGTGTTAACTGGTAAATAAATGATATATTTCCGATTCTCATCTATTTTATAACCAGGGCTAGCGTTTATAGAAAACTCGTGAATAGTGTGGGCAGACAAATCATTAATATATGAACCAAGTGTAATATTACATTCTATACGAATTACATTAATGTTTGTTATATTTAATGGGAGATCTGATGTATGCTCTTTCTCTGCTTCCAACGTTCTTCGACTGAAGCCTAATAATGAACCAATTGTTCGATCTTTATTAAAGTAAATCACTTCATTGCTGAAAGTTCTATTTCAAGTGTATTATGATTTGCTTGTATATCGAGTTCCCCCTCCAGGTTTAAATTTTCATATTCATCACATAGATAGTTGGCAATATCATCAAGCTCATAAGAACCAATAGGAATTTCAATGATGCTTTCACCTATGTGAAATAGATTGTTCCCAACATCAATATTTGGAATTGAGTGATATGTATGAAAATCAGTTAGACCACAAACTAATTTGAATCTAAATTTATTGGTGGAAAATAATCTGCAGACATAATGGATGTTTTGCCAGTTAAAGTCAAGTTAATCGACATCTTGACTGATAACATTTAAATGAAATAAAAATTATATTGTTTATATTATATATTTATTATTATTACAACTTTTTTAATACATATATATATATATATATATATATATATATATATATATATATATATATATATATATATATATATATATATATATATATATATATATATATATATATATATATATATATATATATATATATATATATATATATATATATATATATATATATATATATGTATTAAAAAGTTGTAATAATAATAAATATATAATATAAACAATATAATTTTTATTTCATTTAAATGTTATCAGTCAAGATGTCGATTAACTTGACTTTAACTGGCAAAACATCCATTATGTCTGCAGATTAATTGTGTTCGCTTGAAAAACCTGACCATTTAACATAAACTTTATTACTTTTAGATTTCTTAATTCTTTCAATCAGATAAGAATGAGGGTATCTTGTTTTCTGTAGCTCATGTTCATAAAATCCACTTTTAATGCTATTATCTTTATATGATGAAAACTAAGGTGCATTTTGGTATGGGAAATATTTCTAACAAAGTACGCATAAAACCTATACGTAAGCGAGCAAAAAAGATAATTAAAAAGATATGTGGGAGAAAACTTTTCACTACGGCTATAAAGAATGCAAACAAAGTTCTAAAGGCTGAAAAACCCGTCAATATTGAAAACGCAATTAAAATTGCGAACAAAGTTATAAAAAGTACCAGGAGTCATCTCCATACCCCAAAGTAGGTGGTTTTCTACCATTAGTACCAATTTTAACTGCTCTTGGTGCTATTGGTGGCTTAGCCTCTGGAGGGAGCGCCCTTGCAAAAGTTATAAATGCGACTAAAGCTGCAAGAGAGCAGTTAGCAGAAGCAAATCGTCATAACAAAACTATGGAGTCAATTGCTATGGGAAAAGGACTTTATCTTAAACCATATCGGAAGGGTTACGGTTTATATAATGATTCGCATTCAAAAAACTAATGCAAAAAACACCCAAGAGAGCTCTTACAAACCTTGATTTGAAGAAGTATGCCAACAATTTACCATACTTTAGAGGAGTCTTTATGCGTGATGCTCTTCAAAAGAAGCCTAATCAAAGAGAATGTGGTATTGTTAACTTGGATACTTCTAATGGTAGTGGGACACATTGGGTAGCATATTATAAAAACAAAAATTATGTATGTTATTTTGACAGCTTTGGAAATTTACAACCGCCGAAGGAGATTGTTAATTATTTGGGGAAAAAAATTCAATATAATTATGATCAAGAATAAAAATATAATTCATTTAATTGTGGACATTCATCACATGTCTAAAATGTCTTTATAGTTTGAATAAAATAAAAAATGAGAAAACAATAAAAGAAATTATGTTTTAATAAATTTATTTTCCAAAATTTTATTTAATAACTATAAATTTTAGAATATAATTTTATTAATTTAATAGCTTGTTTATATTTTTGGATGATGAAGAAACACATACAAGTATCTGGTCCCATATTCGTTTCACTATTAATCCAAGGACAACCGATGTAATGTTCACCATATATTGATTCCACTTTATGCTCTCCATCAACTCTTTCAAGCAGCAGTTGAATATTGTAAAGTTCTCTTGCATGTTCTTCCAGTAAACAATGTTTGAAATTGTTTATAAAATTTTTGATTTCTTTTCTATTCATTTTTTATTTTCTTTCTCTCTCAACGAATGTGTTGATGATGTTAGTTTTGCAGTTATCTTTCAACTAATCATTAGGATATGCTCATTCCATAAGTTTGCCTATACTTTTTAACAGTTTTTAATTCAACGTCTGAGTGTACATTTGCATCCGTCATTTTTACAATTTCTATTTCACCATTGCTTAATATTCTCTCGCTTTCATACTCACGATACTCAAAACAATTTATATTAAGAGAACGTTCTTCATAATTACTGTTGTATGTACATCGAATTCTTAACTCTAGATCATCATATTCCAATTTAAAATGTCTGTAAAATAATATTTCACTTTCAATTATTCCTGCTATATCCAACTCTTTTTTAATTAAATTTTGCCTAAAAGCTTCAATTGCTTCTGCCACAGTAAAATATTCCGGTTCTGCTGCTGTAGTTGTTGTTGTTGTTGTTGTGGTAGTTACTGAATTATTTAAATGTTCTTCATCATTTATATTATTCAATGAATTACTTAGAGTAAGCAATTGAAATGATAAATCAATTTTTACAGTATCATTGTTTGGTAGTCTGAGAGAAAACTCTAAATTTCCTTTATTTCCACCTAAATCAGACAAATTTATTGGAATTGGATTCCCACTCATTAATCCAATATTGTAGATTATTAAAAATATTATAAAAATATGTTTATACATATTCACTAATGTCATCGCTTTTGATGGTTGTCTGTGTGTGTCTTAACAAAGTAGAGAAACGACTGATTGAGTTTAATACAATAACAAACGATTTCATTTAAAAATTTATATGTTATTAGCTCATTACGTGCCGAATACACACACACACTCACACACACACACAACTAGGCTGTGGCTGCCTGCTGCCTTCTAACTATTTCTTCAGTTATTACCATCAAAAGCTCAGCTCAGCCCTGCCCCCGGCTCAGCTCAGCCAAGCTCAGCTCAGCCCTGCCCCCGGCTCAGCTCAGCCCTACCCCTGCCACATGTCTAGTCAGCAAAAGCTCAGCCCCGCCCCGCCTCACCTCTAGTCTATACCCAAGCCCATCACCAGGCCATCCAACTCACCACCACAACAACAACAACATCATTTTGGCGCTGCCCCATTCCCCCGACTATACAAAGATATTTTCTGCACCACAGCTGTGAATACGGAGAATTTTTGGAGCAAATCGGAGCAAAACACAACTTTAATCCGGCACATTTGTACAAAAATCTTTAAAAATTCTAAACTTTTACAACTTTTTACTCCGATTTTCCATAGAGAGCAAAATATATTGCCAATTCTTACATTCCCATACATTCTTTTTGCTCATTTCTACTCTTTTGCTCCGGAATCCCCATACAAAACATCTAAGAAATGTGCAAATGGAGCAGGAATGGAGCAATATGGTCCAGAAGAGACCTTTCTATACTACTCACATTGAAGTGGTAAGCAACCTTACGACTAACGCCTTTATCGGATCCTTGAAGAGGTTTGTGAGCCGAAGAGGGAACTGCCGGCATCTTTATTGTGACAACGCGACGAATTTCGTAGTAGCACGAGATCAATTGAGACAGATTGCGGCCATCATCCACAACGTAGACTCCAAATCACAGCTGATGAAATTCTGCGCATACAAGGGAATCGAGTTTCATTTCGCACCGCATAGATCGCCACATTTGGCGGCTCAGGGAAGCAGCAAAAAGAATCGGCAAAGAATCTATTTTACAAAAGTTTGTCCAATGCCCGATTAACATACGAAGAGTTAGAGACAGTTATAGTTGAAATAGAAGCCATTTTTAGCTCGCCGCCGCTGACTCCTTTGTCAGATGATCCACAAGATTACGCAGCATTAACTCCAGGTAATTTCTTAACAGGTGCACCATTGACAAGTGTTGTCGACCAACCCACTGAGAATCTGAACATAAATTTACTGAAGCAGTGGGACTTAGTCACAAGGTTGAAACAGAAATTTTGGAGTCGGTGGGGCACAGAGTATCCATCATCGCTACAAATGGAAGACCATGCGTCATAATTTACAGCCTGGTACTATGGTATTAATGAAGGAGGATAACTTGCTAAATGGCGGCTTGGTCGAGTGACTCAAACATTTCCTGGTGCTGACGGCCTAGTGCGAGTAGCGGAAATTCGAACTTCAACAGGCCTCACCAGAAGAGGCGTCCATTTACTCGCGCCATTACCCATGTCTACCGAAAGTAATCCAGTAGAACAAACTGATAAGCAGCCAGCTCCAGTAGAAGAAGCGACAAATGTCAACGAAGGCATAAGTCATACACCAGCTAAGCGAAGACGATCTGTGTCACCCTCGTCAGAATGGTTCTATGCATATGCTTTCGGAAGTCAAGCAGGACTTTATTTCGAAAAATGGGTTTGACTTACTTAACAACAACAGATTGGAATATAGTTATGTATTACCGTATGTCGCAATACTGGCTTGAGCGCAATAGCATAATACAAGGAATAACAGCAATGCAGCGAGCGTGTTCACGTATCCAAAGCGGTACAATTAATTGTGAGAAAACTGTGGACCAGTTCCGTACTAAGTGGCAGCTAATCCAACAAGATTATGAGTACTTACAATACGACGAACAAATCCATCGTCAACGGCGAGACGCTCCATTGGCAATTGTTGTAAGCTTGTCTAATGCGTTGTTTGGAATATTCGACTCCAACTATGCTAAAGATTTGTCTGTCACGATAAACGGCACATCCCGCAACGAAGAACACCTTCTGCACCTAATTCAAAACCAAACATCTGTAATTGACTCCACTAGCAATATTTTAAAGAAATACGGCCATGAAATTAAACAATTACACAAGCAAATAAAATATGTATATAGCCAGCAGAACAATTTCACAAGGTCAGAATCCCAACATGCAATAGCCGAAATGTTTAATGCGATGTCCGGTCGAGTAGTTATGGCTATGCAGGACTACCAACGAAATCAAGAGCTCTTTTTAGACATACTGACGGACACACATCATGGACAGCTCAATCCTCTCCTGCTGTATCCACCTCAGCTGCAATAAGAACTGAGAGCAACAAAAACCATTTCCCACCAACGTTACAAGTTCCCAGCAAGAACACCATTGAAATACTTAAACTCATCTCTGTGGAAGCACGGATCACGTCAACTGAGATGATTGTGGGTCTTAACTTACCATTGACTAATCAACAACCATTCGAATTATTAGATGTGACACGACTGCTTATTTTGGAAGGCACTGGAAGTTTCATCTTGGAAGGGACAATCGAGTATATAGTCACTAATCTACATAGAGACAAATATTATTCATTATCAACATGCACTGCATTCAATTCTAATATGCATGTATGCAAGCAATTACATCCAACAAATCGTATTACATCAACCAATCGTCTATGTGAGATGGAGATATTATGTCAAACTTCAAAACCAAAAAGCTGCAAACTTCATCGCACACACGACTCACCTCAATGGATTCCATTACTTAAAGAAAACTCACGGATCTACATCGCACAGCCAGCTCGTAGAATCAACATCATCTGCGGTTCAGACATCCTTACAGAATTACTTAAGGGAATAGGAACCTTAACCTTGAGACAAGGATGCACCATAAGATATGAGTATACAACCATAATGGCACATCGTACAAAGGTCACCAGCACGATCATATCGAAAGTGAATCTAACTGTGTTGATCGCAGATTATATGCAGGCTGCAACACACTCATTAGAATAACAGTTCAACTTGACGGACGATATTCAAGTACTACATGAACATGTGCAACAATTGCAAAACAATGAGCTAATGGATCTACCGCTTAAGAGCCAAAAAGTCCATCAGTTCAGCATCGGATATATAAGTTTACTCATCACCTTGATCTGTCTTATCTGGATCTCTTACCAGCGATATTCGAAACAAAAGAGGTGACGAGCTCCAGATTTCGCGCAAACAACATATAATTCTAAGTTGAGAATATGCTCAACAGGTGGGAGGATGTTTGTACCTGCTCCAACGCAAAAGTCGAATCAGCAATTCCCATTACCAATGCCCGCTCTTGAACGCTGAATAAGCAGTACACCCGACGAACGGATATACAGCGTGTGAAGCCTCATCAGCATTTCCTTACACGTGCGGTCTACAGTATTAATTTGCCCTAAGTATGAACAAACGCTGGTGACTTGCACATAATTGCACACACCACAAATATATTTAATTCTGTAAAATAAGCAAAATTGTAATATAAATTCAACCAATTTATAAATTAAAATGGAGATATACTTTTGAAGTCAAACATTCAAAAGTTTTTTGCTTTGTCGCCAATTTCAACCTAAAGGCTAATTCAAGAATACTACTTGATTAGCCACAACACTCTTTCGGTACCCAAAGAGACATCAGACTTCAGTATTGCACTTGAAGTCATCATCACGATCCTTCGGTATTGCACCCAAGGAATCGGCAACCGATTAGTAAACCAGTTGGTTCTTTATATAAATACGTTTATTTAAAATCATGGAACTTAAATACTATTTACAGCTCGTCTTACTTGCTAAGATAAACACCTTTCTGGTGTTTCAGATACGCATGGGTTCCTCGGTGTCAGTCGATCAAGACAGCGGACCTACTCAATAGAAGAATGTCGGTGGTGCATTCTATAATCCAATGTCAAACCAAATATTACCCTAAATGTTTACTTAATAACTGAAACAATAATCAACGCACACTTAAAGCATTTACGTGAATATAACTTAAATGTTAACTACACTAACTGTGTAGTATCGGTTAGGAGTGGGTGCTGTGAGTCAACTACACGAAGGTAGCTTGCTTCAGACTAACAACATCCCTCCCCTCTTTCTAGAAGAAGGTAAGTGCAACTACCTTCTAATGAATATATTCTTCTTGCACCTTCTAATGAATATTTACAACATTATTCTAAAGAATAATTACAACTTTCTTTGTGCATTATTATTAATCCTATCCAAAATACATTTTTTTTTTAAATCGCCATATTTTGGGTTCTATTTTTTCTTTTTCTCCTGATTTTCTCTTCCTAGTTCTTGTGCTCTCTGGAGCTGATACTTACGTTCGTAAGAGAGCGTTTATTCTTAAAATCATAGAAATTAAATACTATTTACAGCTCGTCTTATTTGCTAAAGCACTCATATTTTGGGTTCTATTTTTTCTTTTTCTCTTTTACATTTTTTTTTGTTTTTTGAAATCTTTTTCTTTATATTATTTTTGTTTTATCTCTCTATTTGTTTTTACTTTTTGTATTTATTTTTTTTCTTTTATTTCTAGCTGTTTATTTTTAATTTGCCCATTTTTTACATCTTTTAACACATTCTATTAATAATATAATTCTATTATAAATGTCTAAGTTTTTACCCTAATCTGAAACCTCAGCAGGTAGCGGTGCTTGTGACGCTCGTCATTGTTGGAGTGAAGTCCCTCGACGAACTCTGCATACCCCTCCCTTCTTTCTGGAATGGTACGTATAAAGATGATGCAAGATTATGCGAGAAGTTAGACTTCTGATGAATTTAAAATACATATTCCTTTAGTAAGTGACTGTGGAGAATTTTTAATTGGAGAAAATGTTCTGAAATTAGCCGATTTAGCTTGGCTATGTAGTGCTGGATCTTCTCGTGGTTAGAATGATTTTTGCGTTACGAGGTTATTCTGTATGCAAATCTAAATGACCGCCTGTAGTTGGGGCTGTTATTGTTGTTGTAGCCGTTTCTTCCTAAAATTATGGATTAACCTCGGATTTTGGCTATAATTATCTCTTCCTCTTCAGACAATATACACACTGACATATGTAATAATGGCAGATACGTTAGATTTTCTATATTGAAATCGTAAATGTAAATGTTTTCATGCTGTTTTGTCAGCTATGCAGTTAATATCAAGTATTATCAGCTTAATGCTTGTTAGGGCGAGATTCTAGTATTCAGCCGGTTATATCTTCATGTTCATGAGTCTCAAAACGCAGTCATCTCACGCATGGGAAGTTAGAAGCTCTTCCACTCTTTTGTAAAAAAATGAGTTTCCACAAATTTTATGTTTTCATTTCATTCAACCGAAAATTATTTCGGGACAGCATCGTTTCAAATCTCGTGTTTTGTCCTTTGTGGCTTATTGATTACTCTTCTTCTACGTCTTCTTAACTTACTACTTACTTAATCTTCTTCAGTCTGCTTTTTTGTTCGCTGCTATTATAGTTCATCTACCGGTCTCATGGATGTTGGTCTGTCTTCTGTCTTGGAACCTCTTCCAGGTTCATGTTGCATAATGTTGAGCCATCCGAATGTCCTTGTTTGCCCACTAGCGCCTTAATACGTTAAAATATATGTCTATATATATCGGACTTACCGAATTTTAAATATTCTTATTGACTATTACATTTATTTCATTCTTAAAAAATTTCTTAACGTGAATATAAAATTTGATGTCGTATTTAATCGAGCCAGTATACATTAGTAATAAAAACTGTATCTTTTACAAATTTTATTCATTAATTATTACATACATTTTTTTCCAAAACTATTAACAGCATTCAAATTTGAAATCCCTCTCAATAAATATACATTTTACAATAAATTTCATTCATACCAAAAAATTATTTACTATTTTAAATTATGTGCCAACAACTTTATGAATTAATTTTTTTTAATCTCAATTCTGGGCAAAACTATTTGTCCATCTTACATAACTTTTGTGGCCACACTTTCAATTCCTTGCCCATAAAGTCGCAATATATCTTCGATTTGATACACCAATTGCAGCCAGGTCCTCTTGAACCTGGTCCTACCAACGTAGTCGTGGTCTCCCCCTCCTGCATCCGCCACCCGGCGGCATCGATTCAAACACTTTTTTCGCCGGAGCACTTTCATCCATTCGCACAACATGTCCCAGCCAGCGCAGCCGCTGTGTTTTAATGCGCTGAACTATATCAATGTCGGCGTACAGCTCATACAGCTCGTTGTTCCATCTGATTCGATACTCTATGTAGACGCATATAGGACCATAGATCCATCGAAGAATTTTTCTCTTGAACACCCCCAAAGCTCGCTCATCGTTGTTTGTCATCGTCCAGGTTTCGGCACCATACAGCAGGACGGGAAAGATGAGGGCTTTGTAGAGCGTAATTTTTGTTCGTCGAGAGAGGGCTCTGCTTCTCAATTGCCTACTGAGCCCAAAGTAACACCTGTTGGCAAGAGTGATTCCTCAATTGATCTCCTCGCTGAAATGTTTCGTGGTGTTCATGCTGGTTCCCAGATAAACGAAGTCCTTCACAACTTCAAAGTTGTAGTCGCCAACAGTGACGTGGTGTCCAAGACGCTGAGACTCTTTGTGTGTTGACACCAATTACTTCGTTTTGCCCTCGTTTAACGCTAAACCCACTCGCCTCGCTTCTCCCTCCAAGCCGGAAAATGCAGCACTCACGGCGCGGCTGTTATGGCCAATGATGTCAATATCATCAGCGTACGCCAGTAACATGACGTGCGATTTAGATCTGCTGCGCGTACGATTTTTTCCAACATTAGATTGAAGAAAGCACAGCCTTGCCTGAATCCTCGCTTAGTAACAAACGGCTCGGACAATTCATTACCGATTTTAACTGAGCCAGTTGCACAGCCGAATTAGCTTAGCAGGGGCGACAAATTCAGACATAGCGGCGTACAGGTGACTCCTTTCGGTGCTGTCGAATGCGGCTTTGAAATCGACGAAAAGGTGGTGTATGTCGATCTGCTTCTCTAGGGTTTTCTCCAGGATTTGGCAAAGTGTAAACATTTGGTCAACGGTGCCTTTACCAGGTCTGAAGCCATACTGATAAGGCCCAATCAGTTAATTGGCGATGGGCTTCAGCCTTTCACAGAGTACGCTCGACAGGACCTTATATGCGATGTTCAGAAGGCTGATCCCGCGGTAGTTGACACAGATTGCCGGATCACCCTGCTTGTGGATTGGGCAGAGCACACTTAACTTCCAGTTGTTGGGCATGCATTCCTCCGACCATATTTTGCAGATGAGCTGGTGCATGCGTTTCTTGATCTCATCGCCGCCACCCTTGAATAGCTCCGCTGGTATACCATCAGTTTCGGCTTTTTTGTTGTTTTTGAGCCGCCTTATAGCTAGCAAGACCTCGTAATAGTCGGGGGGCGCTACTTCATGTTCGTCGTCACCAACCGTGGGGTCGGGTTCATCTTCATTGTTATCATTAGCGCTGTCGCCATTCAGCAGCTTCGAGAAGTGTTCCCTCCATAACGTGAGTATGCTCTGGATATCCGTCACTAAATTCCCGTTTCCGTCTTTGCAGCAATTGGCTCCGGTCTTAAAACCTTCCGTTTGGCGCCTTACACGTTAGTAGAATTTTCGAGCCATATTCCTGCTGCCAAACATCTCGATTTCCTCGCATTCTCTCTTTTCGGCTTCTCGTTTCTTGCACCTAAAAAGACGCTTCTCTTCCCTTCTCTTCTGTCGATATCGCACCTTAGCAGCTCGCGTTGAAGCCGATCGCAGGGTGAGTTGCTATGCTGCTTCTTTCTCTGCAGCGGCGTTGCGACGCTCTTCGTCATGCCAACTATTTTTCTTCGGGCGGTGATAGCCAATCACCTCTTCAGCGGCCGTGCGCATGGAGAGGGAAATAAGCGACCACTGCGCACAAATATTGAGATCAGGGGGAGAATCCGTCAGCATATCTGAGAGCCGAGAAGCAAATGCGGTAGCTGTCTGTTGCGATTGTAGCTTTCTGACGTCAGGCTTCCTCTGCGAATTAGAGTGTACATTTTTTGCCTCACTGAGGCGAGTGGGAACCTTAGCTACAACAAGGTAGTGGCCCGAGTCAATGTTGGCACCTCGGATTGTACGTACGTCTAACATGCTGGATGCATGCCTGCCGTCGATCACAACGTGATCAATTTGGATCCTGGTTTTATGATCAGGGGACAGCCAAGTGGCTTTATGAATATCGGGATGTTGGAATCTAGTACTACTTACCACCATGTTCCGTGCTGCGGCGAAGTCGATCAGCCTCAAACCGTTTTCTGATGACTGCTCGTGGAGGCTGAACTTACCGACGGTTGGTTCAAAAATGCCTTCTTTGCCCACCTTGGCGTTGAAGTCACCTAGCACAATTTTTACATCGTGGCGGGGGCATCGATCGAAGGTTTTTTCTAGTTGATCGTCGAAGGCATCCTTGGTGTTTGCGTCTTTCTCATCCGTCGGAGCATGTGCGCAGATTAGGCTGATGTTAAAGAATTTCACCTTATAGTAACTTACTTACATCGATTATTTGTTATCGCTGCTGTAGGCACAAAAGTGTTTTCCAAAATTATGTAGGAGGGGAGAAAGATAGGTAAATGTCTATAACCACCAAAATAGAATGCAAATCCGTAGCTGAACAAGTGCTAATGGACAGAGAATGGTGGACGTTGCATTTAGGGGTTCTTTATGTCATTTGATTTCAGCTAAAATAAGGCATTGTACGGATCGTACTGACTTTGCTTTTTGGGAGGTTTGTGTCGTTGCACTTCAATTAATTTATGTCATTGTACTGATCGTACTGACTTTGCATTTTGGGAGGTTTGTGTCGTTGCACTTGAGAATGGTCTCGAATGGAAATATGACAGGGAATTGGAAAATGGATAAACGGCTTTGGTGTTCATTTGTGAGATTCATACTTGATAAGAATGATACCTCAGCGGACGTTTGGTGTTAGATTTAGGGTTCGCAGAAACTGCTGGCGTAACTCCTCCCCCCTTAGTTTGAGGACACTCCTGAGGCTTCATATTTTTTATATTTACTTGCAGGTTTTTGTGCTTACTGGTCAACTTTACAATAAATATTATAATGACAATTATAATTATTACTAAAGTGCTTCCAAATGCATATACGAGTATTTCGTGCTTAGAATATTTAATTTCACTGATTTCTTTCAGATTTTGAATTTTTTCTAGAATTAAGTTGTCAAATGTTATGTATAATATGTGCATGCAGTTCTTTTTCATTTTACAGTTTTTACATCTTCTTAAATTTTTAATATGTCTCTCTCCTACATAATTGTATATCTGTTTTTCATATTTGTCAATTTCTTGCGGTTCAAATATATATTCTAAGTTATGGTTATCTGCCATTGAGTACAGTAATATTCTTTGTAGAATAACAGTATCTTTTGGTATTCTTATAACAAATATAATATTTTTATTTTGGTCTAGAATTGTGCTTAATTTTATATTTTGTAATTTATCTAGGTCGATGTTTTATTCCTCTATTTCCTCGTTTGTTAGTAGATTGCTATAAATAGTGCCAAGTCTAGCAGATGCATCGTTGTCCTGTATATGGTCTATGTTATTTTGTAAAATTTTTATCTTTAATATGAAGTCTATATATAGTGTTTGTCTGTATAGTGTACTTGATTGACCACTAATGTCGTTAAGTTTGTTCTGTATTAGTATACTGTCTTTACCGATTGCGTTTTTCAATAGGGAGAAGGTTTCGTTGAAGTTTTGGTTAATATTTATCTGACTCTTAAGGTTTTGTATAGCATTGTGATTGTTTGTATCAATTTCTTTAAGGTGTCCTTCTATTTCTTGTTTGTCTTCATCATTCATTGTTCCATAAAGCCATTTTTGTGCAGTACCTATGAAATGAAATAGTCCACGTTTTTCTCTTTGTGGAATTAATGTATAAATTTTGTTTCGGGTGTTATTTAATTGTATTTCTAAAACAATAGTTTTTTCTTGTAGATTTGATTTTTTTATATTATTTTGTAAGTTGTCGACTATATCTAAGATTTGGTATGGATTTATAAAGTGTAGTATTGTATCGTAGTTTTTAATGAGAGCGACGTTGTCTATTGTTAGTTCGGTGTAGCCCAGATTGGTTTCTATCTTTTCCATTAGCAGATGGGTGTGGCCTACGTTCGGTGTCCACAGTATCAGGAATTATATTAACATCCATTTTACCTGCAAATTTCGTTTCTCTTTTAATATTGGATGTATGTATATTTCCTAGTGTTTTTTTAGTGTATTTTTTTTCTTCCTTATGCCTCACACTTTTATAATCTTTGATGTAGCCCTCTTATCTATTTTCTGAATAGTGTTCTCTGTTTGTGTTGTATTTAATTATTTACCTAATTTTTCTTTAATGGAATTTGTATAAATCTGACTTTTGTCACACTTCCCTTGTTGTCCATTAATTGGTGTTTCCTTTATTGTTGAGTGGTAACTCTTATTATACCATTCTATTGCCCTACACATTTTCTCTTTTATGATAAGTTGCTTGTTTTCGATATTAAAATTCTTATTCTCTCTGCTAATGTATTGTGTAGCCATTCGATATCAGAGTTCCCTCTGTGGTTGTTTGCTTTTACTAAATGAAGTTCTATGTTCTCGTTTCGTAAGTAGTATTTTACGTTTATACTTTTAAATTCATTATATGTGATTAGTGTCTTAAAATTGCCCTTTTGTGATCTGAGATATCTTAGTTTTACGATAATTTTGCTGTGATTTCTATCTTCAAGGTAATATGCGGTGGCTAACTTACAGAATCTAAGGATAAATGTAAAAAAATTTGCTTTTGAGTTGATGTATACGTCCATATGTACTATTTGGCTAATGTGTCTTGGAGTCTCTGTCATTTTAAATGTTTCTTTCATAGTGTTTCTATCATATTTTACGCGGTTGCAAGTATCGCAATTGTTTGTGTATTTCTGATTCATATTTTTTAGGTTAGGGTAATATATAATTTTTTGAGGCCTTCATAATTTTCATTAATTCCAGTATGTCCTGTTTCGTATTTGTTGTATTTGTTTGTAGGTGTCATCTTCGTTGTCCATATCTTGTGCATGGTAGGCACATCTTACGAATATTAAGTTATTTTCGGGAAGCTCTTTTGCTGATTTTTTGTTAAAGTCAGGAAATTTTAATATGGGTGCTTCTGTCAATATTAGTTTTAGTTTTTCAAAGGCATTTATATAGTTTGAGTCGTTTAACTGTTCTTTTTGAGGTTCTGAGTCATTGGTTGAGCAATTTTGGAAAAATCTCGTATAAATTTGCGATAGTAGCCAGTTATTCCCAAAAATGATTTTATTTGTTTTGTTGTTCGAAGCAATCTACGGATTAAAATAGTTTCGATTTTTTTTCGATTTGGTTTGAGGCATTCGGGTGTCAGAACGTGTCCACAAATATTCGGTCTCTTTTGAAAATAATTTGCATTTATCAAATTGAATTTTTAGGTTATGCGAACGTAATTTCTCGAATATTTTCCTAATACTACTTACATGTTCGCCTATGTTTGGTCTAAACACCAATATATCGTCCATATATACTACGCAGATCTTGTTTATGAATTCCTGTAATACCGAATTCATAAGGCGTTGAAAAGTTGATGGGGCATTTTTCAGACCAAACGGCATTCGTACGTACTCATAATGTCCTAAAGGCGTGGAAAAGCTTTCTTCCTGTCCTCCTCTTTTACTAAAATTTGGTGGAAGCCTCTTGCCAAGTCAAGGGTTGTGAAATACTGAGCCGTGCCTAATTTATCCAAAATGTGGTCAATGTTGGGAATAGGAAACTTGTCATCGGTTGTTATTTCGTTCAGTTTCCTTTAGTCGATCATTATGCGCCATTTTTTCTTTTCAGAGTGATCAGTCTTCTTGGGTACAAACCATAGAGGACTATTATAAGGTGAATTTCTTTCCTTTATAATACCTTGTTGGAGCATATCTGCAATTTGGGTAGATATCTCTTGCTCGTGGATTTGCGGGTACCTATACATTTTTGAATATATTGGCGCTCATTTTTCGTGTTGATTTCGTGTTCGATTCCAGTGGTGTTTGTTAGATAGTCGCCGTCTTTATAAAATAGGTCAGCATAAGAGCTTATTAACTTCTTCAAATGCATTGATTCTTCAGAATTCAAAGAGTTGGTAGGTTGTGACATATCTTCGTCTCCGAAGCAGTTAGAATTCAATTGATGTATTTCTTCAAATTGAAATGGGCAAGCACTTATAAATTTTATGTTGTTATTATTGATTAACAGCAGTTCCTCTCTCATATCCACAATTGCTCCTAATGGTCTCAGTAGATTTGGGCCTAATTTTGCTTCGAATTGTTTCTTAAAAAATTTTGTCAGTTTCCAAACCATATTTGCATCTTCGTTACATTCACTAGGTAACGCAGTTGTAATTTGCGTGTTAATTAGCGTTAGGTTGTTGAGTGCATTGAATTTTATTGATGCTGTTAGTTTTTCCCTCCTGTATTGTAGTAATTTTCTGTTATCGATTAAGGTTATTGATGATCCTGTATCTATTAGACACCTAATTTTGTCGTTGCCTATCGACGAGATTACTATAGGTAAGTACGTTTGTAAGGCGTTGAGGGAAAATTTACTTCTTGATCCATGTGGTTTACGTTAGTGAACCCTGATTATCTACGATTATTGTAACTTTGTCTAGTATTATTTTGTTGTCTGTTTTGGCCATTATATTGTCTTTCATCGTGCTATCGCATTTGTCTTTGGTTATTTTGTACTTGGTTGTATTGTCTGTAATTGTCCTGGATTATTTTGTCCGTGGTTGTATGGTCTGTAGCTAGTGTTACTATGTTTGAAATTATTGTGGTGTGTGGAAGTATGGCTTTAGGCATCCCTAATCATTCCTGAACTTTCCAGCAGGTCGAATGCACTCCGTAAGTTTGTTATATTTTTGTTTAGTATTAGTGTTGCTAAGTTAATGTTAATGTTATTTATAAAGGTTCTTAATATTATGCCCTCATTATTTGCTGGGCTAAATTCTATGGGCTTGGCTATGTCGTATTCATACTTTTAATTAAGTTTACTTAAAATATTTCTCTAAATAATAAGATCTTACTTTAAAGTTTTTTGTTGCGATGGCGCTGGTACAGCTGATGGTACGTCTCCTTCACTCCAAAGTTGGTTATAAGTGCGTCCTTTCGGCGTTAGATGCCAAGGTTCTGACAACATCTAAGGCAGGTCCTTGTATTTTATTAATGATATTCCTCGAGAAAATGTACGCCTTTATTTGCGGGTTACCGTCCAGTAATGGTAGCAACGTATCCACTTCTCGTAGAAATGAAGAAGGTGCTTAATGTCCAGTCCCCATGAACTCGTGTATCCTTTGCACATCCTTCAGAAGTTTGTTGCATTGTTTGTATAGATTACTCCTGCGACATCTCTAATCTGGTGTTGACCTCTGCTTGTATGCCTTCTTCCTTGGACGGGGGCTCGAATTTTCTGGATCTAGTTTCTATTGGCATCGGTTTTGTTGGGTTTGCTGTGCCACGGTTTGGCTTTGATTGAGGATTCACTTGGTATTGAGATGAGGGTTTTTTTTTCTTTTTCAGTTCCAAAATATGTGTTTTTTTTTTTGTTTTTTTATGTTCTACAATATTTCTTAAGAAATATTAATTAATTTTTTGGCTCTTAATTATTTCTTCAGAAATAATTTCTACGACTGCGCCAGTTACGTTAATAAAACACTGAGAGAACTTCGGTTCAATGTTGTTTTTATTACGTAGTTCTAACTTAAACTAAACTAACAATTTTAAATTACTGACGCCGAAACCTTATAGTAACTTACTTACATCGATTATTTGTTATCGCTGCTGTAGGCACAAAAGTGTTTTCCAAAATTATGTAGGAGGGGAAGATAGGTAAATGTCTATAACCACCAATAAGGAGAATGCAAATCCGTAGCTGAACAAGTGCTAATGCACTGAGAATTGTGGACGTTGAATTTAGGGGTTGTTTATGTCATTTCACTTCAGCTAATTTATGTCATTGTACGGATCGTACTGACTTTGCTTTTTGGGAGGTTCGTGTCGTTGCACTTGAGAATGGTCTCGAATGGAAATATGAAAGGGAATTGGAAAATGGATAAACGGCTTTGGCGTTCATTTGTGAGATTCATACTTGATAAGAATGATATCTCAGCGGACGTTTGGTGTTAGATTTAGGGTTCGCAGAAACTGCTGGCGTAACTCCTCCCCCCTTAGTTTGAGGACACTCCTGAGGCTTCATATTTTTTATATTTACTTGCAGGTTTTTGTGCTTACTGGTCAACTTTACAATAAATATTATAATGACAATTATAATTATTACTAAAGTGCTTCCAAATGCATATACGAGTATTTCGTGCTTAGAATATTTAATTTCACTGATTTCTTTCAGATTTTGAATTTTTTCTAGAATTAAGTTGTCAAATGTTATGTATAATATGTGCATGCAGTTCTTTTTCATTTTACAGTTTTTACATCTTCTTAAATTTTTAATATGTCTCTCTCCTACATAATTGTATATCTGTTTTTCATATTTGTCAATTTCTTGCGGTTCAAATATATATTCTAAGTTATGGTTATCTGCCATTGAGTACAGTAATATTCTTTGTAGAATAACAGTATCTTTTGGTATTCTTATAACAAATATAATATTTTTATTTTGGTCTAGAATTGTGCTTAATTTTATATTTTGTATCTAGGTCGATGTTTTATTCCTCTATTTCCTCGTTTGTTAGTAGATTGCTATAAATAGTGCCAAGTCTAGCAGATGCATCGTTGTCCTGTATATGGTCTATGTTATTTTGTAAAATTTTTATCTTTAATATGAAGTCTATATATAGTGTTTGTCTGTATAGTGTACTTGATTGACCACTAATGTCGTTAAGTTTGTTCTGTATTAGTATACTGTCTTTACCGATTGCGTTTTTCAATAGGGAGAAGGTTTCGTTGAAGTTTTGGTTAATATTTATCTGACTCTTAAGGTTTTGTATAGCATTGTGATTGTTTGTATCAATTTCTTTAAGGTGTCCTTTTATTTCTTGTTTGTCTTCATCATTCATTGTTCCATAAAGCCATTTTTGTGCAGTACCTATGAAATGAAATAGTCCACGTTTTTCTCTTTGTGGAATTAATGTATAAATTTTGTTTCGGGTGTTATTTAATTGTATTTCTAAAACAATAGTTTTTTCTTGTAGATTTGATTTTTTTATATTATTTTGTAAGTTGTCGACTATATCTAAGATTTGGTATGGATTTATAAAGTGTAGTATTGTATCGAAGTTTTTAATGAGAGCGACGTTGTCTATTGTTAGTTCGGTGTAGCCCAGATTGGTTTCTATCTTTTCCATTAGCAGATGGGTGTGGCCTACGTTCGGTGTCCACAGTATCAGGAATTATATTAACATCCATTTTACCTGCAAATTTCGTTTCTCTTTTAATATTGGATGTATGTATATTTCCTAGTGTTTTTTTAGTGTATTTTTTTTCTTCCTTATGCCTCACACTTTTATAATCTTTGATGTAGCCCTCTTATCTATTTTCTGAATAGTGTTCTCTGTTTGTGTTGTATTTAATTATTTACCTAATTTTTCTTTAATGGAATTTGTATAAATCTGACTTTTGTCACACTTCCCTTGTTGTCCATTAATTGGTGTTTCCTTTATTGTTGAGTGGTAACTCTTATTATACCATTCTATTGCCCTACACATTTTCTCTTTTATGATAAGTTGCTTGTTTTCGATATTAAAATTCTTATTCTCTCTGCTAATGTATTGTGTAGCCATTCGATATCAGAGTTCCCTCTGTGGTTGTTTGCTTTTACTAAATGAAGTTCTATGTTCTCGTTTCGTAAGTAGTATTTTACGTTTATACTTTTAAATTCATTATATGTGATTAGTGTCTTAAAATTGCCCTTTTGTGATCTGAGATATCTTAGTTTTACGATAATTTTTCTGTGATTTCTATCTTCAAGGTAATATGCGGTGGCTAACTTACAGAATCTAAGGATAAATGTAAAAAAATTTGCTTTTGAGTTTATGTATACGTCCATATGTACTATTTGGCTAATTTGTCTTGGAGTCTCTGTCATTTTAAATGTTTCTTTCATAGTGTTTCTATCATATTTTACGCGGTTGCAAGTATCGCAATTGTTTGTGTATTTCTGAATCATATTTTTTAGGTTAGGGTAATATATAATTTTTTGAGGCCTTCATAATTTTCATTAATTCCAGTATGTCCTGTTTCGTATTTGTTGTATTTGTTTGTAGGTGTCATCTTCGTTGTCCATATCTTGTGCATGGTAGGCACATCTTACGAATATTAAGTTATTTTCGGAAAGCTCTTTTGCTGATTTTTTGTTAAAGTCAGGAAATTTTAATATGGGTGCTTCTGTCAATATTAGTTTTAGTTTTTCAAAGGCATTT
Source organism: Clusia tigrina (assembly GCA_920105625.2). Taxonomy (NCBI): domain Eukaryota; kingdom Metazoa; phylum Arthropoda; class Insecta; order Diptera; family Clusiidae; genus Clusia; species Clusia tigrina. The sequence continues at coordinate 81,700,843 of OV050030.1, read as the reverse complement.
ATATAGTTTGAGTCGTTTAACTGTTCTTTTTGAGGTTCTGAGTCATTGGTTGAGCAATTTTGGAAAAATCTCGTATAAATTTGCGATAGTAGCCAGTTATTCCCAAAAATGATTTTATTTGTTTTGTTGTTCGAAGCAATCTACGGATTAAAATAGTTTCGATTTTCTTTCGATTTGGTTTGAGGCATTCGGGTGTCAGAACGTGTCCACAAATATTCGGTCTCTTTTGAAAATAATTTGCATTTATCAAATTGAATTTTTAGGTTATGCGAACGTAATTTCTCGAATATTTTCCTAATACTACTTACATGTTCGCCTATGTTTGGTCTAAACACCAATATATCGTCCACATATACTACGCAGATCTTGTTTATGAATTCCTGTAATACCGAATTCATAAGGCGTTGAAAAGTTGATGGGGCATTTTTCAGACCAAACGGCATTCGTACGTACTCATAATGTCCTAAAGGCGTGGAAAAGCAGTTTTCTTCCTGTCCTCCTCTTTTACTAAAATTTGGTGGAAGCCTCTTGCCAAGTCAAGGGTTGTGAAATACTGAGCCGTGCCTAATTTATCCAAAATGTGGTCAATGTTGGGAATAGGAAACTTGTCATCGGTTGTTATTTCGTTCAGTTTCCTTTAGTCGATCATTATGCGCCATTTTTTCTTTTCAGAGTGATCAGTCTTCTTGGGTACAAACCATAGGGGACTATTATAAGGTGAATTTCTTTCCTTTATAATACCTTGTTGGAGCATATCTGCAATTTGGGTAGATATCTCTTGCTCGTGGATTTGCGGGTACCTATACATTTTTGAATATATTGGCGCTCATTTTTCGTGTTGATTTCGTGTTCGATTCCAGTGGTGTTTGTTAGATAGTCGCCGTCTTTATAAAATAGGTCAGCATAAGAGCTTATTAACTTCTTCAAATGCATTGATTCTTCAGAATTCAAAGAGTTGGTAGGTTGTGACATATCTTCGTCTCCGAAGCAGTTAGAATTCAATTGATGTATTTCTTCAAATTGAAATGGGCAAGCACTTATAAATTTTATGTTGTTATTATTGATTAACAGCAGTTCCTCTCTCATATCCACAATTGCTCCTAATGGTCTCAGTAGATTTGGGCCTAATTTTGCTTCGAATTGTTTCTTAAAAAATTTTGTCAGTTTCCAAACCATATTTGCATCTTCGTTACATTCACTAGGTAACGCAGTTGTAATTTGCGTGTTAATTAGCGTTAGGTTGTTGAGTGCATTGAATTTTATTGATGCTGTTAGTTTTTCCCTCCTGTATTGTAGTAATTTTCTGTTATCGATTAAGGTTATTGATGATCCTGTATCTATTAGACACTTAATTTTGTCGTTGCCTATCGACGAGATTACTATAGGTAAGTACGTTTGTAAGGCGTTGAGGGAAAATTTACTTCTTGATCCATGTGGTTTACGTTAGTGAACCCTGATTATCTACGATTATTGTAACTTTGTCTAGTATTATTTTGTTGTCTGTTTTGGCCATTATATTGTCTTTCATCGTGCTATCGCATTTGTCTTTGGTTATTTTGTACTTGGTTGTATTGTCTGTAATTGTCCTGGATTATTTTGTCCGTGGTTGTATGGTCTGTAGCTAGTGTTACTATGTTTGAAATTATTGTGGTGTGTGGAAGTATGGCTTTAGGCATCCCTAATCATTCCTGAACTTTCCAGCAGGTCGAATGCACTCCGTAAGTTTGTTATATTTTTGTTTAGTATTAGTGTTGCTAAGTTAATGTTAATGTTATTTATAAAGGTTCTTAATATTATGCCCTCATTATTTGCTGGGCTAAATTCTATGGGCTTGGCTATGTCGTATTCATACTTTTAATTAAGTTTACTTAAAATATTTCTCTAAATAATAAGATCTTACTTTAAAGTTTTTTGTTGCGATGGCGCTGGTACAGCTGATGGTACGTCTCCTTCACTCCAAAGTTGGTTATAAGTGCGTCCTTTCGGCGTTAGATGCCAAGGTTCTGACAACATCTAAGGCAGGTCCTTGTATTTTATTAATGATATTCCTCGAGAAAATGTACGCCTTTATTTGCGGGTTACCGTCCAGTAATGGTAGCAACGTATCCACTTCTCGTAGAAATGAAGAAGGTGCTTAATGTCCAGTCCCCATGAACTCGTGTATCCTTTGCACATCCTTCAGAAGTTTGTTGCATTGTTTGTATAGATTACTCCTGCGACATCTCTAATCTGGTGTTGACCTCTGCTTGTATGCCTTCTTCCTTGGACGGGGGCTCGAATTTTCTGGATCTAGTTTCTATTGGCATCGGTTTTGTTGGGTTTGCTGTGCCACGGTTTGGCTTTGATTGAGGATTCACTTGGTATTGAGATGAGGGTTTTTTTTTCTTTTTCAGTTCCAAAATATGTGTTTTTTTTTTTGTTTTTTTATGTTCTACAATATTTCTTAAGAAATATTAATTAATTTTTTGGCTCTTAATTATTTCTTCAGAAATAATTTCTACGACTGCGCCAGTTACGTTAATAAAACACTGAGAGAACTTCGGTTCAATGTTGTTTTTATTACGTAGTTCTAACTTAAACTAAACTAACAATTTTAAATTACTGACGCCGAAACCTTATAGTAACTTACTTACATCGATTATTTGTTATCGCTGCTGTAGGCACAAAAGTGTTTTCCAAAATTATGTAGGAGGGGAAGATAGGTAAATGTCTATAACCACCAATAAGGAGAATGCAAATCCGTAGCTGAACAAGTGCTAATGCACTGAGAATTGTGGACGTTGAATTTAGGGGTTGTTTATGTCATTTCACTTCAGCTAATTTATGTCATTGTACGGATCGTACTGACTTTGCTTTTTGGGAGGTTCGTGTCGTTGCACTTGAGAATGGTCTCGAATGGAAATATGAAAGGGAATTGGAAAATGGATAAACGGCTTTGGCGTTCATTTGTGAGATTCATACTTGATAAGAATGATATCTCAGCGGACGTTTGGTGTTAGATTTAGGGTTCGCAGAAACTGCTGGCGTAACTCCTCCCCCCTTAGTTTGAGGACACTCCTGAGGCTTCATATTTTTTATATTTACTTGCAGGTTTTTGTGCTTACTGGTCAACTTTACAATAAATATTATAATGACAATTATAATTATTACTAAAGTGCTTCCAAATGCATATACGAGTATTTCGTGCTTAGAATATTTAATTTCACTGATTTCTTTCAGATTTTGAATTTTTTCTAGAATTAAGTTGTCAAATGTTATGTATAATATGTGCATGCAGTTCTTTTTCATTTTACAGTTTTTACATCTTCTTAAATTTTTAATATGTCTCTCTCCTACATAATTGTATATCTGTTTTTCATATTTGTCAATTTCTTGCGGTTCAAATATATATTCTAAATTATGGTTATCTGCCATTGAGTACAGTAATATTCTTTGTAGAATAACAGTATCTTTTGGTATTCTTATAACAAATATAATATTTTTATTTTGGTCTAGAATTGTGCTTAATTTTATATTTTGTAATTTATCTAGGTCGATGTTTTATTCCTCTATTTCCTCGTTTGTTAGTAGATTGCTATAAATAGTGCCAAGTCTAGCAGATGCATCGTTGTCCTGTATATGGCCTATGTTATTTTGTAAAATTTTTATCTTTAATATGAAGTCTATATATAGTGTTTGTCTGTATAGTGTACTTGATTGACCACTAATGTCGTTAAGTTTGTTCTGTATTAGTATACTGTCTTTACCGATTGCGTTTTTCAATATGGAGAAGGTTTCGTTGAAGTTTTGGTTAATTTTTATCTGACTCTTAAGGTTTTGTATAGCATTGTGATTGTTTGTATCAATTTCTTTAAGGTGTCCTTTTATTTCTTGTCTGTCTTCATCATTCATTGTTCCATAAAGCAATTTTTGTGCAGTACCCATGAAATTAAATACGTCCACGTTTTTCTCTGTGTGGAATTAATGTATAAATTTTGTTTCGGGTGTTATTTAATTGTATTTCTAAAGCAATAGTTTTTTCTTGTAGGCTTGATTTTTTTATATTATTTTGTAAATTGTCGACTATATCTAAGATTTGGTATGGATTTATAAAGTGTAGTATTGTATCGTAGTTTTTAACGGGAGCGACGAGAAACCAATCTGGGCTACACCGAACAACCAATAGACAAGTTAGTTCGGTGTAACCCAGATTGGTTTCTATCTTTTCCATTAGCAGATGGGTGTGGCCTACGTTCGGTGTCCACAGTATCAGGAATAATATTAACATCCATTTTACCTGCAAATTTCGTTTCTCTTTTAATATTGGATGTATGTATATTTCCTAGTGTGTTCTTAGTGTATTTTGGTTCTTCCTTATGCCTCACACTTTTATAATTTTTTGATGTAGCCCTCTGATCTATTTTCTGAATAGTGTTCTCTGTTTGTGTTGTATTTAATTATTTACCTAATTTTTCTTTAATGGAATTTGTATAAATCTGACTTTATTATACCATTATATTGCCCAACACATTTTCTCTTTTATGATAAGTTGCTTGTTTTCGATATTAAAATTCGTATTCTTTCTGCTAATTTATTGTGTAGCCATTCGATATCAGAGTTCCATCTGTGGTTGTTTGCTTTTACTAAATGAAGTTCTATGTTCTCGTTTCGTAAGTAGTATTTTACGTTTATACTTTTAAATTCATTATCTGTGATTAGTGTCTTAAAATTACCCTTTTGTGATCTGAGATCTCTTAGTTTTTCGATAATTGTTCTGTGATTTCTATCTTCAAGGTAATATGCGGTGGCTAACTTAGAGAATCTAAGGATAAATGTAAAAAAAATTTGCTTTTGAGTTTATTGAAGAAATTTATGACACAATTTATTCTGAATTCAAAAGTTTATTCAATATATTTTCAGTTTAAATATGTACATAAATGTATTCATTATTTAATTTAAAGCGTAGCCAAAAAATATTGCGACTGAACACAAGAAAGGTTTAAAATGAGAGGGAGTCAAAAAAGGGAATGCAAAATAAAATACAAAAGCATAACAGCATACAAAATGATATAGGGTTACCATCTAATTTAAACTTTAACACTGCTCCTCAATGTGGATGTTGGTTTACAAAAATTTCAATTTAATTTTATTAAGCTATTAAAATGACAATGTTTTACTTTTGGTAAATTCTTAGTCATTATATCGGCAATCATATTTTCAGTGGGACAGTACTCTAACTGGATCTCTTGACTCTGCACCAAATCTCTGATATGATGAAAACGTATGTCGATATGCTTGCTGCGTTTATGATAAACTGGATTCTCCGCCAACTTTTTAGCACCTTGATTGTCGATATGTAGTAAAACTGAATCATCATTTATTGCCATAATTTCAATTAGAAGTTTCTTTAAATAAATAGCCTCTTTTGCTGCCTCCGAAGCTGCCATGTATTCGGCCTCGGTACTGCTAAGTGCTACGGAACTTTGTTTCTTGGATTCCCATGAAATAGGACACCCACCATAGGAAAAGGTAAAACCTGTATAAGATTTTTTATCTAGAGCATTTCCGCCCCAATCTGCATCTACAAAGCCTTCCAGTAAACATCAATCAGATTTATAGACTAATTTTAAATCTATAGTGACACTCAGGTACCTTAGAATATGTTTCAACTTTGTAAAATGTTCCATATGTGGATCGTTATTTCGTTGAGCCATCTTAGACACGGAGTGCAAAATATCCGGTCTTGTAGAAATTGCCAGGTACATAAGAGTACCAATAAGCGATTGGTATTCGGTCTGATTAATTTTTTCACAATTGGCATCACAATTTACTTGGTAACCAGCCTCCAAAGGGACCGCCACGGGCTTACAGTCAGCCATGCCATATTGCTTCAAAATATCACGAACGTATTGAGATTGACTTAATTTAATCATACCTGTTTCGCCTTCAGGCTCGATTTCCATCCCAAAAAATGGTGTAAAATGCCGTTATCGTTGACTTTAAATTCATTTGCAAATTGTTTCTTTATATTAAGAACAATATCTACGTCACTGCAGCCAATAATCAGATCATCAACATAGACTGCTATTAAAGCAAGATTGTGATTTAATGTTGCCTTATGCAAACATAGCTCGTTCTTACAAGAAACAAACCCCATTTTTTTTAATACACCATCTAATTTACTGTTCCACTCCTTACTGCTTTGCTTCAAGCCATAACTCGCTTTATGTAGACGTAGAACTTTATTAGGTGAATTTTGATCAACGAAATTTGCCGGTTGTTGTATATATATTTCATCGTATAGATTACTATTTAAATATGCTGAACTTACGTCAATTTGGTGTAAGTGCATTTTGTTTTCGACTGCCAACGCCAGCAGCAACCGTATAATAGAGTAGCGTACCACTGGAGAAAAGGTTTCTTTAAAATCGATGCCGAATCGTTGATTACAACCTTTTGCCACCAGCCTTGCCTTATAACGTTCGATCTCTCCATTTACATCTCTCTTCAGAGTAAATACCCACTTGCACGGAATAGCTTTATGCCCATTTGGGAGTTCAGATATTGACCATGTTTTATTTTTCTTTAAAGCGAAAAATTCATCTCTCATAGTCTTATCCCAAAATTTTTTATAATTACCAGACATTGCCTCATCCACTGTTTGTGGTATATTTTCATGTACAGCAACACACAATTCTATCTTCTCAGACAGCCAGGCCGCCATTAAATCTCTTTTTCGCTCCTCGGCCACATCAAGACTAGTTCATGAATGTCGAACATCTTTAAATGAGCTCGCAAGTTACTCTCGGGTGCACCTAGTCTGGGTTCCCGGACATAGCGAAATCCCGGGAAACTGCGAGGCGGACGAGCTTGCCAAGGCAGGCACGCGAATGCACGACATTCACCCCTCCGTAAACATCGGCATTCCACTGGCAACAGCCAAGCTCGAAATCAAACGGAAATATCTGGCTGACGCCTACAAATCCTGGGCTAACGAGGAATCCTGCCACACGGCTAGACTAACTTGGGCAAGCATGGACAAAAACAGAACCAATCAACTTCTTCGACTTGATCGCGTATCACTGTCGATAACTGTGTCAGTTTTGACCGGCCACTGCATAATGGGACAGCACGCAGAAAGACTGGGCCTACCCTCAAATGACTTTTGCCGAGGCTGTGGCTTCGAGGAGGAGGACGAGACGGTTTTCCACCTCTTATGCCACTGCCCATCCTTGAGCAGAAGAAGAATTCGCACCTTTGGTGCCCCATTTCTTACAAGCCTGACAGAGCTGTCATCCATTAATATTAGGGACATAGCCAGGTTCATCAAAGTATCAGGATGGTTTCCTGAAACATGACGGGGGAGTCGTGCCTTTCCAGGTGCTGTCCTTGCGCTGACTATCACCATCCGAAGTATGGGAACTTTAGTCAGTGCTTGAACGGCGCCACACCGTGGTATCACAATGGGTCATTATGTGTGCTCAAGTGTGCTTTTGGCAAACTGGGCGGCCACTCCTACCTACCTACCTACCTAGCACACAATTCATTATTTTGTTGTTTTTCAATAAATTGTTTCTTTGGCCTCCCTGCTTTGCCACTACGAAGAATTCTTGGGCGACCTGGTCCAATTATTTTTTGTTGTTGTAGTTCATTTATACCATCTGAGTCAGTGTCATCTTCAGCTGTAGTAAAACTATCGTCATGTTCTACAATTTTTTCATCACCACTGCAAACATCATCATCATCTTGTTGAACATCATTATTTTCATTTTCAATAGCAGGCTCACCTTCACCAAAACGTAATGTAAAATAGTCATTAATTTCATTACCTTTGTTGTTGCTTTTTTAACTGGCATTAACAGGCTTATTTTTTCCTCAAACATATCTTCATCAAAAAGAACATCGCGCTGCTTAACTACACTTCTTGTCTGTGTATCAAAAAGGCGATATGCTTTCGACGTCGTAGAATAACCAACCATGATATATTGTTTACCTTTCGGTTCAAACTTTGATTTTTTTTTCAGCTTTGTTAAGGCTCACAGCATATGCACCAAATATTTTTAAGTGTTGTACATTTGGTTTTCTCCCACACCAGACTTCGTACGGAGTTTTATTTTCCAATTGTTTTGTTGTACATCTATTACGCAGGTATGTTGCTGTGTTCACAGCCTCTGCCCACAAATATTGTTTACACCAGCATGAACCATCATCGATCTCGCCATTTCAATAAGAGTGCGGTTGGCTCTCTCAGCCACACCGTTCTGCTGTGGCGTATATGACACTGTAAGTTGTCTACAAATACCTTCTGCTGCCAAGTATGAGTTGTGTTCGCGCCGGAGCCCTCCTGTCAACGGCTGCTGCCTGCTCACCGTCACCATGCGACTCTGCGCGGGGCTCAGTGCGGAGAGAATTCGCCTCATTGGGTCCCGCCAAAGTCGTGTAGCAGGCCGCAGCCATCTTTATTTTGAGGAGAGTGCTGACGCAAGCAGCGGAGGAGAGCTGGTCGGCAATACTGCGTGCCGAACCAGTTGATGTCCGGCAGTCAATCACGAAACGTGTGACAGACGTTAAAGAAAGCATTTAAGTGTGAGAAGTATAAGTTCTAAGGAAAACTGTAATTTCGGCAAATAAAGTTTAAGTATAAGTTCTAAGAAAAACTGTAATTTAGGCAAATAAATTTTAAGTGATCTGTAATTTTTACCCTTTAAAAGAAAAGGATCTTTGCATTGCCACTTTTCTCAGACACTAAAATTAAAAGTGAAAATTTAAAGGTAACAAAAAATTAATTTATTTAAACAATTTAAAATGGAATTGGAAAGCGTGTCCACACAGCGCAACATGGTCCTTCGAGCCGGATTACAGCTGCGTCCGGTAAGTGCTTAATATTTATTTTTATGTAATATATTATTAAACCATTTCTGTAATTGCAATATTGAACACATATTTTTTTTTGATTCGCTATTCTTTATCGCGTCATTCGCGTTTGGGTACGGTCGTCGCGGCAAACGGTACATTTCCGTATCGTCACTTGTGTGAGTGTGTGCGTGTGTGTGGATTCGGCACAGCAGCAGGTACTGGAATTTACATTTGTTAAATTCTCAGCACGGCCGCTGCGTAATTCGGTTCGCAGTCTGCAGCTCAAAGCGCTGCCGACGCCGGTTACGATAAGCTGTGTACAACTGCTTGTGTGCAGATTTTCGCACAGCCGCTGTGCATGCTATTGCCATTGCCGCTATCCGCTGCTCCGTTGTGCAGTCAATGCCCTACTTTTGAGTGTTGCTTTGTTCGTTGAAACGAATTAAGGCGGGTGTCACACTCACAACTCTTGTGGGTCAGCTGTTCGGGTTATCCGTATTGCGTGCGTGTATCGCCGCGGTGAAGTCGCTTCGTGGTGCCAGTAAGCGGTGGGAGCATATTGTTCTTGCTTCTGCATTGGCGGGGGAGTCTACAGCTCACTGCGCTGCCCAGAGCCTGGTTACTGTACGTTGTGTACCGTTGCTGATAACCGGTAACTTATCCCGTTGCCGGTAGGTTTTTCGGACTAACGGGTCAACAACCGTTAACGTGGTGGAGGATCGACACTTTCGACACGAGTGCGGTGTAATTAGGTTCGCAGTCCGCAGCTCACAGCGCTGCCGACGCCTTTTTACAGCAAACCGTGTGCCAGCGGTGCTTAAACATCCCCATATTACGGCGCTGAAACATACGTGCACTCGTTGCTCTCCGTACGTCATAGTTTCGCAGCTCGCAGCGCTGCCAACTTGTACTGTCTCTTTGTCATTTTATAACCCTGTATCAGTGAACCCACGAGCGACGCAAGGTCCGGGTCACATACAGCAGCTCATAGCGCTGCGTTGGGTATCTCAAGTTGGGGTTATACTTCAATTTCTTTGCTTTTCAATTGTGGTTGCTCAGTGCTGTCGTCATTGCCTAGGCTTCACGTAGTTCATTCCTACTGGGGGGTGTCTTTTGCGTTGTGTGGTCTCTTTGGTGAAAATAAGGCGGGTGTTACACCGGTCACGTTAGCAGGCCAGCTGGGTACACATATAGCTGGGTAACTGGGTGTGTCGACGTGAAGGTGTAGTGTTTTCCTGGGTTTTGCTTGCGTTTTGCCATCATTGAGCTGCGTTCTCAGGTCAAGCGGTCTGCAACTATGCTGACTCCGCTGATAGACGCGGCTGATAGCCTGACCGCGTTCGTTCTTGAGTTCGAGCGGAACTCTTCCGCCCCTCAAAATCTCGACTATCTTCGCCTTGATCTAACTGAATTGGCAGACTTATGGCAGGCGTTGAAGGAGGCGAAGGCTGCAGCGGTCATTGAAGCAAATTTAGACGAGAAATGCGTAGCCATTAAAGAGTCTATACGGCAACGATTCGCAGCAAGTTTTGCCATGTACAAACAGGGTCATGCTCGGATCGGTGGACTAATACAATCCCTGACCGTCTCTCCAACAGTGCCTTCCGAAGCGTCGGCTGAGCTGTCTTCTCAATCCCACACTATTCCGGTGCCTCCTTGTGATATTGAGATTTTCGGGGGGGAGTACTCCAAATGGATCACCTTCCGTGATATGTTCACGGCGCTGTTCCTACGGAACGCCCGGTTATCTAACATCGAGCGGTTGTATCACCTGAGAGCAAAGACTAGGGGGGAGGCGCGAGAAATCGTGGACCAATGCCAACTAACCAATAGCGGTTTTGAACAGGCGTGGGCGGGGCTTACGGCACGATACGAAAATCGGCGGAAACTCATTAATTGTCAGCTGAAGTCCCTATTCACAATGCGTACCATAGGCAGAGAAAATGGGTCGGAGCTAAAAAGGCTGCAGCGGGAAATGAGCAACTGCATTATGGCATTGAAGGAGCTGTCGGTGGATGTAAGCAGTTGGGATCCAATTTTTATATACTGGAGTTCCATTCGGTTGCCGGAGAGGACCCTTTCTCTCTGGGAGCAGTCCCTTGCAGATCATGCGGATATCCCGACTTGGGTGGCGATGGAGGAATTCCTCTCGAAACGATTCCAAACTTTGGAAGCGGTCTCTGATGTCTGCCAGACGGAGCATGCGCGGGAGCCTGGGGGGAGCCACTCAACACCACTCCGCAATAGCCGCGTGCAGGCTCATCAGGCGTTGGTCAGTCCGGAAGGGTGTAAGATATGCACACTACCAGGCCATCGGGTCTCTCACTGCTCTACTTTCATCGACGCTGAGGTATCAGAGCGATGGGGATGGGTGAATCGCTTCCACTTGTGCGTGAATTGTTTGAAGGGGGATCATCGTGTGTCCAATTGCACGAGTAAATACCGATGTTTTACGTGTCAAGAGCGGCACCATACTCTGCTACACCGTGAGCCGCTCCCGAACCGGAGCATAAGAGGCCCACCACGCGCGACGCCGCCTCGAGGCAGACGATCATCCAACGGACGCAACGCGGCCACCACGTTGGCTCAACCTGCTACACCTTCCTTCGCCCACGCTGCACAAGTGGTACCTGCTACGGTCCAGGGACGATCCGGTCCATATCGAGCTCGAGGTCGGCTACCCAAACGTGTGCTACTAGGTACCGCCATCATTCACGTATGGTATCAGGGAGTCAATTACATGGCCCGTGCATTGATCGACCCTGGGTCGGAAGGGTCTTTCATCTCTGATCAGCTCCAACGACGCCTGCGACTCCCTACGCGTACCGTGCATGCCCAAGTGTCCGGGGTGAGCAATGTGGTGGCAGCTAACGTGACAAAAGCGTGCGATTTAATGTTGGGATCACCTCTTGACAGTGCTGTGCGGCTCCCGGTGTCAGCACTAGTACTGCCCACCTTGACCAGCGAATTACCCCGACTAGGGGTATCAGCGCACCAATATGCCCAATTGGCCGGCTTACGACTGGCTGATCCAAGCCTTTCAAACTCTTCACAAGTTGACATTTTGATAGGGGGCGATTTATACCCGATGGTGATGCTTGATGGGTTGAAACGTGACGTTATTGGGTCATTAATTGCACAGGAAACTGTATTTGGGTGGATCCTCACAGGACCCATACCTGAGAACTCGACACAGACATTCTGTGCTAGAGTACAAGTTACGACCGGCCACCCGGTTGAAGAGCTCTTGCAGAGATTCTGGGAGGTGGAGGAACCACCTAGGGAGAAACGGTTGTCACCCGGTGACCAGGCTTGCCTGGATTTGTATTCCCGGACCACTTACAGAGAGTCTTCTGGGCGGTATGTAGTGGAACTACCGTTCAAACCAAAGCATCTGCCTGAGGAGTCGCTTGGCGCTTCTCGGCACATTGCGTTAAAGCAGTTCGAGCGCAATGAAGGTAGGTTACTTCGTAACCCTGAGCAGAAAGACCAATACGACTCCGTGGTACAGGAGTACTTGACTCTTGATCATATGGTCAAGGTCCCGCCTCCACCTTCGGGCGCTCTTGCTCATTATTATTTGCCTCATCATGCGGTAATGAAACCCGAGAGTACATCCACCAAGTTGCGAGTGGTGTTCAATGCGTCTCAAGCAACCACCAGCACCCTCAGTTTGAATGATGTCTTATATACGGGTCCCACCTTGCAGGCTGACTTGACACAACTTATCGTGCGATGGCGAATGTTTCAGTTCGTCTTTAATGGGGATCTGCAAAAGATGTATCGGCAGATTAGAGTAGCTCCAAAGCACACCCCTTACCAGCGAATTGTCTTTAGGGCCTCTCCTGCAGCGTCAGTCTCCGATTACGAGCTACAAACGGTTACCTTCGGAGTCAACTGTGCACCGTACTTAGCGATTAGGACATTGGAACAGCTCGCGACGGATGTCGAGGAGGACTTACCCTTAGCAGCCCGGGTACTGCGTGAATGTATGTACGTGGACGACGCCTTGGTCGGCACACATGATGTAAACGCAGCAATACAGACTCGAGACGAGTTGATCCGTGCACTCGACTCTGCCGGCTTCTCCATGCGAAAGTGGACAGCTAATACGGAAGCCATTCTCTCCTCTTTGCCTCCGGACCACTTACTCCGAGAGGATTTTTTGAAGCTGGATGAAGCGAGTTTAACTAAGACACTAGGAATTCGGTGGAATGCAAAGACTGATCATTTCTACTTTCATCTCCAGCCCATTTGCTTTGACCCACGAGCCACCAAACGCAAGGTGCTATCGATTATAGCTCAACTGTTTGATCCAGCCGGATGGCTGGCACCTGTTGTGATCGTGGCCAAGATTTTGATGCAACAAATTTGGGGGGACAAAACTGACTGGGACGAATCGCTGACCCTCGCGTCATCCAATCGTTGGAAGGAATTTTTAGGGGCTTATGACGACATCTCACAGATTCGAATTCCTCGATGGGTGGGGTCTGCACCGGATGTAGATATCCAGTTCCATGCATTTTGTGATGCTTCGCAAGCGGCATACGCCGCCGCGCTGTATGTGCGGTGCCAGTACGACGATATTGTCACATCCCACTTATTAGTGGCTAAGTCGCGGGTCGCGCCTCTTAAGACGTTATCCTTACCTCGCTTAGAACTCTGTGGCGCGGTATTGTTATCCGAGCTGGTGGCGGCACTCCGGACAAGGGTGGGGGTCACCTCCAATAACTTGTTTTGTTGGACGGATTCGACCATAGTTTTGGCTTGGCTCCAGAAGTCCCCGCACATGTGGAAAACCTTCGTAGCTAATCGGGTTACCACCATTTCCAGTAAAGTAGGTGTAGAATGTTGGAGACATGTCAGGTCTGCAGACAATCCGGCTGATCTTGCCAGTCGGGGGGTAACTCCAGCAGCCCTTCTTCATAGTCATTTATGGTGGAATGGTCCGGGATGGCTTATCCACGACTCAAATTCCTGGCCTCAGCCTTCGAAAATCGCTAACCCGGACGCCCTGGAAGAACAACGCAACGTTGCTACACATACCATCCAGGTCAAACAGCACGATGACTTGATGCTGCGTTTCTCATCGTTGCCGCGAGCACTGCGGGTTGTGTGCTATATCCAGCGCTTTTTTAGATACGCTATACGAAAACGACGTGACCACGCCCCACCCCCGGGATCGCCTATCACGACTGCAGAGATTGTTGCCGCTACACTGCTCGTGACGACCATAACGCAGCAGATGTATTACCCCGAGGAGTATGAACGCCTGCAGAACGGGCAACCCATTTCCAACTCGAGTTCTCTGCTCACCTTGAACCCCTTCCTTCATTCCGATGGGTCGATTCGAGTGAATGGACGCCTAGCGCATTCCACTCAGATCCCGTTCTCCGAACGGCACCCACAAATTTTGCCGTACCACGGACAATTTACACGACTGCTCGTTGAGTTCATTCACCAAATTTCTTTGCATGGGGGAAACCAGTTTATGCTTCGGCTCCTTCGAACTCAATACTGGGTTCCACGCGCAAAGGTTCTAGTCAAGGGTACCATTTTACGATGTAAAACTTGCCTGGTAGAAAAGAAACGTAGATTGAGCCAGATCATGGCGCCTTTGCCCCCTGAACGCACCACCCTGTCTCGTCCTTTCGCCACCGCGGGGGTTGACTTTGCGGGCCCTTTTGAAATTAAAACATTTCAAGGGCGGGGGTGTAAAATGACGAAAGGCTACGTGTGCATCTTTGTGTGTTTTGCCACCAAGGCCGCCCATTTAGAAGCTACCACGGATTTAACTACCCAGGCCTTTTTAGCCGCCCTGTCTAGATTCATTGGGCGACGGGGGTGCCCACATAACATTTATTCCGACAATGGAAAGAATTTTGTGGGAGCAGAAAAGGTAGTGCGCATGGAGTTCGCACGTGTGATTCGAGAAGCTAAGGACCAGGCGACCACGCAGCATTGGTTTCACCAATTGAAATGGCATTTTATTCCTCCAAACGCTCCCCATATGGGAGGACTGTGGGAAGCCGCAGTAAAGAGCTTCAAACACCATTTCAAACGAGTGGGTGGGCAGATCCGGTACACGTATGAGGAGTTAGCAACGGTACTAGCCCGCGTAGAGGCATGCCTGAATTCTCGACCAATTAGCGCACTCAGTGACGATCCCGACGACCTCCAACCACTTACACCAGGGCACTTTCTAGTAGGGGGACCACTTCTTGCACCAGCCGTCTCGGAGGAGTCCACCCCTTTTCTTTCTATTCTTAATCGATGGCGTAGGCTTCAAGTTCTCTCCCAGCAGTTCTCAATACGTTGGAAACATGAGTATCTTCTGGAGTGCCAGCGCAGGACAAAGTGGAAGACTATCCAAGATAATGCAGCTAACGGAGATCTGGTGGTACTCCAGGATGACCACGTTCCCCCAAACGAATGGCGATTGGGAAGGATCACTGAGGTTCACCCGGGCTCAGACGGCAGAGTGCGAGTCGCGAAAGTGCGGACAGCACGCGGAACCGTTACGAGACCCGTCAACAAGATGGTTCTACTCCCTCGAGCGGGAGTGCAGGCTGAGTAATCCCGGCATACGGGCTTTTGGTCGTTTCCGTAGCTAGTCCCATCCTTTGTAGCCTCTAGTTTGTAGCCTTTCCTGTTGTATGTATACCTCGGTTCTTCCATGGAATCACTAGCCTTTCTCGTAAAACGGTAGCAGTAGATCTCGCCTGGCTATGCCACGGGATAGAATGTAGTCTTGAAAAAGTTATATTTCCTACCAGTAGTATCCTAACCTTTAATACTAGCCTTCTCGTAAGCACATGCCTAATTACAAATTTGATTTTCCACAGAACTTCCCATCGTGCAGAGCTGACTGGCGTGGAACACGCTACATCGGGCCGTGCCGTACCTGTGCTCCGCGGGTACAGTTGGTGTTCCCAGCCCCCGTGATGCTACAAGGGTCTGCAACATACCGCCCTCCGGGAGCAGTGGCGCCGGCTCGCGCCCACGATGACCATCTTGAGGCCACCACTACAGCGGCAGTGTCGCCATCGCGTCCCCGAGCCCGGTCTGCATCATCTGCCACGCGTTCGCTACCGACGGGGCCGATGAGCGTCCGCCGCCTTCCCAACCGGGGGTCCACGCCAGGGGGCGTTGCACCACGGACGCCCCATCCGATGTCCCGCGCCGCAGTGGAGGCTGCGACATCGCGCGCCCCACTGGTGGCTGCAACCGCCCAAACAGCAGCGGTAGCCGTACACCCGACGGCGGCTCCCCAACGCCCGTGCGAGATGTGCAAGCGCTGGGGGCACACCATCGCAGTGTGCAAGGAGTTCCTGTCCTTGTCCTCGCGGCGCAGGAGAGATGCGGTCGGAAACCGGAAGCTGTGTTTCGTGTGCCTGGGGGTGAAACACTTCACCCACAGCTGCGAACAGCCGGGGTGCTCCCGGTGCCACCGGCGGCATCATCGCCTCTTACATTGAGGGGTGCACCAGGATGGGAGCCGGCGGGAATAGGTCGTCATCTCTTTTGCAATACTGCAAGGGGGGCGGCATGTTCGCGCCGGAGCCCTCCTGTCAACGGCTGCTGCCTGCTCACCGTCACCATGCGACTCTGCGCGGGGCTCAGTGCGGAGAGAATTCGCCTCATTGGGTCCCGCCAAAGTCGTGTAGCAGGCCGCAGCCATCTTTATTTTGAGGAGAGTGCTGACGCAAGCAGCGGAGGAGAGCTGGTCGGCAATACTGCGTGCCGAACCAGTTGATGTCCGGCAGTCAATCACGAAACGTGTGACAGACGTTAAAGAAAGCATTTAAGTGTGAGAAGTATAAGTTCTAAGGAAAACTGTAATTTCGGCAAATAAAGTTTAAGTATAAGTTCTAAGAAAAACTGTAATTTAGGCAAATAAATTTTAAGTGATCTGTAATTTTTACCCTTTAAAAGAAAAGGATCTTTGCATTGCCACTTTTCTCAGACACTAAAATTAAAAGTGAAAATTTAAAGGTAACAAAAAATTAATTTATTTAAACAATTTAAAATGGAATTGGAAAGCGTGTCCACACAGCGCAACAAGTTGAATGCAGTATTAATAAACTCGCCGCCATTGTCTGTTCGCAAAGTTTTTATTTTGCAACCAGTTTGTTTTTCAACTTGTAATTTAAACAATTGAAACTTCTCAAACACCTGGCTTTTGTGTTTTATGAAATACGTAAATATTCTACGAGATTTGTCGTCAATAAATGTTACGAAGTACTGAGCACCGCTGACAGACTTCACTTTAAATGGACCGGAGACATCTGAAGGTACAATTCTAACAGTTCTTTTGTTTTTGTGACAGACTCTTTAGGAAAACTGAGTACATGTATTTTGCTAAGCATACAAGTTTTGCAGTTAGCTTGATCGCTGTCGTTAACATACATACCCATCACCATATTCTTATTAGACAAATCATGAAGACTTTTGTAATTAAGATGACCGTATCTGTTATGCCACACAGAATTCATTTTGCTTACAGCACACCCTCGCTCTGTTGAACTCTCATTTGTTGCTACGAACATGTTGTCACTACGTAAAGCTTGCAGAACAACAGTACCGTCATGTCTTCTTACTACGGCTTTGTGTGAATCAAATTTGACTGATAAGTCGTTTTCAACAATTTTATTCACAGAAATAAAATTTGCCTGTAAATCAGAAGAAAACAAAACATTTTGCAGTAAAATTTCAAAATTATTATTATGAATAATAACGTCACCTTTGCCAACGGCCATGATATGTTTATTGCCGGCTAAAGCAATAAACTCTTTATGCTCGTTAAAACGAACGAACATTTCTCTGCTGTTACACATGTGTGACGTCGCACCACTATCGACGTACCAGCTTTTTGAAACTAAAGGCTTTGCCTCTGCTGCTGCGCACATTGTCATCGCCTGATTATTTTTTCCCTTATTTTTCTTCTCACACACACTAGCATAATGCCCAAGAACTCCGCACACATATCATTTGCCCTTGAATTTATTGTTGTTTTTGCTATTTTTTCCATTGGTTATATATTTGGACTTTGCGACGAACGCTTGTTGTTGTGAAGAAGATACTGTATTTTCTTCTTCTATTTTTTCTTTTCTGCGTTTCGATTCTTCTAGAAGTTTTTGTTTCAGCGTAATTATTTTTGGCAATTCATCACGAGTTTCCATGGCTATTACAAAATTGTCGAATTCCTTTGGAAGACTTGACAATAGCATAATTACTAAAGGCTCCTCCTGGATCTTTATGTCACTTTCAGCCAATTTTTCGGACATTTCTGCGAACTCGTTCAAATATGGTACCACATTACCACCTTCAGGCAATGACAGATTCGCCAATCTTTGGTACAATGATACCTTCTGCAACGGTCCTCTTGGCATATACACTTCCTTTAACTTCATCCAGGCCTCATATGATGTCTTGCAATTTCGGATATAACCCAACTGTGTTGGTTTTACTCCCAAACAAATTGACGCCAGCGCTTTTTCATCATCAGACTCCCATTTTGTTCTTACGTCACCTGTTCCATCATTCTTTGAAGTTCCATGGACTATTTTCCAAAATCCGCTGTGGATAAGTACACTCCTCATCTGTATAGACCACCTGTCATAGTGGTTTTCGTCCAGCTTTTCTATCTAGATCACAGGAGCACTCATAATTTAGTTTTTATTTTTTGTAAAACAAACAAGCAATTAAATTTCACAAATAGTTTTTGTATAAATTATCTGGGCCCATAACCTGAAAAAATTTATGACACAATTTATTCGAAATTAAAAAGTTTATTCAATATATTTTCAGTTTAAATATGTACATAAATGTATTCATTATTTAATTTAAAGCGTAGTCAAAAAAGGGAATGGAAAATAAAATACAAAAGCATAACAGCATACACATTGATATAGGGTTGCCATCTAATTTAAACTTTACCATTTATGTATACGTCCATATGTACTATTTGGCTAATGTCTCTTGGAGTCTCTGTCATTTTAAACTTTTCTTTGATAGGGTTTCTATCATATTTTACGCGGTTGCAAGTATCGCAATTGTTTGTGTATTTCTGAATCATATTTTTTAGGTTAGGGTAATATGAGGGCGGATTGATATTGAAGCTACCTAGCGCTAGATGGCAGCAAAAACACAAAAACTATTTTTTTTACAAATTTAGATCTGTCAAACGTCAGCTGTTAAAATTTCACCCAAATTCTTCGATTAGTTTATTTGTTGTAGTCGTTTGAAGTAAGCAACTTTTGTGTTTCTTGAAAAATGGAAAAAAGCGAATTTCGTGCAGTGATTAAACACTATTATTTGAAAGGGAAAACGGCGAAGGAGACAACCAAAAAACTCGATAAACATTAGGGTGAGTCTGCTCCGTCCGATTACATGGTAAAATATTGGATTGCTGAATTTAAACGCGGCCGAACAAGCACTGCAACAATACCATCAACAGGAAGGCCAAAAGAGGTGGTTACTGAAGAAAATATCAAGAAAATCCTCGATATCGTTATGAATGATCGCCGAGTCAAGTTGCGTGAGATTGTTGAAATGGTAAACATATCATATGAACGTGTGTTCAACATTTTGCATGAACATTTGCATATGAAAAAGCTATCGGCAAGATGGGTGCCGCGTTTGCTCAGTGTCGAACAAAAACGAGTTCGACAGATCAGTTCACAGCGGTGTTTGGACATGATGAAGCGTAATCCTGTTGATTTTTGGCGTCGATTAATAACTGTTGATGAAACGTGGGTTCACCACTACACACCTGAAACCAAAAATCAATCGAAACAATGGGTGGAAGCTGGTGGAAGTGCTCCGAATTGGCGAAGGCAGTGAAATCGGCTGGCAAGGTTATGGCCACTGTATTTTGGGATGCACACGGAATATTGCTCATCGATTATGTTGAAAAAGGATCCACAATCACAGGAAAGTATTATCGTGCATTATTGGATCAATTGATTGATGCAATCAAGGAAAAACGACCATATTTAAAAAAGAAAAAATGCTCTCTCTTCAAGGCAACGCACCGGTTCACACAGCATTAGTTACGATGCTAAAATTACGTGAAATACACTTCGAATTGGTTAATCATCCACCTTATAGTCCAGATTTAGCTCCTAGTGACTTTTTCCTGTTTCCAAACTTGGAAGAATGGCTCGCAGGAAAAAGATTCATCTCAAACGAAGAAGTGATTACCGAAACTAACGCGTATTTTGAAGGGTTCCCGAAATCGTATTATTCAGATGGTATAAAAAAGTTTGAATATCATCTTACTGAGTGTGTCGAAGTAAAAGGAGACTACGATTGTGTTGGGATAGCTGCGAAAGCCACCCCACGTGTGGAAAGTCTTCGTGGCGAATCGAGTCACTGCCATTACCAGCAAAGTAGGTGTGAACAACTGGCGTCATTTTCGCTCAGAAGATAACCCAGCAGATTTTGCTAGCCGTGGTGTGGCACCTGATGCACTACTCCACAACAAGCTCTTGTGGGAAGTCCCGGCATGGCTGCAGCAGGTGCGGGGACGGTGGCCGCCTCCGTTGGACGAAAACTTGTTAGCAACCGATGAAGACCAACGACCTGCAAAGTGTCATGTTGTATATATGTCCTCTGCGGACGACCCAATGTTGCGCTTCTCCTCATTTTCTAGGGCCCTCCGAGTGTTGAGTTTCGTACGCCGCTTTATGCGCCTCTGTTCGGTGAAACATCGGGACACGACTCCTGACGGAGGGTCCCCGCTTACTCGGGGAGAAATCGCTGACACGACCACTTGCCTTATTGTGCTCGCGCAGAAAATGTATTTCCCAAAAGAATACAGCGCACTTGTGGCACGGGATCCGATATCCAGCTCCAGTTCGCTTTTGGCTCTGAATCCGTTCGTGCACTCCGATGGTACTCTACGCGTAAATGGTCGGTTGGCGCTCACTACACATTTGCCATTTTCGGAGAGACACCCGATCATTCTGCCATACTATGGTCATTTTACTCGTCTAATGGTGAAATTCATCCATCAGGTGTCCCTACACGGGGGAATCAACTAATGCTGCGGCTAATCCGGACCCAATATTTGATTCCAAAAGTGAAAACGCTCATTAAAAGCACAATTCTCCAATGTAAGACATGTATTCTGTGGAAGAAGCGTCGACAACAGCAGCTCATGGCAGCTCTTCCGGTTGAACGTACCACGTGTTCACGTCCTTTTACCCATACTGGAGTTGATTTCGCGGGGCCGTTTAATATCAAGCACTATAAGGGGCGGGCATGCCACGTTACGAAGGGGTACGTCTGCATCTTTGTATGCTTCGCTACGAGAGCAGTTCACCTTGAGGCGACTACCGATTTGAGTACTCCTGTCTTCCTTGCGGCATTGTCTCGGTTTATCGCCCCCCGGGGATGTCCGTTGAAAATGCACTCGGATAATGGTCGGAACTTTGTGGGCGCGGAAAAGGCGTTGAGGCTTGATTTCCAGGGGTGCTCCGCGAAATCCGTGACCGAACCGTGGTGGGTCACTTTCATACTCAGATCGAGTGGGATTTTAATCCCCCCCACTCTCCACATATGGGGGGCCTTTGGGAAGAAGAGGTCAAGAGTTTCACGCACCATTTCAAGCGCATGGCAGGGTAACTTAAGTACACGTTTGAAGAATTTGTGACTCTCTTAGCGCGCATCGAGGCGTGTCTTAATTCTAGGCCTATCAGCGCTCTGTCTGAGGACCCCACGGATCTCCAGGCGCTGGTGGATGCGCCACTGTTGGCACCAGCTGAGCCTCCGGATACAACACCCTTTTTCTCAATTTTGAACCGATGGCAAAAACTGAAGGCGCTGGCCCATCAATTCAACGTCAGGTGGAAAAACGAATATCTTCTCGAGTGTCAACGGCGGAGTAAGTGGCGGACGGCTCAAGTGAATGTGAAGGAGGGTGAGTTAGTGGTTGTGCGGGAAGACAACCTAGCGCCTCCAGAATGGCGGCTGGGCAGGGTCACCGATACGCACCCTGGTCCTGATGGAAAAGTGCGTGTTGTGGATGTGCGGACCGCACGTGGAATGCTAACCCGACCTATCACGAAGGTGGTGATCCTACCGGGAGAAGAGCCGCCTCCTACCAGCGGAGGGGTATAACGTACCTTGTACTTTTTTTATTTTATAGCTTCTATGTTTTCTTTTAGCTCTATTCCCTTCTTGTACTAATTCATTTTTTGATATTTTGTGCCAAGACCCGCTACTCGCTATCTGACGGGTGCTGCTTTTTGTTGCCAGTTTTTTCGAGTGTGGCCGTGCTGCCACCTCCACTCCCCATGGCAGTGCCACCGGACCCAACAGCGCCTCGTCGGGCCAGGTCAACTACATTCGACCTCCCATCGAGCTTCACCTCTCTGTCGCCGGCACGCCACCTGGCCGCGTGGTTCCGGAAGCGCCAAACCAAGGTCAGGAGGAGACCAGGCGGGAACCATCCCGCGCTGTTCCGCCCTTTCTGGGTATTACGAAGAGACCGGTGCAGCTACGCCCTACTCCGCCCTACTCATCTGCACTATGTGTTAGCAAATGGGCCACCGCATTGAGGGGTGCACATGCTTCCTGAAGCTGCGCCCTCGGGCACCAAACCACCCTCCATTGATGAAGGGTATGAACGGGATCATGCGTGGATATGTTCTTCTCTTGCAATAATGCAAGGGTGGCGGCATGTTCATTCCGAATCCTAAAGCTCAGGTGGCTTCCGCCTGGTACCTGGGGCGCCATGTTGTCGGCCTATCTCTGCGTTCCATCGTTCGGTATGGTGCGAAAGCAAGTATTGTGCGGTGGAGAGCGAGAGAACAGTCGCGGCAGGTGCATATCGTATTTGTGCGGAAGCCATCTTTAACTGTTGGTATATTTTGGCGCGGGGCTACGAAGCAGCGGTAGCTGCTCTCTTTGCGCCGTATTCAGGCTGTTCTGGAGTTGCTGCATGTGCGGATCGGCGCCCAATAGTTAATATTTAAACGTTATATACGGGGTGTGATCAAAAAAGAACCGTTGTTGTGTGATCAAAAAATAAAGTATTTATTTATTCATCAACAACTATCTTGCCCCGTTTAAAGTAGTTCCACTCAGATAAAATACACTTATGCCAGCATTTTTTTCAATCCTCGAAACACTTCTGAAACGCTTTTTTTGGTATCGCCTACAGCTCCTGTTTCGATTTTTCTTTTATCTCCTCAATCGTAGCAAAACGCTTTCCTTTCATCGGTGTCTTCAGTTTTGGAAAGAGGAAAAAGTCAGCGGGGGCCAAGTCCGGTGAATACGGTGGTTGAGGCATGATAACGGTTTTGTTTTTGACCTCTCTGATAGTGATTCTGTTGTGAGTTAGAATCAAGCTACCTGCGCGTAGTGTCGCACATCATCGACTCCGAACAGATGCCACACATTCTGTGTGATTAGCATGTATTAAAGTTACTTAAGAAAGCACATATTTTTAGGGTGCGAGTATTTAGAATTAATATTACCTATGTAATACTTATTATGTAAACTTTTAGGGTGCTACAGTTTTGCAGTCGAGCCACGGAAGGGCATTGAAAGTTAGAATGCACCATCAACATTTCAGAATGGCGTAGGTCAGTTGGCTTGACCAACTGACACCAATTAACAGGTGCGAAACTGGAACACCAGAAAGGTCAGTTTTTGTATTGTAATTATGAAATGTAAATAGTATATAAGAGTTAGTATTCTAAGAAATAAAGGTTTGTGATTTAAAAACTAAAAGTGTAATGTAGTGATTTTTCCAAAGAGTGATTTAGGATTCTCAGATACACGCGCAAAGCAGAAGTACGTCCCCCGTCAAAAAAGGACAATACCCCAACATTTTGGCGCAGCCGGTAGGATCCAACGTCGAGTGCCAGGAAAAGAGCACTCCAACGCGGGATTCCAACAGCAGGAAACCATTAGGATAGCCATCTCAAAGGAGTTCAATGGAGGGAGCAAGGATATTGGTGAGTATAGTTATATTAGGATACTTTAGTATTTAAGTGAATTTTGTCTTGTTAGGTGACACTAGGTCGATTCTCGAAAATTTTTAATGGTCAGGTTGTATAGGTTTATTTCACTGAGATTAGGCTCATATTTTTTCTTACCTCTTGTTTCAGCATTCTCGGGGGATGTGGGACGTGTCTGCTAATTCACGGTTTTTGCGTTATTGAATTGCGAACTTGTGTATACCGGTTGGTTTGGTTCGGAAAGAACGCGCCACGGTATAGGGTTCGATCGGTTATGATAGGGGATTTGTGTTTGTTTGTCGGTAGGGACATTTATATGATTCAATTTATATTGTTTTGAAATCAAAATAAAGATTGATTTAAATATTTGGCATTTTGAGTTTAGGGTATTAGGTGAAAAGGTGCCGATAACACGTGTTCTTGCATCAAAGTTTTTGTAGTTCGGAAACTACGATTTGCGTAGCAATGTTGAAGATGACATTTAAATGCTATTATTATGTGATGCATACGTTACGGGTTTAAATATGGATTCAAATTTCCGGGAATGAATCAAGACACTTTTGCCGGTAAATCAAATTTCGGTTCCTACAAACATATGGCCTTTTCTATGGATTTTTGGGAGTATTAAAGATGGTGAGAGGAAAACAAGGAGTACTTGTGAGGAAATCAAGGAGCAATTTGCATTGATGGAAGGACTTAATGGACGCCGGTAGACAGCGGATATGGAACTAGTGAGTGAAGATAAGTAAAGAAAGAATATATATAAAGATAGAATTTACGGTAGAATATTTTTTTTTAAATAAATTTGTATTTATCATTAAGTAAGATGGAATAAAATATTGGAATAAGTTGATAAAAAGTGTTAACAATTATTGGGTTTTATTTGTAATTGGGATGCGACATCTCTTCTGGCATTTGGGATATGACGAAGGAAGCGCAAGGATCACTGCTGATGCAGGAGCAAATTAGCGAAGCGATTGAAAATCTGGTCTGAAATTTTAAGAAAGACGGCAGGTTACCTAAGGACAACGTGTATTACCGCAAGCAAATAACACAGTTGCAAAATCTGAGGAGAGAGTTCAACAATAATCACGGGCTGTTGTTGCCTCACGCAGTTGAGTAGGGCAAAGGAAAATATTTTGAGAAAATTACGCAGACTACATAAATAGTCTGATCAACGAATGGGCAGATACATTTAGTTCTGAATTAGAAGGACTAGGACAATAGATTGTGAGTTTGGTTTCGCCAGACGAGGAAATAAGGAACAAATTGAAATCAATACAGTCAGAGGTAAAACTGTTTACTGGGAAAATAGTTGACCAGTTCGAAGCGAGTACGAGCAGGGAAGAAGATCAGGAATTGTGGGAGCAGGCGAACGCCGGAGGAGCTGTGTCACCATTAGAAGTAGCGGATCATGCCTTGACGGCAATCCAAAAAAGGACAGAAGAAAAGCTGTTCAAATTTCATGAGAAAACAGAAGATTTGAGAGCACAAAAAGAGTATCTCGAGAATAGGGTAAAGGAACTTTCTCGGAGATTGACGGAGACAGAGGAAGCAGCATCGCTGTTGGAAAAGGAGTGTGCGGAATTGAAAAGAGGACGGGCGACCAATAGGACCTCACTGAATAGGGAGAGATCAAAATCAGCATTAGCTGGATTTACGCAGACAGTATTGACATTGCCTCCGGAAGTACGTTGGCCGAAATATTTAACACCAGAAGGGATAAAGGCAAGCGGAATTTTTGTTTGGCGCATCTGAAATCGGTGTCGAGCCTTTTTCTCCGGGAAGCCCGATAAATAACAAAATCAGGGATATCCGCCAAAGGAACCGGAAGCAGTAACAGTGCAGCAAAGTCCCGTTGTGGACAATATTTCCCTGTATGAACAAACGATCAAAGACTAATTAGTTTCAATCCGTCACTTGCCAATTACCTCTCAGATCTGGGAGAAGAGAATTTGGAAACTACCAAAGAGATTAATAAAGCTAAGGTTTTACCAGCAATTGAGAAAACACAAAGCTATAAAATGGGCATTCTGCAAGTTGCTCATTCGGTGGAGAAGTTGGTGCGCATGTTCTCAGGAGTCGAGTTGTATGACCTGAGAACGGAGATCCGGCGCTTCAAAGAAGGCTGTGAGCTAGCGCAACAGAGTGTTCCGGAAGCGAACGGAGAACATTTAATAAAGTATATTAGGCAAGGAACCACAGGTGATGCATTTGATTGACTGGTGAATAGCCCATTAAGTACCCTGGCGGAATCATATGCACTTTTGGATCGGACATATTTAAAACAAAAGTCATACGACTGTCTTGTATGGGGAATTCAGGAATCAACTCACCTGGGGAGGAAGTGAGAGATTGGGGACGAAGGCTCCAGTCTCTGGGAAATGCTGCTGAGATGGAAGCCAACAGGCAGTTTCCAGAAAATGTTGCAGCATGCAAGGCTCAAGTAGAACGGACTATGATTTCTGTGTTCAAGGCAGGCCTGGTAAATATGGACTTAGCTAATTATACTCTTACTCTCACGCCGAGGAGCATGACAGAGCTAGTGGAAGCGGTCTCTTTAGCTGAAGCAGCTATACAACAACGAACGACAACAGGTGGAATCTGCTGGACGAATGCTCCTGCAGAGGTAGGCCCAGTACATCAGCGAAACACAAGTGGAGTCGGTAGATTGATGGGCCAATTTTCGCGACAAAGAGACCAAGAATTCCTGGTTGAGAGGTTCCAGCCAAGGAAACCCATTTGCTTATTCTGTCATAAGCCCAAAATCCCTACAAAGGAACCAGGGAAACTTTCAGCATCCCAGTCGAGGCCAGTAGACTGGAAAGCCAAAAGAAAGAAATTAATAATTAGGCCGGAAGTACGGGTAATTGGTAATGTATAAACTACAGTCCAGGAGAAGGATGAGCAAGAGGCTCTCCAATATCACGAAGAGTTAGGAAGTGGATACGCGTCCATTTTGGAATCAAAAGGGCGTTGTTTCGTTGTGAGCAGGATAGGAGATGCTTTTATTGAGATACCCTGCAATGAGGCAGCTAGGGGAAAGCTAGTGCTTTTGGTAGACTCAGGGGCGGACACTAGCCTCGTAAAATCTAGTGTTTTACGGAAAGGACTAGTTGTTAACCCAAAGGATGCACGAACGCTTAATGGAGCATTCGGAGGATGCAACAGGACACTGGGGTTGCTCAGAATAGGACACAGTGAAGTTAAGGGCATGAGTTTTAGAGTGCACGCAGTGGAAGTGGATAGGAAAGGTATCCCTTCTGATGGGATAATTGGCCGCGATAATCTTTGGGGCCGTACCATACTGGATGCGCTCGACAAGCAGTTATCATTCTACGATAATAAGAATAGAATCCTTACTCTTCCATTAATGTCATGGCAGGAAGGAACCGTGACTAGGGTTAAGAAGTGTGGTATGGAGGTTGTAAACGGAAGGTCAACCAGAGTAGTTACTATGCATGTAAATACGAAACTAAGGAATGTTGTTTTGCACAAGCAGCAGCTAGCGGAGGGCGTATATATAGGAGAAACCATAACGCACGTTGACAAGGGTAAGGTGTACGCTTCTGTACTCAACTCCTCAGAAAAGGACTATCTGATGGATGAGGATTTTAGGCCCAAGTTCACTAGTTATGATCATTTTAAAGAACCCAATTATAGATCGGAAAATCAGATTAAACAAGTTGATATAAGAAAAGGAATGGAGAGAGTGCTGGAATCACTAAAGTTAGACCCATGCGTAAATTCAGAAGAGAAGGCATCAATAGAATCTATTTGTGCGTCATTCCATGAAATATTTTTGCTGGAAGGAGACTAGCTGACGTATATACCAGAGGTAGAGCATGAAATACCTACTAGAGTGGATCAAGCACCAATTAACCCCTGTAATTACTTTTTTGTGCCTTCACGAATGCTATGTAACTATCTTGCAAATTTTATTTTTGCCTGATACTTAAATTATAACGAAATATTAGTTTTATTCCATGTATTTTTGTGTTTCCTACTAATGTTTAAGTATTTCATACACAATTAATACATTTTTTTAAAATTTTTGTAAACTAAATAAATCTATAACCTCTTTTCCTAGTCTTGCAAAAATGTATTTTTTCCTGGTAAGCTTCCCATGCCTGTCTGAATCTATTATTGTAATTATTAAATTTTTATTCGATCTAATTCAACTAAAAATAAATTATACTTACTGCCATACTTAATTATTAAAATCTACGTTCGTACATTCAATCTGTATACACAAATATACTTACCTCCACAAATTCCGTAGCTTGCGCCTTCAAGCTCGTGCCGGTCAGTAATATTTACGCATTATATTTCCATGCAGTCACTGCCTCATATATGTGACTATATGACTATGTGTATACATACGTTGCTATGCGTATAAAACGCTTAGTTTCATATTCTTTACCCAAGACGGCCTTTTAATTTTTGCCTAATTGCTTTCAAATTGTTTAAATTTTTATTATTTTATATTTTAAACAAAAAAAATTTTTTTTCGTGTATTTGATTTACCGCGCTTCATTCGGATATAGTGCCCAAGAGCATATTTTTATTACGTAATTTTTTGAAACGACCATTGACACACTTCCGCTGACATTGACTTTGGAAGTTGGAACTGTGCTATTTGATATACGAACGTGGTATCTGTTGGTATTCGTTGTTTTTCTTGTGTTTAGACTTGTAGAAGACTGCCAACACATGTCCCTAAGTGTGTGGTCTCATAAGGAAAAATTTTAATAAAAAATACCACTGTTGTAACTGGACTACGTATCTTTGCTACCGTGTATGGGCCTATCCAAACAGGTGAGAATGTATTTTTCCTAGCATGATTCTTCATTAGTACGCTGAATGCTATGTTAAACACAGCTGTGTTTGAACTCTTCTTGTAGGCCTCTCTCGGCATTGTCTTTGCACGTTCCTGATTTTCCCTGACTAGTTCATGTACTCTCTGGTGCTGATACTAACTTATTTTACTAGGATCCTCCGCATTGTAAACCGGCGCGCACCTGCGCTTCAATTTGGTGGGCATATCAAAGGTAAATCCGCAAAGCGCTTTGTTGATAGATGCACAGTCTTATTATGCACATGCATTATGCTGCGGTCCACCATTGATCCCAATTCGAGCCGTCGTCCTTGGCAAAACTGCGCAAGTACTCGGCCAGGGGTCGATGATCACGCTCCAATGAGTCATTTCCTGTCGATGATACGGTGTAATTTGTAATGTCTTAATTCCAAACAATTTGCATATATCTGAGAATAATGTCAAAACAAAATTTTAACAATTGTCGGTTATCAAAACCTTTGGTATGTTGTATTGTGCCACAATTTCGTCAAAGAACGCCTTGGCCACCGTGCTTGCTTCAGTATCTGGAATGGCCACGCATGCCATATGCTTCGAGAAGTCGTCCTGAATTTACAAGCTGTACTTATTTCCCGAAACTGTCCCAGCAATATCCCTACAATGTCCATTTGAACTTTGGTTGATTCGGGTTATCGGTTAATACCATTGACATCTTTGTCAGTCTGGAGCGTTTGGCCTGACACACGGATAGTTCTTCACATAGAATTTAATACTTTTGAGCATACCTTTCCAACCGTATACTCTCTTAATGGTTTCGTATGTTTTCCAGGATTCCTGATACCCACCGAGGTGAATCTTGAAATCCTCTTAAGACGTTCTGAATTCTATAATTTTCTAGCCATTCCACTCCGCTGGTTGTTCGATTCTTTGTTTTGTCATGTTCCATTTACTTTTCTGTTACACTTCTCTTTTCTTCCTGGCCACGGCACCCGGTACTTTCCGTGTCGGCACTTTTCTTTACACTAGTCTGCACCAATGATATCTTCTGTCCCTGACCAGGGCACTGCGCACGGGGGGTTTTGGATGTAGAAACCCCCCCAGAAGGGATTTTAGCTACAATAAAATGTAAATTCATATATGTACGTGAATAAAAATGTATGTATATGTAATCATACAATTATATGATATAACATATATTATGTGCATCCACTTGTTGATAGATCTCTTTGAGCTCCTCTCCTTTTTAAAGGAAATTTGATTGAAACCCCCCACGAGCAAATCCTGCGCACGGCCCTGTCCCTGATACCACCCTATTGGCGTCAGACAAATGGTGAGGTTGAGAATATGAATAGGCCCCTGGTTAATCGTTTGGAAATAGCGTCCGCGAACAAGAGGAATGTCCTAGAAGATATTCAAAAATTTGTTCACATGTATAATGCAACATCACATAACATGTTGGAGTCCTGTGTGTTTCCGTCGCCGGTTGTAGTGAGCGCCGTGATGGTGCCGGTAATGGGCGCGGGCATGGGCGAAGAGCTGATGTTTCCTAAAAAGGCGCTTATAGATGCCAAAGTAAAACACCATGTATCTTCTGGCTGTAAAATACAAGAGAGCGTTTATTTAAAATCATGGAACTTAAATACTATTTTCAGCTCGTCTTACTTGCTAAGGTAAACAGCTTCCTTGTGTTCCAGTTACGCATCGGTTGATCGGTGTCAGTCGATCAAGCCAGCTGACCTACTCAATATAAGAATATCGATGGTGCATTCTATAATCCAATGTCAAACCAAAAACTACAGTTCCGCTTTTGGAAATAGCCGTAGGTTAGGTTAGGTTAAGGTAGCAGCCGGTCCAAGTTCCAGCTCACTCGAACCACCTTGGGTCTATTGTGACCTAAATGTTTACTTAATAACTGAAACAATAATCAGCGTACCCTTAAAGCATGTGCGTGAATATAACTTAAATGTAAATACACCAAATATGTAGTATATGTTAGGAGTGGGTGCTGTGAATCAACTGACTTCCAACATCCCTCCCCTCATTCTAGAAGAAGGTAGTGCAACTACCTTCTAATGAATATTTACAACATTCTTCTGCACCATAAACAATTTTCTGCATTTTATTAATCCTATCCAAAATACAATTCTTTTTTTTTAAATCGACATATTTTGGGCTCTATTTTTCTATTTCTCCTGATTTTCCCTGACCAGTTCATGTACTCTCTGGAGCTGATACTTACGTACGTAAGAGAGCGTTTATTCTTAAAATCATAGAACTTAAATACTATTCACAGCTCATCTTATTTGCTAAGGCACTCATATTTTGGGTTCTATTTTTTCTTTTTCTCTTTTTGTTTTTTATATTCTTTTTCTTTATATTATTTTTGTTTTACCTCTCTTTTTCTTTTTACTTTTTGTATTTATGTTTTATTTCTAACTATTTATTTTTTATTTACACCTTTTTTATATCTTTTAGTCCTTCATTGACTTTTTCTCACTGGTGTTTATACTAACTAAGATTACACATTCTATTCATAATATAATTCTATTAAAAGTATCAAAGTTTTTACTCTAAACTGCGCCCTCTGCTACCTACTGGTTCTGGTGACGCTCGTCATTGTTAGAGTGAAGTCCCTCGACGAACCCTACATACCCCTCCCGTCTTTCTGGAAATGTATATATATATATATATATATATATATATATATATATATATATATATATATATATATATATATATATATATATATATATATATATATATATATATATATATATATATATATATATATATATATATATATATATATATATATATATATATATATATATATATATATATATATATATATATATATATATATATATATATATATATATATATATATATATATATATATATATATATATATATATATATATATATATATATATATATATATGTATAAAGATAATGCAAGCTTATGCGAGTAGTTAGACTTTAAAATGAATATTCGTTTAGTAAGTGACTGTGGAGAATTTTAATTGGAGAAAAGGTTCTGAAGTTAGCCGATAAAGCTTGGCTATGTAGTGCTGGAAATTTTCGTGGTTAGAAAGCTTTTTGCGTTAATAAATTATTCTCTCTGCGAATCTAAATGAACGGTGGTAGTTGAGGCCGTTTCTCCCTAAAACTACGGAGTAACCTCGGATTTTGGCTATAATTATCTCTTCTTCTTCAAACAATATGCACACTGACATATGTAATAATGACATATACGTTGGATTTTCTATATTGAAATCGTAAATGTTAATGTTTTCGTGCCGTTTTGTCAGTTATGCAGTTAATATCAAGTATTATCAGCTTAATGCTGGTTAGATCAAGATTCTAGTAATTAGCCGGTATTATCTTCAGGTTCATGAGTCTCAAAACGTAGTCATCTCACGCATGGTAAGTTAGAAGCTCTTCCACTCTTTTATATACAAAATTAATTTCCACTAATTTGATGTTTTCTTTTCATTCGCCGAAAATTATTTCGTGACAGCATCGTTTCAAATCTCGTCTTTGTTCCTTTGTAGACTATTGATTACTCTTCTTCTACGTCTTCTTAACTTACTTCTTCATCTTCTTCAGACAGCTTTCCTGTTCGCTGCTATTGTAGTTCATCTACCGGTGTCATGGATGTTTGTCTGTCTTCGAAGCTGGAGTAAGCCCCTTCCAGGTTTATGTTGTATAATGTTGAGCCATCCGGATGTCCTTGTTTGTCCACGAACGCCTTTTTTTTACCGAATTTTAATTCTTCTTATTGACTATTACATTTATTTCATTCTTAAAAAATTTCTTAACGTAAACATAAAATTTTATGTGGTATTTAAATGTATATAGCGCATATCGACTAACTATACATTAGTAATAAAACTGTTTCTTTTACAAATATTATTCATTAATTATTATACAAACTTTTTCCAAAATTATTAATTGCATTAAAATTTGAAATCGCTCTCAATAAATGTCCAGAATATCAAAGATAAACCCGTTCATGTGAAATCATTGTCTTTGACTAAGTCTTTTATTGCATTTAATTACTTTATATTATTTAAATTTAATTATAGCCTGGTATGCATATGGTGTATTCTCCTACACGCTGTAACTTGCTCATATCGATAGAGTAGATGAGTCATAGTGAGTAGACGTGTTTTTGTTCCTAACGAGTGGAGAGCGGCTTTTATAATATTTGCCAGATATATTGATCTGTTAATTCGCCTTGAAGTTGTGACTGAGTGTCGGTGTTTGTGTTGAGTTTCTTCTTTCTGTATATTCGACATTAAATAAAGAAACCTGTTTTTGCAAAAATGTCATTGGCAAGAAGACAGGCAGTGCAAAGAAGAGAGAAACAAAATTTGGCGCCAAGTTTGCACTCAACACCAAATGCGAACAAAGCAACTGCAGATAGGCTCTCTGACTCTGGTTTGCTGGCTGCATGGGATGAGCGGTTGGTTAGGCTCGAAGAGAGCATTGTCACAAAGCTTAACGGGTCTGTGAAGATGCTTGAGGATCGTGTTATGCAGAAAATGAGTGAGTTGGCCGGTGAGTTGTCTAATATCAAGAGAGATTTTAGGCAAATTGAGTCTAGAGTGTCGGCAATTGAGCGATCCATCACGGAGGTTGAAACACTAAAGTCAAATGTGCACTCTCTGCAATCCCAAGTGGAAAAATTTGAAGGTGATGCTGTCTCAACGGATATTTTAATTAATGGAATACCTGAGATCGAGAGTGAGAGATTGGGTGATACATTTAATAAAATCTGTCAATCGGTCAAATGTGACTCGCCGCGGGTTCGGGAAGTATTCCGTCTGCGCTCGAACCGTAGCCAATCTCAAAATGGGGCTGCTGCGGCTTTGGTGAGACTGCAAACGGCACAACAAAGGAGTAATCTCTTTCGGGCTATTGCTGGGTTCTGCAAGGAGAAGAAGAGATCCATCTTACTCTCTGATATCGGTGTCGGCGGACAAACTCCCGTATTTGTACATGAGAGCCTAACTAAGAGCAATCGGGTAATTATGCAGTATGCATCGAGGCTTAGGCGGCTGCGGCTGTTGACTTCTGCATTCTCCATGCGAGGCATGGTATATGATCGAGTGAACCGAGATTCTGAAGCGAAACTGGTTACGAGCAAAGAGGCCGTGGATTCGCTCGTTGGCGCACCAGCAGCTACGAAATTACAATAATGTTGTCTTTTCCGTCATTCCTTATGTTTATTTCAAACTTAGCTATAAGTTTTCTTCTTGTTATTACTTTATTCTTTTATATATTTTTAACTCTTTACATTTCAGATAGGTATATCTATTCTCCCACTTCTTTCTATACATTTTGTTTGTTTTGTTTTTTGTTTTTTCTTTTATTCTTTTTGTATGCTCTCTCTCATTCTTTCTTAGCTCTTCTTTATATTATTTTTATGTGTATTATGTATTTTGTAAAGGTATATGGTTATTGGTTAATTTTTATAATTTTTTTTATAAACCTTATGGCTATGGTTTACTATTTAATGTTTGAGCTTGCAGTCCTAAGCCTGGCTTCCACTTGTTGTCGGTGGTATCGGTGACAGTGCGGATGGTGTTAATGAAAATCATAAAGTTCTCATTGATATATTGTGCAGGCAGCGTAGGGGTCTCAATATTGTGCATCTTAATGCTAGGAGTCTGAATTCAGAGAAATTAGATTACTTGAGATATATTTTTGAGGGCTCTTTAGTGGATGTTATATGTGTCTCGAAAACATGGTTTCAGGATGATGTTTTGGATGCCCATTATGGCATTAAAGACTACAAGTTAGTAAGGAGTGATAGGCTGAATAAGAGAGGGGGTGGTGTAGCAATATATTGCAAAACTTACCTAAATATTGAGTTGTTAAGCTTGTCTAATGGGTGTGACATTGAATTTTTGAATATTAAAATTTGTAGTGGAGATACAAAAACGTTTCTATCTTGTGTATATAACCCTAATAGAGCATATCAACTTGAACCTTTTTTTTCTGAGCTGTTCAATAATTTGGCTGATTATGATCGCTTTGTGATTTGTGGCGATTTCAATGTGAATCTGCTGTGTGATAGTAGTGCTAGGAATAAATTATATGAGCTTGTAGCAACTGCTGGATTATCTGTAGTAAACTCGGGTGTACTTACTCGTTATGGAAATAATGCCAACCCTAGTTTGCTTGATTTCTTTCTGGTATCTGATGTCTCATTGATTAGTTTTTTTGATCAAATCTCTTTTATTTCCGATCATGATTTAATTTTTTGTACCTTAAACATAACACTGTGCCTTAAACATAATGCTCTGCCGGATTTTTTTCATATCGTGACTTTAATGCTATTGATTACGAATCACTATTCTGTGAGATGAGTCGGGTGCATTGGGATGAATGCTGGTGTCAAACCTCTGTGGATGATAAGTTGGACTTGTTTGTAGGTTGCATTGAGATGATTTTTAATCAATATGTCCCCATTCGTTCAGTGGCAATTCAGAATGTTTCTTGTCCATGGTACTCTAAGCAAGTTAAATTGGCCATTAGGAATCGAAATAAATTGCATGCTAAATGGAAAAATAAGCCTACTGTGGATAATTGGAATCGATTTAGGATTGCTCGAAATAAAACTGTATTTATTGTTCGTCAATCGAAAAGAAATTTTTACAATTCCAAGTTGAAAAGTTGCCTTCCTACCAAACTACTTTGAAGGAATTTGAGGCAACTTGGAGTGCGTAGTAGTGATAATACTATCTGCAAGTTGGATCCCAGCATTATGTGTGATGCCTTTGCTTCTCCGGGATCATGTGGCTCGGTTTCTCAGCCTGCTCTTGGAATATTTTGTTCTGCCACGTCTACTTTTCAGTTCTGCTGTGTCCGTGAGGCTGATGTGGGGCGATGTCTGATGAGGGTTAAGTCAAATGCAATTGGTGAGGATGGCTTGTCGGTTAAGTTTCTTAAGATTATATTACCATTTATTCTTAGTCCCTTGACCCACATTATTAATCATTGCTTTACGACTTCGTGCTTTCCTAGTGCTTGGAAAGTTGGTATCGTTATTCCAGTAGCTAAGAAATCCTCTGCATTGGAGCCAGGTGATTTTAGACCTATTAGTATTTTACCTTCTCTATCAAAGGTTTGTGAATCACTCATGGCTGAGCAAATTTCAGGTTACTTTCACCAAAACAATCTTTTCTCTCCTTTGCAGTCTGGTTTTAGATTGGGGCACAATTGTGCGACTGCTATGCTTAAGGCTATGGATGATGTTCGGGAAATGTATGACCAAAGTCTTCTTACTTTTCTATGTCTCCTGGATTTCTCCAAGGCTTTTGATAGCGTTAATCATTCGTTGCTTTGTTTAAAATTAAAGCGGTACTATGGGTTTTGTGACAGTGCAGTTGGCCTTATAAATATTTATTTAACAATGAGAATGCAGCGAGTAAAGGTGGGCAATATCTATTCTGATTATAGGCATGTTTTTTCGGGTGTTCCACAGGGATCGATTCTTGGCCCACTCCTGTTTACTATATTTTCAAATGACATATTCTCGGTGTGTAAATACGTAAATATACATGCATATGCTGATGACCTACAGAATTATCTTTCTCGGCGCATGGAGTATATTGATGACTTGAGTCTTAAAATGAACGAAAATCTACATTCTATATTTGATTGGTCAAAAAGAAATGGACTCTTCCTAAATCCGTTAAAATCCTATGTTTTACCAATCTCGAAGAAGAAAGTAGAATTGGACAAACTTCCTTTGATATATATTGGTGGCGCTCAGCTGAAATTCGTTGAGAGATCATGTTGTTTGGGCTTTCATATTAATTCTTCTTTCACTTGCACTGATCAAGTAAATAGTATTGTGAAAAAAGTTTTTTTTGTGCTGAGACAGTAACGGATGTCAGCAGAGTTTACCCCTGTCGAGACTAGGAGAATGTTGGTTAAGCAGCTGGTTGTACCGATAATTTGCTATTCAGAGCTTGTATATAGTACGTTGGGTTCAAACTCCCTACATAAAATACAAGTTGTGTTTAACTATGCCACACGATATGTGTTTGGATTACGTAGGTTTGACCATATAACTTCCTGGAAGACAAGTGTTCTTGGATGCAGTATTGAGAACTACTTGCGGATCAGAAATTGTATTTTTCTTCACAAGCTGATTATCACGAGAACTCCTAATTATCTCTTTGAGAAACTTCAGCAGAGCCAATCAAAAAGAAGTCGGTGCATGATAATACCTAAGTTTGCCTATTCTAATTCAACTCGATACTTTTTCATTAATGCCATCAGGATCTGGAATTCGCTGCCTCCAGCTGTGAGAGGCGTGGCAGGGATTAGTGAGTTTAAGCATTTAGTGTTCCAGTAATTTTGTCGAGAGCTACCATAGAGCTCTCTAAATTTTTACCCTTGAAAATAACCAAATATCTCTTTTATTATTCTTTTCTGTCTGTATTCTTTTATTTATTATTGTATTAATTTATTTATTTATTTATTTATTATTTATTATTTATTTATTACTTATTTACTTATTCATTTTTTTATTTTTTTATTTATCTATTTAGTTCGCTGCTAATTTAATTTAATATATATATATTAATAACTGAAATATAGTTACATATTAAAAGACTTTGTCTTATGTTATAACTTTAAACAATAAATTGAAATTGAAATTGAAAAATATATCACTACATCCATTATAATTTTCCCTCTTCACCTCTATGTACAAATTTATTATTTTTTTCAAAACTTCACTATTCTATACTCTAATTATTTCCTAAATTCTTTTCGCACGTTAATTGAACATATTATTTTTTTTTAATGTATACAATTGTTCCCATGATTTACAAATGGAAAAGACATGTATAACTATCACTTTTCAGAATGCATGTACGAGGTGTGATCAAAAAAGAACCGTTATTGTGTGATCAAAAAATAAAGTATTTATTTATTCATCAACAACTATCTTGTCCCCTTCAAAGTAATTCCCCTCAGATATAATACACTTATGCCAGCGTTTTTTCCAATCCTCGAAACACTTCTGAAACGCTTTTTTTGGTATCGCCAACAGCTCCTGTTTCGATTTTTCTTTTATCTCCTCAATCGTAGCAAAATGCTTTCCTTTCATCGGTGTCTTCAGTTTTGGAAAGAGGAAAAAGTCAGCGGGGGCCAAGTCCGGTGAATACGGTGGTTGAGGCATGATAACGGTTTTGTTTTTGGCCAAAAACAGCTCCTGAGCGATGTCCATGCGACGTTGTTTTTCTCTCAAAATTTAGCAATTTTGGAACAATCTTCGCTGCCGCACGTTTCATGCCTAAAACATCCGTAAAAATTGCTTGGCATGAGCCGAACGATATGCCAACATCATCAGCAATCTCTCTGATAGTGATTCGACGATTATCCAAAATCATTTTGTTCACTGCGTCAATGTTTTCATCGGTTTTTGACGTGCTCGGGCGACCAGGACGAGCATCGTCATTGACATCTTCTCGGCCTTCCTTAAACCGGTTATACCACAATTGAACTTGTGTTCTGCTCATAGTAGACTCGCCAAAGGCCACAGTCAACATTTCAAATGTCCTTGCGCATTTAATTTCATTTTTTACACAAAACTGAATACAGTTTCTTTGATCCATTTTTTCGAATAGTACAAAATCGAAGAGCACACCAAACAAAGCACGACTAACCTTTTTATCTGTCAAAAACAAACTGACAATCCAAAATGGTTGGTATTGCCAACATATATAACAGACATGTGTACCAACATAACAGCAAAAAAAATGCGAACATCGAACATACGTAACTCACGAAGAGATGAAAATAACGGTTATCTTTGATCACACCTCGTATGTACAAGTATTCATATACTCATACTCTGCTTGCTTTTTGCCTTCACGAAAGGCATGTAACTAGCTTGCAAATTTATTTTTGTCTGAATGTTGCTGATACTTAAATTATAACGAAATATTAGTTTTATTCCATGTATTTTTTTTGTTTCCTTCTAATATAAGTACTTCATACACAATTGATACATTTTTTTTTTAAATTTTTGTAAACTAAATAATCTATTACCTCTTTTCCTAGTCTTGCAAAAATGTATTTTTCCTGGTAAGCTTCCCTAGTCTATCTGAATCTATTATTGTAATTATTAAATATGAAGATTATATTTGTAACGAATTTATTGACAAGAAAGTTGCAACAATAGTTGCAATTGCGTATGCGTGGTAATGCCACCGTAATAATTTTTCAGAAGTAGAATAAGAATTATTGAAACATTTTTTGGCAGATCTCATAGCTATTTCGGACACGCCACTTGTCCTCATCAGTGATCTTTCAATGAAAGGCAATTTTCCCCAAGTATTTTTTATTATGTCTCAGAAATCAACTGCACACCAATTATGAATCCTCCCAGGAATCGCACCTGGGCCTTCAGCTGTTGTAATCTGTCCATCCAGACGCTAACTGCAGGTGTTGAACTGACTGATCAAATTCTGTCCATGTACTGTCTCATTCCACCACATACTCCAATCAACTCTGTCTCATTATTACCCCTCCTTTGTTCCGTTAGGTCTCTCTCTCTCTGTTTTTTTATTACATTTCAGTTTCAAAAGCAATGTACTATGACACCACACTTCACATTATCAAATTGATATCTAAATTTGAAAAAAGCCTTCTCTGCTCTTATTTCGCGTTTCGCACCCTTCAGAAGTCCCTACCTGCAGAATTGTATATGTATAGATGTATGTAAATACACACGTGCTTCTTTTTTCTTTGTTTTTCTATTGCTTATGAGTATACAAATATGCATATGTATGTAAGCCCGTGTGTGTGCAAATCAATCAAAAAAATTATATAATTTGCCACAGATCATGATTTGTAGTGTCACACATTTAACTCGTAACGTGAAAGAGAAAATCAAATATTTTGTCCTTCTTCTTGATGAGACTTCTTATTACGTTGATGTTCTTTGCTTATGCTCTGCTTGCCTGTAATTAATATTTGGTGCCTTCACGCTATGCAACAATCTTTCAAATTTCATTTTTGCCTGACTGACTGATACTTAAATTAACACGAAATATTAGTTTTATTCCATATATATAAATATTTCATACACAATTAATACATTTTTTTATTAAATTCTTGTAAACTAAATAAATCTATCACCTTTCTTCCTAGTCTTGCAAAAGTGTATTTTTTGCTGGTAATCCTATCTGAATATATTATCGTTATTATTAAATTTTGATTCGATCTAATTATACTAAAAAACTTACTACTTATTAAAATGTATGTTCGTAGATTCGTTCTGTATACAAAAGTATACTTAACTCGACAAATGTTTCTGTTGCTTGCGCCTTCAAGCTCGTGCCCGTCAATAGTGTTTACGCATCATATTTCCATGCAGTCACTGCCTCATGTGTACATACGTTGCTATGTGTGTAAAACGCTTAGTTTCATATTCTTTACCCAAGACGGCCTTTTTGCTGAATTACTTTCAATTTGTTAAAATTTTTTATTATTTTATATTTTAATAAAAAATAAAATTTTTTTCTTCGCTTATTTGATTTACCGCGTTTCATTCGGCCATAGTTCCTAAGAGCATATTTCTATTACGTCATTTTTGAAAACGAACATAGGTACAATTCTGCTGGCATTGACTTTTTAAATAGATATAGCGGTAAATATTCCGTTATACTTATTCGAAGTTTACTCATTTGGAAGAACATTTGTCATTTCAATATTGTGCACCAGTCAGTGAAGTTTATTTGGGTGTTTTTTCAAATGTCACGAAATATAAAACAGTCCACCTTGGAAGAAGTCATACATCACCAAAAAACTGAGCGCGAAATAGCAAATTTGGATAATAAAAGCAAGTCAACAGTTCACGATGTCATTACCAGATACAAACAAAATGGATTCATATTAAATAAACAACGTACTGCCAAAGAAATTATCCACTAGGGATGAGAACTTTATTTGAAGAGAAATAAAGCAAAAACCTTTTACTTCTGCACCCAAACTAGCTGCAATGGTCAAAGAATCCTCTGGTACTGAGGTTAACCCAGAAACTATAAGATTATTGCGAAAACATGACTTTCATGGTCGAGTAGCAAGAAAAAAGCCCCTCATTAGCAAAAAAATGCAACATGATCGACTTGACGAAAATTTATAGATACAAATTTCTCATGTTGGAGTTCGGTAACTATTTACAATAACAACACCTTGATGATTCTAGTATAGATTTTTTAGGTATTATTTACAGACGAGATAAAATTTTATTTACTCGGAGGTGATTGAAGAGGTAAATTGTGACGTAGGCCAAATCACGTGTGTATATCGAAAGACCCGTTGAAGAAGGCATTGCAAGAAGAGTGGAACAAGATTAGTCCCAATGTGTGCAAAAATCTTGTTCAATCAATGCCAAAAAGACTGCAATCTGTCGAAAACCAAAATGGCGGTGCAACAAAATACTAAAATTTATATATTTTTTGGTAACTTTTTAAATATATATATTTTTTATGTCTTGCCCGATTTTAAATGTAAGACGAAAAAGTTGTCCTATCTGAGGTTTTGTTCCATTTGCTTATATTTACTTAATTTTGAATATCTATTTTATGTATTTTTTTTATCAATAGGACTTTTTATGACAACATACAAAAAGTTTCAGTTGAATATCTTTTTTCAATAAAAAAATATTATATTAAGTAGAAATTTCGTTTTGAGTTTGATCGACTTTCAATGTGAAGACTGTACGTACTTTATTAAGATAGCAGGTTTTGGGGGAATGAGTGCTAGCTGCAGAAGCCTTCCATTACAAAGAAAATGAGACTAAGCCCGTGAAGGATTTGATCCTGCGAGCTTCGGAATGTTTATAATTATTAAAACTTCGTCTTCGTATCAAATTCATAAATCCATCTTATAACAAAAATTAACTTAAAGTAAGCTCTAATAAGTAATGAATAGTACACGGCTGATATTTCATTCTCACAATATGTCTCCACGGGCAATTTTTTTTGGCATAACAACTGTCAAATTTCATTGTTTGAATGGTGGGCATTGCTATGTTATATCATCGTCATATTGAAAATGTCGTCAAGCGATCTAGTTCGCTCTGCCAGCGCCCTTGATTCATTAAAATAATTGTTTGATTTATTCGACCAAGAGAGAAAAAGAAAGAAGTCGAGATTTGTGGTGAATCCTTTTTTACAAAGAAGGGATATGCAGTCTCCATACATTTTAGCGTATAAATTAATTTAATATACGTTGTAAAACTAAAATGTTCGGCGATGCTGCCACTCTAGCGTCACGAAGAAATGGAAAATTGCTGTCAAACAAAATGACAACTTATTGCAACACAGCATGTTGACAATTTATGGCTTCAAATATTGCAAGCCATAAATTTCCAACTTGATGCATTTGCTGTCTCCATTGGCAATTTGCTTGAAATTGCCAATTGTTTGCCATCCAAAATTGCCCGTGGAGACGTAGGCTAAATAAAAAAATTTAAGAGTTTTTGTTGAAATATACATATGCATTCTAAAGATATGGCAACATCATCATCCATATGTTTATGTTTTTGACGTTTCTATATCATTGCCATCAAACTGTCATATTTTTGTAATGTCAATGAATGTTCCTTCCGTTTTTGTAAAGCTCAAGAGATAAGACGTTCTTTGCCAATAAAGCTATATTTATTTAATATTATCTAACACATCAAATGTCTTTTTCTATAGGTTATGGACCCAGACTGTCGCATAACTAATAATGTTTAAAAGGTTTAAAGTATTTTTTGTGTTGGACTATTAAAATGGCAACAGACATAAAATTATCGGTGGCAAAACTAAATGCAGAAAACTACTTTACATGGAAGTTTAAATTGGAAATGCTGCTCATCAAGGAAGGGAGCTGGGATGTCTTGACTCAAGCAAAGCCAGTGGAAAATCCACAAAATTGGGTAAAAATGGATAACAATGCTAGAGCTACCATTTCTTTGTCGGTTGAAGATGACCAGTTACACCTCATTAGACCATGTACAACAGCAACTGAAATGTGGATAAGCCTGCAAAATTACCACGAAAGGAAATCCTTAAGCAACAAGGTCAGTGTAATGAGAAACATCTGCAGCTTAAGTTTAAATGAAGATGGTGATGCTCAATTGCACATTGGAGTTATGAGGGACCTGGTTTTAAAATTAAAAAATTTAGCGAAAACTGGAATATTGCCATGCTTTTAAGTAGCCTGCCACAAAGTTTCAACAATTTAATTACAGCCCTGGAATCTCGAACTGAAGATGAGCTTACTATAACGTACGTAGAAGCAAAAATTATTGAGGAGTACACAAGAAGAAAAAATGGTGACAGTGGTGTCTCGCAGTAAGCTATGGTTGCAGCAAAACGTGATTTCAACAGATCGAGCAATAATTTTGAGTGCTTTTTTTAGCCGCAAAAAAGGTCACATAAAAAAGTATTGTGGCAAGTATAAAGACTGGAAGAGGAAGCATAATAGGCAGAAGGCAATTATGGTTTCAAACGAGTTCTGTCTGATAACCACAAATGGGTCTGAAAGCTGGATAATAGACTCAGGTGCATCGTGTCATATCTGTAATGATCGGCAAGTATTTACGGAGCTAAATAAAAAAGTGAAAAAAGAAATAGTTTTGGCAAATGGTCAAAAAATGCTATCATGTGGTGAACGAACTGTAAAAATTAAATTCAAGAAAAGCGAAACAAATTTTAACATCTTAAATCTTTCAAAAGTTTTATACGTTCCCACCATAAGCCTCAACATATTATCCGTAAAACAGCTGACAGAAAATGGCTGTCAATTAATTTTCAAAAAGTGCAGATGCATCGTAAAAAAGAACAACGAAGTTGTTATGTCAGCTGAAATAAAATCTGGTTTGTATTCTTGCGATGAAAAGGAACATCTGAATCTCGTATCATGTAAAAAAAAGTGTATTCATCATTGGCATAAGGTATTGGGTCATCGGCATATGGAAGCTATAAAGGTAATGGAAAAAAGTAATTTGGCCAAAGGTATTCACATTAAAAAATGCAACAAAAATGAGAGCTGTGAAATATGTCCACTTGGTAAGTCTGCACGTTTACCATTTCCAAAAAAGTCAGGATTAACCTCAAAAGCAATATTTGACTTGGTCCATACCGTCCTGTGCGGTCATATGGAGATGCCTACTCCAAGTGAAAATAAGTACATACTTACTTTCATTGACGACTACAGTCGTTATTGCCAAATATATCTTTTAAAGAACAAAACTGATGTATGTGATAAAATTAAAAATTATGTAGCATCTATTTTTAATAATTTTCAGAAAAAGCCAAAGGTATTCCGATCAGACAGAGGCAAGGAGTATGTAAACAAAGACGTAGTGGAATATTTAAATAAATAAGGTATACACATGCAATACACAGCTGGATACAGTCCCGAACAAAATGGCGTAGCAGAACGCAAAAGCCGTTCGCTCATTGAGATGGTCAGACGCATGCTAGCTGAATCAAAGTTACCAAGAGAGTTATGGGGAGAAGCGGTATGTACAGCAAATTATCTTCAAAATCGAATTATTACCAGATTTACAGGAGTTACACCGTACGAGAAAATGTTTGGTAAGATCCTAGATTTGTGTCACGTTCGTTTATTTGGTGAAACAGGTTTTGTACACATCCCAAAAGTAAAGCGGAGAAAGCTGTGTGAAAAGTCAACATAAATGGTTTTTGTCGGATATGACTTAAATTCAAAGGCCTATAGAATGTGTGACAAAGACAGAAAAATTCACATATCCTGTGATGTAACATTTACTGGTAAGCTCACAAACATTGAAGAAGAAGAAATTACTGTCAACTCTAAATTGGATAAAGAAGAGGCTATTGAAGTAGTATTCAAAGAAAGCTGTAATACTGAAGATGCTGATGAAACCGTAAACGAGTCTGAAGAAGAAGAAGAAGAAGAAAAAGAAGACTACAATTCTATTAGCAATCCAGAAAGCGATGAAAATGAAGATTTAAATGGTCTGGAACAAAATGGAAATGTTCATCAAAATGAAACACCTGTAAGGAAATCAGATCGTTTAACAAAAGGTAAAACTCCAAACAGATTTTTATGTACTGCAGTTGAAAATACGCCAGAAAGTTATGAAGAAGCCATTAAAAATAAAGAAAGTGCAAATTGGATAAAAGCTATGAGAAGTGAAATACAGTCGATGAAAAATAGCGATGTGTGGGAGCTTGTGAACAGACCGAAGGGACGTAATGTCATTGGTTCAAGGTGGGTGTTTAAGCAAAAACAAGGCCAAAGTGGTGTAGAGTATAAAGCTAGGCTTGTTG
This sequence comes from Clusia tigrina, assembly GCA_920105625.2. Taxonomy (NCBI): domain Eukaryota; kingdom Metazoa; phylum Arthropoda; class Insecta; order Diptera; family Clusiidae; genus Clusia; species Clusia tigrina. The sequence continues at coordinate 81,655,880 of OV050030.1, read as the reverse complement.
CACAAGGTTTTACGCAACAATACGGAGTTGATTACGAAAACGTTTTTGCACCAGTCGTATCCCATACTACATTGAGTACTTTGTTCGCTATTTGCGGTAAACATAAATATTTGGTTCATCATATAGATTGTAAAACAGCTTTTCTAAACAGTAAATTGTCGGAAGAAATTTACATGGAGCAACCAAAAGGTTTCGAAGAAGGTAAAAATCAAAAAAAGAAATGTCGCTTGAAAAAATCTATATATGGGCTAAAGCAGTCAGCACGATCGTGGAATCAAACCTTACGCAACGTATTGGTCAACTATAAATTTCAACAAAGCAGTGTAGATCCATGCCTTTATATATCTTTAGAAGGGGTAGCAGTTACTTTCATTTTAATTTACGTTGATGACATACTGATTGGTTCCGGTAATGCAGCGGAAATAAATAAAGTAAAAAATATTTTGGGAAATTCGTTCAAAATTCGAGATTTGGGTCCAATTAAAAATTTTCTTGGATTACAAATAGAGCGCTCAACAGAAGGTTTCTATTCTCTTTCGCAATCGCAGTATATTGAAAAGGTTCTATAGGAAACCGGTCTTGAAAATGCAAAACCGTCAGCTGTTCCAATTGAGATGTCGTATGGAAAATCATCAACAACTTTTAATTTGCTAAATAACAACAGGAATTTTCAGAAATTATACATATCACTTAATTCTAGACCTGACATCACAGCAGCAGTCAACATTCTTAGTCAGAAGACAAGCAATCCGAATGAAGAAGATTGGGCAGAGCTCAAAAGAGTTGCAAAATATTTAAAAGGTAGCATTAACATAAAATTAAATATCATTCCAGATGATGAGACAATTTTAACCGGTTATTCGGATGCCAACTGGGGCGAAGACAGAAACAACAGAAAGTCTAATAGCGGTTATATCTTCAAGGTTTATGGCTCTATAATTTCATGGGCTTGCCGTAAACAAACATGTGTGGCTTTGTCTTCAACAGAAGCCGAACTTATCGCGCTTGCTGAATCCGCTAAGGAAGCTTTATGGTTAAAGCAAATTCTTCAGGATTTTGGAGAAAATGTCACTGGTCCAATTATCATAAATGAGGACAACCAAAGTTTTATCAAAATTGTCGAGGATTTTAAATTAAATAATAGGACGAAGCACATCGACATAAAATACTATTTCATCCAGAATTACATCTCCAAAGGCATCATTAAATGCAAATATTTACCAACGGATCAAATGGAAGCAGATCTTTTAACAAAACCGCTTCCAGCATTAAAAATCAAAAATATTCGAGAGAAGTTAAAACTTTACGGCAATTTAGAATGAGAAGGGGTGTTGAAATATCATTTACATATGCATTCTAAAGATATGGCAACATCATCATTCATATGTTTATGTTTTTGACGTTTCTATATCATTGCCATCAAACTGTCATATTTTTGTAATGTCAATTTTATGTTCCTTCCTTTTTTGTAAAGCTCAAGAGATAAGACGTTCTTTGCCAATAAAGCTATATTTATTTAATATTATCTAACACATCAAAAGTCTTTTTCTCTAGTTTTGTTTTACTAAACAGACATTTTAAAAATGTAAATATTTAGTCGATTTGGGTGATTAGTTTTCTTCCCCTTTTCGTAAAATAAGTAGTTAGTGTAGTATTAATTTCTGTATATTTGTTTTCAATAGATTATATATTCAATCTTGGATTGTGTGGCGAACTGATATTTTCATTACAAATATTATTACCATTAGTTTTTTGTTTCGGTTTTAAAACGTGCTGTCTATTCCTTCTATAGATTGTTCCTTCAGAATCTAGAATCATATATGACGTCGATTTACTACACCGCTTGACTATCGTTCCTGAATACCATACAGATCTTGGAATTCTTTTAAAGAAAATATTTCCTCTTCCGGTTTTAGCTTTTGTGCAATTTTGGTGTAATTTTGACATTTCTCGTTTTGTTTGTTAATTTGTTATTCATATTTATGTGTTTTAACTAATTTCGATTTTAAGTGGTTTTTTTATTTAAACGTTATACTTATACGTTCATATACAGCGTTTATAATATTGCAACTAATTTATACATTCAAAAACTAACGAGCAATTTAAATTTATTTATTATATTCTGCTGGATAATCACACCGCGTTGGTGCTACTAGTTTGTGAGGTCTCTGGGCTTCGTTTTCTTAAGACGTCGTTCCGTTTTGTTTAGTTCGGAGAGTTTCGATGCCTCTTCGTTTATGTGGTGTTGAAGTCATTCGTAATATAAGATTGCGACTTTAGTAATTTCGCTGTGTACCATCTTCACGCCAAGATTTCTGTGGAGGACTGACATTCGTACGTACCAGGGTGCATTGACTATGTTCCGTAGAACTTTGTTTTGAAATTTTTGTATTACTTTAACAACGTTGAATACCGTAACTCCATACAGGTTTCAAGATTTGACTATATAACACAAGCTTGTTATATGTAGGCAGCGTAGATGATCTGCCAATTAACCAGTACATTTTTTTATACTTTATTTCGAGTTCTTCTCTTTTCTTTTTCATATGTGCACACCATCGGAGCTTTATGTCTAGTGTCATACCCAAATACTTAGCGTTATTTGAGTATGGTACTTCTATTCCGTCTATATATAGCGGGTTATGTTTTATTCGAAAAGTCGATGTGGACCGATTTTGTGCAATTTATTTTAATACGCCATTTCTTTGTCCAATTAAATATTGAATTTACGGCACGTTGGAGTTTCTCTACTGAGGTTTCCTCTGGTCCACCAGTAGCTATGATTGCCGTATCGTCAGCGAATGTTGCGGTAATATGGTTTAGTTCGATCGGTAAATCGCTTGTGAATAGGAGATAGAGTACGGGCCCTAGGATGCTGCCTTGAGGAACATCTGCCTTAACTTCGCGGAGCCCAGAATAGGCATCATCTTGCTTAATTCTGAAGTGTCTTTTTTGAAGGTATGATTCGATAATTTCACAATATTCGGCAGGTAGAATCAATTGCAGTTTATGGAGCAGACCTTTATGCCAAACTTTGTCGAATGCCTGCGCTACATCTAGAAATACCGTAGAACAGACTTTTTTCTCTTCAAATGAGTTTTCAATAGCTTCGACGATCCTGTGAACTTGATCTATAGTGGAATTTTGTCTTCTGAAACCAAATTTGTGGCTTGGTGTGAGTTTCTTTTCTTCAATATTTGGCAGGAGTTTATTGTGTAGCAGCTTCTCAAAGACTTTCGATAGTATCGGTGACAGAGAGATTGGTATATATGATGACACTTCTTGTGGTACTTTGCCTGGTATGGGAAGCATTATTACTTCGGCCACTTTCCAGATGTTTGGGACATGTCGAAGTTTAAATGTGGCGTTATATAAAGTTGAAAGATTTTCAATACGCATCTGTGGCAGCTGTTTCAAAATATCTGCTGCTATCAGATCAAAACCTGGACTTTTTTTCCAATCTAGGTTTTTTATCTCACATTCTACTTCGGAAGGAGTACACCGCAGAGTGCATGGCTTATTCTCATAGTTGATGTTGTAATTCGTATCAATTTCTTCGCCATCATTTGTCCTAAAGGTTTTCATAAGGTGGTCTGCAAAAGCGTGAGCCTTTTCAATGTTGCTTTTGGCCCAGCCATCATTAGCCATTTTAATTGGAGGAATCGGTAATGTTTTAATGGTTGATGGCCATTTCGTTCTAAGTCTATTATTTTTTTGGAATAACCCATCAACTTCAACTATTTCATCCTTAATGTTATAATAGGGCAACAATCTTTGATCAATTGAGTTCATGTTACTGGGCTACTGTTTTTTAGATTTTTGTAAAATTTTTTGAAAACTATCATCCTTAATATAATTATTTCATTTTTTGGCAAAGGAAACTGAGAAATAATAAAATTACAAGGCAAATATCTTTATCTATTTCGAGCAGTGCTTTTCCTTTAAGTGTAGCTCTGGATACAGTATCTGCAATATTCAAATACCTGCCAGGCTTGTAAATAACAATTAAGTTAATCTTAGTATAAATATCTGTAGACGGGATGGAATTTGGCTTATTGAAAAGAGATACTAGAGTTTTATGATCTACAAGGACATTTAATCTGTAAATATATTGATGAAAACGTGTGTACCCAATAAGAATCACAAGTAGTTCTTTTTCAATTTGGGATTAGTTTATCTGTGCATCTGTTAAAGATGCGAAATCATAGGCTATTGGATTTTTGTTATGCATGATGGTGGTACCACCTGCGTATTTGGATGCATCAACTGCCGTAACTAACTGCTTTTTTGGGTTAAAATACGTTAATACTGGCACTTTAGTAATTTCTCTTTTTCAGTTCTCGAACTCTTCCTTTAGTCTTTTTTCCAATGCCATATTATCTCACTTTTTAGCAGCTCACGAGGTCGTTGTGTCGGCAGTTACTCAAGAGGACTAACATGTATTTGATTGCATGCCGTAATTGAGTTCTGTCGGAAGTTGGGTCTATCACCTTCACGGGGTAATGGCTGGTAACAATTGTGCACTGGGTGTGATATGCGATCCATACCTGACAATGGATCCCGCAGCGTATCCAGTGTACGGTTGGCTAAGATAGGTCGGGCGGAGGGAGTAAACCCTGGTAAAAAATCCTCCCTAACTAAAGGTGTTATGCGACCCGTGCCTATTGGTTGGTTTGCAGCCAGGGGGTAATACCGGCTGTATTCCTACGGAGCTACCTCGATACCGGGTCACCTCGAGGTATATTCACGACTTTGCCGTGGTATGGGGCGCTGCCACGGTCGACTACTATGCATCCCCTTAAAAATTGAAGATCACCATGTCTGCGACTGTGAACGGTGATCGTAGGAACAAGATGGATCACGAAAAACAAACAAACACAATTTCTTTGGACAAGCAGTCCCTAAATTCTATTGCCTCAATTTCTGAATCTCGCTCAGGTCAGAAAAAAATTCGTACGGCGGAAGCTGGGGCTGCAGAACCTAGTGGAAGTAGCGGTACTAATAAGCCAAGTACGGCTGGCCTCTCTCGTACGGCGGAAGCTGGCACCGGGGACAAACCTGGTTCCAGTGGAAGTAGCAGTACAAAGAAAGAGAAAGAGTCCACATTTCATAGGGCGGATACCAGGATTGGCCCTGCTAGAGGTGACGGTACATACAAGTCTAAAACGACTAAGGTCTCCTCGGTGGTAAAGCCTACACGGCATAACTACAAGGAGAGACGCGCTGCCTTGAAGTTGCTGGAGCGAGTCAGAAGTATCCAGGAGGGCGAGAGGTCAGAAAAACAAAAGTCCTCCATTTGCTGGGCAAAAAGGGTTACGGAGGGACTATCAGAGTTTCCGAAACCGAGCCCGCCGCCAAAACGTCAGCTGTCGGACGACCCGCCCAGAATCTCCAGCAGCATCAAGAGACCAAGACGTCATGAGACTACTCTCGCAGCAAAGAACTTCAGCGAAGCTGTGCGAGGTCAACAACTATGGGCCGTTGTGGACAGAAACAATATTGATAGCACAACTTCTGTTGAGAACTGGAAGAAAATAGAAGCCAGCTCTCTAGCACTTTCTTCCAGATTTTAAAGGAAAATCCTGGTCCAGCTCCTTTTTGTCGCGATTGTGGATGGCATCAGAACCACGTGAAGCTCATCGCATGTGCCGATCAGAGATCAACTGATCTGTACAAAATAGCCATCTCCAGAATCGGTGAAGTTTAGTCTGGGTCGAGATAATCTCGAGGGAGGATATCCCGAACCTGCCAAGAGTGAGGGCCTGGACACCAGCCGAACCATCTGACCCTAAAATGGTTCTGGAGATGTTACGGGTATGTAATCCGGATCCCCCGACATCATCGTGGAAGGTCATGAAACTGCACGGACTCGTTGGTATCTTTTTCGCGATCCGATGGTGTCGTGAGCTATAGATTCTCCTGCACTACACTAAGGGTCTACAAAAAGAACCTGAACGTCTCCAATGTAATGTTGGAGTTGTGGTAGATCCTGACGCCTCATCTCAGCTGGAAGAAGAGGCCACCACCATTTCTGCTGGTGGAAATGGAACGTCGGTGGTGGAACCTGGCTCTGGCAAAGAGATGGCGCTAAGCAGGGCATCATCTGATGGCATTGTATGTTCCTTATTGTATAGGGTGGCGCAAACCACTCTGACTGACGAGGAGGCTACTGGCATTGGGCGAAGAAGATGCTGATAAGACGGTGGTGGAGTTGGAGACCAGTAACCATGATGTTACGGGTACTTCAGATTAATCTACACCACTCAAAGTTGCGTCCGCCAACCTTATACTACAGATGTCAAAGGACAGTTACCATATTGTCCTGATTCAAGAATAATGGGTTCATGGGTTTGTGTGTGGACTAGGGACTCCAAAATACAATCTGATGTATACACGCAATACAGGTAAACCTAGAACATGTGTACTAATACGTAGAGGGATAAATGCTTTTATGCTCTCTAATTACAACGATGCCGATCAAACGATTATCAGCCTGGAGTCGGGTGACGAGCGGATATGGCTATTGTCATGCTACCTGGCCCACGATCACGAACAGCTACCAAGATCAATTTTTAAGGATCTGGAAAGGTATTAAACCTACATTTGTCATAAGCAATAGGCAGGAGGTAATAGACGCCACCTTTGCCTCTGACTCTGTTGTAGGAAGAATATGGGAGTGGGTGGTGTTAGAAGAACACTCCTTCTCTGAGCATATATACATCTCGTTTGAGATTAAGAAAACTCTACCTAAATCTAAGCCTGGTAGAAATATCAGGAAAACAGACTGGGATAAATATGTAGATCTAGTTGGGAATACCTTAAATACCTGTACATCTAGCGAACCAAGAAGCATAAAAGGGACAGAGGAAATATTAGGCTCGGTTACTGCGAGCCTGAACACGGCCTTTGCAGAAGCCTGTCCACTAAGAAATTTGAGGGAAAAGCCGAAACTTCGGTGGTGGACGGAAGAGCTAAGCAACCTTCGGATAGGACAGCTTTTAATGAGGCGAAGTATACACGTCTTGAAAATGACTAGAGAGCGTATAGAGAGGCTCTTTAGGTCTTTAAGAAGAAGGTTAGAACTGCTCAAAGGCAATCTTGGAAATCTTTTTGTGAAGAAGTAGAGAGAGCGACTGAGGCTTCTAGACTTCGGAAAATATTGGCGGGAAGTTCTCAGAACTGGGAGCATTTACAGAAGGTGGATGACACATTCACTACAACTAGTAAGGAGTCTCTAGTGCTCAGATATTATAGGGCACGAGAGGGAAGATACCTCAAATAGTCGGGAAGTTTGGATAGACGCTTTATCTGAGGATCGACCCTTATGGGCTATTGAAAGTTTTAAGCCTTTTAAGTCCCCTGGTCCTGATGGTATTTATCCAGTGGAATTACATAAAACCGCTGGATACCTGAAAGGCTGGCTGTTAGCAATCTTTGAAGAATGCTTTAAGTTTGTTTAAGAGTGGTCTTTATTCCGAAAGCTGAAAAAAGCTCACATACTCATCCAAGGGACTTAAGACCGATATATCTCTCTTCTTTTCTTTTGAAGGCTTTAAAGAAAGTGATAGAAATCCACTTAAGCATAACTTTAGACAAGAATCTAATCTCATCGGATCAACATGCCTATACAAAGGGGAAAACTGTAGAGACAGCTCTAAATAACCTTATTTCCATTGCAGAAGGATTATTGCACAAGCAGGAATTTACCCTGGCTGCCTTTCTTAATATTGAGGGGGCCTTTAATAATGTCAAAGGGGAGGCCATCACTGCATCACTTACTGAACTTGGTGTGGAAACGGGCCTGGTAGGCCTCATTGGTAAAATGCTGACTAGCAGAATCATTGAGGCGAATCTAGGAGAATCGGTCCTACGTAAGTTGGTGAGCAGGGGTACACCTCAGGGAGGTGTCCTCTCACCGTTTCTATGGAACACAGTTGTCAACAAACTCCTGTTAAGATTAGAGGCGGTGGGATGTAAGGTGGTGGCTTATGCCGATGATGTTGTCATTGTTGTCTCTGGAAAATTCACACCTACACTCAGAGATTTATTGCAAAATGCTCTAGATAATCTTTCAAAGTGGGCGGAGGACTGTGGTCTTGGAGTAAATCCGGATAGGACTAAGGTAATTCTGTTTACTAGGAAACATAAAATCCTTCAATTAGACCCAATTACTTTTAAGGGAAAAGCTCTAGGGATTTGAGAAAAGACGAAATATTTGGGTCTTATAATCGATAGAAAGCTTACTTTGAAGTCAAACACTATAGAAAGAGCTAGGAAAGCTGGGGTGGCTTTTTATGCCAGCAAAAGAGCTATAGATAAAAGCAGGGGAATTAAGCCCAGGGTAGCTCACTGGCTTTACACTGCGGTTGTCAGGCCCATTCTCCTACATGGAAATGTAGTCTGGTGGACTGCAATGCAGAAAAGAACCTACCACGAAACACTCGGTAAGGCACATTGTTCAGCAGAATTAGCAATAAGTGGCACCATGAAAACGGCGCCAACCATGGCATTGGATATCATACTACATCTGTCACCCTTAGATCTCTTCTGCAAATATTTAGCGGCATGCTCCGCCATTCGGCTCAAGGCGAGCTCACAATGGAAAGCTGTACCGTATGGATATGCGACCATATTAGAATCCTACACGGACATACCCTGTGATATTGATTACCTTCTTTCTTCCCTCTGTTTCGAAAGGAATTTTTGCGCTAGAATTCTTTCCAGAGAGGACTGGCTCGAGGGGGTTCCATTACCAGATACTCCCATATATACACAGACGGATCAAAAATGAATACCGGTGTAGGATCAGGAGTGAATCCATCACACTAATGGATCACTGCAGAGTTTTTCAAGCGAAAATAACCGCTATTCACGAAGCCTTGAATTGGCTGAGGATAAATGAAGTAACAGTCAAGGATATCTGCATTTTATCGGACAGCCAAGCTGCACTAAGGGCTTTGAATGTATTCCAAATAACTTCGAGGAGTGTCTTAGACTGTGGCCGATCTCTAAATGAGATGGATAAAAAATTCCATATCCATTTGTGCTGGGTACCAGGGAACTGAAAGGCTGATCAGCTTGCGAGAGATGGCACTTGTATGCTAAATGTCGTTAGGAATATGGGTGTACCTCTCGCGACTTGTGAGCTTCTCATAAGAGAGACACTAATGAATTCTACCAATCAAAGGTGGATCTGTGCCACTACCTGTGAAATCTCCAGGCAAACATGGCGGAGGCTAAATCGGCGTCTGTTTTGGATATCATTAGACTCAATAGACTACAAATTAGGACTTTAATAGCAGCCCTCACGGGACAGTGTCTAATAGGAAACCATGCAAGAAGAATGGGAGTTTATACTCATGAATTCTGCCGCAGCTGCAGGAACGAGAAGGAACTGGAACCGATCCAGCATCTCTTCTGTACATGTCCAGATTTGCCAGAGGGAGCCTTTGCTAGGATCCCACTTCTTAACAAGTATAGATGGTCTATGCAAGTCAGGTGTTAACAACCTTCTTCGCTTTGTAAAATGCTCAGGGTGGTTCAATCTGGAGGGGGAAGCGTAGCCATGCCTCGCATCCGCGGCTCACAGCGGACCCAACTGGTGGTCTAAGTGGCATCACTGGTTGTTGGTGATGCGGCTGCCCTACCTACCTACCTACCTACCTAGTAGCTCACGAGGGTGTTTCGTTTTTGACGACAAATTGCTAATAAAAGATCCAAGATAGCTAACCAGGCCCACAAAACGTGGTAAATCTTTAACATTAGTCGGAACAGACATCTCAACAATAGATTTAATTTGCTTAATATCTGGTCTCATCCCTATTTCACCGAACAGAAGTACTATAATTTTAATTTCTGTTTTCAAAATGACTGACTTCTTTTCGTTAAGTTTTAGCCTGACACTCTGCACGCTTTCCAATACTTTGTGCAAAATAACATTATGGTTTTTAACATCTGGTGCAGGATTACAAAAGTCATTTATATGAATGATCAGCCCTTCAATGTCACCAAAAAGTCTGACCATTTCTGAGTGAAATATTTTCGGTGCCGCATTGACACCAATGAGCAAACGTAGAAACCGATACCGACCCACAGGTGTATTGAATGTACACAATTACGACGACTCAGTGTCTAAGGGTATTATCCAAACTCCTCAGTTGGCATCCAACGAGCTGAAGACTCTTGACCCACTTATGCGAGGTTTGGAAAAACATACCTCGGTCTTACTATTCTACTATACTTTATTCAAATATTTTGGCTCCAAAGAAATTCTTCGACTTCCATTAGGTTTGGTAACCAACACTATGGAGTTAATCCATTCTGTTGTTTCCTTTACTGGTGTTATAACGTTTAAATTCACCATTCTGTTCAATTAATCTTTAAGTGGTTCAAGAAAATCAAAAGGAACTCTACGTGGTCCCTCTACTCCTGGCTGACTATTGTCTCTTAATTGTAGATGAAACTCATATTTCAACTAGCCTAATACCACAAAAACCTCTACATATTTGTCTAACATTTTCACACATCTAACTGTATTCAACCTACGTGAAGAGCAGTTACTTGTCGGGGTGCGAAGGCTTAACTGATTACAATGACGCAATGTGTTAAGATCGCGGAGTTTCGGCTCATATGGGATTACCCTAGCCGGACTGACTACTGTGGAGTAGTCGAACCAAGAACTTTCTCCCTCCAAATCCAGGGTGTTCTTGGGATCGTGCCCATTGGATGTTGTTCTGCAGCCAGGAGGTTAAATAGACTGTATCCTAACGGAGCTCCCCTTCCGGAACCAGTATGAACAAAAACCTTTAAAAAAATTGACGTGCGGTCTCTAAACGCTAATTCGGATGGGCATCCAAAATCCTCCGCACACTCTGCGGCGGCTATTGTAGCTAAGGACGACGAGCTTGGCACAAGCAATGCCACGTGCTGCGTTAGTGTTGGGAGCCTAAGAACCAAAAAGTTCAACAAGGAAAAAAGGGCTGCTCTCCGGACGGTGAAACGCTTGTCACCAATCCCAGAGGACGGTGAAGCAGAAGGCTTCCCTCGAGTGGGCGACGAAAGTCGTGAAGGAGTCTCAAGCTCCAACACAGCAGGCTTCAAAACGTCAGCGGTCGCTAGAAGAGACCACCCAACCGGACCTAAAAAAATTTAAAAACGCGGTGCTGTCACCACAAAGTCCTTCAGCGAAGTGCTGAAAGGACACCAGGTCATGGCGGTCATAGACCGTAATGACCCGGATGGCAGTATCTCTCCTGAGTGCTGGAAAAAGGTAGAAGTCAGCCTTTCAAGGCTCTACTTCCAGCCAGGCGCAAGTCTCGAAGTCGTACCTAGGGAGCTGATCTCTAGTAGACCTAGAGCGCGCGAGTTACGTCCGCATACCCTACATATATAAATACATATATCCATACATATATACAAATTCACATCCTCTATGCAATAGCGTTATCGCTTAGTTTTTGTTATTGCATAGCAGATGGTGGCAAATTCAGTTAAGGCTCCAAATGCAAAAATGTGCTTAGTAGCATAATTTGCACTTCAAGGCCAACTGAATTTGAACAGTGAAGTAGAATAGAAAAATACTTTGAAGTCAGTCTTAAGATTCATTGCAAGCGAATAAAGTCATTTTTAAGCATAAGCTTAATTTGTTTTACTCAGCTTATAACTGGCGCAGTTGGAAAAAGCGGCCAAAGCTTTAGCTAAAAAAATAACAAGTCTAAAGATTTGTGAAATATTGAAAATTTACAAAAAGGAAAAGAAAAACTAATTATAATATAAATTGAAAAGCAAAAGTTAACTTTTAAGCATATTTTGTGCAACGTTAATATTTAAGCGATAACGATATAAGTGAAAGTAATTTACAAAAAGGAAAAAGTGTTAAGTGAAGAAATTAAAAACAATTTATGAACTAGAAAAACAAAAGAAAAAAAAGAACAATTTGTGAAATAGCGAAAATATGAAAGACAGTTAGCAAAAAGCATTCGATAAGAACAGGAAAGTCAATATGGAGCAAATCAATAAGGAAACGAGGACAACAGCTGCAACAACAAAATGAACAGCTGCAACAACAATATCAACAACTGCTACAACAACAAAAGGAACAGCTGCAACTGCGACATCAATATCAACGAAATGAATCACAAAATGAATTTTTTCTGCGACCAGTTTAGACGACTAAGACCTTTCGAAGACAACAAAAACTATGGTTACTTGTCTTTTATAAAATCAGTGGAGAACACTTTGGAATTGTGTGGAGCTAGTGCACAAACTTTACAATTATGGCATGCAGATTATTATTAACGAAAAAATTCGTGGGGAAGCAGCAAGATGTATTCGTGAACTCGGTGATTTTCCAAAATGGGAGGATATTAAGCTGAAACTTAGACAGCGCTTCAAGCCCAACAAAACATATGGAGAACTCTTCAATAAGTGTCGTATCATGAGGGTGAATAATTTAAGTGAATTATTTGAATTAACTTTTGAAATTAAGTACGAGTTAAATGAACTATACGATTTTGACGAAAGAAAACCTGATCTATATAGGGCCGAAAACGTAGATAGAGATTTAGTAGAAAACATTTTAGAGAAAATTGATGGAACCGTAAGGGCCCACGTTGATAGTGATAAAACATTGGATGAAATTTATAAAAGATATGATAGATTAAAGTTGTTAACAGATCCTAGATGCATTGCCTATGGTCATAAAAAACATTTCAAGCCACCAATAATTCCACAAAGAAAAGAAGATAATTTTGGTCCTCCTGATCGAAATGGTAGAGAACAATTTTTGAGAAGAAATCTCAATCAAAACTCTAACGGTACTAGGCCATATTCGTCTAATAATAAAGTCAATTCGGAACTTTTAGAAATAAATTTCAATCAAAACTTTAACGGTACTAGATCGTATTCAGTTGATAATAGAAATAATTCAGAGTTTAATCAAAACCGTAATGGTACTCGACCGTATTCAGCTAATAATAATAATAACTATTCAGAGTACCGAAATCAGAACCAACTATATCAGAATAGGGTTAATTCGGCTCAAACTCGCAATTCACACATGAGTGTTTATACACAAAACTCTAGACGAAGCCAATTCCAACCGATGGAAGTTGAAAATTTCGAAGAAGATGTAAATTTTACCAACGAGCCTCGGAACCCACATTGCCCTTAATTAAATTAAGTATAGAAGATAACACTTTTAACGCGTTAATAGATACTGGCTCAAGTATAATAATTCCAAATGTAGCAAGAAAATATCAACCTTTTTCATGGGTAAAACTAAAGTTTTTTTCAACCATAAATGGTGTAAGCTAAATTACTGAAAGGGTAGTCACTCCAATACCAAAAGAATTTTGTGCTCATGGTACTATTTCTTGGAATGAAGCCCATCTACCTAACAGGAAGTATGATGCCATTATTGGACAGAATATTTTAATTAAATTTGATGCGATAATTGATTTAGATGAAAAATATATAAAAATGAAAGGTTGTAAAATTTGGTTTACTAACACAAATCTTCCAAACAGTACCAATGATGCGTGTTCACTTGAACCTATTCAAAATGATTTTTTACGAAAAATGAATTAACACCATCTTAATAGTGAGGAGAGGAAAAAAGTTCATGAATTATTGACCCAATTTGAAGATATATTTTTTTTGGAAGGAGATACACTAACCTTTACTCACAGCATTCAACATGAAATAGTCACAGAAACAGATAGACCTATATACGCAAAATTTATAGGTACCCTAAGGTACATGAACAGGAAATAGAAAGGCAATTAAATGAAATGCTCCAACAAGGTATAGTAACTGAAAGTAACTCGCCATACAATAGTCCTTTGTGGATAGTCCCCAAAAAGTCAGACAGTTCTGGGAATAAGAAGTGGAGAATTGTTGTGGATTATAGGAAGCTGAATGAATGTACTGTTAGCAATAAGTATCCAATTCCCAATATATTCAATATATTGGATAAATTGGGGAAAGCTCAGTATTTCTCCACAGTCTATTTGGCCAAAGGGATTCACCATTGCCATTCGGCCTCAAAAACTCTCCCGCAACTTTCCAGAGGTTGATGAATTCAAAAGCAATATATCAATAAAACAACTGTATACCTAGGTCATATCTTAAACTGAATACCTAGGTCATATCTTAACACAAAACGGCATAAAGCCGAATCCAACAAAGATCGAAGCTATCAAAAACTTGTGCCAGCCCAAGACACAAAAACAAATTAAGTCATTTTTAGCAGCAACTGGTTTCTATCGTAAATTTATCAGGGACTATGCAAAAATTGCATATCCTATGGTTAAATATCTAAAAAAGAACTCGAAAATTAATACCAGCGACCCAAATTATATAGCTTCTTTTGAAAAGTTAAAGGAAATTATTACAAATTATCCAATTCTGCACTATCCAAACTTCAATAAAAAATTTAAGCTAATAACAGACGCTAGCAATTTTGCTTTGGAGCTGTTCTAACACAAGACGGACATCCGATATGTTTCGTTTCTCGTACTCTAAATGATCATGAGAAAAGCTACTCTACTGTTGAAAAGGAGTTATTAGCAATTATTTGGGGTTGTAAGTATTTCAGACCATATCTACGAGGGCGGATTGATATTGAAGCTACCTAAGTAGGAAAAAAACATTTTTTTTTTTTCAAAAACCATTTATTTCTCAACATAGTCTCCTTTTACTTCGACACACTTAGTAAGACGATATTCCAACTTTTTTATACCATCTGAATAATACGATTTCGGGAACCCCTCAAAATACGCGTTAGTTTCGGTAATCACTTCTTCGTTTGAGATGAATCTTTTTCCTGCGAGCCATTTTTTCAAGTTTGGAAACAGGAAAAAGTCACTAGGAGCTAAATCTGGACTATAAGGTGGATGATTAACCAATTCGAAGTGTATTTCACGTAATTTTAGCATCGTATCTAATGCTGTGTGAACCGGTGCGTTGTCTTGAAGAAAGAACATTTTTTTCTTCTTTAAATGTGGTCGTTTTTCCTTGATTGCATCAATCAAATAAATTTAAATTGCTCGTTAGTTTTTGAATGTATAAATTAGTTGCAATATTATAAACGCTGTATATGAACGTATAAGTATAACGTTTAAATAAAAAAACCACTTAAAATCGAAATTAGTTAAAACACATAAATATGAATAACAAATTAACAAACAAAACGAGAAATGTCAAAATTACACCAAAATTGCACAAAAGCTAAAACCGGAAGAGGAAATATTTTCTTTAAAAGAATTCCAAGATCTGTATGGTATTCAGGAACGATAGTCAAGCGGTGTAGTAAATCGACGTCATATATGATTCTAGATTCTGAAGGAACAATCTATAGAAGGAATAGACAGCACGTTTTAAAACCGAAACAAAAAACTAATGGTAATAATATTTGTAATGAAAATATCAGTTCGCCACACAATCCAAGATTGAATATATAATCTATTGAAAACAAATATACAGAAATTAATACTACACTAACTACTTATTTTACGAAAAGGGGAAGAAAACTAATCACCCAAATCGACTAAATATTTACATTTTTAAAATGTCTGTTTAGTAAAACAAAACTAGAGAAAAAGACTTTTGATGTGTTAGATAATATTAAATAAATATAGCTTTATTGGCAAAGAACGTCTTATCTCTTGAGCTTTACAAAAAAGGAAGGAACATAAAATTGACATTACAAAAATATGACAGTTTGATGGCAATGATATAGAAACGTCAAAAACATAAACATATGAATGATGATGTTGCCATATCTTTAGAATGCATATGTAAATGATATTTCAACACCCCTTCTCATTCTAAATTGCCGTAAAGTTTTAACTTCTCTCGAATGTTTTTGATTTTTAATGCTGGAAGCGGTTTTGTTAAAAGATCTGCTTCCATTTGATCCGTTGGTAAATATTTGCATTTAATGATGCCTTTGGAGATGTAATTCTGGATGAAATAGTATTTTATGTCGATGTGCTTCGTCCTATTATTTAATTTAAAATCCTCGACAATTTTGATAAAACTTTGGTTGTCCTCATTTATGATAATTGGACCAGTGACATTTTCTCCAAAATCCTGAAGAATTTGCTTTAACCATAAAGCTTCCTTAGCGGATTCAGCAAGCGCGATAAGTTCGGCTTCTGTTGAAGACAAAGCCACACATGTTTGTTTACGGCAAGCCCATGAAATTATAGAGCCATAAACCTTGAAGATATAACCGCTATTAGACTTTCTGTTGTTTCTGTCTTTGCCCCAGTTGGCATCCGAATAACCGGTTAAAATTGTCTCATCATCTGGAATGATATTTAATTTTATGTTAATGCTACCTTTTAAATATTTTGCAACTCTTTTGAGCTCTGCCCAATCTTCTTCATTCGGATTGCTTGTCTTCTGACTAAGAATGTTGACTGCTGCTGTGATGTCAGGTCTAGAATTAAGTGATATGTATAATTTCTGAAAATTCCTGTTGTTATTTAGCAAATTAAAAGTTGTTGATGATTTTCCATACGACATCTCAATTGGAACAGCTGACGGTTTTGCATTTTCAAGACCGGTTTCCTATAGAACCTTTTCAATATACTGCGATTGCGAAAGAGAATAGAAACCTTCTGTTGAGCGCTCTATTTGTAATCCAAGAAAATTTTTAATTGGACCCAAATCTCGAATTTTGAACGAATTTCCCAAAATATTTTTTACTTTATTTATTTCCGCTGCATTACCGGAACCAATCAGTATGTCATCAACGTAAATTAAAATGAAAGTAACTGCTACCCCTTCTAAAGATATATAAAGGCATGGATCTACACTGCTTTGTTGAAATTTATAGTTGACCAATACGTTGCGTAAGGTTTGATTCCACGATCGTGCTGACTGCTTTAGCCCATATATAGATTTTTTCAAGCGACATTTCTTTTTTTGATTTTTACCTTCTTCGAAACCTTTTGGTTGCTCCATGTAAATTTCTTCCGACAATTTACTGTTTAGAAAAGCTGTTTTACAATCTATATGATGAACCAAATATTTATGTTTACCGCAAATAGCGAACAAAGTACTCAATGTAGTATGGGATACGACTGGTGCAAAAACGTTTTCGTAATCAACTCCGTATTGTTGCGTAAAACCTTGTGCAACAAGCCTAGCTTTATACTCTACACCACTTTGGCCTTGTTTTTGCTTAAACACCCACCTTGAACCAATGACATTACGTCCCTTCGGTCTGTTCACAAGCTCCCACACATCGCTATTTTTCATCGACTGTATTTCACTTCTCATAGCTTTTATCCAATTTGCACTTTCTTTATTTTTAATGGCTTCTTCATAACTTTCTGGCGTATTTTCAACTGCAGTACATAAAAATCTGTTTGGAGTTTTACCTTTTGTTAAACGATCTGATTTCCTTACAGGTGTTTCATTTTGATGAACATTTCCATTTTGTTCCAGACCATTTAAATCTTCATTTTCATCGCTTTCTGGATTGCTAATAGAATTGTAGTCTTCTTTTTCTTCTTCTTCTTCTTCTTCAGACTCGTTTACGGTTTCATCAGCATCTTCAGTATTACAGCTTTCTTTGAATACTACTTCAATAGCCTCTTCTTTATCCAATTTAGAGTTGACAGTAATTTCTTCTTCTTCAATGTTTGTGAGCTTACCAGTAAATGTTACATCACAGGATATGTGAATTTTTCTGTCTTTGTCACACATTCTATAGGCCTTTGAATTTAAGTCATATCCGACAAAAACCATTTATGTTGACTTTTCACACAGCTTTCTCCGCTTTACTTTTGGGATGTGTACAAAACCTGTTTCACCAAATAAACGAACGTGACACAAATCTAGGATCTTACCAAACATTTTCTCGTACGGTGTAACTCCTGTAAATCTGGTAATAATTCGATTTTGAAGATAATTTGCTGTACATACCGCTTCTCCCCATAACTCTCTTGGTAACTTTGATTCAGCTAGCATGCGTCTGACCATCTCAATGAGCGAACGGCTTTTGCGTTCTGCTACGCCATTTTGTTCGGGACTGTATCCAGCTGTGTATTGCATGTGTATACCTTATTTATTTAAATATTCCACTACGTCTTTGTTTACATACTCCTTGCCTCTGTCTGATCGGAATACCTTTGGCTTTTTCTGAAAATTATTAAAAATAGATGCTACATAATTTTTAATTTTATCACATACATCAGTTTTGTTCTTTAAAAGATATATTTGGCAATAACGACTGTAGTCGTCAATGAAAGTAAGTATGTACTTATTTTCACTTGGAGTAGGCATCTCCATATGACCGCACAGGACGGTATGGACCAAGTCAAATATTGCTTTTGAGGTTAATCCTGACTTTTTTGGAAATGGTAAACGTGCAGACTTACCAAGTGGACATATTTCACAGCTCTCATTTTTGTTGCATTTTTTAATGTGAATACCTTTGGCCAAATTACTTTTTTCCATTACCTTTATAGCTTCCATATGCCGATGACCCAATACCTTATGCCAATGATGAATACACTTTTTTTTACATGATACGAGATTCAGATGTTCCTTTTCATCGCAAGAATACAAACCAGATTTTATTTCAGCTGACATAACAACTTCGTTGTTCTTTTTTACGATGCATCTGCACTTTTTGAAAAATAATTGACAGCCATATTCTGTCAGCTGTTTTACGGATAATATGTTGAGGCTTATGGTGGGAACGTATAAAACTTTTGAAAGATTTAAGATGTTAAAATTTGTTTCGCTTTTCTTGAATTTAATTTTTACAGTTTGTTCACCACATGATAGCATGTTTTGACCATTTGCCAAAACTATTTCTTTTTTCACTTTTTTATTTAGCTCCGTAAATACTTGCCGATCATTACAGATATGACACGATGCACCTGAGTCTATTATCCAGCTTTCAGACCCATTTGTGGTTATCAGACAGAACTCGTTTGAAACCATAATTGCCTTCTGCCTATCATGCTTCCTCTTCCAGTCTTTATACTTGCCACAATACTTTTTTATGTGACCTTTTCTGCGGCTAAAAAAAGCACTCAAAATTATTGCTCGATCTGTTGAAATCACGTTTTGCTGCAACCATAGCTTTCTGCGAGACACCACTGTCACCATTTTTTCTTCTTGTGTACTCCTCAATAATTTTTGCTTCTACGTACGTTATAGTAAGCTCATCTTCAGTTCGAGATTCCAGGGCTGTAAATAAATTGTTGAAACTTTGTGGCAGGCTACTTAAAAGCATGGCAATATTCCAGTTTTCGCTAAATGCATCTTCGCCTAAATTTTTTAATTTTAAAACCAGGTCCCTCATAACTCCAATGTGCAATTGAGCATCACCATCTTCATTTAAACTTAAGCTGCAGATGTTTCTCATTACACTGACCTTGTTGCTTAAGGATTTCCTTTCGTGGTAATTTTGCAGGCTTATCCACATTTCAGTTGCTGTTGTACATGGTCTAATGAGGTGTAACTGGTCATCTTCAACCGACAAAGAAATGGTAGCTCTAGCATTGTTATCCATTTTTACCCAATTTTGTGGATTTTCCGCTGGCTTTGCTTGAGTAAAGACATCCCAGCTCCCTTCCTTGATGAGCAGCATTTCCAATTTAAACTTCCATGTAAAGTAGTTTTCTGCATTTAGTTTTGCCACCGATAATTTTATGTCTGTTGCCATTTTAATAGTCCAACACAAAAAATACTTTAAACCTTTTAAACCTTATTAGTTATGCGACAGTCTGGGTCCATAACCTATAGAAAAAGACATTTGATGTGTTAGATAATATTAAATAAATATAGCTTTATTGGCAAAGAACGTCTTATCTCTTGAGCTTTACAAAAACGGAAGGAACATAAAATTGACATTACAAAAATATGACAGTTTGATGGCAATGATATAGAAACGTCAAAAACATAAACATATGAATGATGATGTTGCCATATCTTTAGAATGCATATGTATATTTCAACAAAAACTCTTAACTTTTTTTATTTAGCCTACGTCTCCACGGGCAATTTTGGATGGCAAACAATTGGCAATTTCAAGCAAATTGCCAATGGAGACAGCAAATGCATCAAGTTGGAAATTTATGGCTTACACTATTTGAAGCCATAAATTGTCAACATGCTGTGTTGCAATAAGTTGTCATTTTGTTTGACAGCAATTTTCCATTTCTTCGTGACGCTCAGAGTGGCAGCATCGCCGAACATTTTAGTTTTACCACGTATATTAAATTAATTTATACGCTAAAATGTATGGAGACTGCATATCCCTTCTTTGTAAAAAAGGATTCACCACAAATCTCGACTTCTTTCTTTTTCTCTCTTGGTTGAATAAATCAAACAATTATTTTAATGAATCAAGGGCGCTGGCAGAGCGAACTAGATCGCTTGACGACATTTTCAATATGACGATGATATAACATAGCAATGCCCACCATTCAAACAATGAAATTTGACAGTTGTTATGCCAAAAAAAAATTGCCCGTGGAGACATGTTGTGAGAATGAAATATCAGCCGTGTACTATTCATTACTTATAAGAGCTTACTTTAAGTTGATTTATGTTATAAGATGGATTTATGAATTTGATACGAAGACGAAGTTTTAATAATTATAAACATTCCGAAGCTCGCATGATCAAATCCTGCACGGGCTTAGTCTCATTTTCTTTGTAATCGAAGGCTTCTGCAGCTAGCACTCATTCCCCCAAAACCTGGTATCTTAATAAAGTACGTACAGTCTTCACATTGAAAGTCGATCAAACTCAAAACAAAATTTCTACTTAATATAATATTTTTTTATTGAAAAAAGATATTCAACTGAAACTTTTTGTATGTTGTCATAAAAAGTCCTATTGATAAAAAAAAACACATAAAATAGATATTCAAAATTAAGTAAATATAAGCAAATGGAACAAAACCTCAGATAGGACAACTTTTTCGTCTTACATTTAAAATCGGGCAAGACATAAAAAATATATATATTTAAAAAGTTACCAAAAAATATATAAATTTTAGTATTTTGTTGCGCCGCCATTTTGGTTTTCGACAGATTGCAGTCTTTTTGGCATTGATTGAACAAGATTTTTGCACACATTGGGACTAATCTTGTTCCACTCTTCTTGCAATGCCTTCTTCAACGGGTCTTTCGATATACACACGTGATTTGGCCTACGTCACAATTTACCTCTTCAATCACCTCCGAGTAAATAAAATTTTATCTCGTCTGTAAATAATACCTAAAAAATCTATACTAGAATCATCAAGGTGTTGTTATTGTAAATAGTTACCGAACTCCAACATGAGAAATTTTTATCTATAAATTTTCGTCAAGTCGATCATGTTGCATTTTTTTGCTAATGAGGGGCTTTTTTCTTGCTACTCGACCATGAAAGTCATGTTTTCGCAATAATCTTATAGTTTCTGGGTTAACCTCAGTACCAGAGGATTCTTTGACCATTGCAGCTAGTTTGGGTGCAGAAGTAAAAGGTTTTTGCTTTATTTCTCTTCAAATAAAGTTCTCATCCCTAGTGGATAATTTCTTTGGCAGTACGTTGTTTATTTAATATGAATCCATTTTGTTTGTATCTGGTAATGACATCGTGAACTGTTGACTTGCTTTTATTATCCAAATTTGCTATTTCGCGCTCAGTTTTTTGGTGATGTATGACTTCTTCCAAGGTGGACTGTTTTATATTTCGTGACATTTGAAAAAACACCCAAATAAACTTCACTGACTGGTGCACAATATTGAAATGACAAATGTTCTTCCAAATGAGTAAACTTCGAATAAGTATAACGGAATATTTACCGCTATATCTATTTAAAAAGTCAATGCCAGCAGAATTGTACCTATGTTCGTTTTCAAAAATGACGTAATAGAAATATGCTCTTAGGAACTATGGCCGAATGAAACGCGGTAAATCAAATAAGCGAAGAAAAAAAATTTTATTTTTTATTAAAATATAAAATAATAAAAAATTTTAACAAATTGAAAGTAATTCAGCAAAAAGGCCGTCTTGGGTAAAAAATATGAAACTAAGCGTTTTACACACATAACAACGTATGTACACATGAGGCAGTGACTGCATGGAAATATGATGCGTAAACACTATTGACGGGCACGAGCTTGAAGGCGCAAGCAACGGAAACATTTGTCGAGTTAAGTATACTTGTGTATACAGAACGAATCTACGAACATACATTTTAATAAGTAGTAAGTTTTTTAGTATAATTAGATCGAATCAAAATTTAATAATAACAATAATAGATTCAGATAGGCTTACCAGCAAAAAATACACTTTTGCAAGACTAGGAAGAAAGGTGATAGATTTATTTAGTTTACAAGAATTTAATAAAAAAATGTAGCAATTGTGTATGAAATATTTATATATATGGAATAAAACTAATATTTCGTGTTAATTTAAGTATCAGTCAGTCAGGCAAAAATAAAATTTGAAAGATTGTTGCATAGCGTGAAGGCACCAAATATTAATTACAGGCAAGCAGAGCATAAGCAAAGAACATCAACGTAATAAGAAGTCTCATCAAGAAGAAGGACAAAATATTTGATTTTCTCTTTCACGTTACGAGTTAAATGTGTGACACTACAAATCATGATCTGTGGCAAATTATATAATTTTTTTGATTGATTTGCACACACACGGGCTTACATACATATGCATATTTGTATACTCATAAGCAAATGAAAAACAAAGAAAAAAGAAGCACGTGTGTATTTACATACATCTATACATATACAATTCTGCAGGTAGGACTTCTGAAGGGTGCGAAACGCGAAATAAGAGCAGAGAAGGCTTTTTTCAAATTTAGATATCAATTTGATAATGTGAAGTGTGGTGTCATAGTACATTGTTTTTGAAACTGAAATGTAATAAAAAACAGAGAGAGAGAGACCTAACGGAACAAAGGAGGGGTAATAATGAGACGGAGTTGATTGGAGTATGTGGTGGAATGAGACAGTACATGGACAGTCAGTTCAACACCTGCAGTTAGCGTAGTTGTCTGAATGGACAGATTACAACAGCTGAAGGCCCAGGTGCGATTCCTGGGAGGATTCATAATTGGTGTGCAGTTGATTTCTGAGACATAATAAAAAATACTTGGGGAAAATTGCCTTTCATTGAAAGATCACTGATGAGGACAAGTGGCGTGTCCGAAATAACTATAAGATCTGCCAAAAAATGTTTCAATAATTCTTATTCTACTTCTGAAAAATTATTACGGTGGCATTACCACGCATACGCAATTGCAACTATTGTTGCAACTTTCTTGTCAATAAATTCGTTACAAATATAATCTTCATATTTAATAATTACAATAATAGATTCAGATAGACTAGGGAAGCTTACCAGGAAAAATACATTTTTGCAAGACTAGGAAAAGAGGTAATAGATTTATTTAGTTTACAAAAATTTAAAAAAAAATGTATCAATTGTGTATGAAGTACTTATATTAGAAGGAAACACAAAAAATACATGGAATAAAACTAATATTTCGTTATAATTTAAGTATCAGCAACATTCAGACAAAAATAAATTTGCAAGCTAGTTACATGCCTTTCGTGAAGGCAAAAAGCAAGCAGAGTATGAGTACATATATGAATACTTGTACATACGAGGTGTGATCAAAGATAACCGTTATTTTCATCTCTTCGTGAGTTACGTATGTTCGATGTTCGCATTTTTTTTGCTGTTATGTTGGTACACATGTCTGTTATATATGTTGACAATACCAACCATTTTGGATTGTCAGTTTGTTTTTGACAGATAAAAAGGTTAGTCGTGCTTTGGTGTGCTCTTCGATTTTGTACTATTCGACAAAATGGATCAAAGAAACTGTATTCAGTTTTGTGTAAAAAATGAAATTAAATGCGCAAGGACATTTGAAATGTTGACTGTGGCCTTTGGCGAGTCTACTATGAGCAGAACACAAGTTCAATTGTGGTATAACCGGTTTAAGGAAGGCCTGGTCGCCCGAGCACGTCAACAACCGATGAAAACATTGACGCAGTGAACAAAATGATTTTGGATAATCGTCGAATCACTATCAGAGAGGTTGCTGATGATGTTGGCATATCGTTCGGCTCATGCCAAGCAATTTTTACGGATGTTTCAGGCATGAAACGTGCGGCAGCGAAGATTGTTCCAAAATTGCTAAATTTTGAGAGAAAAACAACGTCGCATGGACATCGCTCAGGAGCTGTTTTTTGCCAAAAACAAAACCGTTATCATGCCTCAACCACCGTATTCACCGGACTTGGCCCCCGCTGACTTTTTCCTCTTTCCAAAACTGAAGACACCGATGAAAGGAAAGCATTTTGCTACGATTGAGGAGATAAAAGAAAAATCGAAACAGGAGCTGTTGGCGATACCAAAAAAAGCGTTTCAGAAGTGTTTCGAGGATTGGAAAAAACGCTGGCATAAGTGTATTATATCTGAGGGGAATTACTTTGAAAGGGACAAGATAGTTGTTGATGAATAAATAAATACTTTATTTTTTGATCGCACAATAACGGTTCTTTTTTGATCACACCTCGTACATGCATTCTGAAAAGTGATAGTTATACATGTCTTTTCCATTTGTAAATCATGGGAACAATTGTATACATTAAAAAAAAATAATATGTTCAATTAACTTTCGAAAAGAATTTAGGAAATAATTAGAGTATAGAATAGTGAAGTTTTGAAAAAAATAATAAATTTGTACATAGAGGTGAAGAGGGAAAATTATAATGGATGTAGTGATATATTTTTGAATTTCAATTTCAATTTATTGTTTAAAGTTATAACATAAGACAAAGCCTTTTAATATATAACTATATTTCAGTTATTAATATATATATATATATATATATTAAATTAAATTAGCCACTAATTAAATAGATAAATAAAAAAATAAAAAAATGAATAAGTAAATAAGTAATAAATAAATAATAAATAATAAATAAATAAATAAATAAATTAATACAATAATAAATAAAAGAATACAGACAGAAAAGAATAATAAAAGAGATATTTGGTTATTTTCAAGGGTAAAAATTTAGAGAGCTCTATGGTAGCTCTCGACAAAATTACTGGAACACTAAATGCTTAAACTCACTAATCCCTGCCACGCCTCTCACAGCTGGAGGCAGCGAATTCCAGATCCTGATGGCATTAATGAAAAAGTATCGAGTTGAATTAGAATAGGCAAACTTAGGTATTATCATGCACCGACTTATTTTTGATTGGCTCTGCTGAAGTTTCTCAAAGAGATAATTAGGAGTTCTCGTGATAATCAGCTTGTGAAGAAAAATACAATTTCTGATCCGCAAGTAGTTCTCAATACTGCATCCAAGAACACTTGTCTTCCAGGAAGTTATATGGTCAAACCTACGTAATCCAAACACATATCGTGTGGCATAGTTAAACACAACTTGTATTTTATGTAGGGAGTTTGAACCCAACGTACTATATACAAGCTCTGAATAGCAAATTATCGGTACAACCAGCTGCTTAACCAACATTCTCCTAGTCTCGACAGGGGTAAACTCTGCTGACATCCGTTACTGTCTCAGCACAAAAAAAACTTTTTTCACAATACTATTTACTTGATCAGTGCAAGTGAAAGAAGAATTAATATGAAAGCCCAAACAACATGATCTCTCAACGAATTTCAGCTGAGCGCCACCAATATATATCAAAGGAAGTTTGTCCAATTCTACTTTCTTCTTCGAGATTGGTAAAACATAGGATTTTAACGGATTTAGGAAGAGTCCATTTCTTTTTGACCAATCAAATATAGAATGTAGATTTTCGTTCATTTTAAGACTCAAGTCATCAATATACTCCATGCGCCGAGAAAGATAATTCTGTAGGTCATCAGCATATGCATGTATATTTACGTATTTACACACCGAGAATATGTCATTTGAAAATATAGTAAACAGGAGTGGGCCAAGAATCGATCCCTGTGGAACACCCGAAAAAACATGCCTATAATCAGAATAGATATTGCCCACCTTTACTCGCTGCATTCTCATTGTTAAATAAATATTTATAAGGCCAACTGCACTGTCACAAAACCCATAGTACCGCTTTAATTTTAAACAAAGCAACGAATGATTAACGCTATCAAAAGCCTTGGAGAAATCCAGGAGACATAGAAAAGTAAGAAGACTTTGGTCATACATTTCCCGAACATCATCCATAGCCTTAAGCATAGCAGTCGCACAATTGTGCCCCAATCTAAAACCAGACTGCAAAGGAGAGAAAAGATTGTTTTGGTGAAAGTAACCTGAAATTTGCTCAGCCATGAGTGATTCACAAACCTTTGATAGAGAAGGTAAAATACTAATAGGTCTAAAATCACCTGGCTCCAATGCAGAGGATTTCTTAGCTACTGGAATAACGATACCAACTTTCCAAGCATTAGGAAAGCACGAAGTCGTAAAGCAATGATTAATAATGTGGGTCAAGGGACTAAGAATAAATGGTAATATAATCTTAAGAAACTTAACCGACAAGCCATCCTCACCAATTGCATTTGACTTAACCCTCATCAGACATCGCCCCACATCAGCCTCACGGACACAGCAGAACTGAAAAGTAGACGTGGCAGAACAAAATATTCCAAGAGCAGGCTGAGAAACCGAGCCACATGATCCCGGAGAAGCAAAGGCATCACACATAATGCTGGGATCCAACTTGCAGATAGTATTATCACTACTACGCACTCCAAGTTGCCTCAAATTCCTTCAAAGTAGTTTGGTAGGAAGGCAACTTTTCAACTTGGAATTGTAAAAATTTCTTTTCGATTGACGAACAATAAATACAGTTTTATTTCGAGCAATCCTAAATCGATTCCAATTATCCACAGTAGGCTTATTTTTCCATTTAGCATGCAATTTATTTCGATTCCTAATGGCCAATTTAACTTGCTTAGAGTACCATGGACAAGAAACATTCTGAATTGCCACTGAACGAATGGGGACATATTGATTAAAAATCATCTCAATGCAACCTACAAACAAGTCCAACTTATCATCCACAGAGGTTTGACACCAGCATTCATCCCAATGCACCCGACTCATCTCACAGAATAGTGATTCGTAATCAATAGCATTAAAGTCACGATATGAAAAAAATCCGGCAGAGCATTATGTTTAAGGCACAGTGTTATGTTTAAGGTACAAAAAATTAAATCATGATCGGAAATAAAAGAGATTTGATCAAAAAAACTAATCAATGAGACATCAGATACCAGAAAGAAATCAAGCAAACTAGGGTTGACATTATTTCCATAACGAGTAAGTACACCCGAGTTTACTACAGATAATCCAGCAGTTGCTACAAGCTCATATAATTTATTCCTAGCACTACTATCACACAGCAGATTCACATTGAAATCGCCACAAATCACAAAGCGATCATAATCAGCCAAATTATTGAACAGCTCAGAAAAAAAAGGTTCAAGTTGATATGCTCTATTAGGGTTATATACACAAGATAGAAACGTTTTTGTATCTCCACTACAAATTTTAATATTCAAAAATTCAATGTCACACCCATTAGACAAGCTTAACAACTCAATATTTAGGTAAGTTTTGCAATATATTGCTACACCACCCCCTCTCTTATTCAGCCTATCACTCCTTACTAACTTGTAGTCTTTAATGCCATAATGGGCATCCAAAACATCATCCTGAAACCATGTTTTCGAGACACATATAACATCCACTAAAGAGCCCTCAAAAATATATCTCAAGTAATCTAATTTCTCTGAATTCAGACTCCTAGCATTAAGATGCACAATATTGAGACCCCTACGCTGCCTGCACAATATATCAATGAGAACTTTATGATTTTCATTAACACCATCCGCACTGTCACCGATACCACCGACAACAAGTGGAAGCCAGGCTTAGGACTGCAAGCTCAAACATTAAATAGTAAACCATAGCCATAAGGTTTATAAAAAAAATTATAAAAATTAACCAATAACCATATACCTTTACAAAATACATAATACACATAAAAATAATATAAAGAAGAGCTAAGAAAGAATGAGAGAGAGCATACAAAAAGAATAAAAGAAAAAACAAAAAACAAAACAAACAAAATGTATAGAAAGAAGTGGGAGAATAGATATACCTATCTGAAATGTAAAGAGTTAAAAATATATAAAAGAATAAAGTAATAACAAGAAGAAAACTTATAGCTAAGTTTGAAATAAACATAAGGAATGACGGAAAAGACAACATTATTGTAATTTCGTAGCTGCTGGTGCGCCAACGAGCGAATCCACGGCCTCTTTGCTCGTAACCAGTTTCGCTTCAGAATCTCGGTTCACTCGATCATATACCATGCCTCGCATGGAGAATGCAGAAGTCAACAGCCGCTGCCGCCTAAGCCTCGATGCATACTGCATAATTACCCGATTGCTCTTAGTTAGGCTCTCATGTACAAATACGGGAGTTTGTCCGCCGACACCGATATCAGAGAGTAAGATGGATCTCTTCTTCTCCTTGCAGAACCCAGCAATAGCCCGAAAGAGATTACTCCTTTGTTGTGCCGTTTGCAGTCTCACCAAAACCGCAGCAGCCCCATTTTGAGATTGGCTACGGTTCGAGCGCAGACGGAATACTTCCCGAACCCGCGGCGAGTCACATTTGACCGATTGACAGATTTTATTAAATGTATCACCCAATCTCTCACTCTCGGTCTCAGGTATTCCATTAATTAAAATATCCGTTGAGACAGCATCACCTTCAAATTTTTCCACTTGGGATTGCAGAGAGTGCACATTTGACTTCAGTGTTTCAACCTCCGTGATGGATCGCTCAATTGCCGACACTCTAGACTCAATTTGCCTAAAATCTCTCTTGATATTAGACAACTCACCGGCCAACTCACTCATTTTCTGCATAACACGATCCTCAAGCATCTTCACAGACCCGTTAAGCTTTGTGACAATGCTCTCTTCGAGCCTAACCAACCGCTCATCCCATGCAGCCAGCAAACCAGAGTCAGAGAGCCTATCTGCAGTTGCTTTGTTCGCATTTGGTGTTGAGTGCAAACTTGGCGCCAAATTTTGTTTCTCTCTTCTTTGCGCTGCCTGTCTTGTTGCCAATGACATTTTTGCAAAAACAGGTTTCTTTATTTAATGTCGAATATACAGAAAGAAGAAACTCAACACAAACACCGACACTCAGTCACAACTTCAAGGCGAATTAACAGATCAATATATCTGGCAAATATTATAAAAACCGCTCTCCACTCGTTAGCAACAAAAACACGTCTACTCACTATGACTCATCTACTCTATCGATATGAGCAAGTTACAGCGTGTAGGAGAATACACCATATGCATACCAGGCTATAAGTAAATTTAAATAATATAAAGTAATTAAATGCAATAAAAGACTTAGTCAAAGACAATGATTTCACATGAACGGGTTTATCTTTGATATTCTGGACATTTATTGAGAGCGATTTCAAATTTTAATGCAATTAATAATTTTGGAAAAAGTTTGTATAATAATTAATGAATAATATTTGTAAAAGAAACAGTTTTATTACTAATGTATAGTTAGTCGATATGCGCTATATACATTTAAATACCACATAAAATTTTATGTTTACGTTAAGAAATTTTTTAAGAATGAAATAAATGTAATAGTCAATAAGAAGAATTAAAATTCGGTAAAAAAAAGGCGTTCGTGGACAAACAAGGACATCCGGATGGCTCAACATTATACAACATAAACCTGGAAGGGGCTTACTCCAGCTTCGAAGACAGACAAACATCCATGACACCGGTAGATGAACTACAATAGCAGCGAACAGGAAAGCTGTCTGAAGAAGATGAAGAAGTAAGTTAAGAAGACGTAGAAGAAGAGTAATCAATAGTCTACGAAGGAACAAAGACGAGATTTGAAAGGATGCTGTCACGAAATAATTTTCGGCGAATGAAAAGAAAACATCAAATTAGTGGAAATTAATTTTGTATATAAAAGAGTGGAAGAGGTTCTAACTTCCCATGCGTGAGATGACTGCGTTTTGAGACTCATGAACCTGAAGATAATACCGGCTAATTACTAGAATCTTGATCTAACCAGCACTAAGCTTATAATACTTGAAGAGATAATTATAGCCAAAATCCGAGGTTACTCCGTAGTTTTAGGGAGAAACGGCCTCAACTACCACCGTTCATTTAGATTCGCAGAGAGAATAATTTATTAACGCAAAAAGCTTTCTAACCACGAAAATTTCCAGCACTACATAGCCAAGCTTTATCGGCTAACTTCAGAACCTTTTCTCCAATTAAAATTCTCCACAGTCACTTACTAAAGGAATATTCATTTTAAAGTCTAACTACTCGCATAAGCTTGCATTATCTTTATACATATATATATATATATATATATATATATATATATATATATATATATATATATATATATATATATATATATATATATATATATATATATATATATATATATATATATATATATATATATATATATATATATATATATATATATATATATATATATATATATATATATATATATATATATATATATATATATATATATACATTTCCAGAAAGACGGGAGGGGTATGTAGGGTTCGGGAGGGGGGAGGGACTTCACTCCAACAATGACGAGCGTCACCAGAACCAGTAGGTAGCAGAGGGCGCAGTTTAGAGTAAAAACTTTGATACTTTTAATAGAATTATATTATGAATAGAATGTGTAATCTTAGTTAGTATAAACACCAGTGAGAAAAAGTCAATGAAGGACTAAAAGATATAAAGAAGGTGTAAATAAAAAATAAATAGAAATAAAACATAAATACAAAAAGTAAAAAGAAAAAGAGAGGTAAAACAAAAATAATATAAAGAAAAAGAATATAAAAAACAAAAAGAGAAAAAGAAAAAATAGAACCCAAAATATGAGTGCCTTAGCAAATAAGATGAGCTGTAAATAGTATTTAAGTTCTATGATTTTAAGAATAAACGCTCTCTTACGTACGTAAGTATCAGCTCCAGAGAGTACATGAACTGGTCAGGGAAAATCAGGAGAAATAGAAAAATAGAGCCCAAAATATGTCGATTTAAAAAAAAAGAATTGTATTTTGGATAGGATTAATAAAATGCAGAAAATTGTTTATGGTGCAGAAGAATGTTGTAAATATTCATTAGAAGGTAGTTGCACTACCTTCTTCTAGAATGAGGGGAGGGATGTTGGAAGTCAGTTGATTCACAGCACCCACTCCTAACAGATACTACATATTTGGTGTATTTACATTTAAGTTATATTCACGCACATGCTTTAAGGGTACGCTGATTATTGTTTCAGTTATTAAGTAAACATTTAGGTCACAATGGACCCAAGGTGGTTCGAGTGAGCTGGAACTTGGACCTGCTGCTACCTTAACCTAACCTAACCTACGGCTATTTCCAAAAGTGGAACTGTAGTTTTTGGTTTGACATTGGATTATAGAATGCACCATCGATATTCTTATATTGAGTAGGTCAGCTGGCTTGATCGACTGACACCGATCAACCGATGCGTAACTGGAACACAAGGAAGCTGTTTACCTTAGCAAGTAAGACGAGCTGAAAATAGTATTTAAGTTCCATGATTTTAAATAAACGCTCTCTTGTATTTTACAGCCAGAAGATACATGGTGTTTTACTTTGGCATCTATAAGCGCCTTTTTAGGAAACATCAGCTCTTCGCCCATGCCCGCGCCCATTACCGGCACCATCACGGCGCTCACTACAACCGGCGACGGAAACACACAGGACTCCAACATGTTATGTGATGTTGCATTATACATGTGAACAAATTTTTGAATATCTTCTAGGACATTCCTCTTGTTCGCGGACGCTATTTCCAAACGATTAACCAGGGGCCTATTCATATTCTCAACCTCACCATTTGTCTGACGCCAATAGGGTGGTATCAGGGACAGGGCCGTGCGCAGGATTTGCTCGTGTGGGGTTTCAATCAAATTTCCTTTAAAAAGGAGAGGAGCTCAAAGAGATCTATCAACAAGTGGATGCACATAATATATGTTATATCATATAATTGTATGATTACATATACATACATTTTTATTCACGTACATATATGAATTTACATTTTATTGTAGCTAAAATCCCTTCTGGGGGGGGTTTCTACACCCAAAACCCCCCGTGCGCAGTGCCCTGGTCAGGGACAGAAGATATCATTGGTGCAGACTAGTGTAAAGAAAAGTGCCGACACGGAAAGTACCGGGTGCCGTGGCCAGGAAGAAAAGAGAAGTGTAACAGAAAAGTAAAAGGAACATGACAAAACAAAGAATCGAACAACCAGCGGAGTGGAATGGCTAGAAAATTATAGAATTCAGAACGTCTTAAGAGGATTTCAAGATTCACCTCGGTGGGTATCAGGAATCCTGGAAAACATACGAAACCATTAAGAGAGTATACGGTTGGAAAGGTATGCTCAGAAGTATTAGATTCTATGTGAAGAACTATCCGTGTGTCAGGCCAAACGCTCCAGACTGACAAAGATGTCAATGGTATTAACCGATAACCCGAATCAACCAAAGTTCAAATGGACATTGTAGGGATATTGCTGGGACAGTTTCGGGAAATAAGTACAGCTTGTAAATTCAGGACGACTTCTCGAAGCATATGGCATGCGTGGCCATTCCAGATACTGAAGCAAGCACGGTGGCCAAGGCGTTCTTTGACGAAATTGTGGCACAATACAACATACCAAAGGTTTTGATAACCGACAATTGTTAAAATTTTGTATTGAAGTAATTCTCAGAAACGTGCAAAATCTTTGGAATTAAGAAATTTCATATAACACCGTATCATCCACCGGTAATGACTCATTGGAGCGTGATCATCGACATCTGTCCAAGTACTTGCGCAGTTTTGCCAAGGACGACGGCTCGAATTGGGATCAATGGTGGACCGCAGCATAATGCATGTGCATAATAAGACTGTGCATCTATCAACAAAGCGCTTTGCGGATTTACCTTTGATATGCCCACCAAATTGAAGCGCAGGTGCGCGCCGGTTTACAATGCGGAGGATCCTAGTAAAATAAGTTAGTATCAGCACCAGAGAGTACATGAACTAGTCAGGGAAAATCAGGAACGTGCAAAGACAATGCCGAGAGAGGCCTACAAGAAGAGTTCAAACACAGCTGTGTTTAACATAGCATTCAGCGTACTAATGAAGAATCATGCTAGGAAAAATACATTCTCACCTGTTTGGATAGGCCCATACACGGTAGCAAAGATACGTAGTCCAGTTACAACAGTGGTATTTTTTATTAAAAGTTTTCCTTATGAGACCACACACTTAGGGACATGTGTTGGCAGTCTTCTACAAGTCTAAACACAAGAAAAACAACGAATACCAACAGATACCACGTTCGTATATCAAATAGCACAGTTCCAACTTCCAAAGTCAATGTCAGCGGAAGTGTGTCAATGGTCGTTTCAAAAAATTACGTAATAAAAATATGCTCTTGGGCACTATATCCGAATGAAGCGCGGTAAATCAAATACACGAAAAAAAATTTTTTTTGTTTAAAATATAAAATAATAAAAATTTAAACAATTTGAAAGCAATTAGGCAAAAATTAAAAGGCCGTCTTGGGTAAAGAATATGAAACTAAGCGTTTTATACGCATAGCAACGTATGTATACACATAGTCATATAGTCACATATATGAGGCAGTGACTGCATGGAAATATAATGCGTAAATATTACTGACCGGCACGAGCTTGAAGGCGCAAGCTACGGAATTTGTGGAGGTAAGTATATTTGTGTATACAGATTGAATGTACGAACGTAGATTTTAATAATTAAGTATGGCAGTAAGTATAATTTATTTTTAGTTGAATTAGATCGAATAAAAATTTAATAATTACAATAATAGATTCAGACAGGCATGGGAAGCTTACCAGGAAAAAATACATTTTTGCAAGACTAGGAAAAGAGGTTATAGATTTATTTAGTTTACAAAAATTTTAAAAAAATGTATTAATTGTGTATGAAATACTTAAACATTAGTAGGAAACACAAAAATACATGGAATAAAACTAATATTTCGTTATAATTTAAGTATCAGGCAAAAATAAAATTTGCAAGATAGTTACATAGCATTCGTGAAGGCACAAAAAAGTAATTACAGGGGTTAATTGGTGCTTGATCCACTCTAGTAGGTATTTCATGCTCTACCTCTGGTATATACGTCAGCTAGTCTCCTTCCAGCAAAAATATTTCATGGAATGACGCACAAATAGATTCTATTGATGCCTTCTCTTCTGAATTTACGCATGGGTCTAACTTTAGTGATTCCAGCACTCTCTCCATTCCTTTTCTTATATCAACTTGTTTAATCTGATTTTCCGATCTATAATTGGGTTCTTTAAAATGATCATAACTAGTGAACTTGGGCCTAAAATCCTCATCCATCAGATAGTCCTTTTCTGAGGAGTTGAGTACAGAAGCGTACACCTTACCCTTGTCAACGTGCGTTATGGTTTCTCCTATATATACGCCCTCCGCTAGCTGCTGCTTGTGCAAAACAACATTCCTTAGTTTCGTATTTACATGCATAGTAACTACTCTGGTTGACCTTCCGTTTACAACCTCCATACCACACTTCTTAACCCTAGTCACGGTTCCTTCCTGCCATGACATTAATGGAAGAGTAAGGATTCTATTCTTATTATCATAGAATGATAACTGCTTGTCGAGCGCATCCAGTATGGTACGGCCCCAAAGATTATCGCGGCCAATTATCCCATCAGAAGGGATACCTTTCCTATCCCCTTCCACTGCGTGCACTCTAAAACTCATGCCCTTAACTTCACTGTGTCCTATTCTGAGCAACCCCAGTGTCCTGTTGCATCCTCCGAATGCTCCATTAAGCGTTCGTGCATCCTTTGGGTTAACAACTAGTCCTTTCCGTAAAACACTAGATTTTACGAGGCTAGTGTCCGCCCCTGAGTCTACCAAAAGCACTAGCTTTCCCCTAGCTGCCTCATTGCAGGGTATCTCAATAAAAGCATCTCCTATCCTGCTCACAACGAAACAACGCCCTTTTGATTCCAAAATGGACGCGTATCCACTTCCTAACTCTCGTGATATTGGAGAGCCTCTTGCTCATCCTTCTCCTGGACTGTAGTTTATACATTACTAATTACCCGTACTTCCGGCCTAATCATTACTTTCTTTCTTTTGGCTTTCCAGTCTACTGGCCTCGACTGGGCCGCTGAAAGTTTCCCTGGTTCCTTTGTTGGGATTGTCTATCCCTGCATTCCGCTGCCCGATGTCCCATTCGTCCACATGAGAAACATCTCAACCCCTGTTTGGTGTTGCTTATCCTTGCTTCACTTCTGGAATTCCAATCTGGTCGCTGCTGACCACTCCCAGTTTTTAAAGGATTTCTTCCTTGGTTAATTTCTTCTGTTGAATTAACTCTGGGACTACTGAAGTTACCCCTGCCGTCCCTAAAGGGTGGATCCTGGCGCCTTGTAGCTGGCTGCCTTCCATTCCGACTCCATTCCGTGTCTCCTTGGCGCTGTCTTCTTGCCTCATGAACATAAGTTTGGCACTTCATATAGTAGGGCGTGTTTTTGCGTGTAACGCATTCATCCCTTGTATGCCCTAGCTTATGACAGAATGAGCAAATGGGTTTCCTTGGATGGAACCTCTCAACCAGGAATTCTTAATCTCTTTGTTGCGGAAATTGGCCCATCAATCTACCGACTCCACTTGTGTTTCGCTGCTGTACTGGCCCTACCTCTGCAGGAGCATCAGTTCAGCAGATTCCACCTGTTGTCGTTCGTTGTTGTATAGCTGCTTCAGCTAAAGAGACCGCTTCCACTAGCTCTGTCATGCTCCTCGGCGTGAGAGTAAGAGTATAATTAGCTAAGTCCATATTTACCAGGCCTGCCTTGAACACAGAAATCATAGTCCGTTCTACTTGAGCCTTGCATGCTGCAACATTTTCTGGAAACTGCCTGTTGGCTTCCATCTCAGCAGCATTTTCCAGAGACTAGAGCCTTCGTCCCCAGTCTCTCACTTCCTCCACAGGTGAGTTGATTCCTGAATTCCCCATACAAGACAGTCGTATGACTTTTGTTTTAAATATGTCCGATCCAAAAGTGCATATGATTCCGCCAGGGTACTTAATGAGCTATTCACCAGTAAATCAAATGCATCACCTGTGGTTCCTTGCCTAATACACTTTATTAAATGTTCTCCGTCCGCTTCCGGAACACTCTGTTGCGCTAGCTCACAGCCTTCTTTGAAGCGCCGGATCTCAGTTCTCAGGTCATACAACTCGACTCCTGAGAACATGGGCACCAACTTCTCCACCGCATGAGCAACTTGCAGAATGCCCATTTTATAGCTTTGTGTTTTCTCAATTGCTGGTAAAACCTTAGCTTTATTAATCTCTTTGGTAGTTTCCAAATTCTCTTCTCCCAGATCTGAGAGGTAATTGGCCAGTGACGGATTCAAACTAATTAGTCTTTGATCGTTTGTTCATACAGGCGAAATATTGTCCACAACGGGACTTTGCTGCACTGTTACTGCTTCCGGCTCCTTTGGCGGATATCCCTGATTTTGTTATTTATCGGGCTTCCCGGAGAAAAAGGCTCGACACCGATTTCAGATGCGCCAAACAAAAATTCCGCTTGCCTTTATCCCTTCTGGTGTTAAATATTTCGGCCAACGTACTTCCGGAGGCAATGTCAATACTGTCTGCGTAAATCCAGCTAATGCTGATTTTGATCTCTCCCTATTCAGTGAGGTCCTATTGGTCGCCCGTCCTCTTTTCAATTCCGCACACTCCTTTTCCAACAGCGGTGCTGCTTCCTCTGTCTCCGTCAATCTCCGAGAAAGTTCCTTTACCCTATTCTCGAGATACTCTTTTGTGCTCTCAAATCTTCTGTTTTCTCATGAAATTTGAACAGCTTTTCTTCTGTCCTTTTTTGGATTGTCGTCAAGGCATGATCCGCTACTTCTAATGGTGACACAGCTCCTCCGGCGTTCGCCTGCTCCCACAATTCCTGATCTTCTTCCCTGCTCGTACTCGCTTCGAACTGGTCAACTATTTTCCCAGTAAACAGTTTTACCTCTGACTGTATTGATTTCAATTTGTTCCTTATTTCCTCGTCTGGCGAAACCAAACTCACAATCTATTGTCCTAGTCCCTCTAATTCAGAACTAAATGTATCTGCCCATTCGTTGATCAGACCATTTATGTAGTCTGCGTAATTTTCTCAAAATATTTTATTTTGCCCTACTCAACTGCGTGAGGCAACAACAGCCCGTGATTATTCTTGAACTCTCTCCTCAGATTTTGCAACTGTGTTATTTGCTTGCGGTAATACACGTTGTCCTTAGGTAACCTGCCGTCTTTCTTAAAGTTTCAGACCAGTGGTCCTTGCGCTTCCTTCGTCATATCCCAAATGCCAGAAGAGATGTCGCATCCCAATTTACAAATAAAACCCAATAATTGTTAACACTTTTTATCAACTTATTCCAATATTTTATTCCATCTTACTTAATGATAAATACAAATTTATTTTAAAAAAAATATTCTACCGTAAATTCTATCTTTAT
This sequence comes from Clusia tigrina, assembly GCA_920105625.2. NCBI lineage: Eukaryota > Metazoa > Arthropoda > Insecta > Diptera > Clusiidae > Clusia > Clusia tigrina. The sequence goes on along the minus strand of OV050030.1, from coordinate 81,618,208 downwards.
ATATATTCTTTCTTTACTTATCTTCACTCACTAGTTCCATATCCGCTGTCTACCGGCGTCCATTAAGTCCTTCCATCAATGCAAATTGCTCCTTGACTTCCTCACAGATACTCCTTGTTTTCCTCACACCATCTTTAATACTCCCAAAAATCCATAGAAAAGGCCATATGTTTGTAGAAACCGAAATTTGATTTACCGGCAAAAGTGTCTTGATTCATTCCCGGAAATTTGAATCCATATTTAAACCCGTAAAGTATGCATCACATAATAATAGCATTTAAATGTCATCTTCAACATTGCTACGCAAATCGTAGTTTCCGAACTACAAAAACTTTGATGCAAGAACACGTGTTATCGGCAGCTTTTCACCTAATACCCTAAACTCAAAATTCCAAATATTTAAATCAATCTTTATTTTGATTTCAAAACAATATAAATTGAATCATATAAATGTCCCTACCGACAAACAAACACAAATCTCCTATCATAACCGATCGAACCCTATACCGTGGCACGTTCTTTCCGAACCAAACCAACCGGTATACACAAGTTCGCAATTCAATAACTCAAAAACCGTGAATTAGCAGACACGTCCCACATCCCCCGAGAATGCTGAAACAAGAGGTAAGAAAAAATATGAGCCTAATCTCAGTGAAATAAACCTATACAACCTGACCATTAAAAACTTTCGAGAATCGACCTAGTGTCACCTAACCGCAGCGGCTATTCAGCCCCGATGCTGCTTCTTCTGCATGACCGGCGCAAAAGCGCCCACACGGCCACCGAAGAATCGTCGGCAAAATTCACTTAAATACTAAAGTATCCTAATATAACTATACTCACCAATATCCTTGCTCCCTCCATTGAACTCCTTTGAGATGGCTATCCTAATGGTTTCCTGTTGTTGGAATCCCGCGTTGGAGTGCTCTTTTCCTGGCACTCGACGTTGGATCCTACCGGCTGCGCCAAAATGTTGGGGTATTGTCCTTGTTTGACAGGGGACGTACTTCTGCTTTGCGCGTGTATCTGAAAACGCTAAATCACTCTTTGGAAAAATCACTATTTTACACTTTTAGTTTTTAAATCACAAACCTTTATTTCTTAGAATACTAACTCTTATATACTATTTACAATTCATAATTACAATACAAAAACTGACCTTTCTGGTGTTCCAGTTTCGCACCTGTTAATTGGTGTCAGTTGGTCAAGCCAACTGACCTACGCCATTCTGAAATGTTGATGGTGCATTCTAACTTTCAATGCCCTTCAGTGGCTCGACTGCAAAACTGTAGCACCCTAAAAGTTTACATAATAAGTATTACATAGGTAATATTAATTCTAAATACTCGCACCCTAAAAATATGTGCTTTCTTAAGTAACTTTAATACATGCTAATCACACAGAATGTGTGGCATCTGTTAGGAGTCGATGATGTGCGACACCACGCGCAGGTAGCTTGATTCTAACTCACAACAGAATCACTATCAGAGAGGTCAAAAACAAAACCGTTATCATGCCTCAACCACCGTATTCACCGGACTTGGCCCCCGCTGACTTTTTCCTCTTTCCAAAACTGAAGACACCGATGAAAGGAAAGCGTTTTGCTACGATTGAGGAGATAAAAGAAAAATCGAAACAGGAGCTGTAGGCGATACCAAAAAAAGCGTTTCAAAAGTGTTTCGAGGATTGAAAAAAATGCTGGAATAAGTGTATTTTATCTGAGGCGAACTACTTTAAAGGGGGCAAGATAGTTGTTGATGAATAAATAAATACTTTATTTTTTGATCACACAACAACGGTACTTTTTTGATCACACCCCGTATATAACGTATTTTAAATATTAACTATTGGGCGCCGATCCGCACTTGCAGCAACTCCAGAACAGCCTGAATACGGCGCAAAGAGAGCAGCTAACGCAGCCCCGCGCCAAAATATACCAACAGTTAAAGATGGCTTCCGCACAAATACGATATGCACCTGCCGCGACTGTTCTCTCGCTCTCCACCGCACAATACGTGCTTTCGCACCATACCGAACGATGGAACGCAGAGATAGGCCGACAACATGGCGCCCCAGGTACCAGGCGGAAGTCACCTGAACTTTAGGATTCGGAATGAACATGCCGCCACCCTTGCATTATTGCAAGAGAAAAACATATCCACGCATGATCCCGTTCATACCCTTCATCAATGGAGGGTGGTTTGGTGCCTCAGAAGATCCAACATATACACAATCGTTTATATCATTTTTATATATATAATATCGTTTATATATATATATATATATATATATGTCCACCTGGTAAAATACGCACTTTCTGAATAATTAATAATTATTTCCATTGTAAAAGCCTAAATCCTCTATTCCTCTCGACAGAAGTACCTAATAATGTATCAATTATTTATTATATAAAATTATTGTTTTCTTCCATCTTATTAATTATAATGTATGATTATCAAATTCACTTAAACTTTACAGCGTTTAATTGTAAACAAAACTTGTTATTATGAGCTGGTACTGCACTTTCCTGTTCGCGTCGCAAACGTCAAATTGCTGAACTGAGGAGAACAGAAGTGAACTCGTTCTGCACGAGTTCATGTGACGCGAACACACTTCATATAAGTATGAGAGTTCACCTTGAAAAAAAATAGTGGCTTAGTACTCAAAATTGCATATGACGAAAATTGGAGTAGGATATGCAAAAAAAAATTTATTGGAATAAAAAAGTTAAAAGTTATCACTTTATAGTATTTCTTATAAGTAAGAGGAAATAATAATATGATACAGATCACTAATAATAAAAAAAAAATAATATACGACAATATTTGTATTATTTTATTTCGTTCAGTTCGATGTAATTTGCAGGCTGCCTTTTTTGTTTAATTTTATATTTATTTGTGTATTGCTGTCTGTTTCGGCTCAATGCAGCAAAGATGTTAGTGATCGCTCCTGTTTATGCCCATTCCAAACCCTGTGACAAAGCTTTGACCGACATTAAGCGAAAGTTGGTCAAAATCAAAGTTGAATGAAGTTGTTGACCTCCTAGCACGGCTGTTGCTATGGCTACCTGATGAGTGGGTCATATACGGAAGGATGGTTGGGCTCTGAGTGGATTTACAGGGGGTGTGAGAAAAGTTTCCTCCAAGCTGTACCCGTGTGTTGCGGAGCTGTTTTTGTATTCCGCGCACAAAAGGCTTGTTCACCATATTTTTAAAAATGGCAAAAATCAGAACGTCAATGCATGCGGAAAGCTGAATCATTTTGCGAATATGTGCTTCTCGAGGAAAAGACAATTTTTGACGAATGAGACTCAAAGGAAATATGCAAACTATGTGCTCGAAGATGCAAGAGAAGAAGACACAAAAGACGGAGGAGGAAATCAAACAAAATTGTCTAGGAAAAAGGCATTCCTCGTCTCCTCAAATTTAAGCTGCATTATGCTCGTAAGGTTGTTTAAGTTATCAATCGTTGAGTATTGCCTTCTAAGGCCTGCTTAAAATTCGTTAATACACACATTGATATTTTTGCTAAGCAGTTCTTGAAAGCGATTCCTCTATAATTATTTGGCATGTTGAGATCCCCTTTTTGTGAAATATGATACTTTCTACGAATGTCTGATCCACTTTGGCAGTTTCCAGTATGGTATTATATACACCAACGAGTACATATAAAAAACCTTCAACAGCATTCTTGATGTGTTCATACGTAATTCTATCTGATCCAGGCGGTTTGTTAATTTTTGCTTTTTCCACCACATTTTTAATATCGGGTTTTGTTATGGCTCTATCCAACTGTATGTTTTCGTATAGCAATGGTGCGTAAAGGGTATTGTTTGATGTTTGTGGTGGATTTAGTAGGTTTTCAGAGTAGTTTTTAAATTCCTGTGCGCTAATCTCAGATCTCATCTGTAGATTTTCCCCACGTATGTCCTTTGCAACGTTCCACCAGTCTGTATCGGCGATTTTTCATACTGCTCTTTTGCTTGTTCGCTTACAAATTTAAATTCCTTATTGTCCCTAATGTACTCAAGTTTCTTGTTGTTGGTTCGTTCTTCTAAACTCTGCTAAAACAGTGAAGGCGTCATGTCTTGCGGATCAGCATTCATAGTTAAACTATTTTTGTTTATAGGTATGTTTTTTTTGCTTTTGCAGTCTTTGGTGTCGAGATTTTAACAACTTCTGCCAAGTCAAACAGTTTTGGATTATTTATATGTTGCTTCAATGCATTTAGAATGCAGATTTATAATTTGTGATTAGTTTTTTGAAATTACAATATTTAGCAACTTATTATCTCAAAATATATTTTCATTACCTTAGAGCCATAGATTTCAACTAATACAAATTTAGCTTTTTGGGTTCCGCAAATTAGCTGGTCGAGATCATTAAAACCCATCCACTTGTCACCAATTCATATGCGGTCGTTTCTATTTATATTATATCTAAACGATTTGCATGACATTACATGAGCAATTCAACAAATTACAAAAATATTTTTTAAAGAGTGCTAAAAAACCCAGACTTTACTCCAAATTATCTGATGTGGGCATGAGAAGTAAACAAACTAGGTTCTGAATTCAATTTAAGATTTGAGGACAATATGAGAGAAGAAGAGTGGCATAGGCAAGCAAAGCTATTACATCATAGTCTGAAATCACAGTTTATTGAAGAAACACACCGAAAAGCTGGTGCAAGTAACTCTAGATTTTATTAATTCCTGAGACCCTCTGGAGGGAATATGTATTTTTCACACAATCTACCACTACACTATATAACAACAATATTCAAAGATGCCCAATACTTATAGGATTAGGAGCAGTATATTTAAGACATAAATCGTTAAGTACAGAAGAAATTATCCATATTTTCAAGGGAGATAGCCCTATATGATGGAGGAGTGTGGCAAACTATATATTAAGTTCATTACAATATCGAAACAGATTTCGTTTAAAGAACTCTTACTATTTAACACAAACAAATATTAGGATACATAAACTGATCAATGGCAAACAGCTTGAAGCCACATAGATCTCAGATTCTCTATAATAAATTAATTTTGTGAAAATTTGTTTCTAAATTTAAAGAGGTTATTACCACTGCTACTACTAGAAGTTGAAATAAATGCAGAGAAGATCATATACCAATCAGACACTGGAGCACAGGCGATTTAATTGTCAGTAAGAACTTTTAAGAATCTAAATAAGTGTTGAGGACATAGAACAACCGAATGCAGACTTAAAAGAATTTGCGAGATGCATGCCGTCGATACCATCACCAAAGCTTGCACGACAAGCGTGAGAAGTCATCTATGGAGAATAGACCATCCAGTTCAACGACTGCAACTTCCGCACAGCCATTGCTGATTTGCCAATTGCCACAAACTACAAGAAGTCAACCTTTTAAGATGATACCAGTCACACTATTCGGGCTTAGCTATAACTATTTTGGAGGAAGGAATCGCTTTATCATTGGGACTGAGAGGGCAGTCACAGCCATTTACGATACATTGGTATGGTGATAACATCATCACTGAACTGTCCACAAAATTAAACGATGAAATTGCTGGAAGTGGTTCGAATGAGAAATATTCCATTAAAAATGTACATACTTGAATTTGCGTAAACAATCTTTCAATAAAGCCGACTTTTTGCACTTCGAACTATTACCACTAGAAAGTTATGCGAACATAAAACCAGGCCTGCTACTCGGATTGGATAACATTCACTTGGGAGTGACATCAATGATTGTGGAAACCGGCAATAATTATCCAATAGCTGCTTATTACAAAAATTGATTGGGTAGCCTTTGGCCCAACCAAATCACCAAATTTGATGCATACACTCGACTTACACATAAAATAAACAGACTTGGTTGAACTACACGAAAGGGTCGAAAAATACTTCTTCATAGGAAATTTAGGTATAATCACTTCGCCTACAGTACTAGAATCTGAATGTGATAAGAGAGCCCGTACGATTTTGGCAAGCACCACCAAGCGTTCAGACAAACAATTTGAAACCGGGTTATTATGCAGAAAATTTGCGCCCACATTGCCAAACAGTTTTGAAATGGCAAAAAATCGACTGTTGGGAATTGAGAATAAAATGAAACGGGACACATGTAGAGAAATACGAACGAGAAATTGCGAGATATTTGGAGCAAGGCTACGCCAGACGTCTAATAGAAGAAGAAATATACAACAACAATAACCCAGTGTGGTACTGACCACATTTTGGAGTGCAGACCCCGCACAGACCACATAAGTTAAGGATCGTGTTTGACGCAGCTGATGAAGTCGCTGGTATCCCTTAATAAAATGGTACTGAAAGGGACGGAACAAGCGAAACCGCTCCTGGGCATATTATTCTAATTTCGACAAGGTCCCTTTGAGATAGCTGCCGAAATACATGAGATGCTTTCGCAAATCAAAATACGTCCAGAAGATCAGCATGTACAAAGATTTATTTGAAGAGACGGGAATGCAGAACAGCCTGTACAACATTTTGCAATGGAATCAATGATATTTGGAGCAGTATGTTCACCCTGCAATGGTGTTTATTAAAAAGGAGTTTATTAAAAATTACAATGCAAAAACATTCACTTCGAAATATCCAATAACCTCTAATGCTGTCATTGAAAAACACTACATAAATGACTTCGTTTCCAGTTTTCAGAATCTAAATGAAGCCGAAAGAAATTTGTCGACAGGTAATAAAAATAAATGACGAACCACACTTTGAACTACGAAATTTCTTTTCAAACTCGGAGCTACAACAAAAATTAAGTGGAATATCTATAGCTGATCCTGCAATAATAAATATGGAGAAACAAGCAACAACAGAAAAATTCTAGGTATATTTTGGAATACCTAGAATGATTGTTTTGAGTTCCAATCAGAATTCCACCGCATACCGCCCCCAGTGCTACAAGGTAGGCGACCACCAACGAAGAGAAAATTATTAGGAATTGTGATGACCGTTTTTGAACCATTCGCCTTGCCGACTTTCTAATGTTTTCGCAGATTCTAGTGCAGAATACCTGGACTAGTATAATGAACTGGGATAATATTATTCCAGTGGAACTACATCAAAAGTGGAACACCTGGTGGAGGGAATTTTAATACGTAAAAGAGTTCCAGGAGCCAAAATGTTATTCAATGTTTTTATGTTCAGCCAACGATGTCCAACTTCATATGCTCGGAGACTCCATCCAAATTTCCTTTCCTGCGGTGCGCTACTTTCGTATACAACATACAAAGGGTGTGGACGTTGTGTTTGTAGCTGGAAAGACGCGTACCGCACCACATAAGTTGACGTCAATTCCAAGATTGGAATGCAGTGGCTGTAGTGTTGGGTGTTCATGTAGGAGAAGCTATTATATAAAGTCATAGTGTGGAAGTTACACAGATAGTGTACTGGTCTGATTCACAGACAGCTCTAAAATAGATCGCACGAAGATACAAAGTCTTCGTCGTACATAGAATTTTGGCAACCACGGCGCCAACCCAGTGGCGTTGGGTACCAACGAATTTAAACTCTGCAGATACAGCCACTCGAATAAAGTCTCCACAGAAGTTTGATGCCAACAGCAGGTAGGTAAGAGGACCTAAATTTTGAGGAAAGCCAGAAGAATTTCGGCCAGCATATCAGATAGAGGTATCAGAAGACGTACTGCAAGAAGAAATTTAGACAACCATTCACATTAATCAGACAAGTTTTAATTTGATTCCATAAGATAGATTTTCCTCATATGCAAAGCGTAAAAGGTCCATAGCTTGGTTAATTCGCTTTATTTAAGTCTGGAACAGCAAGAGATATACAACTACAATGGCTTCGAAGGGTACACTAAGTGTTGATGAACTTAATTATGCCGAACGACAGTTATGTAAAATGGTTCAAAAAGAATGTTTCTCTGCTGAAATTTCCGCTCTCAAAAACAAGCAACCACTACCAAAACAAAGCACGCTATATCCACTTTCGCCATTTTTAGATTAAAACTGACTTCTTCGATTGAATGGACGCATAGATGAAGCCATATATCTACCATTCAGCGCCAGACGTCCTATCACAATGCCACAGAAACATAGAAGTACCGAACTCATTATGCATCATTTTCACAGTATGTGTCATCATCAAAACCTGAATATTACAATCGAAGAAATGCGACAGGAGTTTTGGATTCTGCGCGCTAAGACCGTACTTAAAGCGGTACAACGAAACTGTCATACATGCAAGATCGATAGGGTTAAGCCAATCACCACCATTGATGAATCAACTCCCAGCCGATCATCTTACACCGAATGTACACCCATTTACATATACAATCAGATGGCGTAGAGAGAAGAGATGGGCAGTTATATTTACTTGTTTGACGGTAAGAGCAGCTCAGCTGGAACTAGCGGAAAATTTATCTACAGACTCATTCATCATCTGTCCTCGCAATTTTGTAAATCGTAGAGCAAACCAATACGAATCAGAAGTGATAACGGTACTAACTTCCTTGGAACACAAAAGGAATTAAAAGAAGCTGCGCTCTTATTAGATACCAACAAAATTGAACATCAAATGGTTGTTCAACTGCCCTGGCAATCCGAGCTCTGGAGGATGCTGGGAACTTTTGATTGGTATAATAAAACGGTTGCTGAACAAAACGTTAAAAAAAGACGCGACGAATTGAAACGTTACTTAGCGCACTAATTGAAGCTGAGAACATTATAAACTCACGGCCATTAACGGAAATACCTTTGTCATCAGCAGAAGAAGAGCCACTTACAAGTAGCCACTTCCTGTTAGGATGCTTAAACTCGACACAAACTCCGCATCCACTAGATGAATCAGTATGCCTGCGAAAACAGTAGAGAATTGCCCAGAATGTAAAAGATCGTCTTTGGAAGCGCTGGACGATTAAGTATCCTTCACAACTTCTTCATCGTACTAAGTGGTATGAAAAATCAACAGCGATTGAGGTAGGAGACTTAGCGATCATTTGGAACAACACATTGCTTCGTAGTCATCCAAGTTTTTCCCGACGAAGATGGACAGGTACGCTTTGCAGAAGAACAGACAATCAGTAGTCGCAAGCGTCGCCCAGACACAAAACTAGCGGTTCTTACCATTGAAAGTGTATCACCTGGTGATTCACTGAGGGGGAGTGTTGAGGTAAATAACTGAGACAGAAAAAAATACAAAACATACGAACAAACAAACGACCAAACAAATGAACAAACGAACGAAATACGACCAGTTGATTATTAGCTGCTCCAGTGAAATGGAGAAAACATACAAAGATTGAACGTATGTATTTACTTACGAGGGCGGATTGATATTGAAAAAAAAACATTTTTTTTTCAAAAACCATTTATTTCTCAACATAGTCTCCTTTTACTTCAACTTTTTTATACCATCTGAATAATACGATTTCGGGAACCCCTCAAAATACGCGTTAGTTTCGGTAATCACTTCTTCGTTTGAGATGAATCTTTTTCCTGCGAGCCATTTTTTCAAATCTGGAAACAGGAAAAAGTCACTAGGAGCTAAATCTGGACTATAAGGTGGATGATTAACCAATTCGAAGTGTATTTCACGTAATTTTAGCATCGTATCTAATGCTGTGTGAACCGGTGCCGGTTACCTTGAAGAAAGAGCATTTTTTCTTCTTTAAATATGGTCGTTTTTCCTTGATTGCATCAATCAATTGATCCAGTAATGCACGATAATACTTTCCTGTGATTGTGGATCCTTTTTCAAGATAATCGATGAGCAATATTCCGTGTGCATCACAAAATACAGTGGCCATAACCTTGCCAGTAGATTTCACTGCCTTCGCCTTCATCGGAGCACTTCCACCAGCTTCCACCCATTGTTTCGATTGATTTTTGGTTTCAGGTGTGTAGTGGTGGCCCCCATGTTTCATCAACAGTTATTAATCGACGCCAAAATTCAACAGGATTACGCTTTATCATGTCCAAACACCGCTGTGAAGTGGTCTGTCGAACACGTTTTTGTTCGACACTGACCAAACGTGGCACCCATCTTGCCGATAGCTTTTTCATATGCAAATGTTCATGCAAAATGTTGAACACACGTTCAACAATCTCACGCAACTTGACTTGGCGATCATTCATAACGATATCGAGGATTTTCTTGATATTTTCTTCAGTGACCACCTCTTTTGGCCTTCCTGTAGATGGTATTGTTGCGGTGCTTGTTCGGCCGCGTTTAAATTCAGCAATCCAATATTTTACCATGTAATCTGACGGAGCAGACCCACCGTAATGTTTATCGAGCTTTTCTTTTGTCTCTTTCGCCGTTTTCCCTTTCAAATAATAGTGTTTAATCACTGCACGAAATTCGCTTTTTTCCATTTTTCAAGAAACGCAAAAGTTGCTTACTTCAAACGACTACAACAAATAAACTAATCGATAAATTTGGGTGAAATTTTAACAGCTGACGTTTGACAGATCGCAATTTAAAAAAAAAAAGTTTTTGTGTTTTTGCTGCCATCTAGCGCAGCTTCAATATCAATCCGCCCTCGTAGTTATATGTAGCAATAGTAAAAACAATAAAGTGTCTTAAATTCAGCTCAAAATTACTAATTAAATAAAATCAACTTAAACTCACTAATTAAATAAACTAAACTTAAATTAATTTTAGTATTTTATTTTGCTTAAAAATCAACTCGATAATATGGATAAGGTAGAAAATAAATAGCGAAATAATATTTTAAATTTTAGTGGCGAAAGATTACCTGTGCTGGGGTGGCCAAAGTAAATTTGTCATACAAAAACATAAATTACCCTACCGTTTTCTACTTATTTAATATTAAGTGCAACAATGTTATTGGCCTACATACAGCTCTGAAATTAGATATAATAAAAAGGGTGAATACAGTAGGTAAGTAAGTAAGGCGGCCACTCAAAAAAAGCGCACTTAGGCCATCATTGACCCTTCGTGATTCCGCGTGAGATAACAGGTACCATCCCTTTCAAAGGCCCACCCATTTGGAGCTTTTAATGAAGCAGTTGGTGGAGCTAATCTTTTTTTGAAATATCTCCCAAGTAGTCCAATAAGGAGTCGCCTAGGAAACTGCGCCTCCTTCTGGACAAAGCTGGACACGTGCACAACAGGTGAGCAATGGACTCTTCCTCCTCCTTGTCCATGCAACTCCTGCAGAAGTCGTTAGAGGCGATCCACAGCCTACACCCGTGTGTCCCTAGCGGCCCGTTAGGACGCTAATCACGGGACCTATGCTTTGTCTATTTAAAGCAGATAGGTCCTTAGAGCTCATGACATTTATCTCTGGCCAGGTTTGTCTAGCTATTTTACATCCTGAAAATTCAAACCAGCGACTTCCCGTTGAGCCTACTCTGTAGGTTGGATCCATCTGTGTAGATGTGAACCCCTTCTACATGAGGGGGGATACCATTCATCCCTGGAGGGAATGGAGATCTTGCTCATACTATTGAAGGCGTACATTGGTGTGATGTAGTCGAAAGAGTCAGGAATACCCTCAAAATGTCTTAAAATGGACGCATGACCTACATTCCTGGCATCCCATTGATGCCTAGCTTTTAGCCTGATAGCTGAGTTTGCAGCCATTTATTCGCCAAAAAGCCTAACAGGCAGCAGATTGAGCATAATGTCCAATGCTGCCGTCGGAGTCGTTCTAATGGCACTACTTTTGAATACCTCTGCAGTTCTTTGTACCTTTGTTATCAGCCTATTGTATGTGGACTTACTTAGGGCTGTCCACCAAGCAAGCACCCCATAGAAAAGGACTGGTCGTACCACAGCTGTATATATCCAATAGGCTACTTTAGGCTGTAACCCCCATTTTTTGCCTATAACTCTTTTGCAAGAGTACAGAGCTACCTGAGCCTTCCTAATGCGCTCGCTTATATTAGCCTTCCATTTCAGCTTCCTTTCTAGGATCACGCCCAGATATTTAGCCTCCTCGACAAGGTCAACATCTACACCCATTAGTTTTGGAGCAATAAATTGAGGAATTTTAGTGAAGAGTACCAGCTTAGTCTTGGTCGGATTAACCCCTAACCCACAGTCAGTAGTCCACTTAGAGAGAATATTCAGCATGTTTTGCATCAAGTCCCTCAAAGTAGATATGTATTTTCCCGAGATAATACTAATACCAACATCATCCGCATACGCAACCACCTTGCACCCTTCCCTCTCAAGCAGCGGATTTACCGCAAGATTCCAGAGTAGGGGTGAAAGAACTCCACCTTGAGGTGTGCTTCTGCACACGGACTTCTTGGCCGACGCCGCCCCCAGCTGTGAATTGATTATAATGCTACTAAGCTTGTTTTCAATCCACCTGCTAATGGCGGGTTCCACTGCCAAGTCTCGCATCGCACCGATTATTGCGTCTGATTTGATGTTGTTAAAAGCTCCCTCAATGTTCAGGAAAGCCACTAGGGAGAACTCCTTGTTGTGCACTGAGCACTCAATACTAGAGACTAAGGAGTATAAAGCGGTGTCCACCGATTTACCCTTGAAGTAGGCATGCTGAGAGACTGACAGCTTCTCTGTCTATAGTGAGCCTCAGATGAATGTCTAACAACCTTTCCTGGATTTTTAGACAGAAGGAGGACAGACTAATGGGTCTTAAGTCCCCTGGAGCTGTGTGTGAGCTTTTGCCGGCCTTGGGTATAAAAATTACCCTCACATGCTTCCATGAGTCTGGAATATACGCTAATTCAAGACAACTATTGTATATCTTTAATAGCCACTCTATTATAAGATTCTCTGACTGCTGAATTTCAATTGGAGCTACACCATCTCTGCCACATGCTTTAATGGTTTGAAACTATGGATAGCCCATTGCAATTTTGGCTTCGTGACTATGTCTGAGTTGACTTCAACTACAATCCAGTTGGGCTTCGTTCTCCGCGGAAGGGTGCTCGAGCAAGTGAGTCTCCAGAAGAAGCTCTAGAGTCTCATTACTATGTGAAGTCCAAGATCCATCCTCCCTCGTCAGGTAACCAGGTACCATTGGAGCAGTTGATAGGCTCTTCCTCAACCTGGACGTCTCAGAGATATCTTCTACGTCACCGCAAAAGTTGCTCCACGATTCTCTTTGTGCCTTCCTAAGCTTACTTTTGAAGGCTCTGAGTGCTGCCTTATATAAAGCCCAGTCTGCACTATCTCTAGACTTCTTTGCGCTGTTGAAAAGTCTCCTATAGTTGTGTCTCAGTCCCCTAATTTCCTCCCCCCACCATGTAGGTTTTGTTTCCCTCTGGGTCTACTGAGAGCCTTATTAAGAGCAACCGTTAGAATCTCCACAGACCTATCAATTTCGTCACACGTGCTTGTGCTTGTGGGGTTCTGAGGTAGTAGTCTAGCTACAGTCGCCTTATAGAGGTCCCAGTTTGCTTTCGTGACTTTCTAAAAGCCTTAGGGCTGGGTAGACTACCTAGAAGATCAGACTGAATTAACCTATGATCCGAAAAGGAATATTCCTCTAGAACTCTCCAATTTGAGATCCGATCAAAAATTGATTCGGAGGCAAGGGTTATGTCAAGGACTTCTTGCGTATTAGCAGTATTGAAAGTGGGTTCTGACCCCTTATTACATATAAGAAGATTATATCGGTACATTATATTCATATAATGACTCACCGCGTTCATTGACATCCGTGCTTCCCCAAATGTCGTGGCACGCATTGGTATCGCATCCAAATAATAACAGCCACCCATTGAGCCTTTGGATGCACAATAAGTTTCTATAGGTTGTCTTCTGGAAGGATTTCATGGTCATGCGCCATATACGCCGAGACCAGCCAGTACCGTCCCTTGCCAGTTTCCAGGCAGACGGCCGTTAAATCCTTGTTGCTGTAATTGCGGAGAATAAATGAGCTAGCATTATTCCTAAGGAGGTTACAAGAAGTATTCCTTTACTTACGGTTTACAACAAGCTGTAATTCTCAGTTCTGAGACCACAGCCCAGGTCCCCGTATGTCCACGGTTCCTGGATCAGGACAACGTCTACTCCGCCTTTTACAAAACGGGGCTGACGCCGCCTTCGAGGGATGGAGGCTAATCTTAACTATTCGTAGCATCTCTGCTACTTGTAGCGCTGGTCGCCTCGACCACCGTGACATCAGCCTCAGACTCCGAGTCTGACTCCAGAAGGACTTCCTCCTCACTGAGTGTGGTTGTCTCTGGGATACTCTCCAAACCCCCCACAGTTGGCATAGAGTCACTGCTTTTCGGGTGCATGGCGGAGTCCTCAGCAGCAGTAGGATCAGCAGTTGCCCCTGAAGGATTCACTACCACTTGATCCCTGTCAGACGGTTGCCCGTCCTTTTTATAGACCGTGAGGCTTGTGGATGAGAAGCCATAGCCCACGACCCAATTGGATTCAGCTAGAGTCGCCAGAGATTCGGCGTTCAACACAAGGGATATTGACCTGGAATTCCATCTTGGTTGCTCTACCTTAGTCACCCTCCAATTTTTAGTTGAGAGCTGCTGGTTGCTCAACTTAAAGATCTCCAAGATAGCCTCAGGGTCAGACGGTTCGGCTGGGATCCACGCGCGAGTTATAAGCTGAGTAAAAAAAAGGTTATGCTTAAAAATTACTTTATTCGCTTGCAATGAATCTTAAGACTGATTTAAAAGTATTATTCTATTCTACTTCACTGTTCAAATTCAGTTGGCCTTGAAGTGCAAATTATGCTACTAAGCACATTTTTGCATTTGGAGCCTTAACTGAATTTGACACCATCTGCTATACAATAACAAAAACTAAGCGATAACGCTATTGCATAGAGGAATCTGAATTTGTATATATGTATGGATATAAAGGGTTTTTCAAAAGAAACGCTACAAAAGTAAATCGATAGTGACAGCAAACGACGCCATATTTTTTCCCGCTCTTTTGACATTTCTCTTCAGTAAGGTTTGCCATTTCATCATGCAAAGATATACGAGCCAACAACGAGTCAAAATTATTAAAATTTACTACCGAAATTCGGAGTCAGTCGCCTCAACTTTAAGAGCGCTACGTCCAATTTATGATGAGGCTCATTTCTGGCTGAATGGCTTCGTCAATAAGTAAAATATGCGTGATTGGTTAGACAGCAATCCACACGTACTCCATGTGTCATCATTGCATCCCGAAAAAATTACGGTTTGGTGCGGTTTATGGGCCGGCGGCGTCATTGGGCCGTACTTCTTCCGTGATGATCAAGACCGGCACATTACTGTGAATTCGAATCGCTACCGTTCAATGATAACCGAATATTTTTGGCCCCAATTGGATAATATGGACTTGGAGGACATGTGGTTCCAACAGGACGGCGCAACAAACCACACAGCGAATGCCACAATCAATTTACTGTAAACCAAGTTTGGTGAACGTGTTATCTCACGAAATGGCCCAGTCGATTGGCCGCTTCGGTTGTGCGATTTGACGCCGTTAGATTATTTCCTGTGGGGCTAAGTCAAGTCTATGCCAACAAGCCAGCGACGATTGATGAACTTCGTACGAATATCGAACGTGAAATTGCAGCAGTATCGGCCGATTTATGCTTGAAAACCGTTGAAAAATGGGTTCAGCGTCTGGACTTCTGCAAGCGTGCCCGTGGTGGCCATGCAAAAGAAATCGAGTTTCATACATAATGGCATCACAGGAATAAAGAATTTCATTGATATCTAAAACCGGTTTTGTTTTATTTAAAAAAAAACTTTTGTAGCGCTCTTATTGAAAATATTGGTCTGCAGTAAATTGATTGTGGCATTCGCTGTGTGGCTTGTGGCGCCGTCCTGTTGGAACCACATGTCCTCCAAGTCCATATTATCCAATTGGGGCCAAAAATATTCGGTTATCATTGAACGGTAGCGATTCGCATTCACAGAAATGTGCCTGTCTTGATCATCACGGAAGAAGTACGGCCCAATGACGCCGCCGGCCCATAAACCGCACCAAACCGTAATTTTTTCGGGATGCAATGATGACTCATGGAGTACGTGTGGATTGCTGTCTAACCAATCACGCATATTTTACTTATTGACGAAGCCATTCAGCCAGAAATGAGCCTCATCATAAATTGGACGTAGCGCTCTTAAAGTTGAGGCGACTGATTCCGAATTTCGGTAGTAAATTTTAATAATTTTGACTCGTTGTTGGCTCGTATATCTTTGCATGATGAAATGGCAAACCTTACTGAAGAGAAATGTCAAAAGAGCGGGAAAAAATATGGCGTCGTTTGCTGTCACTATCGATTTACTTTTGTAGCGTTTCTTTTGAAAAACCCTTTATATCCATACATATATACAAATTCAGATTCCTCTATGCAATAGCGTTATCGCTTAGTTTTTGTTATTGTATAGCAGATGGTGTCAAATTCAGTTAAGGCTCCAAATGCAAAAATGTGCTTAGTAGCATAATTTGCACTTCAAGGCCAACTGAATTTGAACAGTGAAGTAGAATAGAATAATACTTTTAAATCAGTCTTAAGATTCATTGCAAGCGAATAAAGTAATTTTTAAGCATAACCTTTTTTTTACTCAGCTTATAACTCGCGCGTGGATCCCAGCCGAACCGTCTGACCCTGAGGCTATCTTGGAGATCTTTAAGTTGAGCAACCAGCAGCTCTCAACTAAAAATTGGAGGGTGACTAAGGTAGAGCAACCAAGATGGAATTCCAGGTCAATATCCCTTGTGTTGAACGCCGAATCTCTGGCGACTCTAGCTGAATCCAATTGGATCGTGGGCTATGGCTTCTCATCCACAAGCCTCACGGTCTATAAAAAGGACGGGCAACCGTCTGACAGGGATCAAGTGGTAGTGAATCCTTCAGGGGCAACTGCTGATCCTACTGCTGCTGAGGACTCCGCCATGCACCCGAAAAGCAGTGACTCTATGCCAACTGTGGGGGGTTTGGAGAGTATCCCAGAGACAACCACACTCAGTGAGGAGGAAGTCCTTCTGGAGTCAGACTCGGAGTCTGAGGCTGATGTCACGGTGGTCGAGGCGACCAGCGCTACAAGTAGCAGAGATGCTGCAAAGAAGTCTAGAGATAGTGCAGACTGGGCTTTATATAAGGCAGCACTCAGAGCCTTCAAAAGTAAGCTTAGGAAGGCACAAAGAGAATCGTGGAGCAACTTTTGCGGTGACGTAGAAGATATCTCTGAGACGTCCAGGTTGAGGAAGAGCCTATCAACTGCTCCAATGGTACCTGGTTACCTGACGAGGGAGGATGGATCTTGGACTTCACATAGTAATGAGACTCTACAGCTTCTTCTGGAGACTCACTTGCTCGAGCACCCTTCCGCGGAGAACGAAGCCCAACTGGATTGTAGTTGAAGTCAACTCAGACATAGTCACGAAGCCAAAATTGCAATGGGCTATCCATAGCTTCAAACCATTAAAGCATGTGGCAGAGATGGTGTAGCTCCAATTGAAATTCAGCAGTCAGAGAATCTTATAATAGAGTGGCTGTTAAAGATATACAATAGTTGTCTTGAATTAGCGTATATTCCAGACTCATGGAAGCATGTGAGGGTAATTTTTATACCCAAGGCCGGCAAAAGCTCACACACAGCTCCAGGGGACTTAAGACCCATTAGTCTGTCCTCCTTCTGTCTAAAAATCCTGGAAAGGTTGTTAGACATTCATCTGAGGCTCACTATAGACAGAGAAGCTGTCAGTCTCTCAGCATGCCTACTTCAAGGGTAAATCGGTGGACACCGCTTTACACTCCTTAGTCTCTAGTATTGAGTGCTCAGTGCACAACAAGGAGTTCTCCCTAGTGGCTTTCCTGAACATTGAGGGAGCTTTTAACAACATCAAATCAGACGCAATAATCGGTGCGATGCGAGATTTGGCAGTGGAACCCGCCATTAGCAGGTGGATTGAAAACAAGCTTAGTAGCATTATAATCAATTCACAGCTGGGGGCGCGTCGGCCAAGAAGTCCGTGTGCAGAAGCACACCTCAAGGTGGAGTTCTTTCACCCCTACTCTGGAATCTTGCGGTAAATCCGCTGCTTGAGAGGGAAGGGTGCAAGGTGGTTGCGTATGCGGATGATGTTGGTATTAGTATTATCTCGGGAAAATACATATCTACTTTGAGGGACTTGATGCAAAACATGCTGAATATTCTCTCTAAGTGGACTACTGACTGTGGGTTAGGGGTTAATCCGACCAAGACTAAGCTGGTACTCTTCACTAAAATTCCTCAATTTATTGCTCCAAAACTAATGGGTGTAGATGATGACCTTGTCGAGGAGGCTAAATATCTGGGCGTGATCCTAGAAAGGAAGCTGAAATGGAAGGCTAATATAAGCGAGCGCATTAGGAAGGCTCAGGTAGCTCTGTACTCTTGCAAAAGAGTTATAGGCAAAAAATGGGGGTTACAGCCTAAAGTAGCCTATTGGATATATACAGCTGTGGTACGACCAGTCCTTTTCTATGGGGTGCTTGCTTGGTGGACAGCCCTAAGTAAGTCCACATACAATAGGCTGATAACAAAGGTACAAAGAACTGCAGAGGTATTCAAAAGTAGTGCCATTAGAACGACTCCGACGGCAGCATTGGACATTATGCTCAATCTGCTGCCTGTTAGGCTTTTTGGCGAAAAAATGGCTGCAAACTCAGCTATCAGGCTAAAAGCTACGCATCAATGGGATGCCAGGAATGTAGGTCATGCGTCCATTTTAAGACATTTTGAGGGTATTCCTGACTCTTTCGACTACATCACACCAATGTACGCCTTCAATAGTATGAGCAAGATCTCCATTCCCTCCAGGGATGAAGGAT
Organism: Clusia tigrina; assembly: GCA_920105625.2. Classification (NCBI taxonomy): domain Eukaryota; kingdom Metazoa; phylum Arthropoda; class Insecta; order Diptera; family Clusiidae; genus Clusia; species Clusia tigrina. The sequence continues at coordinate 81,599,438 of OV050030.1, read as the reverse complement.
GGCATCCCCCCTCATGTAGAAGGGGTTCACATCTACACAGATGGATCCAAACTACAGAGTAGGGTGGGAGGTGGTGTATTCTCAGAAGATTTGGTCATTAACATGTCCTTTAGGATGCCCGACCACTGCAGTGTTTTTCAGGAAGAGGTCGCGGCTATAGAGGCAGCACTGTCTTGGCTAAGGAAGAAGAAGGCATCTGGACTTGATATTTGCATTCTGTCCGACAGCCAAGCTGCTTTACGCTCACTGGATTCGGTTATTATCACCTCAAAAGCCGTCAACTGCAAGGAGGTTGAACTTGCCCGTGAGGGAAATACCATACCGATTGAATCAGATGGGTCGAACTTAGGTATTCCTATTGCCACATGTAAGCTCTTAGTAAATACAATATCCTTAGGCTCAACGGGAAGTCGCTGTTTTGAATTTTCAGGATGTAAAATAGCTAGACAAACCTGGCCAGAGATAAATGTCATGAGCTCTAAGGACCTATCTGCTTTAAATAGACAAAGCATAGGTCCCGTGATTAGCGTCCTAACGGGCCGCTAGGGACACACGGGTGTAGGCTGTGGATCGCCTCTAACGACTTCTGCAGGAGTTGCATGGACAAGGAGGAGGAAGAGTCCATTGCTCACCTGTTGTGCACGTGTCCAGCTTTGTCCAGAAGGAGGCGCAGTTTCCTAGGCGACTCCTTATTGGACTACTTGGGAGATATTTCAAAAAAAAGATTAGCTCCACCAACTGCTTCATTAAAAGCTCCAAATGGGTGGGCCTTTGAAAGGGATGGTACCTGTTATCTCACGCGGAATCACGAAGGGTCAATGATGGCCTAAGTGCGCCTTTTTTGAGTGGCCGCCTTACTTACTTACCTATTGTATTCACCCTTTTTATTATATCTAATTTCAGAGCTGTATGTACCCCAATAACATTGTTGCACTTAATATTAAATAAGTAGAAAACGGTAGGGTAATTTATGTTTTTGTATGACAAATTTACTTTGGCCACCCAGCACAGGTAATTTCTCGCCACTAAAATTTAAAATATTATTTCGCTATTTATTTTCTACCTTACCCATATTATCGAGTTGATTTTTAAGCAAAATAAAATACTAAAATTAATTTAAGTTTAGTTTATTTAATTAGTGAGTTTAAGTTGATTTTATTTAATTAGTAATTTTGAGCTGAATTTAAGACACTTTATTGTTTTTACTACTGCTACATATAACTACGAGGGCGGATTGATATTGAAGCTGCGCTAGATGGCAGCAAAAACACAAAAACTTTTTTTTTTTATTAAATAGCGATCTGTCAAACGTCAGCTGTTAAAATTTCACCCAAATTTATCGATTAGTTTATTTGTTGTAGTCGTTTGAAGTAAGCAACTTTTGCGTTTCTTGAAAAATGGAAAAAAGCGAATTTCGTGCAGTGATTAAACACTATTATTTGAAAGGGAAAACGGCCAAAGAGACAAAAGAAAAGCTCGATAAACATTACGGTGAGTCTGCTCCGTCAGATTACATGGTAAAATATTGGATTGCTGAATTTAAACGCGGCCGAACAAGCACCGCAACAATACCATCAACAGGAAGGCCAAAAGAGGTGGTCAATGAAGAAAATATCAAGAAAATCCTCGATATCGTTATGAATGATCGCCGAGTCAAGTTGCGTGAGATTGTTGAACGTGTGTTCAACATTTTGCATGAACATTTGCATATGAAAAAGCTATCGGCAAGATGGGTGCCACGTTTGGTCAGTGTCGAACAAAAACGTGTTCGACAGACCACTTCACAGCGGTGTTTGGACATGATAAAGCGTAATCCTGTTGAATTTTGGCATCGATTAATAACTGTTGATGAAACATGGGGACCACCACTACACACCTGAAACCAAAAATCAATCGAAACAATGGGTGGAAGCTGGTGGAAGTGCTCCGAAGAAGAGCGAAGGCAGTGAATTCGGCTGGCAAGGTTATGGCCACTGTATTTTGTGATGCACACGGAATATTGCTAATAGATTATCTTGAAAAAGGATCCACAATCACAGGAAAGTATTATCGTGCATTATTGGATCAATTGATTGATGCAATCAAGGAAAAACGACCATATTTAAAGAAGAAAAAATGCTCTTTCTTCAAGGTAACGCACCGGTTCACACAGCATTAGATACGATGCTAAAATTACGTGAAATACACTTCGAATTGGTTAATCATCCACCTTATAGTCCAGATTTAGCTCCTAGTGACTTTTTCCTGTTTCCAGATTTGAAAAAATGGCTCGCAGGAAAAAGATTCATCTCAAACGAAGAAGTGATTACCGAAACTAACGCGTATTTTGAGGGGTTCCCGAAATCGTATTATTCAGATGGTATAAAAAAGTTGAAGTAAAAGGAGACTATGTTGAGAAATAAATGGTTTTTGAAAAAAAAATGTTTTTTTTTCAATATCAATCCGCCCTCGTAAGTAAATACATACGTTCAATCTTTGTATGTTTTCTCCATTTCACTGGAGCAGCTAATAATCAACTGGTCGTATTTCGTTCGTTTGTTCATTTGTTTGGTCGTTTGTTTGTTCGTATGTTTTGTATTTTTTTCTGTCTCAGTTATTTACCTCAACTACTTCCCCCTCAGTGAATCACCAGGTGATACACTTTCAATGGTAAGAACCGCTAGTTTTGGGTCTGGGCGACGCTTGCGACTACTGATTGTCTGTTCTTCTGCAAAGCGTACCTGTCCATCTTCGTCGGGAAAAACTTGGATGACTACGAAGCAATGTGTTGTTCCAAATGATCGCTAAGTCTCCTACCTCAATCGCTGTTGATTTTTCATACCACTTAGTACGATGAAGAAGTTGTGAAGGATACTTAATCGTCCAGCGCTTCCAAAGACGATCTTTTAAATTCTGGGCAATTCTCTACTGTTTTCGCAGGCATACTGATTCATCTAGTGGATGCGGAGTTTGTGTCGAGTTTAAGCATCCTAACAGGAAGTGGCTACTTGTAAGTGGCTCTTCTTCTGCTGATGACAAAGGTATTTCCGTTAATGGCCGTGAGTTTATAATGTTCTCAGCTTCAATTAGTGCGCTAAGTAACGTTTCAATTCGTCGCGTCTTTTTTTAACGTTTTGTTCAGCAACCGTTTTATTATACCAATCAAAAGTTCCCAGCATCCTCCAGAGCTCGGATTGCCACGGCAGTTGAACAACCATTTGATGTTCAATTTTGTTGGTATCTAATAAGAGCGCAGCTTCTTTTAATTCCTTTTGTGTTCCAAGGAAGTTAGTACCGTTATCACTTCTGATTCGTATTGGTTTGCTCTACGATTTACAAAATTGCGAGGACAGATGATGAATGAGTCTGTAGATAAATTTTCCGCTAGTTCCAGCTGAGCTGCTCTTACCGTCAAACAAGTAAATATAACTGCCCATCTCTTCTCTCTACGCCATCTGATTGTATATGTAAATGGGTGTACATTCGGTGTAAGATGATCGGCTGGGAGTTGATTCATCAATGGTGGTGATTGGCTTAACCCTATCGATCTTGCATGTATGACAGTTTCGTTGTACCGCTTTAAGTACGGTCTTAGCGCGCAGAATCCAAAACTCCTGTCGCATTTCTTCGATTGTAATATTCAGGTTTTGATGATGACACATACTGTGAAAATGATGCATAATGAGTTCGGTACTTCTATGTTTCTGTGGCATTGTGATAGGACGTCTGGCGCTGAATGGTAGATATATGGCTTCATCTATGCGTCCATTCAATCGAAGAAGTCAGTTTTAATCTAAAAATGGCGAAAGTGGATATAGCGTGCTTTGTTTTGGTAGTGGTTGCTTGTTTTTGAGAGCGGAAATTTCAGCAGAGAAACATTCTTTTTGAACCATTTTACATAACTGTCGTTCGGCATAATTAAGTTCATCAACACTTAGTGTACCCTTCGAAGCCATTGTAGTTGTATATCTCTTGCTGTTCCAGACTTAAATAAAGCGAATTAACCAAGCTATGGACCTTTTACGCTTTGCATATGAGGAAAATCTATCTTATGGAATCAAATTAAAACTTGTCTGATTAATGTGAATGGTTGTCTAAATTTCTTCTTGCAGTACGTCTTCTGATACCTCTATCTGATATGCTGGCCGAAATTCTTCTGGCTTTCCTCAAAATTTAGGTCCTCTTACCTACCTGCTGTTGGCATCAAACTTCTGTGGAGACTTTATTCGAGTGGCTGTATCTGCAGAGTTTAAATTCGTTGGTACCCAACGCCACTGGGTTGGCGCCGTGGTTGCCAAAATTCTATGTACGACGAAGACTTTGTATCTTCGTGCGATCTATTTTAGAGCTGTCTGTGAATCAGACCAGTACACTATCTGTGTAACTTCCACACTATGACTTTATATAATAGCTTCTCCTACATGAACACCCAACACTACAGCCACTGCATTCCAATCTTGGAATTGACGTCAACTTATGTGGTGCGGTACGCGTCTTTCCAGCTACAAACACAACGTCCACACCCTTTGTATGTTGTATACGAAAGTAGCGCACCGCAGGAAAGGAAATTTGGATGGAGTCTCCGAGCATATGAAGTTGGACATCGTTGGCTGAACATAAAAACATTGAATAACATTTTGGCTCCTGGAACTCTTTTACGTATTAAAATTCCCTCCACCAGGTGTTCCACTTTTGATGTAGTTCCACTGGAATAATATTATCCCAGTTCATTATACTAGTAAAGGTATTCTGCACTAGAATCTGCGAAAACATTAGAAAGTCGGCAAGGCGAATGGTTCAAAAACGGTCATCACAATTCCTAATAATTTTCTCTTCGTTGGTGGTCGCCTACCTTGTAGCACTGGGGGCGGTATGCGGTGGAATTCTGATTGGAACTCAAAACAATCATTCTAGGTATTCCAAAATATACCTAGAATTTTTCTGTTGTTGCTTGTTTCTCCATATTTATTATTGCAGGATCAGCTATAGATATTCCACTTAATTTTTGTTGTAGCTCCGAGTTTGAAAAGAAATTTCGTAGTTCAAAGTGTGGTTCGTCATTTATTTTTATTACCTGTCGACAAATTTCTTTCGGCTTCATTTAGATTCTGAAAACTGGAAACGAAGTCATTTATGTAGTGTTTTTCAATGACAGCATTAGAGGTTATTGGATATTTCGAAGTGAATGTTTTTGCACTGTAATTTTTAATAAACTCCGCATTGCAGGGTGAACATACTGCTCCAAATATCATTGATTCCATTGCAAAATGTTGTACAGGCTGTTCTGCATTCCCGTCTCTTCAAATAAATCTTTGTACATGCTGATCTTCTGGACGTATTTTGATTTGCGAAAGCATCTCATGTATTTCGGCAGCTATCTCAAAGGGACCTTGTCGAAATTAGAATAATATGCCCAGGAGCGGTTTCGCTTGTTCCGTCCCTTTCAGTACCATTTTATTAAGGGATACCAGCGACTTCATCAGCTGCGTCAAACACGATCCTTAACTTATGTGGTCTGTGCGGGGTCTGCACTCCAAAATGTGGTAAGTACCACACTGGGTTATTGTTGTTGTATATTTCTTCTTCTATTAGACGTCTGGCGTAGCCTTGCTCCAAATATCTCGCAATTTCTCGTTCGTATTTCTCTACATGTGTCCCGTTTCATTTTATTCTCAATTCCCAACAGTCGATTTTTTGCCATTTCAAAACTGTTTGGCAATGTGGGCGCAAATTTTCTGCATAATAACCCGGTTTCAAATTGTTTGTCTGAACGCTTGGTGGTGCTTGCCAAAATCGTACGGGCTCTCTTATCACATTCAGATTCTAGTACTGTAGGCGAAGTGCTTATACCTAAATTTCCTATGAAGAAGTATTTTTCGACCCTTTCGTGTAGTTCAACCAAGTCTGTTTATTTTATGTGTAAGTCGAGTGTATGCATCAAATTTGGTGATTTGGTTGGGCCAAAGGCTACCCAATCAATTTTTGTAATAAGCAGCTATTGGATAATTATTGCCGGTTTCCACAATCATTGATGTCACTCCCAAGTGAATGTTATCCAATCCGAGTAGCAGGCCTGGTTTTATGTTCGCATAACTTTCTAGTGGTAATAGTTCGAAATGCTTAAAGTCGGCTTTATTGAAAGATTGTTTACGCAAATTCAAGTATGTACATTTTTAATGGAATATTTCTCATTCGAACCACTTCCAGCAATTTCATCGTTTAATTTTGTGGACAGTTCAGTGATGATGTTATCACCATACCAATGTATCGTAAATGGCTGTGACTGCCCTCTCAGTCCCAATGATAAAGCGATTCCTTCCTCCAAAATAGTTATAGCTAAGCCCGAATAGTGTGACTGGTATCATCTTAAAAGGTTGACTTCTTGTAGTCTGTGGCAATTGGCAAATCAGCAATGGCTGTGCGGAAGTTGCAGTCGTTGAACTGGATGGTCTATTCTCCATAGATGACTTCTCACGCTTGTCGTGCAAGCTTTGGTGATGGTATCGACGGCATCCATCTCGCAAATTCTTTTAAGTCTGCATTCGGTTGTTCTATGTCCCTCAACACTTATTTAGATTCTTAAAAGTTCTTACTGACAATTAAATCGCCTGTGCTCCAGTGTCTGATTGGTATATGATCTTCTCTGCATTTATTTCAACTTCTAGTAGTAGCAGTGGTAATAACGTCTTTAAATTTACAAAGAAATTTTCACAAAATTTATTTATTATAGAGAATCTGAGATCTATGTGGCTTCAAGCCGTTTGCCATTGATCAGTTTATGTATCCTAATATTTGTTTGTGTTAAATAGTAAGAGTTCTTTAAACGAAATCTGTTTCGATATTGTAATGAACTTAATATATAGTTTGCCACACTCCTCCATCATATAGGGCTATCTCCCTTGAAAATATGGATAATTTCTTCTGTACTTAACGATTTATTTCTTAAAAATACTGCTCCTGATCCTATTAGTATTGGGCATCTTTGAATATTGCTGTTATATAGTGTAGTGGTAGATTGTGTGAAAAATACATATTCCCTCCAGAGGGTCTCAGGAATTAATAAAATCTAGAGTTAGTTGCACCAGCTTTTCGGTGTGTTTCTTCAATAAACTGTGATTTCAGACTATGATGTAATAGCTTTGCTTGCCTATGCCACTCTTCTTCTCTCATATTGTCCTCAAATCTTAAATTGAATTCAGAACCTAGTTTGTTTACTTCTCATGCCCACATCAGATTTTGTCTTATTAGTGCTTTGGACAGCTTATGTGGAAGTCTCTCCTCCTCATATAAGTACAAAGTTTTGTAGATTTAAACCCAAGTGTAGCTCAAGGGTGTACAGCGTGCTTCTTTCCGCACCAGTACACAGTGTTAGGGCATAATTTGGAGTAAAGTCTGGGAGTTTTAGCACTCTTTAAAAAATATTTTTGGAATTTGTTGAATTGCTCATGTAATGTCATGCAAATCGTTTAGATATAATATAAATAGAAACGACCGCATATGAATTGGTGACAAGTGGATGGGTTTTATGATCTCGACCAGCTAATTTGCGGAACCCAAAAAGCTAAATTTGTATTAGTTGAAATCTATGGCTCTAAGGTAATGAAAATATATTTTGACATAATAAGTTGCTAAATATTGTAATTTCAAAAAACTAATCACAAATTATAAATCTGCATTCTAAATGCATTGAAGCAACATATAAATAATCCAAAACTGTCTGACTTGGCAGAAGTTGTTAAAATCTCGACACCAAAGACTGCAAAAGCAAAAAAAACATACCTATAAACAAAAATAGTTTAACTATGAATGCTGATCCGCAAGACATGACGCCTTCACTGCTTTAGCAGAGTTTAGAAGAACGAACCAACAACAAGAAACTTGAGTACATTAGGGACAATAAGGAATTTAAATTTGTAAGCGAACAAGCAAAAGAGCAGTATGAAAAATCGCCGATACAGACTGGTGGAACGTTGCAAAGGACATACGTGGGGAAAATCTACAGATGAGATCTGAGATTAGCGCACAGGAATTTAAAAACTACTCTGAAAACCTACTAAATCCACCACAAACATCAAACAATACCCTTTACGCACCATTGCTATACGAAAACATACAGTTGGATAGAGCCATAACAAAACCCGATATTAAAAATGTGGTGGAAAAAGCAAAAATTAACAAACCGCCTGGATCAGATAGAATTACGTATGAACACATCAAGAATGCTGTTGAAGGTTTTTTATATGTACTCGTTGGTGTATATAATACCATACTGGAAACTGCCAAAGTGGATCAGACATTCGTAGAAAGTATCATATTTCACAAAAAGGGGATCTCAACATGCCAAATAATTATAGAGGAATCGCTTTCAAGAACTGCTTAGCAAAAATATTAATGTGTGTATTAACGAATTTTAAGCAGGCCTTAGAAGGCAATACTCAACGATCGATAACTTAAACAACCTTACGAGCATAATGCAGCTTAAATTTGAGGAGACGAGGAATGCCTTTTTCCTAGACAATTTTGTTTGATTTCCTCCTCCGTCTTTTGTGTCTTCTTCTCGTGCATCTTCGAGCACATAGTTTGCATATTTCCTTTGAGTCTCATTCGTCAAAAATTGTCTTTTCCTCGAGAAGCACATATTCGCAAAATGATTCAGCTTTCCGCATGCATTGACGTTCTGATTTTTGCCATTTTTAAAAATATGGTGAACAAGCCTTTTGTGCGCGGAATACAAAAACAGCTCCGCAACACACGGGTACAACTTGGAGGAAACTTTTCTCACACCCCCTGTAAATCCACTCAGAGCCCAACCATCCTTCCGTATATGACCCACTCATCAGGTAGCCATAGCAACAGCCGTGCTAGGAGGTCAACAACTTCATTCAACTTTGATTTTGACCAACTTTCGCTTAATGTCGGTCAAAGCTTTGTCGCAGGGTTTGGAATGGGCATAAATAGGAGCGATCACTGACATCTTTGCTGCATTGATTCGAAACAACAATACACAACGTCGGAGGACAACAATACACAAATAAATATAAAATTAAACAAAAAAGGCAGCCTGCAAATTACATCGAACTGAACGAAATAAAATAATACAAATATTGTCGTATATTATTTTTTCTTATTATTAGTGATCTGTATCATATTATTATTTCCTCTTACTTATAAGAAATACTATAAAGTGATAACTTTTAACTTTTTTATTCCAATAAATTTTTTTTTGCATATCCTACTCCAATTTTCGTCATATGCAATTTTGAGTACTAAGCCACTATTTTTTTTCAAGGTGAACTCTCATACTTATATGAAGTGTGTTCGCGTCACATGAACTCGTGCAGAACGAGTTCACTTCTGTTCTCCTCAGTTCAGCAATTTGACGTTTGCGACGCGAACAGGAAAGTGCAGTACCAGCTCATAATAACAAGTTTTGTTTACAATTAAACGCTGTAAAGTTTAAGTGAATTTGATAATCATACATTATAATTAATAAGATGGAAGAAAACAATAATTTTATATAATAAATAATTTATACATTATTAGGTACTTCTGTCGAGAGGAATAGAGGATTTAGGCTTTTACAATGGAAATAATTATTAATTATTCAGAAAGTGCGTATTTTACCAGGTGGATATATATATATATATATATATATATATATATATATATATATATATATATATATATATTATTATTATTATTATTATTATTATATCTTACACCATAATTAATTATGAGTGCAAGGTGTTGGGGGAATGAGTACTAGCTACAGAGGCTTTCGACTCGAAGAGAAACGGTTTTATAGAAAGAAGCATTTTGGAGACCAAGCCCGTGGCAGGATTTGAACCTGCGACCCTCGGGGTGTGAACGATATTATATATATAAAAATGATATAAACGATTGTGTATATGTTGGATCTTCTGAATTTTTCCTCCTGTCTTAATTTATCTGTTATGCTATTCGCCCCTATGCCGAAGAATGGTTCAGGTCCAATAAAATGGGTGGCTACCCCTTTCCTGGCAAGACTATCAGCTTTTTCATTTCCAGGGATCTCAATGTGTCCTGGGACCCATATTATGGAGAGTTTATTGAGGCTTCCTAGCTTATTTAAAAGCTCTACGCTTTCCCATACGAGTTTAGGGTGAATATCTTATGAATTGAGTGCTTGTATAGCTGCTTGACTGTCAGACATGATAGCTATGTCTTGTCCCACAAGGTTACGTCGGAGGTTAAAGACGACACAGAGGTGAATTGTATTTATCTCTGCCTGGAATTTGCTGGGTGATTTCCTCATTGGTACGGAGTGGTTGACCTTCGGCCCAAATATGCGGGCTCCCATCCCTTCTTCTGTTTTTGAACCATCTATGAACCACTTGATGGTATGATCTTTTAGGATAACTTGAAGTGATTCAAGTTTCCATTCCTTCTTGTTCCCAAGCACACCTGTGAAGCGTTTCTCAAAGTTATATCTTTTGTTCATATCGTCTCTAGGTAGGTCATCGAGGGGTATAGTGGCAACGATGCTGTCTCGTTGTTTATTACTACAAATTTTCTCGCGGCCAGCACCTTCCTTGACGATTCTTAGTAGGGTTCTTTTTGCAGCCATTTCTACTGTAATATGTAGCGGAGTAAGATCTTAAAGTGTTTCCAATGCTGCTGTGGGACACGTTTTCATAGCTCCGGTAGTACATATGCATGCTAGTCGTTGTACTTTGTCCAAAGTGTTCTTCATGGTGAGCAATTTGGTTATTTGAGCCCATGCTTCTGCTCCATATGTTAGAACCGGCATGGTGTACATCCATTTCAGAATGTAAAGTTTACAGCCCCATGTCTTCCCAGCTAAACTTCTACACACCATTAATGCTCTGATTGCATGACTTGTTACAAAATCGGCATGTGCTTTCCATAGAAGTTTGGAATCTAGTATTATTCCTAGATATTTAACCTCCCTTGACAAACTAATCTCCACATTGCGGAGTTTGATTGGATGCATATGCGGCAACTTTTTTTTCCAAGTGCACGGTACAATGGTTGTTTTTGTGGGGTTTATGTTCAGTCCCACTGAAGTGCACCATTCTTGAGTAATAAAGAGTCCTCTCTGAATTATGTCACAAAGAGTGCTTTCAAATTTACCTCTTGCTATTATTACAATGTCGTCGGCATAGCCTTGACAAATAATGCCGTTGTGCTGTAGCGAATCAAGTAGTGCATCTACCACTAGGCTCCAAATGTGTGGGGAAAGTACTCCTCCATGCGGCACCCTTTTGTCCAGAGCACTTCTATTGCGGAATTGTCCGCAGTTATTCTTCTCGTTTGAAGCGTAGAACTCACCCAGCGGGTTATGGCTGTCTCTGTATTTTTTTCTGTGGAGAGCTCTTTCAATCGGCTGATGCGAGCTATTATCGAAGGCACCTTCAATGTCTAGGAAAGCACAAATAACTATTTCTTGATTCTCTATTGCGTCTCTAATGATATCAGTTAACTGATACACGGCGGTCTCCGGGGACCTTCCTTCTCTGCATGCATGTTGATGTCGATTTAGTGGTGATGTGACTAGAGTGAGTGTTCTTAAATAATTGTCCATAGTTTTCTCCATTGCTTTGAGTACAAAGGAGGTTAGACTTATGGGTCTGAATGATATTGGAGAAGTGAAATCCTTCTTTCCAACCTTCGGTATAAACGTAACTCGACCTTTCCTCCAGATTGCAGGAATATACACCGTTGCCAAGCTTATCCTGAATAACTTTATCAGGTGCGGAGCCAGTACCTTTATTCTGTAAAAGGGCGGGCACTGTGCCATTTGCTCCTGGTGTCTTGTAGGGGTCAAAAGATCTTACAACCAAATGGAATTGCTGTGGTGTTATTCTCTTTGAAGCAAGTCTCCAATTTTCCATACTTCTGTGAAACATTTTTGAGGAAAGTCTTTTTTCGACAGTTGCTGCATCTGAAAAGTGTATTTTCAAAAGAAGTTCCACCATAATTTTATCGTTCAATGTATAGCTTCAGTGTCATCCTACATTCTGTTTTAGTCTTCGCCAGTGTCTCGTGTAGCCTGGCAGCTGACGATGTTGATGAAATATTTTCACAGAAGTTCCTGAAGCTATCTCTTTTAGCTTTCCTCATCTCAATATTATACTTGGTTAAAGCTCTAGCATGATATTGCCAGTTACCAGTGCTTTTTGCTCTATTGTAGAGAGCACGCACGTTGGATCTTAGCTGTGCCAGTCTGTTATTCCACCAAGGTGTTTTCTTCCCCCCGTTTCAAGAGCTATCTCTGCAATTAGCTTGAAATGCCTGTAATATTACCTTATCTATCTTCCCTAAGATGCTTTCAATCTCTAGCGATTGATTCATCTTTGCACTGAAATTGAAATGGCCTAGGTTATCAGATATGTCGCTGGCATCAATGTAGGTCACCCAATGATAAACATGCGCTTAACAAAGTTAAAAATAAGCTAAGTCAAGAAGTAAAGGTTTTCAAAAATGAATCGAGTAGCAGGCTCTTACGAAACGTCTCACACGAAAAAAACAATGACTACTCTTTGTGGAAAGCCACGAAAAACATAAAAAGGCCCACATTACCCATTCCTCCAATTAAAATGGCTAATGGTGGCTGGGCCAAAAGCAACATTGAAAAGGCTCACACTTTTGCAGACCACCTTATGAAAACCTTTAGGACAAATGATGGCGAAGAAATTGATACGAATTACAACATCAGCTATGAGAATAAGCCATACACTCTGCGGTGTACCCCTTCCGAAGTAGAATGTGAGATAAAAAACCTAAATTGGAAAAAAAGTCCAGGTTTTGATCTGATAGCAGCAGATATTTTGAAACAGCTGCCACAGATGTGTATTGAAAATCTTTCAACTTTATATAACGCCACATTTAAACTTCGACATGTCCCAAACATCTGGAAAGTGGCCGAAGTAATAATGCTTCCCATACCAGGCAAAGTACCACAAGAAGTGTCATCATATATACCAATCTCTCTGTTACCGATACTATCGAAAGTCTTTGAGAAGCTGCTACACAATAAACTCCTGCCAAATATTGAAGAAAATAAACTCACAACAAGCCACCAATTTGGTTTCAGAAGACAAAATTCCACTATAGATCAAGTTCACAGGATCGTCGAAGCTATTGAAAACTCATTTGAAGAGAAAAAAGTCTGTTCTACGGTATTTCTAGATGTAGCGCAGGCATTCGACAAAGTTTGGCATAAAGGTCTGCTCCATAAACTGCAATTGATTCTACCTGCCGAATATTGTGAAATTATCGAATCATACCTTCAAAAAAGACACTTCAGAATTAAGCAAGATGATGCCTATTCTGGGATCCGCGAAGTTAAGGCAGATGTTCCTCAAGGCAGCATCCTAGGGCCCGTACTCTATCTCCTATTCACAAGCGATTTACCGATCGAACAAAACCATATTACCGCAACATTCGCTGACGATACGGCAATCATAGCTACTGGTGGACCAGAGGAAATCTCAGTAGAGAAACTCCAACGTGCCGTAAATTCAATATTTAATTGGACAAAGAAATGGCGTATTAAAATAAATAACACAAAATCGGTCCACATCGACTTTTCGAATAAAACATAACCCGCTATATATAGAAGGAATAGAAGTACCATACTCAAATAACGCTAAGTATTTGGGTATGACACTAGACGTAAAGCTCCGATGGTGTGCACATATAAAAAAGAAAAGAGAAGAACTCGAAATAAAGTATAAAAAATGTACTGGTTAATTGGCAGATAATCTACGCTGCCTACATATAACAAGCTTGTGTTATAAAGTCAAATCTTGAAACCTGTATGGAGTTACGGTATTCAACTTTGGGGATGCACCACACAAACCAATATTAAAGTAATCCAAAAATTTCAAAACAAAGTTCTACGGAACATAGTCAATGCACCCTGGTACGTACGAATGTCAGTCCTCCACAGAAATCTTGGCGTGAAGACGGTACACAGCGAAATTATTAAAGTGGCAATCTTATATTACGAATGACTTCAACACCACATAAACGAAGAGGCATCGAAACTCTCCGAACTAAACAAAACGGAATATCGTTTATATGTATATATATATATATATATATATATATATATGTATATATATATATATATATATATATATATATGTATATATATATATATATATATATATATATATATATATATATATATATATATATATATATGTATATATATATATATATATATATATATATATATATATATATATATATATGAAGGGTTTTTCAAAAGAAACGCTACAAAAGTAAATCGATAGTGACAGCAAACAAGGCCATATTTTTCCCGCTCTTTTGACATTTCTCTTCAGTAAGGTTTGCCATTTCATCATGCAACGATATACGAGCCAACATCGAGTCGAAATTACTAAAATTTACTACCGAAATTCGGAGTCAGTCGCCTCAACTTTAAGAACGCTACGTCCAATTCAGGATGAGGCTCATTTCTGACTGAATGGCTTCGTCAATAAGCAAAATATGCGTTATTGGTTAGACAGCAATCCACACGTATTCCATGAATCATCATTGCATCCCGAAAAAATTACGGTTTGGTGCGGTTTATGGGCCGGCGGCGTCATTGGGCCGTACTTCTTCCGTGATGATCAAGACCGGCACATTACTGTGAATGCGAATCGCTACCGCTCAATGATAACCGAATATTTTTGGCCCCAATTGGATAATATGGACTTGGAGGACATGTGGTTCCAACAGGACGGCGCAACAAACCACACAACGAATGCCACAATCAATTTACTGCAAAACAAGTTTCGTGAACGTGTTATCTAACGAAATGGCCCAGTCGATTGGCCGCCTCGGTCGTGCGATTTGACGCCGTTAGATTATTTCCTGTGGGGCTACGTCAAGTCTATGGTCTATGCCAACAAGCCAGCGACGATTGATGAACTTCGTACGACTATCGAACATGAAATTGCAGCAGTATCGGCCGATTTATGCTTGAAAACCTTTGAAAATTGGGTTCAGCGTCTGGACTTCTGCAAGCGTGCCCGTGGTGGCCATGCAAAAGAAATCAAGTTCGATACATAATGGAATCAAACGTACTTTCGCAGGAATAAAGAATTTCATTGATATCTAAAACCGGTTTTGTTTTATTTAAAAAAAACTTTTGTAGCGCTCTTATTGAAAACCCCGATATATATATATATATTAATATATATATATATATATATATATATATATATATATATATATATATATATATATATATATATATATATATATATATTATATATATTTTGCAAATTGTATATAGTAATTATATTGAGATTATTATAGACTCATAAATACATTCTGATATTTTTATATTACTTATTTTTATCCATTTAATTCATTATGATAAATAAAAAGTACCAAATCAACTCAGAACGTGTAACATATTAATCGTTTAACATATCGTAACTAGTCATATAGTTTTCCGAATATTTAATTGGTTAATCTTTGTAGCAATCTACGAATAATTGGGTGTTATAAATAAGAAAAAATATATATATGGTGATTAGATTTATCCAAAGCTTATTTGCTTATGCTGCTTTGAAAATGTATTCAAGATGGATTTTTTTACAATAATTGCTATCAATAAATAAATATAATACATAAATATAATTCGAATGCAACTATTATTTACGTAATTAAAAACAAAGTTTTACTTAAAAATTTGCTTTTTAATTATATGGTATTTATATTGTTTTAAATTGAAGATACGCTTTTATTTCTCCATAACGCAACCCCCAATTGTACCCTAAATTTAGACCCAAACAAATTTATTTAACAAAGTATGGCGGATTTACATTGCATTGTTTTTGTTTCACACGGATAAGAGAAAAATGGGATCATTTCGTCAGCTGACATTGGAAGAAGAAGAGTTAACTCTCTATATTACTCTATGTTGCATACCATACGAATGCCAGCGATCACTAAGAGAACTAATTGCACCAAAGAAATATGTAATGCACGCGCAGTATGATCACATACACACTCACTCCACACTTTCAAACCTTTCCTCTATCCCAAACCAATGCACTCAAAATAGGTCATGTGCAATTCGAACCTCAAAGGTCTGCAGTAGGCAAGAATTGCACATTCATATTTTATTGCTTGCATATGTTGTATATGTGAATTTGATGACACATGGGATATTGGATATATGGAATGGAAATTGAAATTGGTTGAAACTAAACTGTAAAGTTGAAATAGGTATAAAAGAGCGTAGTTTTAAGAATAAAGATTCAGTTCTAAAACATGTCTCAAATTTGTTTGAACTCGAAGGAGCAGACTTAAGTCGCTCCAAACTCAAAAACATTTGGCTGCTTTAAGGCGCTGATAACCAAGTCCGCAAGCTCTCGCGCAGTACGAAAGATCACTTGAGCCCAACATCTACGTAGGGAGAACTATTAGTAACCTGCCACACCGATCCTGATTTTTCTGACCACACCGATCCTAATTTTTCTGTCCAGACCGATCCTTCCAAGCTAGCACTTCTGATGTCGGGTCCTGCCGAATTTAATTGATGTATTAAATTGATGTCCATGATTACGCAAACCTTGGCTATAGTGACTGAAAACACACCCACTTAAAAAAAAAGACAGTAATAAGACAATATAAAATCTACAAAAGATCTTTTCAAGCCAATCCAAAATGCAGTGCGATCTCAAAAAAATTAATAATTGTGAGCGTTCACCGAACCAAAAAAATTTACGCGTTAATTTTAATGAGAGAAGTTCTGAAGTGAAGGAGCGACAGGAGGAGTTCCTAACCGTCAAATATGGTTTCCATCAGATGAGTGTAATACGAAAGCGACTGGCTTTGGAGATGTGGGTGTATGCTAAACTGCAGAAACTTTTTGATCCACCGGGCGAGGGCATCAAGGTAGCCAACGATGAAATTTTAGATATGAACACAGATGACATAAAAATATCTCATATCATTATGTTATTGTCAGTCTGTAAGCGACCACAGTCGGAAAT
Organism: Clusia tigrina; assembly: GCA_920105625.2. Lineage (NCBI taxonomy): Eukaryota > Metazoa > Arthropoda > Insecta > Diptera > Clusiidae > Clusia > Clusia tigrina. The sequence goes on along the minus strand of OV050030.1, from coordinate 81,582,435 downwards.
ATCGAAATTAAGCAGCGATCTTTTGGAGCGTGCTAATACGCTGTAAGAATTTAACTATTTTTGTATCTAATTCTCCTAAACTATTTTTGTATTTAATAAAAAAAAATAGCTTTGACTTTAGTTGTAATTATTCATAAATTTAAAAAATAATAAAAATAACACAGGAAATGGTTATATTTTTAGCTTTACATAGTTTTGTCTTTAGAAACAGAGTAATCAAAACTTCTTACAAATAATTTATTTTAATATTATAGGTAAGCAACTTAATACATTTAAATATTAGTTAAGAATCTTTAATATTTTTATATACGTATACATACGTGACTTTTAATTTAATTTAAAGATCATATATAATATAAATGTTATTATTATAAATATATTAATACACATCAGAAACTAATTGATAATTCATATAAATATGTAATGAAAGAAACATTAAACAAAAGCATTAGGAAATCAAGAAAAATTATAAAGTTAGTTGCAAAATGTTGCAAAAACAACAAAATGAATGAAATTTTGGGCTTAATTTTTAATAGTAAATTCACAAAAACAAAATTTTTCATTTAAGTATTGAAAAGAAAATATGTTTAGTTAAACCAGTAATTGAAAGAATTATTAGCGATTCATTGGTCTATTAATCATTTCGCCCTTACTTGTTTGGAACGAAATTCACAGTAGTAACAGATCACAGACCAGTGTTTACACACAACAACCCCTCATCTAGAATGACTCGTATCCGACTAGACTTGATGGAATATGACTTTAAAATTATATACAAACAGGGTAAAATTAATACAAACTCAGATGCTTTGTCAAGAATAGAATTAAATTCTGATATGTTAAAGGCAATGATAGCCACAGTTATGGCAATCAAAAGAAGCATGAAGAAAAAACAAACAGATGAAATCACTGAACAACCAGACAAGAGGAGCGCGCGACTTACGTCTGCTGTCGAAGAGTTCAACACAAAAGAACCAAATAAAAATGGTTTAATATTTATTACAAAAATTAATTACAACTGGTGCACTCTAAGTCTTAAATTCATCTAATCTAATCTTCAATTCGTTCTTCTTTTATATACTTAATTTATGTCATGATAAAACAATTCCTATTAAATTTGCCGTAGCAGATTTCATGGGAATTGTTTTTACATTTTGATTCTTTCCTATGAAATTTGCCCATGCAATATTTAGGAATAGGAATTGTTTTCTTACATTTTTATATATTTCTTAAAAATAGAACTGTAATAATTAATTATTAAGGTTTGGGGCGTGTTACCTTAACTCCTCCCCTCTCAGTTTGAAGCGTAGGGATGGACGGGACTGCAGCTTCAAGGCAGGTATTCATGAGGTTCTGTTGAGTTTTATAGCGTCTCAATGAGAGAATTATTTACTCCAAAGATGAGGATTGAAGTTCCAATTATGCAGCCGATTAGATAGTTGTGATTGGATAACTGTATGTAGACTGCATCGATCTCAGTTTGTTGCTCGAAGTTGCAATCTGCTAGCTTTTTCAAGGAAAATGTATTGATTTCATTTGTGATTTGCACTTCTGAATGGAAAACTGGCGTGATGTGACGTCTTCCCAAAAGGTGCCGATGTCATCTTCATAGGTTATGTTGTTTATAAAGACTTTACAATTTTTGTAGTGGGTTGTTGCTGTTCCTTTGATGGTAGTATTCGCCGCTCTGCATGTTGATTGTAATGTGGTTTATTGCCAATGTTTTTCACAACGCATCCAGCTTTCTTAGTCTTAAAAAGTTGACCAATACACTTAAATTTACATCTTTGTTTGTTTTACAATAATATATATTTTCTATTTTAGGACAAGCTTGCGAGATTTCAAATACATAACTATCATTATACAATACATATGGTTCTGACTCAATTAGTTTAGAATTGTTGATTGGCAATGGGATTATGTGGTGGTATTGATAAGGTATAGGGTCAAAGTTTGGTATGTCAATGTTAAAATAATTTAAGATTCATTATAATAAGCTTGTAGGTTTAGCAGCTCGTAGATATATATGTTCAATGGACTTGGTTACTTTCTAAATGTTTAATCCGATCCTTTAAGTTCTGTGCGTCGTATTTGTCCACGTTACCTGTTATGAATTTGATGACATGTCCGAGTCCATTTATTTGTTCTCTTTTACTTCTGTTTGGTTTTAAGTTATTTTAATTTTGTTTTTAGTTGTTCCAGTTTTAGCTTGGTTGTTGTCTTCATTGTTTTTACTAAATCGTATCTTTCGAATAATTTAAGTGTTGTAGTCAAGTCATCTATGTTTTCGTGGTACTTTTCTGGGTCAATAATATGGAATACTATGGTTGATTACTATGGTTGATTATTCTCCTTACATGCCCTAAGTGTAAAGATAGTATACCATTATTTTTTGTAAGTTCTCGATATTCAAATAGCTGTCCAGAAGTTAACGTCAAACTAAGGAGAGAGAGATTTTGTTTTGCGTTTTAGCCGTATTTTGTGGATTTTTTTATTTCCTTTTGTTATTATAGTATGTGAGTTGTTTTTGTGTACCTTCTGTTTAGAAAATCTGGCTGTAATTTTATTTCTCCTACATTCTTTCCTAAATACAGTGGTCTCTTCTTGTTTTGGTTCCGGTTCTTCCCTTGTTTCGTTCAGTTTGTCTATTTTTTTGTGAGTGAGGTTTTCTACTTTTTTCTTAATGGTTGGGTATAGAGTGTCGTGGAAGGTCCGTAGTTTTTTGTAGGTATTCATGTTCTGTATTAAATGTTAAATTCTTGCAAAATTTATATGGCCTGCCGAAAAATAGTTCGTAGGGTGTTAACTTAGTTATGGAGTGAATTGCATTATTATATGTGATGAGGGTTTCGGAAAATATTTCATTGTGTTCGGTTTTAATTTTGTCTTCTATCGTGATATTGATTATTCTGATGGTATGGTTGTAAATCGGTTTTGGTCCGATTATATTGCTTGTATGTAGTAATATTTTGTTCTTTGAGGCAAAATGATAATGCTGTTTGCATATCCTCAGGACGCATAGCTCTTATTATTGCACCCATTGGTTCTTTTAACCCGGATAGAAATGTGTTTAGACACATTTCTGTGAAAAGTTCTCTTTTCGATGAGAGTACTTTGTGGTCTTTTTTACCAATAAGGATACAATTAAGAAGAGCCGCTTGAATTTCAACGATTTCTTTGTGAAATTCTTCAATGGGTTTATTAAATTGTTTTATATTATGTAGGTCTCTGATAAGGGTAGTTTCTGTTCTCTTGTCTGAAAAAGTGTTAGTTAATGTCGTTTTAATACAATTCCAGTCCAATGGTGTAAGATACGTGTTTAAGAAGTCATTTGCTGGTCCTTGAATTTTGTTCCTAATTGCTCTTAGGAGCATATGTCCGTACGGAGTCTGTTCTGTCCCTTTGATTAACATTAAGATTTCTTCCACATTTGTAATGAAATTATACAATTGGGTTGCCATCGTATGGGGGAAGATCTTTGATAATGTCAGGTATTCGTAAGGTATTGAAAATATCCTGTGTATTAATTTGGAACTGGGGTGGTTGGGGTTGTTGTTGAGTTTGTATGTTTTGGGGTTGTGGGTTTGCCATTTCAATTTCTTCTGGAATTGAGTTCAGACCTCCATATTTTTTGCTTGTACTTAGTTTTGACAGTGCTAAAGTTTTAGCTTTTATTTTGAACATAAATTTTTTTTTTGTATGGGATTTTAAGAATAATTTACAGTTTGTTCGTTTCAATTGAGTAATAACAAATATTCTTGACAATGGTTTACAATATAAAATATGTTTATATAAAAAAATTTTGTATTTTTCAGAATTTTTGAAATTTAGGTGGTAAATATAATTAACTCACAAGCAGTGTCCTATTATGATCTTCATTGAGAAATAGTGTGCAATTTGTGTGTTTGTGGTTCTTTCGACAGTCAACCAAGATATTTGTTTGAGAGCTGGTTCTGGCGGTAAATGGATGGGAATCCAACGACGATTCCAGGATGTTCGCTCCAATAACTAGAATTCACTTGATATGCAGTCAAGGAATCCTGTATTATTTTTAATTATTTTATTTAAAAAAAATTTATTTTTTTTATTTTTTTTATTTTATTTATTTTTTGTTTAATTAGAATTTACTTGATATGCAGTCAAGGAATCCTGTATTATTTTTAATTATTTTATTTAATTAAATTTTATCTTTTTTTTCCAATTGGAATTCACTTGATATGCAGTCAAGGAATCCTGTATTATTTTTAATTATTTTATTTAAAAAAATGTTATTTTTATTTTTTATTTTTTTTATTTTATTTTATTTTTTGTTTAATTAGAATTCACTTGATATGCAGTCAAGGAATCCTGTATTATTTTTAATTATTTTATTTAATTAAATTTGATCTTTTTTTCTAATTAGAATTCACTTGATATGCAGTCAAGGAATCCTGTATTATTTTTAATTATTTTATTTAATTAAATTTGTTTCCTTTTTTTTGTTTAATTAGAATTCACTTGATATGCAGTCAAGGAATCCTGTATTATTTTTAATTGTTGTATTTTTATTTATATTTTATATTATTTTTATAATATTATATATATATATATATTTTTTTATATGTCTGTATATATTTTGGTTTAAGAATATTTTACTTCACACGGGTAGAGCATTTTTAAAACACATCTGAAAAACCGTCGCCGCCAACCGTACGACTGCGCCACTTACGTCTGCTGTCGAAGAGTTCAACACAAAAGAACCAAATAAAAATGGTTTAATATTTATTACAAAAATTAATTACAACTGGTGCACTCTAAGTCTTAAATTCATCTAATCTAATCTTCAATTCGTTCTTCTTTTATATACTTAATTTATGTCATGATAAAACAATTCCTATTAAATTTGCCGTAGCAGATTTCATGGGAATTGTTTTTACATTTTGATTCTTTCCTATGAAATTTGCCCATGCAATATTTAGGAATAGGAATTGTTTTCTTACATTTTTATATATTTCTTAAAAATAGAACTGTAATAATTAATTATTAAGGTTTGGGGCGTGTTACCTTAACTCCTCCCCTCTCAGTTTGAAGCGTAGGGATGGACGGGACTGCAGCTTCAAGGCAGGTATTCATGAGGTTCTGTTGAGTTTTATAGCGTCTCAATGAGAGAATTATTTACTCCAAAGATGAGGATTGAAGTTCCAATTATGCAGCCGATTAGATAGTTGTGATTGGATAACTGTATGTAGACTGCATCGATCTCAGTTTGTTGCTCGAAGTTGCAATCTGCTAGCTTTTTCAAGGAAAATGTATTGATTTCATTTGTGATTTGCACTTCTGAATGGAAAACTGGCGTGATGTAGACGTCTTCCCAAAAGGTGCCGATGTCATCTTCATAGGTTATGTTGTTTATAAAGACTTTACAATTTTTGTAGTGGGTTGTTGCTGTTCCTTTGATGGTAGTATTCGCCGCTCTGCATGTTGATTGTAATGTGGTTTATTGCCAATGTTTTTCACAACGCATCCAGCTTTCTTAGTCTTAAAAAGTTGACCAATACACTTAAATTTACATCTTTGTTTGTTTTACAATAATATATATTTTCTATTTTAGGACAAGCTTGCGAGATTTCAAATACATAACTATCATTATACAATACATATGGTTCTGACTCAATTAGTTTAGAATTGTTGATTGGCAATGGGATTATGTGGTGGTATTGATAAGGTATAGGGTCAAAGTTTGGTATGTCAATGTTAAAATAATTTAAGATTCATTATAATAAGCTTGTAGGTTTAGCAGCTCGTAGATATGTTCAATGGACTTGGTTACTTTCTAAATGTTTAATCCGATCGTTTAAGTTCTGTGCGTCGTATTTGTCCACGTTACCTGTTATGAATTTGATGACATGTCCGAGTCCATTTATTTGTTCTCTTTTACTTCTGTTTGGTTTTAAGTTATTTTAATTTTGTTTTTAGTTGTTCCAGTTTTAGCTTGGTTGTTGTCTTCATTGTTTTTACTAAATCGAATCTTTCGAATAATTTAAGTGTTGTAGTCAAGTCATCTATGTTTTCGTGGTACTTTTCTGGGTCAATAATATGGAATACTATGGTTGATTACTATGGTTGATTATTCTCCTTACATGCCCTAAGTGTAAAGATAGTATACCATTATTTTTTGTAAGTTCTCGATATTCAAATAGCTGTCCAGAAGTTAACGTCAAACTAAGGAGAGAGAGATTTTGTTTTGCGTTTTAGCCGTATTTTGTGGATTTTTTTATTTCCTTTTGTTATTATAGTATGTGAGTTGTTTTTGTGTACCTTCTGTTTAGAAAATCTGGCTGTAATTTTATTTCTCCTACATTCTTTCCTAAATACAGTGGTCTCTTCTTGTTTTGGTTCCGGTTCTTCCCTTGTTTCGTTCAGTTTGTCTATTTTTTTGTGAGTGAGGTTTTCTACTTTTTTCTTAATGGTTGGGTATAGAGTGTCGTGGAAGGTCCGTAGTTTTTTGTAGGTATTCATGTTCTGTATTAAATGTTAAATTCTTGCAAAATTTATATGGCCTGCCGAAAAATAGTTCGTAGGGTGTTAACTTAGTTATGGAGTGAATTGCATTATTATATGTGATGAGGGTTTCGGAAAATATTTCATTGTGTTCGGTTTTAATTTTGTCTTCTATCGTGATATTGATTATTCTGATGGTATGGTTGTAAATCGGTTTTGGTCCGATTATATTGCTTGTATGTAGTAATTATTTGTTCTTTGAGGCAAAATGATAATGCTGTTTGCATATCCTCAGGACGCATAGCTCTTATTATTGCACCCATTGGTTCTTTTTACCCGGATAGAAATGTGTTTAGACACATTTCTGTGAAAAGTTCTCTTTTCGATGAGAGTACTTTGTGGTCTTTTTTACCAATAAGGATACAATTAAGAAGAGCCGCTTGAATTTCAACGATTTCTTTGTGAAATTCTTCAATGGGTTTATTAAATTGTTTTATATTATGTAGGTCTCTGATAAGGGTAGTTTCTGTTCTCTTGTCTGAAAAAGTGTTAGTTAATGTCGTTTTAATACAATTCCAGTCCAATGGTGTAAGATACGTGTTTAAGAAGTCATTTGCTGGTCCTTGAATTTTGTTCCTAATTGCTCTTAGGAGCATATGTCCGTACGGAGTCTGTTCTGTCCCTTTGATTAACATTAAGATTTCTTCCACATTTGTAATGAAATTATACAATTGGGTTGCCATCGTATGGGGGAAGATCTTTGATAATGTCAGGTATTCGTAAGGTATTGAAAATATCCTGTGTATTAATTTGGAACTGGGGTGGTTGGGGTTGTTGTTGAGTTTGTATGTTTTGGGGTTGTGGGTTTGCCATTTCAATTTCTTCTGGAATTGAGTTCAGACCTCCATATTTTTTGCTTGTACTTAGTTTTGACAGTGCTAAAGTTTTAGCTTTTATTTTGAACATACATTTTTTTTTTGTATGGGATTTTAAGAATAATTTACAGTTTGTTCGTTTCAATTGAGTAATAACAAATATTCTTGACAATGGTTTACAATATAAAATATGTTTATATAAAAAAATTTTGTATTTTTCAGAATTTTTGAAATTTAGGTGGTAAATATAATTAACTCACAAGCAGTGTCCTATTATGATCTTCATTGAGAAATAGTGTGCAATTCTGTGTTTGTGGTTCTTTCGACAGTCAACCAAGATATTTGTTTGAGAGCTGGTTCTGGCGGTAAATGGATGGGAATCCAACGACGATTCCAGGATGTTCGCTCCAATAACTAGAATTCACTTGATATGCAGTCAAGGAATCCTGTATTATTTTTAATTATTTTATTTAAAAAAATGTTATTATTTTTATTTTTTATTTTTTTTATTTTATTTTATTTTTTGTTTAATTAGAATTCACTTGATATGCAGTCAAGGAATCCTGTATTATTTTTAATTATTTTATTTAATTAAATTTTATCTTTTTTTTTCCAATTGGAATTCACTTGATATGCAGTCAAGGAATCCTGTATTATTTTTAATTATTTTATTTAAAAAAATGTTATTATTTTTATTTTTTATTTTTTTTATTTTATTTTATTTTTTGTTTAATTAGAATTCACTTGATATGCAGTCAAGGAATCCTGTATTATTTTTAATTATTTTATTTAATTAAATTTTATCTTTTTTTCTAATTAGAATTCACTTGATATGCAGTCAAGGAATCCTGTATTATTTTTAATTATTTTATTTAATTAAATTTGTTTCCTTTTTTTTGTTTAATTAGAATTCACTTGATATGCAGTCAAGGAATCCTGTATTATTTTTAATTGTTGTATTTTTATTTATATTTTATATTATTTTTATAATATTATATATATATATATTTTTTTATATGTCTGTATATATTTTGGTTTAAGAATATTTTACTTCACACGGGTAGAGCATTTTTAAAACACATCTGAAAAACCGTCGCCGCCAACAGTACGACTGCGCCACTTACGTCTGCTGTCGAAGAGTTCAACACAAAAGAACCAAATAAAAATGGTTTAATATTTATTACAAAAATTAATTACAACTGGTGCACTCTAAGTCTTAAATTCATCTAATCTAAATTTCAATTCGTTCTTCTTTTATATACTTAATTTATGTCATGATAACACAATTCCTATTAAATTTGCCGTAGCAGATTTCATGGGAATTGTTTTTACATTTTGATTCTTTCCTATGAAATTTGCCCATGCAATATTTCATAGGAATTGTTTTCTTACATTTTGATTGTTTCCTATGAAATTTGCGCATGCAATATTTCATAGGAATTGTTTTTTACATTTTTATATATTTCTTAAAAATAGAACTGTAATAATTAATTATTAAGGTTTGGGGGGTTTTACCTTAACTCGCGCCTCTATATATGGAACTGTACATTTTTATCGGATATTCGAAATCTAAAGCAGTTAAAGTGCAAAATTTTACAAGGGGTTGGGCTCGAGCGGAATACGCGCAGAAACAATAAAAGTTTGCCAAATAGTACAGTCGACTATAAAAATATACTGATAGAGTTAAGCGATAATTCTGACTTAGCCCTCGGTACAGTCATGAGGAAGTTTACTCAATTTTTAATCAGTCATGGAATCGATAAGATCGCTCTTTCAAAAGACGATATTTAGTTCGATCTTATTAATGAAGATAATTTAAAGGCCTTATATAAGAATATATATATTGAGAATTTAGCTGAAGGACCGCAAACTCCTGCTATACTTTTATTTGTACCCCCACGTAATATACATGATATAAATGAGCAAAAGAAACTCATATATGATAACCATTGCAACCATTGTAAGTTAAAACAAAAATACATATGGAAAAATATGACAAAAATGGTGAAGGCATATATAAATAACTGCGAGATATGTGCAAAAGCAAAACAACAAAACACATAAGAGAAAAGATGGTCATTACAGACACCCCATCGACAAGTTTCCAAATAGTAGAAATGGACACAGTAGGACCACTCCGTATTTCAAACGGATGTAAATACATGTTAACGCTTCAGTGCCAACTAACTAAATATATTGAAGCATATCCTATGTATAGAAAAGAATCTGTAGAAGTTTCCAATACTCAACTGGAAAAATTGATACAAAAGTATGGAGGTTTTCATACAATGAAGACAGACGTGGGTAGAGAATTCGTGAACCAGGCATTTGACCATACGAGCAAAACGTTAAATTTTGAACGTAAAACATCCACCCCTTACCATCACCAAACACTATGTAGCATAGAAAGGAATCATAGAGTTCTCAATGAATACATACGCACCTCGACAGAAGAACAGGAATGGTAAATGGTTTACCTTATTAAGTTTTCTCGTATAATACCACACCACACGTCGACACAGGCTACTCACCTTTTGAACTCATATTCGGAAAACTACCAAACACTATAACATATAAAGAAACGATCACAACAATCAGTCCGATCAACCCAGAAGAATACTTAAATGATTTAAAACAAAGGCTAGAGAACGCAAAAGATACGGCCAGTCTTATACTCACAAAACAAAAGAGAAAAAGAAAAAGGACTACGAGATAGGAATGAATAGTTCAAATTTTAAAATAGGAGATTTAGTAATGCTAAGAAATATGTTTAGGGAAAAAATTAGACAGCGCATACATAGGCCCATTTAAAATACACAATAGACTAGGTGTACATTCTCAAATAGATAAGAATGGAAAAGACGTCTTGGTACATAATAACAATCTTAACAAATATAAATAAGAAATATATATAAGAAAAACTAAACACAGTAAGAAATACATATAAGAAAAATAAAAACAAGAAATATAAATAAGAAATATGTATAAGAAAAACTAACCACATGTTGGGGTCCTTATCTGCTTGTCGGCGAGATGCGTCCTCTGGAATGTCCTCTCGCGGGAACCTGTAAACCTGCACCACTTTTGTTACAAATAAAACTCACAGACACTTTTCGTTCAGAAGTCAAAATCACAAGAGAGCTTTATTCTTAAAATACTAGTTCTTATATACTATTTACAAATGAACATTACGTCTTGACTTTTCTGGTGTTCCAGTTTCGCAATTGTTATTTGTCAGTTGCGCAAGCCAACCGACCTACTTCAGTAAAAGTGTCGTCGGTGCATTCTAAATGCCCCTCGTCAGCTTGACTACGGAACTGTGACACCCTAAAAGCTTACATCATAATTAATGCGTAAATATTACTATTTACAATATTTGCACCCTAAAAATATGTGCTCTCTTAATGAATTTAATAGGAGCCGGTGCTGTGAGTCAACTGCGCGTAGGTAGCTTGATTCTAACTCACAACACACATTAAGAAATACATATAAGAAAAATATAAATAAGAAATATAAATAAGAAATATGTATAAGAATAACTAAACACATTAAGAAATACATATAAGAAAAATACAAATAAGAAATATAAATAAGAAATATGTATCAGAAAAACTAAACATATTAAGAAATACAAGTAAGAAAATATAAGTAAGAAATATATAAATAAGAAAAACTAGATATAATCATATTGCATTGTAAAACCAAAACATAGCCAAGTATATATATAAAAAAAAAAAAAATTTTCCGAAACAAAAAAGGTTTTTTCCCGGAGGATTAGTGGTGTAGTGTATCATGAAAGTCATGCATACCATACGAATGCCAGCGATCACTAAGAGAACTAATTGCACCAAAGAAATATGTAATGCACGCGCAGCATGATCACATACACACTCACTCCACACTTTCACACCTTTCCTCTATCCCAAACCAATGCACTCAAAATAGGTCATGTGCAATTCGAACCTCAAAGGTCTGCAGTAGGCAAGAATTGCACATTCATATTTTATTGCTTGCATATGTTGCATATGTGAATTTGATGACACATGGGATATTGGAAATATGGAATGGAAATTTAAATTGGTTGAAACTAAATTGTAAAGTTGAAATAGGTATAAAAGAGCGTAGTTTTAAGAATAAAGATTCAGTTCTAAAACGTGTCTCAAATTTGTTTGAACTCGAAGGAGCAGACTTAAGTCGCTCCAAACTCAAAAACATTTGGCTGCCTTAAGGCGCCGATAACCAAGTGCGCAAGCTCCCGCGCAGTACAAAAAATCACTTGATCCCAACAACTACGTAGGGAGAAGTATTAGTTAACGTGTATTACAATATATATATAATATATATAATATATAATATATTACAATGAATAATATAATATAATAGGGTCCGCCAAATAACTTATTTTTTTTGAAACAGGGCGCAAAACATCGAGTGTAGCTTCGGCTGTGTGGCACGTAGAGCCGTCCTGTTGAAACCAAATGTTGCCAATATCCTCCTCTTCAATTTTTGTGAACAAAAATTCGTTCAACATGGCCCGATAACGATCGCCATTGACTGTAACGGCCTCTCCTTGCTCATTTTCGAAGAAAAATGGCCCAATTATGCCTCTGGACCAAAATCCGCACCAAACAGTGACTCGTTTTGGGTGCATCGGCTTTTCAATGTATGCGTGCGGGTTTTCTGTGCCCCAAATGCGACAATTTTGCTTGTTTACATACCCGCCAAGATCAAAATGAGCTTCATCTGAAAAGATGATTTTTTTGGCAAAATCGGCATCTTCTGTAAGTCGATCGCAGGCCCACTTAGCGAAGCGAAATCGCATTAGATGGTCAGTTGGCTTCAACTCCTGAACCAATTGGACTTTGTATGGCGTCATACCAAGGTCTTTATGCAAAATTCGTCTCAATGATGTCTCCGAAATGTTCAATTGTTGAGAACGACGGTGAATTGATGTTGATGACGCTTCACGCACACTTTCTGCCACAGCAGTAATATTCTCGGATGTACGCACTGTTTATGGCTTTTCACGCTTTGGTTTATCGATGAGGATGCCAGTTTCTTTCACTTTTTTCACAAGATAACGAACATACGGAGTTGACGGTGCTTCTCTTCTTCCAAAATCCGTACGCAATTTTCGCACACATTCTGCAACATTACCATGATTTTCAAAGAATTTCGCAATATTTCCCAGCGTTGTTCAAGAGTATACACAACCATATTCGTTCAGCGGAAGGATAAAACTAATTATCTGTCAAATCAGACATGAGCTAAGTGTTACCATTCTCGAAATAAGCACTAGTTGACAAAAAAAACCTTAGATGGCGGACCCGTTATATTGTTTAGTGTAGATCGCCTCCTCGTGGTGCCTTCTAGATAGCGTTAAATGGTCTATATCCCCTCCCCGGCATCCGGTGCAACCTCCATGCTACCGTTATACCCGGATGTCGGGGAGTGGAAAAGCGGTCGATGATTATCATGCAGTGCGACAACGTCTCCATGTAAATGGCAGAACTTGTCGTCTGTCACCCGGAAGCTCTGTAACACGGCACGATTTTGGCGATGGAGCTTCGCGCGTTGGCATGGTTGGCATTCACGGGCCCAGCGGAGCGCGTCTTTGCGCATGCTTAGCAAGAAATATTTCTCCACTAGTCGTTTCGCTCTTGCTCTACCACTCGGGTGGGATGATACGTGTACGATGCCAAACGCCGCGCGACGGAGGTTGGGTGGCAAGAAGGGCCGTGTCGCCCCATCGGTACTCAGGCAATAGATCTCGCTGTCGTTGAAGACGAGACGATCCAGTTGGATACGCGGGGTTCTCCAGCAGGTGAGGCTGCTCTACGTCAGAGGCTTGTAGCAGACTGATGGTGGTGTCATCGAGGATGGATGGCATCGAGACCGTGCTGGTTTGCGAGAGTGCATCTGCAACAACGTTGTCTCCCCCAGGAATATATCCGAATCGGGCGTTAAACTGCAGGATGTAATCCAGATGGCAGCTTTGCCTTGACGTTGGCTTGTCTGACCGTTGCTGCGTACCGAATGCGAGCAGCTTATGGTCCTTGTGGTCCGTAAAGGAGTGTCCCTCCAGAATCCTCTTGAAATGTCTGACTGCGGCATACGCCGCTAGTAACTCCCTGTCACAGGCGCTGTAGCGAGCTTCCGGTGGATTCAGCTTCCTTGAGAAAAAATCTAGAGGCTTCCAGGCCCCATCAGGCTGTTCCTTGTTGAGTGCCACGTCGATAGCGGTGCTTGATGCATCGGGGTAGAGTGCAATTCGCGCAGTAGGCGAGAGGAATGCTGAATCTGTAGCCGCTGCGATACTTGCTTTGCACCGCTGGAATGCCTGCTCCGTTCGCGTCGTCCAGCTGATCGCCGCCTTCTTCTTCGATTTATGCTTCAGAAGTTCGTTGAGCGGGCCCTGTAGTTCCGCTGCATGCGTTATACAACGGCGGTAGAAGTTGAGAATACACAGAAAACGTCTCAGCAGGGTAGAGTCTGCCGGACTTGGAAAGACGTCGATCGCCTCGATCTTTGGGTGCGGGGGCCTAAAGCCCTCTTTGAAGACCCGATACTCCGCAAAGATCACCTCCTGAGAACCGAGTTGACATTTGTCCACTTTCAGCGTCCCAAACAGTTGGCTCAAATGGTGTAGGTGTTCGTCATGCGTCTCAGATGCGATGAGCAGGTCGTCTACGTAACCCCTCACGAAGGGGAGTCTCCTCAGCAGCTGATTAATTACCTGCTGCAGTATTTGCGCAAAGTTCCACAGGCCTAAAGGCATGCCAACGGACTCGAAGAGGCCGAATGTTGTTGTGAATGCCGTTTCCGGAATGTCAGCTTTGGCGACCGGGATTGGTAGAAGGCTTTCTGCAGGTCGATTACAGATAAGACTTTTCCCCTGCTCTCCTGGATCAGGTACTCGATGATCGGCAATGGGCATCAATCTGGCAAACTGCACGCGTTGAGGCTGCGGTAGTCGCCAGTGGCTCACCAGCTTCCATTCGACTTCGGTGCCATGTGCAGCGTACTAGCCCTTGGGCTCCTTGATGGGCGTACCATCCCCTTGTCGAGGAGGTCAGCGAACTCTTCTTAGGCTGCAGCGAGTCGTTCACCGACGCGCCTTCGGGGGCGCTCGAAAACTTGAGGGCCCTCAGTGACGATTAAGTTTTGTACCGGCAAGTCTGTTACCGTGACCCTGACCCCTACTGGTGAAGCGAGTTGCAGGAAGCGCTGGACGAGCTCTCTATACCGGTCACCGTGTGGTCCCACCGGTGCATCAATGCGAGCCCCTGTGGAGATGCCATAGATTTGTGCTCAAAGCGGCCCGTTGTCGCGATATTGGTGAGAGGGTCCATGATGCGTCGTCTGCTCAGGCCTACCAGGAATCCGTAGTGTCCCAGAAAGTCCGCTCCCAGGGCAAGGTTGAGTTTCATCATGAGCTGTCCATATGTGGCGATCGGCGATGAGTTGGCAGCGTACAGCGCTGCAACTTACGGGCAACTGTGTTCCTCGGGAGTAAGGTGGAATTAGTTTCCCGACGGGGTGGAGGTTTCGGCCATTATGGCGACGGAGCCAAAGGCGCACGATGGTCGGCACAGCTGCGCCATGGCTCCGTACTTACAATGATACCAACATTGGCTAGGCGTTGTGGAGCGATCGCGGTGCCAGCTGGGGCTGCGGGTATCAGTGCGGACCCTCTGAAGTGGGGGCGTAATCTTACGCACCAGCTCCTGGTTCTCCCGCCACAAACTGTGCCACTGACTGGCGCAGCGCGGCAAGCTCTGCGTGCATGGAATTACCCGTCGAATCATGCGACGATCTGGTTGCGAATGGAGAGCGGAGACGAAAGCGGATGTGACGTAGCTCGGAGACGTAAGCGGAAGTGGACGTAGCTGCCAGCGTAAGTCCATTGTCGGTCAATTCATCGGACACTGTTGTGAGCTCGTCCAAGCTGGTGCCTTTTAGAAGAATGTGTCCATGCAAAAAGGATCCCCACGCAAAGCCGCTATCTCAGCTCTATGCAGATGCAGGGAGGCCATGCGAGGGTTGGCACAAGTCCTTATGGGTGCGAGTGCTCAGAGCCGGACCAGTGCTAATTGGGAGCCAGTCACAACCAAACCTACACCGTCAACTAAATGACGACGTACATCGAACGTACTTTGAGGCCTGCCAAGGTTTTAACAGGACCGAGACGGATGTGACCTTAAGCTGGAGCCGTTCGCACTGGGTTTCACCCCAGTGGTATTTGGTCCAGAATCCACACCCGCTAAACCAGAAGCATTCAAAAAAAAAGATTGTTGGGGGTTAGTCCGTGGACGAATGGTGTCGTGCCGTGTGACATCAGATGCTCTCCACATGGAGGTTGCACCGGATGCCGAGGAGGGGATATAGACCATTTAACGCTATCCAGAGTGTACCACGAGGAGGCGATTACACTACACAATATATACGAGTATATATATATATATATATATATATATATATATATATATATATATATATATATATATATATATATATATATATATATATATATATATATATATATATATATATATATATATATACGAGTATATATATATATATATTTTTTTTTTTTTTTTTTTTTCCCCCCTTTATTTCATACATCTGTCACCATTACATAGACACCTAGTACATGATTTGAGAATTTGTTTGGAAGTTAATATTAAAAAACACAATTTGACCAGTGCCAAGAAGTGATACAACAAAAATTATTTACATTAATTATAATAGTTCACTATAATTATATTATAACAATTTATGTGCAATTATAATAAAATTTATGTTTATAATAATTATTTACATTTACATTTATAATACTACTACTAATATGTGTAGACTGGATTTCCTAGTTTATTAGGTCGTTTGGTCGAGTTCTCTTTAAACGGCGCATGGTGGTTTCTTCTAGATGTAGCAACTCGTTTATTTCTTCGTTATTATGCCCATGCAGTGTATCGTAGTGATTTGTTGATATCTTTTTTAATTCTTCGTCAATTCTTGTCATATTTTGTTTGCGGTGTATGTCTTCGTTTTTGTGTACTAACCAGACTTTATGATAGCTCTTAATATTCTAGATTGCTGTCTTTGAATTTTTTCTATGTGTGACCGCTTTGCCGTTCCCCATACTTGGAGTCCGTATGTCCAAATTGGCTTTATAGTACACTTGTATAACAGCAACTTGTTGTTAATTGTGAGTTTAGATTGCTTACCCATTAACCAATATAGTTGCCTATATTTTTCTCTTATATGTTCCGTTTTTTGTTTGATGTGGTAGTGCCAATTTCCATGTGTATACCAAGGTATTTAGTAGTAGACCCTATTATTATATCTTTATTGTTTATTTTAATAGGTATTGGGTTAAATTTTGTTTTAGTTGTAAAAATTATTTGTAGAGTCAAATCTTTATTAATTTTCAAGCACCTTTTATCAAACCATTCCTTAACATTATCTGTGTATATCTGCAGATTTGCAACCGCAGTATTTAGATTTTTCTCAGATGTTAAGAGGATTGTGTCGTCAGCAAAAGTAGCAATTGTGGTATTCAGTTCTTTTGGAAGTGGTATATCTGAGGTAAATATGACATATAGCAGTGGTCCTAAAACACTCCCTTGAAGAACTCCAGCTGCTGTAAGATGAATAGACGAACACTCTTCATTATATTTGACGTAAAAGTAACGATCACTAAGATAACTTTCAGCAATCAAATAGTAGTCAAGTGGCAGCATCGTCTTCAGTTTATGCAGCAGTCCTTTATGCCATACTTTGTCAAATGCTTTTGCAACGTCTAAGAATACAGCAACGCAGTACCGCTTATATTCTATGTCTGTTTCAATTTTGTTTGTTATACGGTGTATCTGTTGAATTGTTGAATGTCGTTTTCTGAAGCCGAATTGATGATTTGGTATAATGTTTTTATTGTCAAGGATCTGGCTAAATCTATTGTTGGGGTATTGTCCTTGTTTGACGGGGACGTCCTCCTGCTGTGCGGGTGTATCTGAAAAGCCTAAATCACTCTTTTGAAAAATCACTACATTACACTTTTAGTTTTAAAATCACAAGCCTTTATTTCTTAGAATACTAACACTTTTATACTATCTAAAATTCACAATTACAATACTGACCTTTCTGGTCTGCCAGTTTCGCACCTGTTAATTGGTGTCAGTTAGTCAAGCCAACTGACCTACGCCATTCTGAAATGCTGATGGTGCATTCCAACTTTCAATGCCCTTCGGTGGCTCGAATGCAAAACTGTAGCACCCTAAAAGTTTACATAATAAATATTACATAGGTAATATTAATTCTAAATACTCGCACCCTAAAAATATGTGCGTTCTTAAGTAACTTTAACACATGCTAATCACACAGAATGTGTGGCATCTGTTAGGATTCGATGATGTGAGACATTACGCGCAGGCAGCTTGATTCTAACTCACAGCATCCCTCCCCTCTTTCTGAAAGAAGTTAGTGCAACTAACTTCTAATGAACCTTTACAATATTTTTGTCTTTTCTGCACTTTAAACAATCTGTGCATTTTCTTAAACCTATAGTACATATGTATAGTTTTTTCTTTTTTCAAATTCGCCTTTTTGGGTTCAATTGTTGTATTCTTTTCTTTTTACTTTTGTCTTCTTTTCTTTTTTCCTCTTTTGTTTTATTTTGTTCCTTTATTTCTATCTTTTTATTTTCTTCTTTTTTTCTTTTGTTTTATTTTGTTCTTTTATTTCTATCTTTTTTTTTAGTTATATTCCCCTTTTTATATTTTGTCTTTCATCGACTCTTTTCTCACTGGCGTATATACAAACAAAATTACAAACTAATTACATATTTAGCTACGCTTCTTATAAATACGGTCCTCTGGAATTGTTGGTCCTTGTAACGTCCGTCCTGCGAGAGTGAAGTCCCTCGATGAACTCTGCATACCCCTCCCTTCTTTCTGGATCGGTACGTACAAAGATGTTATAGGTTGGCGATCTGGTTTGCCATTAAAACTTTGCGTTTAGTGGCCTTCTTCTTTCCATTTATATAGAGTGCCAAACGGCTGTAAGTGGTACTGCCTCTGCTTATAGTATTCAACTTGTAAAAAACATTTGGAATACATGAGAGATTACAATACACCTTCTTCCTTTGCAGCAATGCGTTTTATGGTGGAAGTGTTTCTCTTGAGCTTCCTCATAATGGTATTTGACATCGTTTGGCTTTGATGTGGAGACAATCGGAATTTTTCTGAGATACACGTTTAATGATGTAATTTGTGTACTCTGGTCGGTTACCAGTCTCTGTGTCCTCTTGTATTAAATCATATGTAAATCACATTTCATATGCTCATACCCTAGATTGGACATAGAATTCAATGAAGCAATTAACTTCCGTGAGCCAAATCTCCTCTGCTTATTTTATTTGGTGGTGGTTTCAGTCACCCACCTTAAGCTTTTACCCATCTTCAGCTTATCCAAAATCGATTCGGTTGAGATTGTGATACAATGGGTGGACATTGTAATATAAAATTGTCCAATTTAAAACATGGCTCCGCAAGCTTATTTTTTCGTTACTTGTCAATTACTCATCCACAACGCGTTCAAATGCTGCGGCCATATACCGTTTCGCAAAGAAAAGCAAATCCGTCACCATTCATCCCCAATCCAATATATTGGCATCCTTGCGGTCACAACCGGCTTCCCAAACCTTGGATAGCTGCCAGAAATCCCTGATTTTATAAAACACATCTTCCTGAATACCATGTTGGTCCCTTAGTCCGCACCGTATTCCAATATCCGTTCTTCCCGGAACTTCCTGCTTCGCTTCACATCATCAGAGCTATTTAGAGAACACCTATAATAATTTTCTTAATTTTCTAATATACATTTTTGTTCGATATTTCTTCTATGTTTAATTTTTGTCGAACATATCATAAGTCAATTTAATAGATGAATTTCAAAATTATATAATATTTAAATAAATACACTCTATGTACTATATATACTCTTGGGAATAATTTTCTGATTTAGTATGATTTGTATTTTTTATTATAACACTTATTTCATTATAAAGTTAGATTTTAAATAATTAATTATTTTCTAAACTACCTTTAATTTTAATCTGAACTTTTACACAGACTATAATTTTTTTAATCTTTAACTTTTCTACGCTATTCCTGAATATATAAACAAAAAATAATATTTCTACAACATGTTTTTTCAATAATTGAATGCTATATCATTCCATTTGCGTCCACTCGTCTTTTCCCCCTACATTCTTGGATTCGCTACTGCATCCTAGAGGAAAAGAGGACTGGACTATGTGTTTTCATAGCCATATAGGACATCAGTTTTGCTCTGATTAATTTTTCGTGCTCTTTTTCAACACGTGAACTATCACTTATTTCAGTTTTGAACCAATTCATTGGTCCTCCGACAAAAACCAGATTATATAAAATAGTCCCGTTTGTGTCAAAACTTTGTCCACTGCATGACTATATCTTTCATCGCATACATTTACTTTTTATTTAAATTTACTTCTAGCATGATATGTATATATCCATTAACGAGTCTATTTTCCATCCTGTAATTAGCTCGTATATGAATACATACATACATTCGAGGCGCTTTAAATTAACTAGAGTTAATTGCTTATTTTCCCAATCAACCTATACATTTTTTTTTATATCCCAACATATACATTTATTCAAATTTCCATTCGCTAATTTCCTAATCAATAAACAGTTAAAACCTATGTATATCTATATATAGCCTGCTGCAGTATCTGCAAATTCCCAATTCCTAATCATATGTCCCTACATACTTACTTATATGGCCATACCCATTCCTATAACTAGAATACTTGCTTCTTTAAATATTCCCTCGTACATTCATTCTGTATATTATACAGTTACATACATATATATTCACTGCTTTCATTTCATTAACCGCCGTATGTATGTATGTACATATTTGAAGTTAAGTTTTATATTACTTACCCACGATTGTCTTACTATTTTATTTTATTTTTTAAATACGTGCAATGAACCCGTTTATTATTATTTAATACGTAAAACAAAAAAATATTTTTCTCTACTGCCTTCATTCGGCCATAGTGCTTAATAATCAGATATTCATTACGTCAATTTTACTTGCCCGAGTTTAAGTGGCATACTTTTACTGACATTGACTCGGAAAATCGGCGCTGTGTGTGTTATTTGATACACACACGTACGTGTTTATGTTATTATTCTTGTGTTATAACTTGTAAAACACTGTTAACACATGAATCTAGTTGTGTGGTCTAACATGGAATAATTTCAACAAATTATTATGTAGCTTTTTATTTTTGCCCTTAATGGTTACGACTGTTGTAACTGGGCTTCGGATCTCTGCTACCACATACGGACCTATCCACACAGGTGAGAATTTGTTTCTCCTAGCCTGATTCTTCATGAGTACATGATCACCCACGTTAAAAACGACTGGGTTTAGTACCTTGTTATAGGCTTCCCTGGCTACTCGTTTAGCGCTATCCTGGTTTTCTCTAACCAATTCGTGCGCTCGCTGTAACTGATACTTTTGCACCTTATTCGGGTCATCAGCATTGTACACTGGCGCACATTTGCGCTTCAGATTTGCTGGCATATTGAAATCAAACCCGTAGAGCGTCCTGAGCGGAGTTTGCTTCGTTGATACATGTACCGTATTATTGTGTACATGCATTGCAGTGGTCAACCATTGATCCCAATTCGAGCCGTCTTCTTTGGCAAAACTGTGCAAGTACTCGGCCAGAGGTCGATGACTACGTTCCAATGAGCCATTCGCCTGTGGATGATATGGTGTTATGTGCAACTTCTTGATTCCCAGCATTTTACATGTTTCCGAGAACAGTTTCGATACAAAATTGGAATCATTGTCGGTTATCAAAACCTTAGGTATGTTGTATCGTGCTATTATTTCATCAAAGAATGCCTTGGCCACCGTACCTGCTTCAGCAACGGGTATAGCCACGCACGCCATATACTTTGAGAAATCATCTTGGAACGTCAAAATGTATTTCTTTCCCGAAACTATCTCAGGTAAAATACCTACAATATCCATATGAATTTTATCAAATGGCTGTTTTGGTGTGTCAGTTAACACCATTGGCATCTTTGTCAGGCTTGAACTTTTGTTGGCCTGACATTTTGGACAACTCTTTATATATTTCTTAATGTCCTTGAGCATACCCTTCCACCCGTATACTCGCCTAATTCTGTCATGGGTTTTCCAGAATCCCTGGTGTCCTCCTAGAGGCGAATCATGGAAACCCTTTAACACAGCCTGGATATCTTTTATATCCTCCAGCCATTCCACACTGCTGGCTCTTTGTTCGTGGGCATCTTCACCCGTCTTGCTAACATCTGTTGTAGCATCAACTTTATGCTTTTGCATTCTCTCGGCCTTCTCCTTATCTGACCGTGGTTTGGACCTCGTTTGCACTACTGATATTTTCTGTGCCTGCGGTACTCTGCTGAGTGCATCGGCATTCAGATTCTTTTTCCCAGGTGTGTATATGATTTCAAAATCATACTCAGACAATTTGTGTCTGAACCTAGCTAGCCTAGACGTTTGGTCTTTCAAATTGGCTATGCCTCTCAACGGCTGGTGATCAGTGTATATCTTAAATGGGCGTCCAGCAGATATGCCCTAAAATTCTTCGTAGCCCATACTATGACTAGAAATTCCTTTTCTATTGTGGAGTATCTTTTCTCCGTATCGCTAAGCGCTCTGCTTGCGAATGCTATTGGTCGGTCATTACCGACTTCCCCTTGTGCCAAGACTGCCCCTAATGCTTCATTGCTAGCATCAGTGGTCAACAAAAAAGTTTGCTCAAAGTCGGGGTACGCCAAAATTGGTGGCGAGCTAATTATTTCTTTTAGCCTCTCGAATGCTTGCTGACATCTCTCTGTCCATCCGAACTTTGCCTCTTTTCGTAGCAACCTGTTAATTGGCAACGCAATTCCGGCTAGACCTTCCACGAACTTTCTATAATAGTTCACTAGTCCTAGGAATGCTTGCACTTCCTTTCTGTTTCTCGGAATCGCTAAATTTTTAACGCATTCCACCTTCTGCGGGTCAGGCAGTGCTCCTGCCTCTGAGCAACGATGGCCTAAATAAACCACTTCTCTTCGCAAAAATTGACACTTCTCCGTGTTCAATTTCAAATTGTGTTCTCGTAATTTCTGGAGCACCTTGCACAAGCGTTGCGAATGCTGCTGCAAGTTCTTCCCATAAATTACAATATCATCCAGATACACAAAACAATCTAACCCTTGTAAGTCTGTTAGCACATGGTTCATTAGCCATTGGAAGGTAGCCGGTGCTCCTGTTAATCCAAACGGCATTCTATTAAACTCATAAACCGGTGCTGAACGCGGTTTTCTGCTTATCTTGGGTATCCACCAGAACTTGGTGGTAGCCACTCGCTAAATCAAGTGTAGAAAAATATCTACTGTATCCCAATTGATCCAGAATTTCTTCTATCCTTCGTATCGGGAACACCTGCTTGATAGTGGCGTCGTTCAATTTCCTAAAATCGACGACCATTCTCCACTTCTTCTGACCCTGAGCACCTCCCTTCTTTGGTACCAAAATTATTGGTGAGTTCCAAGGCGAGATACTCGGTGAAATTATGTTATCTTTTAACATCCCTTCCACTTGCCTGTTTACCTCATCTTTGTGAGCCTGTGGCAATCTGTACTGCTTCTGGTTTATTGGTGGTTGATCCATTCTAGTAGGTATTTCATGCTCTACCTCTGGTGTATATGTCAACTGGTCTCCTTCCAGCAAAAAATGTCATGGAATGACGTACAAGTGGCCTCTATTGATGCCTTTTCTTCTAAATTTACGCTTGGGTCTAACCTCAGTGATTCTAGCACTCTCTCCATTCTTTTCCTTATATCTACCTGCTGAATCTGATTAACCGTTCCATAATTCGGTTCCTTAAAATTATCGTAACTAGTGAACTTAGGTCTAAAATCCTCATCCATCAGGTAGTCCTTTTCTGATGCGTTGAGTATGCAAGCGTACACCTTACCCTTGTCAACGTGCGTTATGGTCTCTCCCACATATACGCCCTCCGCTAGCTGCTGCTTGTGCAAAACAACAGTCCTGAGTTTCGTGTTTACACGCATAGTAACTACTCTGGTTGACCTTGCGTTCACTACCTCTATACAATTCTTAACCCTATTCACGGTTCCTTCCTGCCATGACCTTAATGGGAGAGTAAGGATTCTATTCTTATTATCATCATAAAATGATAACTGTTTTTCTAGCACATCCAGTAGGGTGCGGCCCCGGAGATTATCGCGGCCAATTATCCCATCGGCCGGGATACCTTCCCTATCCAATTCAACTGCGTGCATTCTAAAACTCATACCCTTAACTCCACTGTGCCCTATTCTGAGCGACCCCAATGTCCTAATGCACTCTCCAAACGTTCCGTTAAGCGTTCTTAAGTCCATCTGATTAATGTCTGGCCCCTTCCGTAAAACACTAGATTTTACGAGGCTAGTGTCCGCCCCTGAATCTACTAATAGCACTAGCTTTCCACTAGCTGATTCCTTGCAGGGTATCTCGATGAAGGCATCACCTATCCTGTTCATAGCGAAGCAACCTCCTTTTGTTCCCAATATGGACGTGTATCCACTCCCTAACTCTTCGTGATACTGGAGAGCCTCTTGCTCCTCCTTCTCCTGGACTGTTCCTACATTACTAGTCCCACGTACTTCCGGCCTTATTATTACTTCCTTTCTTTTGGCTTTCCAGTCTATTGGCCTCGACTGGGCCGCTGGAAGTTTCCCTGGTTCTTTTGTTGGGATTGTCTTTCCCTGCATTCCATTGCCCGATGTCTCATCTGTCCACATGAGAAACATCTCAACCCCTGTTTGGTGTTGCTTATCCTTGCTTCATTCTTGAAAGGATTTCTTCCTTGGATAATTCCTTCTGTTGAATTCACTCTGGGACTACTGAAGTTACCCCTGCTGTCCCTCAAGGGTGGAACCGGGCGCCTCGTAGCTGGCGGCCTTTTACTCTGATTCCATTATGTGTCTCCATGGCAGAGTCTACTTGCCTCATGACCATATGTTTGGCACTCCATACAGTAGGGCGTGTTTTTGCGTGTAAGGCACTCATCCCTAGTATGACCTTGCTTACGGCAGAACGAACATGTGGGTGCCCTCTGTACAAACCTCCTGTACGGATTTCTCGGATTCGCGGCTCTGTTGTCGAAGACACCGGGATTATATGCTCCTCTGTATATGTTTGGGACGTAATTACTTCCATCTCTGTTCACGACAGCGGCGGTGAACATGTCCTGTCTATTTTCCCACATGTGTACCTCTCCTAACCCAGCCGCACTCCGTTCCACGAGAACTTGTGTTCTAATCGCTTCCTCTACTAATTCCTCCAGAGATCCTGTTCTGCTATTCAGCATATGAATCTTTAGAAAGGAGCTGCGGAGCCCCACCACGAAAGTTGTCAACACCGACTCGTCAACTTCGTGTAATAACGCTGTATCTCCAATGCCATTGTACTTATTCCTGATTATTTCCTGGGCCATCATCTGAAGTGACTCTAAACGCCTGGCAAAGGCACGTATGTCTTCACTTGCCAGCTGCTTCCCGATTCTAATTTCTTGGGTTATGTCCTCCAAAGTTCTCTCCTTCAAATAAGTTCTCCTTATAAGACTGTAAAGCTCGTCCACACTGGCGAATTGCTTTGGCAACACAAGGTTGTACGCGTCTCCAAATAATCTTTGCTTAACACAGTCGAAGAAGTCCTGCAACTCATCAGGGCTTATGCTTCGCTTTGCAAGCTCACAACCTTGAATGAATCTGTTAACTTCTGACCGTAAATCTTCTGGAGCTGCACCAGTAAACACAGGTACTAGCCTGGCCACTGTCTTTGAAATCTCCTCTATACCCATTTTGCGTATTTTTGTTTTATTTATGACCGGTAAAACTTGAGCGCTCTCTTTATGAGTGGTTCCTAGCTTCACTTCTCCCGGATCTGAGAGGTTATTGACCAATGACGGACTCAAACTAATTAGTCTTCGATCGTTTGTTCGTACAGGCGAAATACTGTCCACAGTATTGGGACTTTCCTGTACCGTTACTGCTTCTGGCTCCTTTGGCGGATATCCCTTATTTTTATTAGTTATCGGACTTCCTGGAGAAAAAGGCTTGACACTGATTTCAGATGCGCCAAACAAAAATTCCGCTTGTCTTTCTTCATTAAGTACTAACTTTGGCTTTGCCACGCGGCTTATCCCTTCTGGTGTTAAATATTCCGGCTAACGTACTTCCGGAGGCAATGTCAATACTGTCTGCGTAAATCCAGCTGATGCTGATTTTGATCTCTCCCTATTCAGTGAGGTCCTATTGGTCGCCCGTCCTCATTTTAATTCCGCACACTCCTTTTCCAACAGCGATGCTGCTTCCTCTGTCTCCGTCAAACTCCGAGAAAGTTCCTTTACCCTACTTTCGAGATACTCTTTTTGTGCTCTCAAATCTTCCGTTTTCTCATGAGATTTGAACAACTTTTCTTCTGTCCTTTTTCGGATTCCCGTTAAGGCTTGATCCGCTACTTCTAATGGTGACACAGCTCCTCCGGCGTTCGCCTGCCTCCACAATTCCTGAGCTTCTTCCCTGCTCGTACTCGCTTCGAACTGGTCAACTATTCTCCCAGTAAACAGTTTGACCTCTGACTGTATTGATTTCAATCTGTTCCTTATTTCCTCGTCTGGCGAAACCAAACTCACAGTTTGTTGCCCTAGTCCTTCTAATTCAGAACTAAATGTATCTGCCCATTCATTGACCAGACTATTTATGTAGTCTGCGTATTTTTCCGCAAAATATTTTCCCTTGCCGTACTCAACTGCGTGAGGCAACAACAGTCCGTGATTTTTGTTGAACTCTCTCCCCAGATTTTGCAACTGTGTTATTCGCTTGCGGTAATACACATTTTCCTTACGTAACCTGCCGTCTTTCTTAAAATTACGGACCAGTTCTTCAATCGCTTCGCCAATTTGCTCCTGCCTCAGCAATAATCCTTGCGCTTCCTTCGTCATATCCCAAATGTCAGAACAGCTGGCGTATCCCCAATACCAAAACAATTTATAAATAAAACCCAATGATTGTTAAAACTTGTTATTAACTCATCCCAATTTTTTTTATTTCATATTACTTATGATAAAAACAAATTTATTAAAAAACATTCCAGCGTAAATCTTTATATACATATTCTGCTATACTTGTTTTCCATCACAAAGTTCCGCTGTCTACCGGCGTCCATTAAGTCCTTCCATCAATGCAAATTGCTCCTTGACTTCCTCACAGATACTCCTTGTTTTCCTCACACCATCTTTAATACTCCCAAAAATCCATAAAAAAGGCCATATGTTTGTAAAAACCGAAATTTGATTAACGGCAAAAGTGTCTTGATTCAATCCCGGAAATTTGAAATTTGAATCCATATTTAAAAAACCCGTTACGGATGCGCCACATAATAATAGCATTTAAATGTTTTCTTCAAAATTGCTACGCAAATCGTAGTTTCCGAACTTCAAAAACTTTGATGCAACAACACGTGTTGTCTGCACCTCTTCACCTAATACCCTAAGCTCAAAATGCCAAATATTTAAATCAATCTTTATTTTGATTTCAAAACAATATAAATTGCATCGTATAAATGTCCCTACTGACAAACAAACACAAATCCCCTATCATAACCGTACGAACCCTATACCGTGGCACGTTCTTTCCGAACCAAACTAACCGGTATAAACAAGTTCGCAATTCAATAACGCAAAATCCGTGAATAAACAGACACGTTCCACATCCCCCGAGATGCTGAAACAAAATGTATTAAAAATCTCAGTGGAACAACCCTATACAACCTGACCGTAAGTAAAAATTTTTCTTTTGGATCGACCTATTGTCACCTAACCGCAGCGGCTAATCAGCCCCGATGCTGCTTCTTCTGCATGACCGGCGCAAAAGCGCCCACACGGCCACCGAAGAATCGTCGACAAAATTCACTTAGATACTAGAATGTCCTTCTATAGACATACTCACCATTTTCGTTCCCTCCATTGCCCTCCTTTGGGATGGTTATCTTGGTGGTTTCCTATTGGTGGATTCCCGCGTAGGAGTGCTTTGTCCTGGCACTCGACGTTGGATCCTACCTGCTGCTCCAAAATGTTGGGGATCTCGTGTCCTTGCTTGCTTGGCGGGGGACGTCCTGTCGCGGATCCTACCGGCTGCGCCAAAATGTTGGGGTATTGTCCTTGTTTGACGGGGGACGTCCTTCTGCTGTGCGCGTGTATCTGAAAAGCCTAAATCACTCTTTGGAAAAATCACTACATTACACTTTTAGTTTTAAAATCACAAGATTTAATTTCTTAGAATACTAACACTTATATACTATCTACAATTCACAATTACAATATAAAAACTGACCTTTCTGGTGTTCCAGTTTCGCACCTGTTAATTGGTGTCAGTTGGTCAAGCCAACTGACCTACGCCATTCTGAAATGCTGATGGTGCATTCTAACTTTCAATACCCTTCGGTGGCTCGACTGCAAAACTGTAGCACCCTAAAAGTTTACATAATAAATATTACATAGGTAATATTAATTCTAAAAACTCGCACCCTAAAAATATGTGCGTTCTTAAGTAACTTTAACACATACTAATCACACAGAATGTGTGGAATCTGTTAGGATTCGATGATGTGAGACACTACGCGCAGGCAGCTTGATTCTAACTCACAACACTATCATGTAATAGTTTTTCAGCCACTTTAGAGATTATGGGAAATAGGGTAATTGGTCTATACGACGAAGCAGTTGTAGCATCTTTTCCCTGCTTCGGTAGTGCAATAATTTCAGCAACTTTCCATACTTTGGGAAAAAATTTTAGTCGGAACATTGAGTTGAAAACATTCCTTAAGTAGTTATAACCTATAGTAGGTAGCTCAGCGAGAGCTTTTCCTGTCAACATATCGTATCCTGATGCTTTTTTGTGGTTTATTCTTTTTTTAATGCAATTAATTATTTCTGTTGTGTTTGTTTTCTTAATTTTGGTTGTAATGTCTATATTTAAGTTCAATATATTTATCTTCGTCATTTGATAGGACTTTTTCAAAGTATTTAGCCAATGCAGTTGCTTTTTCTTCATTGGTAGTAGCCCATGAGTTGTCATCTTTCCGTAGTGGTGGCTGATACCTTATCTGAGTTTTTAATTTCTTTGTGCATTTCCATAATGAGTAGTTAGTATCCTGGGTAGGCGTCAAGTTTTTTAGGTAATTTTCCACATCTATATTTTGTCTTTTAGTTAATAATTTCTTGAGTTTTTTGCGGGCTATACTTAAATTGTGTTTATCCTCAGGCGATCTAGTTAGCTGCCACCTCTTTCTCAGCTTCCTCTTCTCAATAATTTGCTTTCTTATGAAAACATCCGCTGTAGGTTTATTTCTTCTAAATTTATGCTGTTGGCTTGATTTGATTCCTGCGTCTAGGACCACATCGTTGAAGTGAATAATGGCACGTTCAATGTCTAATTGTGTTTTCAATGTGATAGACATATTCAGTTGATTTTCAATATGCTGTCTATACTCATTCCAGTTTGTTTTGTGGTTAAAAATCTTGTCTATTGGTTCTTTGGGTTTGATGTCAGTTGTGTAGTCAAGTATTATCGGAGAGTGGTCTGAAGAAAGTTCAAAACAAGCTTTAATTTTTAATTGGTTACACTTTATGTTTTTTGTTATGCTAAAGTCAATTAGATCTGGTATCTTTTTCCTATCTGTTGGCCAGTTTGTGGGTTCACCTGAGCTTAGAAATTTACAGTTATTTTTGTTTATAGCATTAATCAGATTTCGTCGTTTTTATTGGTTAGCCTAGATCCCAGTCAGTGTGTTTTGCATTCAGATCTCCAGCTGCAATGAATCTTACGCCAAGCTTACATAAAGATGTAGTCATCATATTCTGCCGTTATTATGTGTCTGGGGGGACAGTAAACTGAGGAGATGAGTATTGTCCCACTTGTATCCTCAATTTGCACAGTAGTGGATTGAATTTGAGGTGTTGCATATGGTTGCCGTTCATTATGTTTTAATAGTGAATTTATTATGACAGCTATCCGACCACGAGTTTAACCATCAGGATGATTTGTCACATACATTTTATATCCAGGAAATACTAAATAGCTTTTGTTCGTAAAATGTGTTTCTGAAACTAAGCTATATCAATTTTCTTGTCAGACAAAAATTGCTTCAACTCCAGATAATGTTTTGTTAGGCCATTTGCACTCCAAGCCATATGTTTTAAAGTATTACTTTCGTGCATTTAAGCTTATTAGTAACATTGTAATGAAATTCTTCATATTAGTCATTTGAGTGATTACCGATTTCACCATGTCTTTAAGTTCATTAATATCACTATGGTTTGATTTTTTTTTATTTTCTTCAGTTTTATTTGGA
This sequence comes from Clusia tigrina, assembly GCA_920105625.2. Taxonomy (NCBI): domain Eukaryota; kingdom Metazoa; phylum Arthropoda; class Insecta; order Diptera; family Clusiidae; genus Clusia; species Clusia tigrina. Next base: position 81,552,562 of record OV050030.1, on the reverse strand, counting down.
TTTGACGATCCTGCAATTTCGGCATAGCTTACGCCTGGTTTAACTACTGATCCATCCATTTTTTTTGTGTGTAGTAATAATGGATCCTTTCTGCGTAAAGATGGAAACCTTTGAATTTTTATGGCTTTGTATATTTCACAGCCTTTGTAGTTTGCAGTATGATTTCCGCCACATAGGGCACATTTAATTTCAGCTGCGTTCGTTATTTTTTTTGACATTCACTTGTCAAATGCTTTCCAGCGCATTTCACACATACTGGATCCCTTGTACAGTTGTTTTTTTGTATGACCGTATTTTTGGCATTTAGTGCATTGCGCGACTTCTTTTTATGATGAGGTGCCTCAAAAACTACTATGCAATGCATTAATTTGTTAATGCTATAAATATCTTTATTGTTAGTATTTGGTTCCAGTTCTATGCTAAACAGTGGTAGCGGTTTTTTTGTTGTCCGTTGAGTTACGTTAGTTATGTTTAAAACTTTGTGACCGTTTTCACCAAGCTCATTTTTAATTTCTTCTTGGTCTGCGGAGGGGTGCATATTGCGAAAAATGACTTTCAAACCCCTTCAATTTTTGGGTTTAAATGTGTACAGCTTCGTACCTTTTTGCTTTAGCATTTTGAATATTTTTGTGTATGTTTCCGAGTTATTCGATTCAACTCGTACTTCATTGTTTGTTAATATTTTAAATATAAAGTTACTGTCTGCAACAGCGGTTAGCGCATTTTTTAATGTCTTTATGCATTCTACGCTTTGTAAGTATATAGGGGGTGGTTTGTTTAAACTTTTTTTTCGGACTAGTTGCTTCTTCTTTTTCGGACTCATTTTGATCAACTTGTCCACTGTGCGAGGGTTCAGCAAGATCGTCATCATCAACGGTCAAAGCAGCAAATTTGTTTTTTCTTTCCGAAATAGTACCGCTCAACCAGTAGTTTGATAACTTACTTTGGCTTGGGTTTTTTGCTATTTTTTGCTTTTTGTTAGTGTTTGGCGTTCTTTTCGCTTTATCTGTCGTGGGTGAGGTTCGAGCTCTCTTAGTAGCGATTGCAGTTGACTTTCTAGTAAGCGCAGCACTCAGACCGAGTATATATCCATTCTACTGCACTTAAAGTTCCCTTTTACTCGGCTTTAAATCTACCCGACCTCCGAAGAAATAGAAGTAGATCGTGTGGTGCCAAAGAGACAAGTTGACTTACCTGCATGCCTTTTGGCGGAATTTGCACACAGGGAGAACAACATGTTGATGTTGCAGTTGTAGTCGAGAATGTAGTTGTTGTACCGTACGTAGAGAAGACGGATGTTTTTGTTGCTGACGAATTTGTTGTGGTTGCCGCACAATCCACTGCTATACTGGAGCAGGACATTATTGGAGGTTTGCCATGTGCACTCCACGAAGAATTTAGTGACTCGCTCATAGATCTCTTTCTCTCCCACCGGGGGGAGCGCTGCACACTCAAGGCGATTACCGACTATACTTGTTTATTAGTTTTTTAAAAATTTTATTTATTATTATATTTGCTATATTTTAATCTTATTTATTATTATAAAGAATGCAAAATATCACGAAAAACAAAATTTTGATGTGGTAACTCTAATCACTTATTATGGCCAGAGTCCACTGGCCATCGCTGTTATTCGATGAAAAAAAAAGACTGAGTACTCCGATGCTGCTATATAGCGCAGTTCGCTACTCGTACACAATGCGTGGCGTGCTGCTGTTGGCTATCGCAATGGCGTCATATGGGTTGGACTTCTTCTTCTTCTCGATAGCTGCCATATGTTCAGCACCGCGTAATTCTCCTCCACATGTTTTTACTTTTTCTCGATAGCTGCCTCATGCTTTTCTTGTTGGGAGGCAGTGGCGTGATGATTAAAGTGACTCACCAGTGTCGGGCAACTAATCTCCTCATTTTGCGAGTGGTGCCGATGTGATATGGAGGAGGATAAAGCATTAAGATACATTCCCCTTACAATATACTCGTATACATATATTTCTCCTTCTTATTCCTCTTCGGGAACGATGGGAAACCCGCGTCGTGCCAGATCGGCTTAGTCGCTCCATGTAGTCGACCATATGCACTTCTTTTGTGAAGGACATTTGTTTCTTTGGGCGCTTTTTGCACAGCGCTGCCGGTATCACAATATCCAAGTCTGTTGGCCAGTGGTGCGGTGTGGCGAGGCGGAACTCTACCCATCTGGCCTGGTGTGATGAAGTGGCACTGGTTATAGTCACGTTGAGGCTTTCCGTTTCTGATTCCTTTCCAGTCGCCTTCATGATAACATCTTCAACGTCGGCGAAACCATTCTGCATCTCTGGTTGATCATCGCGTCAGTAGTAGGAAATTCGGTGGCAGCGCTTTCGTTCTTCTCGTCTAATACGGGTTGTATTGTGAACGGGGGCCAATCGATATTTGCTCCTCCTTTTCTGGCTGCTAAACCCTTTATTATCTTCCCCAGCTGGAAGCGTTTGGCAAATGCTAATTTAGGCCCGTTCCACTGGGTCAGTCTCTCGTAGTCAGCGATTGGAGACTGCAAGAACTCCTCTATGTTACACAGCAGATAGTACCCACAGTCGTTCCAGTTGTATTGCTGTGGTACTTCCACTTTGTAGGTCGGCATCTTGGCTTCATCGAACCTATTAGTTGCAAGAACTGGCGGATCAAACCCAATGGCCTTACGTGCTCCTCGTGAAACAGCGAGTCCAATATCAGCATCATGGGCTGCCTCTGGACGTGGTCTTCTTGGTTTGGCAGTTTGTTCCGGGTCTCTCCTGGGTAGCTTACTATTACTAGGTACCAGTGGTTTCCCTCACACACTGGTAACAGTACGTGGTCCTTGTTGAAGATTTTGGTACTTTTGCTCCAATTGCACCCTCTCAGAGTGCTGTTTCCTTGGATCGCTCGCGTTTTTAGGTGAGCGTAAAACAACGGGCTGAAAATGTGGAGTCTCTCTCTCTCTGAAGGCGCCAGTGTTGGAACCACTGGATATACAATTCTGCCAGAGTATCGTTAGCATGTTCTCCCGCCTGTAGGCGCTGGTAGTTGAGCATACCGTGAGTAACCCCACCTTTTCCAGATGGGAATTTTGCCAGAAAGCGTAGCTTACCGGGTAAAATTTCTCCTGTCTTCTCGTCGCTGGATATCTCGATAGACTCCTCCAAGCGCATGCGTTTGGTAGTGGGTTGTACGCTGATGCTCTGGAGGTCGATACTCACATGTTCATATTATGAATTCTCCATTTTTTTTTTGTTCTTTTGATTTTATTATTTTGTTTGATTTTATAGTCTTACTTCGCTTGCGATTGACACTATAATGACCGAATTCTGTTCTCTCCATTTGCAATTATGCATGGGTTCATTTCGTCAAGGTTATGCATCACGCCAGAGGCAGATCAATTGCATTTTACAGGGCCGGTTCAGCTCAGCTTCGTGGCCGTTTTCAGAGCGTTTATTTTATTATATTTATCTATAGTATTTTTATTATTATTATTTTTTGTTTGTTTATTTTATTGATTTAATTATTTATTGCATTATTTTTAGCTAGTCTATGGGGTCATGAAAAACTTTCATTTCACGCACGTGTGCTGTGCGAGGCCGGTTATCTGCTGCCGTTTAAGCTGTGCGATCACTGGTGATATAAAGCCAGTTACTTGGTAAGAGTATTCGTACCTTGGTGCTAATTTCGCGGCAAAACCTTATACTGCTTTTGAGAGGTGGTGTGCTTTCACAAGTACACATTCCCCAATGACCGGTTTCCGGCTTATATGTCTGGCATTACGCACAGACTTTTACATAGCTGGTTATATCTCGGGTCATGCCAGTATCCAATAAGCCAATAGTATCGATTGCAAATACGGATGATAGACTTCCGGACACCTAGGTGTCCGGCTCTTGGACTGTCATGGTTCTCCTCCATTACTCGTGTGCGCAGAGGAGTAGGTATGCACATTTTCCACGATGCGCAGTCTTCACATGCCGTCTGCGATGGGAGATGGCGGTATAGCTGCCCCATCTCGATGGTGAAGTAGGGAAATTTCTGGGGTTCTTGTAGTAGTTCTCCGCACTTCCCTTGCCAACATGAGCATGTCAGAACGTCTTTCTCCGCCGTATCTATTCGACAGACCTCTTCTCTAGGTTGCCTTGATAGAGCGTCTGTACGTTTAACTTTCCTTTACGGTACTTGATGTTGAATGTGTATTGCTGCAACTCCAATGCCCACTTGCGATTCGTCCCGAAGGATTCTCTATGGAGTTGAGCCATTTTAGTGCCAAGTGGTCAGTGATGACTGTGAACTCGTACCCCTCTACATACGCTCGCATCTTGCGGATGCCCCAAACAATGGCTAGGCATTCCTTCTCGGTGGGGGAGTAATTCCGTTCAGCCTTATTGAGATGTCGGCTAGCGTAAGCGATGACGCGTTCTTTACCCTCGATTCCTGCGTTAATACTAGGCCCAATCCATAATCGCTTGCATCTGTTTGTAGGGTAAACCGTTGGGTAAAATCCGGGCACGCCAAGATTTGTGCCTCCGTGAGTCTCTGTTTGAGACCATGAAAAGCTTTCTGTTACTCAATGCCCCACTTCCAGTGTTTCCCCTTCTTAAGCAACATTGTCAATGGTTGCGATACGTCCGAAAATTCGGGCACGAAACGGCGGTACCAGGACGCTATACCTAAGTAACGGCGAAGCTCTTTCACGCTTGTTGGTGGCTTTAGTTGTTTGATGGCAGCGATCTTCTCTGGGTCGGTGTGAATGCCATGTTCGCTCACTACATGGCCGAGATATTTTAGTTTCCTCTGGAAGAACTCACACTTTTCGGCGTTGACCTTCAAGTTGGCCTTTCTTAGTCGTCGGAACACTTCTTGTAGGTGCTTTCTGTGTTCTGCTTCTAACTTGGAGGTTACTATGATGTCATCGTTAGGCGAAAGCGTGAGGTTCCATATCAGGTCTAATTACCAAGTCCAGTGCTCGTTGGAACGTCGCAGGTGCTGAATGCCAAAAGGCATAACCTTCGATTGGTACAGGCCTTGACCCGGAACTGTGAATGCAGTGAACTGCTTACTACCTTCATCCATTGGCACCTGCCAGTAGCCGTTCTTTAAGTCCAAAGTACTGATGAACTTAGCTTCTCGCAATCGATCTAAGATATGGTGTATGCGTGGCAGAGGGTATGCATCGGCTACTGACTTGGCATTCAGCTTGCGGTAGTCCACACATAGCCACCATTTACCGGTTTTCTTCTTCACCAATACGATAGGCGCAGTATGTGGGCTGTTGGAAAGTTCAATGCAACTTTTGTTGATAAGCTCGTCCACTTGCCTGCATTGCTGTATTTCTAGGGAAATACAGCTGTTTGATAGGAGCCTCGTCCTTCATGAAATTGTCCTTCATGATGCTTGTATGCACAATTTGATTAGTTCCGTCCGCGAGCCGTACCGCAGCGCTCCTGGTTTTTGTGTCCGGGAATGTTGTTCATTTCTCCTCAAACTTCTTGCTAATGAAGCTGCGCGATGCTCCAGTGTCTATGGTCGCTTCCGCCTGTTGTGTTCCTACGATAATAACTGCTGTGAGGCGACCAGCCTGGAAACGTAGGTTATATATTGTGGTCGGGGTCTGTTTGCTGAACTTCTCGTCGGGTCCCGGTCCTGATGAGAAGCGTGCGCGTTTCCCGAACGGCAACATTCGATGGTCTTCAAGCCTCTTCTGCCAAAATCCTAGCAAAACATAACCTGGTTGTTTCGGCATCCTCTTGCAAAATGGCCGTCACGTTCGCTAAATTTCTGCGTACGTTCGCTAAATTTATCTCTTCTTCCAGGGCGGTTGTCACCATGCGGTGTCGCTTTTCTTCAGGCTGCGATTGTCTAAACGCGCGCGTTGTTGCGATAAACCTTGTTGGTGGTAGAGAGGGACGTACTTGTATGTTGGCAACCTGGGTCGTCTTAGCGGGTCGTATGGCTTCGAAGTCCTCTGCTATCGAGATTAGTTCCTGTAAGTCAGCAAAATCTTTCCGCTTGATATACAGTTGGTACTCTGAGGAACAATTCTGGTGAATTCTCTCTAACTTGCGCTCCTCGCTGTAACCGGCATGCCTCATTAAATTTTGCATGCCAATGACGTAGTCTTTAAAAGATTCCCTGGATTTCTGCTGTCTTTGACGTATTTCGTCCTCAAGGCTTTCAAAGTATCGCGATGGCAGGAAGAACCCAATGAAGTCGCGTTTGAACGTTGCCCACGTTTCCCAATGATTATTGTTGTTGCGAAACCACATCAACGCCCTTTCACGCAACAATTCAGGCATTGTTCGTGGCAAAGTCTATCGGGAGGGTGTAGGTGTCTGTTAATTAATCTAGCCGCGTAATAAATGCCAGCGGTTCCTTCCCGCCGTCGTAGCGTACTGACCATTTCCACACCTGGTCTATGACTGCTAGATAGGATATGGATATGGATATGACTACAGCTGAGGTAGACTCAGCAGTGTCCAGGGTTCGTTAGCAAGAAATAAGTCTTAGACTTCGGTTTACTTTGTGGAAACTTTTATTATCGATTAGTTATTTACATTTTTGTTGTTATGTGTATATTTATATATTCTTCTTCTTAGTTGGCGAATCGCATGTTGGGGGGTTTTGTGTCGCGATTTCCAGTGGCGTAGTCGTCCGGTGCGAGTGAATAACTCGCTCAAATAGTCGTCGGGCGTGAGTGAATAACCCGCTCAGGTAAATATGTACGTTCGGCACGAGTGAATCACGTGTTCAGGTCGTCAAAAGCGTCAGGTCACTGTTATTGCACGCCGTGTTTGTTGAAAGAGCTGTTCATTCCTTGGCTGTTGTTCGATCAAAAGAGTTCTCGCTTGCGCTGTTGTTCGATGAAAAAGACTTCTTACTTGCGCTGTTGTTCGATGAAAAAAGAGTTATTGCTGGCGCTGTTGTTCGATAAAAAAAAGACTGAGTACTCCGATCCTGCTCCATATATACCGCAGTGGCTACTCGCACCCAATGCGTGGCGTGCTGCTATTGGATATCCGAATGGCGTCATATGGTTTGGTCTTCTTCTTCTTCTCGATAGCTGCCATATGTTCAGCACCGCGTGGTTCTCCTCCATGTGTTTTCAATTTCTCTTCTTCTTCTTCTTCTCGATAGCTGCCTCGGCGTACTCCACCGCGTGGGTTTTCTTGTAGGGAGGTAGTGGCGCGATGATTAAATTGACTCAGCAGTGTCGGGCAACTGGTGATATCCTTATTTTGCTTGTGGCATCATGCCGAGGTGTAGGCCTCTACCCCAACTAAAACCACCTTTGCTCCAATCCCGTGGGTCCCCGTGGTACATTCAATTAAGGTTTTCCTTCACGGGGCGGGCTGAGAGTTTCCTCACTCTCGTATCTTGGTCATTCTAACGGCTTTAGCTCCCTATACCTCTAGCGCTTTGCTCGTCGTATCTTACTTGTTTCATGATACCGACCAGTAAGTCCGCTGCTCTATCCCAGGCCTCCTGTGACCCAAGCATGTACCGAAGAACATCAGCTGGGGTTACTTTCTCTCTTATTTAACGCTCAAGGAGGCGTTTTGCACCCGTAAATCTGCCGCATTCCATCAACACGTGTTCTTCATTCTCATAGCAGCCAATACAGTACAGGCAGTATGGGTCCTCCACATGTTTGTACTTGTGCAGATACTTTCGAAAACATCCGTGTCCCGATAGGAATTGCGTTAGGTGGTAGTTAACTTCACCGTGTCTTCGGGCGATCCATACTTGTATGTTTGGGATCAGCTCATGGGTTCACCGTCCTTTGGCGAATATATCCCATCTTTCCTGCCATTCATTTTGTGAGCACTTTCTGATTACCTCAGTTTTGGCTAGATCCATTTTGTCTTGGCTATTCAAGTTTCGAATGGCCGCGGCCTCTTTTACGGCGAGATCTATTGGCATCCGTCCCCCGATGACGCTGACTGCATCAGTGGATATGGTCCTAAACGCACAGCACACTCTCATTGTTGCCTATACGCCGTTGTGACACCTCTCATATACGCTTTGCAGCTTGCTGCTGGAGCCCATATGGGTGCTGCGTACATTAAAATGGAGGTATTAACGCTGGCTAGTAGCTTCCTTACAAGCTTCCTTGGTCCTCCAGTGTTTGGCATTAACCTTGCCAAGGCTGCTCCTACTCTGATGGCTTTATCAGTTGCAGATATCAGGTGTTCCTTAACATTGAGCCGATGATCTAGAAGGACTCCCAAGTATTTTATATATGGGCGTGACGTGATCATATGTCCTCCTACCCTTATTTCTAGGCTCTCAATATTTTTGCGGCTACTCATTAATACTGCCTCCGTTTTGTGTTCGGCTAGTTGTAATCCAGCCATCTACAACCACATCTTGGCACGTCCGATGGTTTCTCTACATTTGCCTGCCACGTCCACAAGTTTCTTCGCTACTACTACTATGGCTATGCCGTCCGCATACCCTATAATATCGACCCCTTTTGGATCTCAATTTCCAGAATACCATCGTACATGGCGTTCCAGAGAAGTGGCCCTAGCACCGATCCTTGTGGAACTCATCCTGTGATGTTGTACTCTTTTGGACCTTCGTCTGTGTCGTATAGCAATATTCTATCCTTGAAATAGTTTTCTATGACTCTTAGTAGGTATTCAGGGATATGCAAGGTACCTAGAGCACTTAGGACCCGATACCAATTGGCAGAGTTAAAAGCATTTTTAATGTATAATGTAACTACCGCGCAATATTGTTTGCCGCCTTCCAGCCACCTCTTTCCAGCCATGGCTTTCCGCGCTATGTCGCATACAGATGCAATTGCATCTACCGTGGATCGCTTCTTCCTGACTCCATATTGCCGTTCAGACAAACCCGGGGTTCCTTCAGTATAGCATTCAAGTCTGGTGCAGATTATTCTTTCCACGACCTTTCCTGCTGCGTCCAGCAAGCACATGGTTCGGTACGATGCTGGTTCCTCTATAGGTTTATCGCCTTTTGGTAGGAGTACCAGTCGCTGGCGCTTCCATCTTTTGGGAAATGTTCATTCCCTCAGACACTCCGTGTAGAGATTGCTGAATATGTTTGGATTTCTTTTTCTGGCAGTTTTAATTACATATTTGGTATCCCATCCGGACCTGGAGCCCTGTTGCTTTTCATTTTATCTGCCGCTCCTAGAACCTCTTTTGTTGTGACCGGTGGGATCGGATCTTCAGCGTGGCTTACTTCCCATTCAGGCCTTAGCTCGGCATTCTGTGGGAACAGACCTGTCCCAATCTTAGCCATTGTTCTCGCACAGATAGGTGTGTTAGAATTGCTATGCAGTTTCTTCAACACAATTCTATATGCGCTGCCCCAGGGATTATTTTGTACTACTTCGCTGAGGGTGGTGAAAGCCTCACTCTTACTTTTTCTTAATGCCTTGCACAATTGCTTCCTTTTTTCTTTGCATTCTGCTTGGGTCTGTTCGTAGTTTTCAGAACCCGTAGCCCTTTGGTAACGTCTGCGACATCTGTGGCATTCTTTACGCAGGGAGGCAATGGTTTCATTCCACCAATACATTCGTGTTCTCCCATTTCCTCTTCCTTTTCTAGGCAAGGCGGCATAGCATGCATTAGTAAGGTGGTCCATAAGTCGCCTGGTCCTCAGTTCTGCGCTGCCTTGCGTTTCTTCCATGTTGTCAAGCATGTACTCCAACATTTCGCAGTCCATCTGTTTTGTCTTCCAGCCTTTTTTCTTGTACCTTTCGATCTGTCTTACGCATTTGAAATAGTTTTGGTGACAGTATTTCAAATATAAGTGCTTGGTGGTCACTGTGCGTATATACAGTCTCGAGATCGCTCTGCTTGCAAACGTGACATCTACTATTGACCCCGATCTGCGGTTATTAAACGTGTGTATTGCACCACGATTTAAGTTAACTATATCGACGCTAGCAAAGGCTTCCAATAATGCGGTACCCCTGCGATTCGTTCTAATGCTGCCCCACTCAACTGCACATGCATTAAAATCACCCGCAATTATTATGGGGCTCTTCCCTCGAGCATCTGTAACGAAGCGGTCCAGTATTTCCTCCATTTCTTCGCGGCGTGCACTTGGTGGGGCGTAGCAGCTATAAAAGTGGACCCCCTTTATTTTGGCATACCTTCCTGTTGCCGGTTGGCTTTACGTTCGAAGCGAATGGTGCCGCAGACCCAGATGGCTGCTCGCTTTTTTGTATCTTCTAATTAGCATCATACATAGGTGTTCTATATTGCTCGCTAATTGATGCAATGTCCACTTTCTGTTCTATTACAGTCTGCTTAAGCAATTCCTGAGCAGCCACGCAGTGGTTTAGGTTTATTTGGATAAACTTAACCATCCCGTATTGTCAATACTTTCATCGCTTGTTTGTATGCGGCACACTTAAAGCTTCCAGTGGAGTGGTCGTTTCCACCTTTGTATCCTGGCTCACATATTGCGCATTTAGCTTTGGCCTCGCACATTTTAGCTAAATGCCCTTTATTTCCACACTTTAGTTAAACACCTGAGCGGTCCTATTTGCTCTTGCAGTGTCTAGCTATGTGACAGTATTCGAGACATCGGAAGCATCTGGTTGGAGTTATGTACTCACGGAGCCTACATTTTACCCAATCTACACGCATGCGACCGGCTTCCGCTAGTATATTAGCCATTTTATATGGAAGGCTAATTAGCGCTGTCTGTGTCCCATCCCATGTGCGTCGCATAGACTTAATTGCGATTTTTCCTATGCTTGCAATTTCTGGAGATTGTTCTCCTATGGCACTACATATTTCTTTCGGTGTGGTGACTTCATCCAGGTTCCGGCACTCTCATTGTTGTTTCCTGGCAGAGGGCTCTAACATTTGCTGAGTTCTGGAGGATCTGCTCAGCTTTTTTTCTTAAGTTTTCTGGCCTGCTCTCCTGACCCGCCTTTGAGCTCCATTAGCAGTTCTCCTTTGGCGGTCTTTCTTATTTTGTTGACACATTTGCCAACTTCATCAAGTTCAGGCTTTGTCTTCAACGCTTTTAACATGTCAGCATATGACATCTCTCAGATTTTGGCTATTAATATAGCGTCCGGTCGTGTAGCCTTCTTCCGCGGCTGACCTATTCCTCCTTTCCGTGGCTCCGTTGGGGTTTTGTTCCCGCTCTTACCCTCCGGGCATTTCTTTCCGACCACTTTCCATGCCTCAGCATTTCGATCAGGTACTCTTTCCTCGTACTCTTTCCTAGTGGCTTTTTTCTGCTAGTCGCTCGCTTTAGCTATAATACAGATTTTGTCCTCGGAATTAGCACTTGTTTTCTGCAACGTCTTCTTCTTCTAAGATGTTGCCGCTGTCTCTTCGTCCTCTAGTTGTCCCTTTGGGATACTTCCTTCTAGTCGCTTAAACAGCGGCGATGTTTGGGAGTTTTTGGTGGTTCTGCCTACCATCCGTAGCTTCCCATTCTCCTGCTCCCCGTGTACCCGTTTGTACATCTCCTTAATTGTGCTGACGAGATCTCTCATAGGCTGGTGAATTGATCGCCTTCCCACAAACATTTCCGATAGCTTTCCGATTTTGATGCCAAGTTTAGCAAACATGCTATCTTGACCCTCCATTGAACGTGGCTTGTTAGCACCTGCCAGATGCTCAACTGGCACTGGATTTGTTTGAGCAACTGCGGACGGAGTTGCGTTGACCTGTTCCAAATTTGAAGTCAGGCCCATTTTACCTCCGATCGTTAGCACCATAGGAGGTGCTCGAACTACCTTCGAAACTCTATTAAAAGGATCTCCTGAAAATGCGTCCACGCTTGGTTGGTGCTCTCCCTCCTAACTGGTTCATCAGTCTCTGAAGTCTCCTTATGTGTATTGGGAGAATCCATGACTGCTTAGAGTAGTTATTTATTTTTATTTATATAATTACTACTATTATTACTATTGTACAATATATATTTTTACTAGTATGACTATTATTATTATTATTAATGAAATTTAATTAATTTTAATTCTGGAAAAAATGAATTTTAATTATGGTTATGGAATTTATTTTGTATTTGGGGGCAAAATGGAAAAAAGTATGAAAATATAAAGGCACTACTTATCTTAGGTTCCACCGCGTTGGCAACACTTTTTTTCAAATAAAATGTCTCTCTCTCTGTATCTCACTCTGCTTAGCTGGGCGCACTGCACACCTACACTCCAAGTGCACAATTTCCAGCGCTCTCTCAATTTTCGGATAAGCCGATTGAGAGGCGGGAAATTGCAAAAACTGCCTAGCGACGCGAAGGCAAATTTACTAAGTTTAAATAAATAAACTTATATTTGCCTAGGCACAAAACTCACCGTATCCGTAGCGTTCCACCTGGCTAAGCGTCGCCGTTCAGGGGTCTGGTACTTTCAGACCTAGCCAGTGCTCATCTGGGCACTATGCAGGCAGAGATCGCTGCCGTTTCCGCTCTGCCGTGCGGATAAACCGACGCAGAACCAAAACTGCCGCAAAACACTGGCTGAAACAGAAAATTTAAATTCCTTATTTTTTCCCAATCGCGTCCACAATTCACAATTGACACTTTCACCGGACCGGCGCTGGCGGCTGGGTTCAGCGTTACGCGCTCGTTCTGCGAATCGCAACGCCTTCATGATGGTGGCCGCTGCCGAGCAAACTGCTTCCCACTTGACGAGCATATCGCACATGTGCTCACAGAGGTTGTCCATTGTTGGTGGTTCATCGAGGACAGTACTCAGTTCAACCAGGGTGCCTTTGAAGTGTGGGCAGTCGAAAAACACGTGCTGTGCGTTCTCGTGCACCCCAGGGCAGTACGGACAGTATGCGTCTTCCTCATACTTTCTCTCATGGAGGTACTGCTTAAAGCAGCCGTCACCAGTTAGCAACTGTGTGACGTAGTAGTTCAGTTCCCCGTGCGTCCTTGTTACCCATGGTGTGATGTGAGGGATCAGCATGAAGGTCCATCGACCCTTTCCGTATTGGTCCCACCTCTGTTGCCAGTCCGCAATGGTGTTTTTTATTTCCGCTGCCTCATTGCATCTCTGTAGTGTGTGGATGTGTTTTGCAACTGCCACCATTGCGATGTCGTCTGCGTACCCGATGAGCGTTACATCCATTGGTAGGTCCAAGCGGAGTATGCCATCATACATGATGTTCCACAGGATAGCGCCGAGTACAGATCCTTGTGGGACGCCACCCGTGACTGCAGAGCGACGAAAGCCCTCAACAGTGTCGTATAACAGCATTCTGTTCTGGAAGTAGCTGGTTATCAACCGTTGTAAGTGCTTCCATAATTAGAGGCCAGCTCGCTGAGTTGAACGCATTTTTTACGTCCAGCCTCACCACTGCGCAATACTTCTTTGTACCTCCTCGCCATCGCTTGCCACTTGTTGCTTCACGGGCTCTGTCCGTTACGGCCTGAATGGCATCTACCGTCGAACGTCCCCTTCGGAAACCATATTGACGGTCTGAAAGCCCACCATGTTTTTCTATCGCCTCCTGGAGTCGTTCGCAGATAATCCGCTCCAAAATTTTGCCTATCGTGTCTAACATACACAGTAGTCGATATGCTGAGGGATGGTCTGGTTGCTTTCCCGTCTTGAGCAGTAGTACCAGTCGTTGCTGTTTCCATCTATCTGGGAATATCAATTCCTTTATGCACGTATTGTACATCAAAGCAAAAGCTTCTGACCTCGCTTCTATTGCCGCTTTTAGTGCCACATTTGGGATGCCATCTAGACCGGGAGCTTTGTTGTCAGCGATTCTCCTCAGGAGAATGATTACATCGCTACTGGTAATAACTAGGATGTCGGTAATTGGACCCTTGCTATGATTGGGCATTCTATCCGTTTGATGTGGGAAGAGTGTAGCTACAATAGTTCTCATCAGGGCGGCGTCAGTTGGTTGCGGCGACCTCCCCCCTTTTAGCTTACTCATGACCACCTTGTAGGCTTTTCCCCATGGATTCACATCAGCATTCGCACACAGCGCCTTAAAGCACTCATTCTTACTGCTGCGGATGGCCACATTCAATGCTTTTGGGCATTTTTTGTATTCCGCTCGTAATGTATCCAATGACGGGCGTTTTCAAGCACTCTGAGCCTTTTGGCGGACTTGAATACACTCCTTCCTGGCGGCTACGATCTCCTCATTCCACCAGTACACTGGTTTTCTAGCGTACCGATTTAACACCCTTGGCAACTCCGCGTCGCAGGCTTTGCTGAGTTCGTTGGTGATGCTATCCGTTATGGCCGTGGCAGTACCCATGCTGATTTGTTCTTCTTTTCAAACTAGATCAAAGACCTCCGCATCAAAAGCCCGCACTTTCCAGCCTTTTGTCTGCGCATTGCGCATCTGTTTTGTACGCCTTTGTGCAGCGTTATCCATCTGAATAACTATGGCCACGTGGTCGCTATGCGTATATATGTTACTGATAGACCATCGCGCGATGCGCTCAGCAGTGCTGTTCGCAAAGGTCAGGTCTATTACCGACGTACCCCTGCCTAGGTCAAAAGTGTACTGACCGATCTGATTGAGAATGACGAGGTCCAAGGGCGCCAGGCACTCCAGCAGAATTCTGCCACGCTGAATAGTGCGCGTGCTCCCCAAGTTGTGGACTAAGCGTTGAAATCTCAAGCAATGACCACCGGCGATTTACCTCGTGCCTCCTCCACCATTGAGCATACGCTTGAAGTCGGCTATACTCATGCTTGGCGGGGCATAACAGGAAAATAGGTATAGGGCATCGAATTTGACCCAGGTGTAGCCGGTTTCTGTTGAAAGCACCTACCGTTCAGGACCCAGATGACTGCTTTACTACTGGCATCCGTCACCCACTCGTGCCCATCTATATTTTTATACTGTTCGCCCAGTAGAGCTATATCAAAATTTTGCTCGTTCACCGTTTGGTGCAGTAGGTCTTGGGCTGCCGCGCAGTGGTTTAGATTTAGCTGCACTATTTTCATATTCCACTGTTTATTTTCGGCTGCTGGTGTACTGGGCACTTATAACTGCCTGCCGCATGATCGCCCTGACATAGTGCGCACTTTTCTTTATTAGTGCACGTTGCTAACATGTGGCCCCTCTCTCCGCACTTCCTACACATATCGGTTCGGTCAACCCCTTCTTTGCACTATTGAGCCACGTGAGCGTATCCCAAACATTTGAGAGTCACTGATTCCCGTACTCTGCAGGAGACCCATCCAATACGAACACTTTGGGCCTTCAGGACCTTTTTTGACCCATCGACTGGTAAGCTAATATAGGCGGTTTGAGTGCCTTTGTAGCCATTTCGCAAACTTCTTATAGCTGCCTCGTGTGGTCTCGTTATTCCGCATTATTCATGCAAGGCTACACAGATCTCAGCTGGGGTAGTGATCTCATCTAGATCTCTGCACTAAATGGTGAGCATGTGCATCTTTGCTGCCACCGTTTCCGTCTCCTTCAACACATCAGCGATCTCAGCTTGGTGGCTCGTCGTTCCGCTTCAGTTCCAATATTAGCTCGCCTTTAGCCGTTCTGCGAATGGCTTTGACGTCACCACCGGCTTTGAGCGTTACTCTTTCTTTAACCTTCCGCAGGATATCTGCGTAGGATGCCTCTCCAGTGGCTGCAATGATCAGCGCATCGGGCCTTGGTCGGATCTCTTTTTCTGTCCTCCACATGGCTCTTGGGGGCTCTTTAGCTCCCATATCCTTTTTGGCACTTTTCTTCAGTTTCACCAATTGCCATTCTGGCTCAGAGGCTTGCTGCAATTTCTTTGGTGCTGTTTCAATATGCTGCTTTGGTGAGACGACCCGTGTACGCTTTTTGGTTGCTAGCGGTGAAACCTCTGCATCTCATCGGGTTGAATGGCTGTTCTCGCTCTCTTTGCCTGCGCTCTAGAGCCGATCAGCGGTGAGGTTTGGGTTGCCTTCACCATAACTTCCCCCAGATTTCTCTTGCCTCTCTCTACTACCGCCGCCTTCTGCAGAGTGCTGATATCACACAGGAGGGCCCTCATTGCCTTATTTATACTTCTTTGGCTGTCCATCATGATGCTCAGCTCCCCTATTTTATTCCCCATTTTTGCAAGAGTGTCGCTAGGATCCATATTCGTTGTGGGTGTTAATACCTCTTCGCCACATGGGTCGACCGTAGCGCGCTCTGCGCTATCCTCCCCTGGAGAACCGCTTCCGCCACTCCCTGCAGCATTTACTCTTGCGACTAGCCGCTCACTAGTACCTAAAATTGTTTTTCGCCCCCCGGGAGGCGATCGCTGAACACTCATTTTCCTATTCAAAATCCCAAAAATTATAAGTAAATATGGTATTAATAAATATAATTATAAGTAATGGTATTTTCTTTTTTACCCTTAAAAATTTTAAGAAAGGGCAAAAAAGGGGAAAAAGTAATTAAAGTAAAACACACTAAATGCAATATTTAGCTTGCATCCAATGGCGTTGGCAACACTTTTTTTTATTTTTTTTTAGAGTCTCTCTCTCTTTGCTCAGGTGAGCGCGCTGCACTCCTACACTACACTAAGTGCACAGCCTCCAACACTCTCTCAATTTTGCGGATAAACCAATTGAGAGGCGGGAACTTGCATAAGTCGCGACGCGTAGGCAAATTAATTAAAGTTTAAAGGAATAAACTTATATTCGCCTAGGCACAGAAATTGCCGTATCTGCAGTGTTCCTCCAAATTACGCTTCGCTGCACGGGGCTGGTATTTTCGCCAAACCACTGCTCAGCTTGCACAATGTAGGCGGAGGTCGCTGCAGTTTACGCTCTGCTGTGCGTATAAGCGAAAAAGAGGCAAAACTGCCGCAATTCACTGCAGAAACCACAAATCAAATACCTTATTTATTTTACGGTCGCGAATCTATACTTAGCACTTATCACCAGGGTTAGCTATTCGGCTACCCTTTCCACAATTTTCGCACAATTTATTATTACTACCTTTGGTAGATTTTCAGAAATAAATTCCGCACCAAAAAAATTGCAACCGTCACTTCGCTCCTCACAAGGCAAGCATGTCCATGTGTTTTTTTTATCGAGGGGGAAAGCTTTAAGCCAACTAGTCAGTGCGGGACATCAACCCACTAAAACCGCCTTACTGTCGTGGCGGGCAACCCTCCCGCGACCGCATAATGTGATTACGTCGGGAGGCTGTCACGAGCATTATTGCTCAATCGTCTGTACTTGTCAGTCTAAATCAAGTCCGCTGCTGGTTGTCGCTCCGTGGCGAAATTTCTGCTACATTTGCTAACTGTTGTTGACTCGGTAGCCGCTGTCGTTCACGCTCCTCCTTGCGTAGCGCCACCATTACTTGTTCAGCGAAGGTCGATACCGCGTTCCATTTAGCGGGTGACTCCAGCATTGCAGCCACTATATTTGCTGTGGTCGGTGGTCTGCCCAAGGCAGATCCCAGCTCCTCTCTCCAGGTCCTGAAGCGTGAGCAGTAAAACATCACGAGCGCTCTCGAATTCGCCCGTGCATTTTGGACAGTAAGGATCTTCTGTTATTTTGAAGCGGTAGAAATATGCATTGAAGCCTCCACGACCGCTGAGTAACTGCGTCATGTAGTAGTTTAGACTACCATGCTTCCTGTTCACCCATTGGGACACCCTGGGAATGAGCTGGAATGTCCATCGTCACTTCTCAGACTGCTCCCATCTTTCTTGCCACTCTTCGAGGCATCGCCGTCGGTCCTCTAGCCTTCGTTGGCTGTAGGCCTTACGCACTTTCGGTCGTACAGTCGCTGCAGCTCCAAAGCTCGTAAGTCCAGGGGCATTTTTTCAGCAAGGACGGAAATTGCGTCGTCGGAGACCATTCGGTAGGCGCAGGTGAGTCTAAGCGCACTTAAACGTTGCGTTGCGCAAGCCTCTCTGAGATGCGTAATTTTTGCTCCTGCCCAGATGGGTGCGGCATAGAGCATCACGGAATCCGTTACCGTCGCCAGAAGTTGTCTTCTTCCCTCACGTGGGCCTCCAATGTTTGGCAGAATCCGCGCAAGGGCGCCTTGAATTTTAGAGCCTTTTTTGCTGACCGCTACCAGGTGCTCCTTAAATGACAGCCTTGCGTCAATGTTAACTCCAAGATATTTAATGCTTTGTTGCGACATAATACGGTGATTACCGATGTGCACCACCATCTCCTCTCGCTGTTTCCGCTTGCTTATCAGGACCATCTCAGTTTTTTGAGCAGCAAGTTCCAGGTTCGCTGATTGGAGCACTTGCGATCGCATCGTTACACACCAACTGCAAATGCTCATTATGTTTGGCCACCACTACCAATGCGATATCATCAGCATAACCAATAATATTAAACTTTTCCGGCATATTCAGCTCCAGGATGCCGTTGTACATAGCGTTCCACAGCATGGGCCCTAGTACCGATCCTTGAGGAACCCCGCCGGTTATTTGGTATGCTTTTACGCCCGCCTCTGTCTCGTACTGTAGCACCCTGTTGTCGAGGTAGCTACCTATTATTCGCCGCAAGTATGTTGGTACTCCAAATATCTCCAGAGCCTGCATTATATGTCCCCAATTCGCAGAATTGAAGGCATTCTTGATATCTAGAGTGACCACAGCGAAGTACATTTTGGCGCCACCCTGCCATCTAGTGCCACTCGCCGCATCTCGAGCAATGTCAACTACCGCTCTGATCGCGTCGACTGTAGACCTCCCTTTCCGAAAATCGAATTGTCGGTCGGAGAGCCCTCCTGGACCCTCGAATGTCTCTTGCAATCTTTCACAAACGATATGCTCTGGATCTTTCCCACTGTATCCAGCATACAAAGTGGACGATAGGAGGATGCCTGGTCCGGTGGCTTTCCGGGTTTTAGCAACAGCACCAGCCTCTGCCGTTTCCACGCGTCTGGAAAAATGTCTTCGCTCAGACAGGCGTCATACAGCTTTGCGAACAGTTCTGGTCTCGCTCTTACCGCTGCCTTGAAGGCCACATTTGGGACTCCATCCAAACCAGAAGACTTGTTGTCGTCGACCCGTGATATACTCGACAATACCTCATCGACAGTGACTATAGGTCCCCTCTGTACGTCTGGCGTCACGAAGGCTCTCATTTCGCTCTTTGGGGGGAAGAGCGTTACCACTATGCGCTGCATCAGCTCTGGGCATGTAGGCTGAGGCGCTCTGGGTCCCTTAACTTTGCGCATGACCGATTTGTATGCTAGACCTCACGGGTCTTGGTCCGCACTCTCCTGCAACTCTCTGAAGCACTTGTTTTTGCCCTCTGTTATAGCTGCTTTCAGAGTTCTTCTGCGTACCTTGTATACTGCCTGATGTTCCTCGAAATTCGGTGTCGATCGAGATCTTATCGCCTTAGGTCGTGCTTGATGGCAGCTGTTCCGAATCGCAGCAATTTCATCGGTCCACCAGTAAACGGGAGTCCTTGATGTATTGTTGGACCTTCGCGGCATCACTGCATCACATGCTTCTTTAATGTACTTAGCGATTTCCGCAGCCATGGTGCTTGCAGTTTCGCCTTCAATAGACGCTGACTTCCAGATGACGTCAAACGACTCCGCGTCGAACGCCCCCTTTCGCTAGCTCGTTCTGCGATTCGCAGCGCCTTCATGATGGTGGCCGCTGCCGAGCAAACTGCTTCCCACTTTACGAGCGTATCGCACATGTGCTCACAGAGGTTGTCCATGTGCTCCCGGGTGCCTTTGAAGTGTGGGCAGTCGAAAAACACGTGCTGTGCGTTCTCGTGCACCCCAGGGCAGTACGGACAGTATGGGTCCTCCTCATACTTTCTCTCCTGGAGGTACTGCTTAAAGCAGCCGTGACCAGTTAGCAACTGTGTGACATAGTAGATCAGTTCCCCGTGCGTCCTTGTCACCCATGCTGTGATGTGAGGAATCAGCATGAAGGTCCATCGACCCTTTTCGGATTGCTCCCACCTCTGTTGCCATTCCGCAATGGTGTTTTTTCTTTCCGCGGCTTTGTCGTGTTTGTGGGTCTAGCCCTCTGCTTGTAGAGCCGGTGTACCTCCTTCGCAAGCAAGTCAATGGGTGGTTTGCTGCTTATTATCCCTATTGCTTCGTCCGATACACTGCGAAATGCGCTAGCCACCCGTAGTGCGATCAGCCTATGTACTGACTGGACGCATTTAATGAAGGCTTACACCTTAGTAGCTTCCACCCAGATTGGCGTGGCATACAAAATTTTGGAGCTAGTAGCCGTCGATAGCAATCTCCGTTCACTTGAGCCTGGGCCTCCAATATTCGGCATCATGCGTGTAAGTGCTCCGTTTAATCTCATGGCCTTTTCGCAGACTGCTCTTTGAAGGTGAGCTTGGAGTCAATAATTACTCCCAGGTACCGAAGTTAATGTTGGGATGCGATCTGATGGCTTCCCATTGTGATGGTGAACCTCTCGGTTATTTTCCTCGTACTCAGTAGTACCGCCTCTGTTTTATGTGCGGCCAGTTCCATCTTTGTACTAGTGAGCCATTCCATAACACACCCAATTGCGTCATTGCATCTGTTCTGCAGTGTGTGGATGTGTTTTGCAACTGCCACTATTGCGATGTCATCTGCGTACCCGATGAGCGTAACATCCATTGGTAGGTCCAAGCGGAGTATGCCATCATACATAATGTTCCACAGGGTAGGGCCGAGTACAGATCCTTGTGGTACGCCACCCGTGTCTGCAGAGCGACGAACGCCCTCATCAGTGTCGTATAACAGCACTCTGTTCTGGAAGTAGCTGGATATCAACCTTTGTAAGTACACTGGAACGCAGAATCTCCGAAGTGCTTCCATAATTAGCTAGCTGAGCTGAGCGCATTTTTTTAGTCCAGCGTCACCACCGCGCAATACTTCTTTTAACTCCTCGCCATTGCTTGCCACTTATTGCTTCACGGGCTTTGTCCGCTACGGCCTGAATGGCATCTACCGTCGAACGTCCCCTTTGGAAACCATATTGACGGTCTGAAAGCCCACCATGTTTTTCTACCGCCTCCTGGAGTCGTTCGCAGATAATCCGCTCCAAAATTTTGCGTGTCTAACATGCATAATGGTCGATATGCTGAGGGTTGGTCTGGTTGCTTTCCTGTCTTGAGCAGTAGTACCAGTCGCTGCTGTTTCCATCTGTCTGGGAATATCCCTTCCTTTATGCACGTATTGTACATCAAAGCAAAAGCCTCTGGCCTCGCCTCTGTTGCCGCTTTTAGTGCCACATTTTGGATGCCATCTAGACCGGGAGCTTTGTTGTCAGCGATTCTCCTCAGGAGCATAATTACATCGCTACTGGTAACAGCTGGGATGTCGGTAATTGGACCCTTGCTATGATTGGGCATTCTATCCGTCTGATGTGGGAAGAGTGTAGCTACAATAGTTCTTATCAGGGCGGCGTCAGTTGGATGCGGCGACCTCCCCCCTTTTAGCTTACTCATGACCACCTTGTAGGCTTTTCCCCATGCATCCACATCAGCATTCGCACACAGCGACTTAAAGCACTCATTCTTACTGCTGCGGATTTCCACCTTCAATGCTTTTCGGCATTTTTTATTCCGCTCGAAATGTATCCAATGACGGGCGTTTTCAAGCCCTCTGAGCCTTTCGGCGTGCTTGAATACACTTCTTCCTGGCGGCTACGATCTCCTCATTCCACCAGTACACTGGTTTTCTAGTGTACCGATTTAGCACCCTTGGCATCGCCGCGTCGCAGGCTTTGCTGAGGCCGTTGGTGATGCTATCCGTTATGGCCGTGGCAGTACCCATGGTGATTTGTTCTTCTTTCCAAACTAGATCAAAGACCTCCGTATCAAAAGCCCGCACTTTCCAGACTTTTATCTGCGCATTGCGCATCTGTTTTGTACGCCTTTGTGCCGCGTTATCCATCTCAATAACTATGGCCACGTGGTCGCTATGCGTATATATGTTACTGATAGACCATCGCGCGATGTGCTCAGCAGTGCTGTTCGTTCGCAAAGGCCAGGTCTATTACCGACGTACCCCTGCCTGAGTCAAAAGTGTACTGACCGACCTGATTGAGAATGACGAGGTCCAAGGACGCCAGGCACTCCAGCAGAATGCTGCCACGCTGACTAGTGCGCGTACTCCCCCAAGTTGTGGACCCAGCGTTAAAATCTCCCGCAATGACCACCGGCGATTTACCTCGTGCCTCCTCCACCATTGATGTGAGCATACGCTCGAAATCGGCTATACTCATGCTTGGCGGGGCATAACAGGAAAATAGGTATAGACCATCGAATTTGACCCTTTGTTGAAAGCACCTACCGTTCAGGACCCAGATGGCTGCTTTACCACTGGCATCCGTCACCCACTCGTCCCCATCTATATTTTTATACTGTTCGCACAGTAGGGCTATATCAAAATTTTCCTCGTTCACCGTTTGGTGCAGTAGGTCTTGGGCTGCCGCGCAGTGGTTTAGATTTAGCTGCACTATTTTCATATTCCACTGTTTATTTTCGGCTGCTGGTGTACTGGGCACTTATAACTGCCTGCCGCATGATCGCCCTGACATAGTGCGCACTTTTCTTTATTAGTGCACGTTGCTAACATGTGGCCCCTCTCTCCGCACTTCCTACACATATCGGTTCGGTCAACCCCTTCTTTGCACTATTGAGCCACGTGAGCGTATCCCAAACATTTGATAGTCACTGATTCCCGTACTCTGCAGGAGACCCATCCAATACGAACACTTTTGGCCTTCAGGAACTTTTTTGACCCATCGACTGGCAAGCTAATATAGGCGGTTTGAGTGCCCTTGTAGCCATTTCGCAAACTTCTTATAGCTGCCTCGTGTGGTCTCGTTATTCCGCATTGTTCATGCAAGGCTACACAGATCTCAGCTGGGGTGGTGATCTAGATCTCTGCACTAAATGGTGAGCATGTGCATCTTTGCTGCCACCGTTTCCGTCTCCTTCAACACATCAGCGATCGCATCTTGGTGGCTCGTCGTTCCGCTTCAGTTCCAATATTAGCTCGCCTTTAGCCGTTCTGCGAATGGCTTTGATGTCACCACCGGCTTTGAGCGTTACTCTTTCTTTAACCTTCCGCAGGATATCTACGTAGGATGCCTCTCCAGTGGCTGCAATGATCAGCGCATCGGGCCTTGGTCGGATCTCTTTTTCTGTCCTCCACATGGCTCTTGGGGGCTGTTTAGCTCCCATATCCTTTTTGGCACTTTTCTTCAGTTTCACCAATTGCCATTCTGGCTCAGAGGCTTGCTGCAATTTCTTTGGTGCTGTTTCAATATGCTGCTTTGGTGAGACGACCCGTGTACGTTTTTTGGTTGCCAGCGGTGAAACCTCTGCATCTCATCGGGTTGAATGGCTGTTCTCGCTCTCTTTGCCTGCGCTCTAGAGCCGATCAACGGTGAGGTTTGGGTTGCCTTCACCATAACTTCCCCCAGATTTCTCTTGCCTCTCTCTACTAGCGCCGCCTTCTGCAGAGTGCTGATATCACACAGGAGGGCCCTCATTGCCTTATTTATACTTCTTTGGCTGTCCATCATGATGCTCAGCTCCCCTATTTTATTCCCCATTTTTGCAAGAGTGTCGCTAGGATCCATATTCGTTGTGGGTGTTAATACCTCTTCGCCACATGGGTCGACCGTAGCGCGCTCTGCGCTATCCTCCCCTGGAGAACCGCTTCCGCCACTCCCTGCAGCATTTACTCTTGCGACTAGCCGCTCACTAGTACCTAAAATTGTTTTTCGCCCCCCGGGAGGTTATTTTCTTTTTTACCCTTAAAAATTTTAAGAAAGGGCAAAAAAGGGGAAAAAGTAATTAAAGTAAAACACACTAAATGCAATATTTAGCTTGCATCCAATGGCGTTGGCAACACTTTTTTTATTTTTTTTTAGAGTCTCTCTCTCTTTGCTCAGGTGAGCGCGCTGCACTCCTACACTACACTAAGTGCACAGCCTCCAACACTCTCTCAATTTTGCGGATAAACCAATTGAGAGGCGGGAACTTGCATAAGTCGCGACGCGTAGGCAAATTAATTAAAGTTTAACGGAATAAACTTATATTCGCCTAGGCACAGAAATTGCCGTATCTGCAGTGTTCCTCCAAATTACGCTTCGCTGCACGGGGCTGGTATTTTCGCCAAACCACTGCTCAGCTTGCACAATGTAGGCGGAGGTCGCTGCAGTTTACGCTCTGCTGTGCGTATAAGCGAAAAAGAGGCAAAACTGCCGCAATTCACTGCAGAAACCACAAATCAAATACCTTATTTATTTTACGGTCGCGAATCTATACTTAGCACTTATCACCAGGGTTAGCTATTCGGCTACCCTTTCCACAATTTTCGCACAATTTATTATTACTACCTTTGGTAGATTTTCAGAAATAAATTCCGCACCAAAAAAATTGCAACCGTCACTTCGCTCCTCACAAGGCAAGCATGTCCATGTGTTTTTTTTTATCGAGGGGGAAAGCTTTAAGCCAACTAGTCAGTGTGGGACATCAACCCACTAAAACCGCCTTACTGTCGTGGCGGGCAACCCTCCCGCGACCGCATAATGTGATTACGTCGGGAGGCTGTCACGAGCATTATTGCTCAATCGTCTGTACTTGTCAGTCTAAATCAAGTCCGCTGCTGGTTGTCGCTCCGTGGCGAAATTTCTGCTACATTTGCTAACTGCTGTTGACTCGGTAGCCGCTGTCGTTCACGCTCCTCCTTGCGTAGCGCCACCATTACTTGTTCAGCGAAGGTCGATACCGCGTTCCATTTAGCGGGTGACTCCAGCATTGTAGCCACTATATTTGCTGTGGTCGGTGGTCTGCCCAAGGCAGATCCCAGCTCCTCTCTCCAGGTCCTGAAGCGTGAGCAGTAAAACATCACGAGCGCTCTCGAATTCGCCCGTGCATTTTGGACAGTAAGGATCTTCTGTTATTTTGAAGCGGTAGAAATATGCATTGAAGCCTCCACGACCGCTGAGTAACTGCGTCATGTAGTAGTTTAGACTACCATGCTTCCTGTTCACCCATTGGGACACCCTGGGAATGAGCTGAAATGTCCATCGTCCCTTCTCAGACTGCTCCCATCTTTCTTGCCACTCTTCGAGGCATCGCCGTCGGTCCTCTAGCCTTCGTTGGCTGTAGGCCTTTCACCCTGTCGGTTGTATAGTCGCTGCAGCTCCAACGCTCGTAAGTCCAGGGGCATTTTTTCAGCAAGGACGGAAATTGCGTCGTCGGAGACCATTCGGTAGGCGCAGGTGAGTCTAAGCGCACTTAAACGTTGCGTTGCGCAAGCCTCTCTGAGATGAGTAATTTTTGCTCCTGCCCAGATGGGTGCTGCATAGAGCATCACGGAATCCGTTACCGTCGCCAGAAGTTGTCTTCTTCCCTCACGTGGGCCTCCAATGTTTGGCAGAATCCGCGCAAGGGCGCCTTGAATTTTAGAGCCTTTTTTGCTGACCGCTACCAGGTGCTCCTTAAATGACAGCCTAGCGTCAATGTTAACTCCAAGATATTTAATGCTTTGTTGCGACATAATACGGTGATTACCGATGTGCACCACCATCTCCTCTCGCTGTTTCCGCGTGCTTATCAGGACCATCTCAGTTTTTTGAGCAGCAAGTTCCAGGTTCGCTGATTGGAGCCACCTACGCACCCTTGCGATCGCATCGTTACACACCAACTGCAAATTGTTGGGGTCCTTATCTGCTTGGCCGCGGGAACGTCCTCTAGAATGTCCTGTCGCGGCTTGTCCTGCACCGGAACCTGTAAACCTACATCAGTTTTTTGAATGAGCACTGCACTATTTTGGGTTTTAAAATAACAAGAAGCTTTCTTCTTAAAATACTAGTTCTTATATACTCTTTACAAATAAACATTACAGTCTACGTCTTGACTTTTCTGGTGTTCAATTACGCATTTATTATTTGGTGTCGGTTGCGCAAGCCAACTGACATACTCAAAGTAAAAGTGTCGTCGATGCATTCTAAATGCCCCTCGTCAGCTTGACTGCGGAACTGTGACACCCTAAAAGTTTACATCATAATTAATGAATAAATACTATTCATTTACAATATTTGCACCCTAAAAATATGTGCTTTCTCAATGAATTTAATAGGAGCCGGTGCTGTGAGTCAACCACGCGTATGTAGCTTGATTCTAACTCACAACATCCCTCCCCTATTTCTAAAAGAAGTTAGTGCAACTAACTTCCATTAAATCTCTACAATATTTTTCTTGCACTGCAAACAATTATGTGCATCGATTTAACTCTATATTACATACATATAATTGGTGTTTATTTATTTTTTTTTTTTTTAATCGCCTTATTTGGGTTCTATCACGGTTCTTTTTTTCCTTTTTTATTCTTTTCTTTTCCATATATTTCTTTTTCTCTAGCTTTTATTTTCTTTTGTAGTTTTCTTTCTTTTACTTTGTTTTTGTTTTTTTCTTATTTTTATGTATCATTTTTTTTTTTTATATTCCCCTTTTTATAATTTGGTCTTTAATTGACTCTTTTCTCATTGGCGTATATACAAATATCTAAACAATAACACAATTCTATTCTATACATAAAACCTTATACTGCGCCCTCTGCTACCTGCTGGTCCAGTTGACGACCGTCGTTGTCAGGGTGAAGTCCCTCGATCGATGAACTCTGCATACCCCTCCCTTCTTTCTGGACCGGTACGTAAAAAGATGATGCAAGCTTGCGCGACTAGATGCGCTTCTGACGAAGTCAAAATCAATATTCGCTTAGTAAGTGACAGTGTATATTTACTTAGTTGAGAAATCGTTACGAAGTTTAGCCGAAAAAGCTTGGCTATGTTATATTCGATCTTTTCGTGGTTAAAACGAATTTTTTGCGCCAGGAGATTATTCTGCGAAGCTAATTGAACGATGGTAGTTGTGGCTGTTGTTGTTGTTGTAACCGTTTCTCGGTAAAATTACGGAGTAACTTCGGGTTTTGGCTAAAATTACCTCTTCTTCTTTCTAGACAATAATACAATATACATACTGACATATGTAATAATGGCAGACACGTTGGATTTTTTTATCCAGACAACGTACATGTTAGTGTTTCTCATGCCATTTCGTCAGTTATGCAATAAAACTCAAGTATTATTAGACTTTTACTTGTCAGATAGAGACTATTGTATTCAGCCGATACCATCTCCATTTTTTCATAAGCTTAAATCGTAGTCATCTCGCACATGGGAAGTTGGAAGCTCTTTCACTCTTTCATATAAAAATGAATTTTCACTTCTCCTTATTCAGTCAGGTTTTTGTTCGCTGCATTTTTGCATTTCATCTATTGGTCTCCTGGATGTTGGTTAACATCTTACTTAGTCTCCGACGCTGCAGGAAGTCCCTTCCAGGTTCATGCTGCACCATACTGAACCATCCAGATGTCCTTGTTTGTTCACCAACGCCTGAATATCTAAAAACAATACGCTTAACTTATCGGACTTGCCGAGTTTTAATTATTCTTACTGGCTATTACATTTATTTCATTTTTAATATTCTTGCTAACGAAAATAGTAAATTTTATGTGTTGTTTAAATTTATATATCGTATATCTAATACGTCTTAATAACCAAACTATAAATAAGTAATAAAAACAGTTTTCTTTACAAATATTATTAATTAATTCTGATACAATTTTCTTTAAATTGTTAGCGGCATTAAAACTTTAAATCCTACTCAAATATATACATTTTACAACAATTTATTTCATATATAACAAATATTTTCTATATCAAATTATTTTTAATATTAATTCTTGGCAAAACTATTTGCCCATCTTACATAAGCGAGTATATAAAAGATAAATTTATTATTTATTTTTTCTTTTCTTTAGACAATTCATAATTCCTTTCATATCATTTCTCTTTTACATATCTTTTTAAATGTTTCAATTCTGAGCAAATTCTTTTCCCCCTGACATAAACCAGAATATTTAAGATAAACCCCTTTATGTGAAAACATTGTCCATTGCATGACTATATTTTTTTTTTATTTAAATTTACTTCTAGCCTGATATGTATATATCCATTAACGATTCTATTTTCCATCCTGTAATTAGCTCGTATATGGCTACATACATACATTCGAGGCGCTAAAATTAATTGCTAATGTTATTTTCCCCAATTAAATATACATTTTTTTTTTTATATCCAGCATATACATTTATTCAAATTTCCATACGCTAATTTCCTAATCAATAAACAGTAAAAACCTATGTACGAGTATATTTACATATAGCCGACTGCAGTATCTGCAAAAATATACATACGCACATTCCCATTCCTCTTAACTAGAATACTTACTTCTTTAAATATACATTCGTACATTCATTCTTTATCTTATACACATATATACATACTCGTATATATACTTACTTCACCAGCAGTTCCGTTGCCTGGCGTTAACGCTCATGCGTCGAATTTCAGTGCATACACTGCCGTATGTATGTATGTACATATTCGAAGTTTTATATTACTTAGCCACGACTGTCTTACTATCTTATTTTATTTTTTAATTACGTGCATATTTATCATTTAATATTTTAAAAAATATTTTTCCCTACTGTGCTTCGTTCGACCATAGTGCATAATAAGCACATTTGTATTACGTCAACTTTACTTACTCGAGTTTAATTGGCACACTTCTGCTGGCCTTGACTTTGAAAATCGGAGCTGTATTATTTCATATACACACGTACATGTTTACGTTGTTATTTTTGTGTTTACACTTGTAAAACACTGCTAACACATGTCTTTACTTGTGTGGTCTAATGTGGAATAATTTCAACAAATTATTATGTAGCTTTTTATTTTTTCCCTTAATCGTTACGACTGTTGTAACTGGGCTTCGGATCTCTGCTACTACATATGGACCTATCCAAACAGGTGAGAATTTGTTTCTCCTAGCCTGATCCGTTAAAAACTACTGGGTTTAGTACCTTGTTATAGGCTTCCCTGGCCACTCGTTTAGCACAATCCTGGTTTTCTCTGACCAACTCGTGGGCTCGCTGTAGCTGATACTTTTGCACTTTATTCGGGTCATACTCAGCCAGAGGTCGATGACTACGTTCCAATGAACCATTCGCCTGTGGATAATATGGTGTTATGCGCAACTTCTTTATCCCCAGCATCTTACAAGTTTCTGAGAATAATTTCGATACAAAATTGGAACCATTGTCGGTTATCAAAACCTTAGGTATGTTATATCGTGCTATAATTTCATCAAAGAATGCTTTGGCCACCGTACCTGCCTCCGCATCGGGTATAGCCACGCACGCCATGTACTTAGAGAAATCGTCTTGGAACGTCAATATGTACTTGTTTCCCGAAACAGTCTCAGGTAAAATACCTACAATATCCATATGAACTTTATCAAATAGCTGTTTCGGTGTGTCAGTTAATACCATTGGCATCTTTGTCAGCCTTGAACTTTTGTTGGCCTGGCACTTTGGACAACTCTTTATATATTTTTTAATGTCCTTGAGCATACGTTTCCATCCGTATACTCGCCTAATTCTGTCATGAGTTTTCCAAAATCCTTGGTGTCCACCTAGAGGTGAATCATGGAAACCCTTTAACACTGCGTGGATACCTTTTATATCCTCCAGCCATTCCACACTACTGGCTCCTTGATCATTAGCAGCGCCACCTGCATTGCTAACATTTCTTGTTGCATCAATTTTATCCTCTTGCATTCTCTCGGCCTTCCCCATAGCCGACCGTGCTTTAGACCTCGTTTGCACTACTGATACTTTCTGTGCCTGCGGTACTCTGCTGAGTGCGTCCGCATTCAGATTCTTTTTCCCAGGTTTGTAAATGATTTCAAAATCATACTCAGACAATTTGTGTCTGAACCAGGCTAGCCTAGACGTTTGGTCTTTCAAGTTGGCTATGCCTCTCAACGGCTGGTGATCAGTGTATATCTTAAATGGGCGTCCTAGCAGATATGCCCTAAAATTCTTTGTAGCCCACACTATGGCTAGGAATTCCTTTTCTATTGTGGAGTATCTTTTCTCCGTATCGCTAAGCGCTCTTCTTGCGAATGATATTGGTCGGTCATTCCCGACTTCCCCTTGTGACAATACTGCCCCTAATGCTTCATTGCTAGCATCAGTGGTCAACAAAAAAGTTTGCTCAAAGTCGGGGTACGCCAGAATTGGTGGCGAGCTAGTTATTTCCTTTAGCCTCTCAAATGCTTGCTGACATCTCTCTGTCCATTCGAACTTTGTTTCTTTACGTAGCAACTTATTAATTGGCAACGCAATTCCGGCTAGTCCTTCTACGAACTTTCTGTAATACTTCACTAGTCCTAGGAATGCTTGCACTTCTTTTCTATTTCTTGGAACCGCTAAATTTTTAACGCATTCCACCTTCTGCTGGTCAGGCAGTCCTCCTGCCTCTGAGCAACAATGGCCTAAATATACCACCTCTCTTCGCAAAAGTTGACACTTCTCCGTGTTCAATTTCAAATTGTGTTCTCGTAATTTCTGGAGCACCTTGCACGAGCGTTGCGAATGCTGCTGCAAGTTCTTCCCATAAATCACAATATCATCGAGATACACAAAACAATCTAACCCTTGTAAGCCTGTTAGCACATGGTTCATTAGCCGTTGGAAGGTAGCCGGTGCTCCTATTAATCCAAACGGCATTCTATTAAACTCATAATGGCCTAAACCGGTGCTGAACGCGGTTTTCTGCTTATCTTGGGTATCCACCAGAACTTGGTGGTAGCCACTCGCTAAATCAAGTGTAGAAAAATATCAACTGTGTACCAATTGATCCAGAATTTCTTCTATCCTTGGTATCGGGAACACCTGCTTGATAGTGGCGTCGTTCAATTTCCTAAAATCGACGACCATTCTCCACTTCTTCTGACCCTGAGCACCTCCCTTCTTTGGTACCAAAATTATTGGTGAGTTCCAAGGCGAGATACTCGGTGAAATTATGTTATCTTTTAACATCCCTTCCACTTGCCTATTTACATCATCTTTGTGAGCTTGTGGCAATCTGTACTGTTTCTGGTTAATTGGTGCTTGATCCACTCTAGTAGGTATTTCATGCTCTACCTCTGGTGTATATGTCAACTGGTCTCCTTCCAGCAAAAATATGTCATGGAATGACGCACAAATGGCTTCTATTGATGCCTTCTCTTCTGAGTTTACGCTTGGGTCTAATTTCAGTGATTCTAGCACTCTCTCCATTCTTTTTCTTATATCAACTTGTTTAATCTGATTAACCGATCTGTAACTCGGTTCCTTAAAATTGTCGTAACTAGTGAACTTAGGCCTAAAATCCTCATCCATCAGGTAGTCCTTTTCCGATGCGTTGAGTACGCAAGCGTACACCTTACCCTTGTCAACGTGCGTTATGGTTTCTCCCATATATACGCCCTCCGCTAGCTGCTGCTTGTGCAAAACAACAGTCCTAAGTTTCGTGTTTACATGCATAGTAACTACTCTGGTTGACCTTCCGTTTACTACCTCCATACCACACTTCTTAACCCTAGTCACGGTTCCTTCCTGCCATGACATTAATGGAAAAGTAAGGATTCTATGCTTACTGTTAACATAGAATGATAACTTCTTGTCGAGCGCATCCAGTATGGTGCGTCCCCAAATATTATCGCGGCCAATTATCCCATCAGCCGGGATACCCTTCCTATCCAGTTCCACTGCGTGCACCCTAAAACTCATACCCTTAGCTCCACTGTGCCCTATTCTGAGCGACCCCAATGTCCTAATGCACCCTCCAAACGCTCCGTGAAGCGTTCTTAAGTCCATTTGATTAATGTCTAGCCCCTTCCGTAAAACATTAGATTTTACGAGACTAGTGTCCGCCCCTGAATTTACTAATAGCACTAGCTTTCCACTAGCTGATTCCTTGCAGGGTATCTCGATGAGGGCATCACCTATCCTTCTCATAGCGAAGCAACCTCCTTTTGTTCCCAATATGGACGTGTATCTACTCCCTAACTCTTCGTGATACTGGATAGCCTCTTGCTCCTCTTTCTCCTGGGCTGTAGTTCCTACATTACTAGTCCCACGTACTTGCGGCCTAATTATTACTTCCTTTCTTTTGGCTTTCCAGTCTATTGGCCTCGACTGGGCCGCTGGAAGTTTCCCTGGTTCTTTTGTTGGGATTGTCTTTCCCTGCATTCCATTGCCCGATGACCCATTCGTCCACATGAGAAGCATCTCAACCCCTGTTGGGTGTTGCGTATCCTTGGTTCACTTCTGGAATTTCAATTTGGTTGCTGCTGACCACTCCCAATTTTTAAAGGATTTCTTCCTTGGTTAATTCCTTCTGTTGAATTCACTCTGGGACTACTGAAGTTACCCCTGCTGTCCCTCAAGGGTGGAACCGGGCGCCTCGTAGCTGGCTGCCTTTTACTCTGATTCCATTCTGTGTCTCCATGGCACTGTCTACTTGCCTCATGACCATATGTTTGACACTCCATGCAGTAGGGCGTGTTTTTGCGTGTAATGCACTCATCCATTGTATGACCTTGCTTACGGCAGAACGAACATGTGGGTGCCCTTTATGCAAACCCCCTGTACGGATTTCTCGGATTCGCGGCTCTGTTGTCGGAGACACCGGGATCATATGCTCCTCTGTATATGTTTGGAACGTAATTACTTCCATCTCTGTTCACGACAGCGGCGGTGAACATGTCCTGTCTATTTTCCCACATGTGTACCTCTCCTAACCCAGCCGTACTCCGTTCCACGAGAACTTGTGTTCTAATCGCTTCCTCTACTAATTCCTCCAGAGATCCTGTTCTGCTATTCAGCATATGAATCTTTAGAACGGAGCTGCGGAGCCCCACCACGAAAGTTGTCAACACCGACTCGTCAACTTCGTGTAATAACGCTGTATCTCCAATGCCATTTACTTATTCCTGATTATTTCCTGGGCCATCATCTGAAGTGACTCTAAACGCCTGGCAAAGGCACGTATGTCTTCACTTGCCAGCTGCTTCCCGATTCTTATTTCTTGGGTTATGTCCTCCAAAGTTCTCTCCTTCAAATAAGTTCTCCTTATAAGACCGTAAAGCTCGTCCACACTGGCGAATTGCTTTGGCAACACAAGGTTGTACACGTCTTTAAATAATCTTTGCTTAACACAGTCAAAGAAGTCCAGCAACTCATCAGGGCTTATGCTTCGCTTTGCAAGCTCACAACCTTGAATGAATCTGTTAACTTCTGACCTTAAATCTTCTGAAGCTGCACCAGTAAACACAGGTACTAGCCTGGCTACTGTCTTGGAAATCTCCTCTATACCCATTTTGAGTATTTTTGTTTTACTTATGACCGGTAAAACTTGAGCGCTATCTTTATGGGTGGTTCCTAGATTCACTTCTCCCGGATCTGAGAGGTAATTGATTAATGACGGACTCAAACTAATTAGTCTTCGATCGTTTGTTCGTACAGGCGAAATACTGTCCACAGTATTGGGATGTTCCTGTACCGTTACTGCTTCTGGCTCCTTTGGCGGATATCCCTTATTTTTATTAGTTATCGGACGTTCTGGAGAAAAAGGCTTGACACCGATTTCAGATGCGCCAAACAAAAATCCCGCTTCCCTCTCTTCACTCAATACTAATCTGGGCTTTACCACGCGGTTTATCCCTTCTGGTGTTAGATACTCCGGCCAGCGCACTTCCGGTGGCAATGTCAATACCGTCTGTGTAAATCCAGCCGATGCTGATTTTGATCTCTCCCTATTCAGTGATGACCTATTGGTCGCCGGTCCTTTTTTAATGCCGCACACTCCTTTTCCAACAGCGATGCTGCTTCCTCTGTTTCCGTCAATCTCTGAGAAAGTTCCTTTACCTTATTCTCAAGATACTCTTTTTGTGCTCTCCAATCTTCTGTTTTCTTATGAAAACTGAACAACTTTTCTTCTGTTCTTTTTTGGATTGCCGTTAAGGCTTGATCCGCTACTTCTAATGGTGACACAGCTCCTCCGGCGTTCGCCTGCCTCCACAATTCCTGAGCTTCTTCCCTGCTCGTACTCGCTTCGAACTGGTCAACTATTTTCCCAGTAAACAGTTTGACCTCTGACTGTATTGATTTCAATCTGTTCCTTATTTCCTCGTCTGGCGAAACCAAACTCACAATCTCTTGCCCTAGTCCCTCTAATTTAAAACTAAATGTATCTGCCAGTTCGTTGACCAGGCTATTTATGTAGTCTGCGTAATTTTCTGCAAAATATTTTCTCTTGCCGTACTCAACTGCGTGAGGCAACAACAGTCCGTGATTTTTGTTGAACTCTCTCCCCAGAATTTGCAACTGTGTTATTCGCTTGCGGTAATACACGTTGTCCTTACGTAACCTGCCGTCTTTCTTAAAATTACGGACCAGTTCTTCAATCGCTTCGCCAATTTGCTCCTGCCTCAGCAGTAATCCTTGCGCTTCCTTCGTCATATCCCAAATGCCAGAACAGATGGCGTATCCCAATTACAAATAAAGATCCAATAATTCTTAAAACTTGTTACAATATTTTATTCGATCTTACTTAATGATTCAAAACAGAGTTATTAAAAAAAAAACATTCCACCGTATATTCTATCTTTATATACATATTCTGCTGTACTTGTTTTCCATTACAAAGTTCCGCTGTCTACCGGCGTCCATTAAGTCCTTCCATCAATGCAAATTGGTCCTTGACTTCTTAACAGATACTCCTTGTTTTCCTCTCACCATCTTTAATACTCCCAAAAATCCATAGAAAAGGCCATATGTTTGTAAAAACAGAAATTTGATTTACCGGCAAAAGTGTCTTGAGTCATTCCCGGAAATTTGAATCCATATTTAAAAATAAACCCGTAACGTATGCGCCACATAATAATAGCATTTAAATGTTTTCTTCAACATTGCTACGCAAATCGTAGTTTCCGAACTTCGAAAACTTTGATGCAACAACACGTGTTGTCTGCACCTCTTCACCTCATACCCTAAACTCAAAATGCCAAATATTTAAATCAATCTTTATTTGGATTTCAAAACAATATAAATTGAATCGTATAAATGTCCCTACCGACAAACAAACACAAATCCCCTATCATAACCGTACGAACCCTATACCGTGGCACGTTCCTTCCGAACCAAACCAACCGGTATACACAAGTTCGCAATTCAATAACGCAAAATCTGTGAATAAACAGACACGCCCCACATCCCCCGAGAATGCTAAAACAAAATGTATTAAAAAGTATGAGCCTAATCTCAGTGGAACAACCCTATACAACCTGACCGTAAGTAAAAATTTTTCTTTTGGATCGACCTATTGTCACCTAACCGCAGCGGCTAATCAGCCCCGATGCTGCTTCTTCTGCATGACCGGCGCAAAAGCGCCCACACGGCCACCGAAGAATCGTCGACAAAATTCACTTAGATACTAGAATGTCCTTCTATAGACATACTCACCATTTTCGTTCCCTCCATTGCCCTCCTTTGGGATGGTTATCCTATTGGTGGATTCCCGCGTAGGAGTGCTCTTTTCCTGGCACTCGACGTTGGATCTTACCGGCTGCGCCAAAATGTTGGGGTCCTTATCTGCTTGTCCTCGGGAACGTCCTCTGGAATGTCCTGTCGTGACCTACATCACTTTCTTGAATGTAAACCTACATCACTTTCTTGAATGAGCACTGCACTATTTTGGGTCTTAAAACAACAAGAAGCTTTATTCTGAAAATACTAGTTCTTATATACTCTTTACAAATAAACATTACAGTCTACGTCTTGACTTTTCTGGTGTTCCAGTTACGCAATTATTAATTGGTGTAGGTTGCTCAAGCCAACTGACCTACTGAAAATAAAAGTGTCGTCGGTGCATTCTAAATGCCCCTCGTCAGCTTGACTGCGGAACTGTGACACCCTAAAAGTTTACATCATAATTAATGAATAAATACTATTCATTTACAATATTTGCACCCTAAAAATATGTGCGTTCTTAATGAATTTAATAGGAGCCGGTGCTGTCAGTCAACAACGCGTAGGTAGCTTGGTTCTAACTCACAACAAAATGCTCAATATGTTTGGCCACCACTACCAATGCGATATCATCAGCATAACCAATAATATTAAACTTTTCCGGCATATTCAGCTCCAGGATGCCGTTGTACATAGCGTTCCACAGCATGGGCCCTAGTACCGATCCTTGAGGAACCCCGCCGGTTATTTGGTATGCTTTTACGCCCGCCTCTGTCTCGTACAGTAGCACCCTGTTGTCGAGGTAGCTACCTATTGTTCGCCGCAAGTATGTTGGTACTCCAAATATCTCCAGAGCCTGCATTATATGTCCCCAATTCGCAGAATTGAAGGCATTCTTGATATCTAGAGTGACCACAGCGAAGTACATTTTGGCGCCACCCTGCCATCTAGTGCCACTCGCCGCATCTCGAGCAATGTCAACTACCGCTCTAATCGCGTCGACTGTAGACCTCCCTTTCCGAAAACCGAATTGTCGGTCGGAGAGCCCTCCTGGACCCTTGAATGTCTCTTGCAGTCTTTCACAAACGATATGCTCTAGGATCTTTCCCACTGTATCCAGCATACAAAGTGGACGATAGGAGGATGCCTGGTCCGGTGGCTTTCCGGGTTTTAGCAACAGCACCAGCCTCTGCCGTTTCCACGCGTCTGGAAAAATGTCTTCGCTCAGACAGGCGTCATACAGCTTTGCGAAGAGTTTTGGTCTCGCTCTTACCGCTGCCTTGAAGGCCACATTTGGGACTCCATCCAAACCAGAAGACTTGTTGTCGTCGACCCGTGATATACTCGACAATACCTCATCGACAGTGACTATAGGTCCCCTCTGTACGTCTGGCGTCACGAAGGCTCTCATTTCGCTCTTTGGGGGGAAGAGCGTTACCACTATGCGCTGCATCAGCTCTGGGCATGTAGGCTGAGGCGCTCTGGGTCCCTTAACTTTGCGCATGACCGATTTGTATGCTAGACCTCACGGGTCTTGGTCCGCACTCTCCTGCAACTCTCTGAAGCACTTGTTTTTGCCCTCTGTTATAGCTGCTTTCAGAGTTCTTCTGCGTACCTTGTATACTGCCTGATGTTCCCCGAAATTCGGTGTCGATCGAGATCTTATCGCCTTACGTCGTGCTTGATGGCAGCTCTTCCGAATCGCAGCAATTTCATCGGTCCACCAGTAAACGGGAGTCCTTGATGTATTGTTGGACCTTCGCGGCATCACTGCATCACATGCTTCCTTAATATACTTAGCGATTTCCGCAGCCATGGTGCTTGCAGTTTCGCCTTCAATAGACGCTGACTTCCAGATGACGTCAAACGACTCCGCGTCGAACGGTCCCTGTCGCCAGAAAATTTTTTGCGCCTTACGCGTGTACTGCTTTGTTCTTCGGTCCATGTCTATTATAATGGCATTGTGATCGCTGCCCCTATATATATCACTGACTTTCCAGCTAATTCGACTGGCAGTTGTGTCGTCCGCAAAGGCTAGATCTATGATGGACCTGCCTCTTCCATTGTCGAATGTGTAGTGACCTGGCGCATTCTACAGTACTAGTTCAAGAAGCGCGAAGCATTCTTCAACTAAGCGTCCTCTAGCATTTGTGTGGCTACTGCCCCAAATCCGAGACCACGCGTTGAAGTCGCCTGCAATAATTATGGGGTGTTTGCCTTTCGCTTCTTCCATCAGCGATGTCATCATTTCCCCGAACTGTCTCAGTGTCCAACTTGGAAGAGCGTAGCAGCTGAAGAGGTAAATGTTCTCCAGTTTCACCCAGGTATAACCGCTCTCTCTGGTTTCCATCTTGCTCTGAGGGGTGGTCTCCCCAATGGACCAGATGGCTGCTCTGCCTGTTTCATCCGCAGCCCAAAAGTAAAAAGTAAAACACACTAAAAGCGATACTTATCCTGCGTTTGTAGCGTTGGCTACACTTTTTATTTTTTAATTTATTGCAGTCTCTCTCTCTCTCTATCTCTTTGCTCTGCTGCTTCACTGCACCACACACACACACACCAAGTGCACAATGTCCAGCGCTCTCTCAATTTCCGGATAAGTCGATTGAGAGGCGGGAAATTCTAAAAACTGCCTAGCGACGCAAAGGCAATTTTACTAAGGTTAAATAAATAAACTTATATTTGCCTAGACACAAAACTCGCCGTATCCGCAGTGTTCCACCCGCCTAAGCTTCGCCGTTCAGGGGTCTGGTACTTTGAGACCAAGCCACTGCTCAGCTGGGCACTATGCAGGCAGAGATCGCTGCCGTTTCCGCTCTGCCGTGCGGATAGACCGACGCAGAACCAAAACTGTCGCAAATCACTGGCAGAAACAGAAAATTTAAATTCCCTATTTTTTCCGGATCGCGTCCACAATTCACACTTGCCACTGTCACCGGACCGGGGTATGCACTTTAGCTACCCTTTCCACGATTTCCGCACGGATTTGCCGTCTACAATGGGTAGATTTTTTAAAAATTTCGCACAGAAAAATTTGTTCAACCACTTCGATTCGACTCGCGCTCCTTTTTGTTTTTTGTGTTTTTTTTCTTTATATTTAACGAGGAGGAAAACATCTAAAGTCACAACCCCGTCAGTGCGGGACTATAACTCCCCTAAAACCTCCTCTCGTCATTACAGCGATTCCCCCGGAGACACTGATTAGGTTTTACGTCGGGAGGCCGTAATAGCATTTACTCACACGTCAGTATTAGGTCTGTCATTATGTCAGTCCTGTATGTCTCAGTATCGGAGAGACGCTGGCGGCTGCGTTCAGCGTTACGCGCTCGTTCTGCGATTCGCAGCGCCTTCATGATGGTGACCACTGCCGAGCAAACTGCTTCCCACTTGACGAGCGTATCGCACATGTGCTCACAGAGGTTGTCCATGTGCTCCCGGGTGCCTTTGAAGTGTGGG
This sequence comes from Clusia tigrina, assembly GCA_920105625.2. Classification (NCBI taxonomy): domain Eukaryota; kingdom Metazoa; phylum Arthropoda; class Insecta; order Diptera; family Clusiidae; genus Clusia; species Clusia tigrina. Next base: position 81,513,737 of record OV050030.1, on the reverse strand, counting down.
CAGTCGAAAAACACGTGCTGTGCGTTCTCGTGCACCCCAGGGCAGTACGGACAGTATGGGTCTTCCTCATACTTTCTCTCATGGAGGTACTGCTTAAAGCAGCCGTCACCAGTTAGCAACTGTGTGATATAGTAGTTCAGTTCCCCGTGCGTCCTTGTTACCCATGGTGTGATGTGAGGGATCAGCATGAAGGCCCATCGACCCTTTTCGTATTGCTCCCACCTCTGTTGCCATTCCGCAATGGTGTTTTTTATTTCCGCTGTCACATTGCATCTCTTCTGCAGTATGTGGATGTGTTTTGCCACCGCCACCATTGCGATGTCGCCTGCGTAGCCGATGATCGTTACATCCATTGGTAGGTCCAAGCGGAGTATGCCATCATACATGATGTTCCACAGGATAGCGCCGAGTACAGATCCTTGTGGGACGCCACCCGTGACTGCAGAGCGACGAAAGCCCTCAACAGTGTCGTATAACAGCATTCTGTTCTGGAAGTAGCTGGTTATCAACCGTTGTAAGTACATCGGAACGCAGAAACTCCGAAGTGCTTCCATAAGTAGAGGCCAGCTCGCTGAGTTTAACGCATTTTTTACGTCCAGCCTCACCACTGCGCAATACTTCTTTGTACCTCCTCGCCATCGCTTGCCACTTGTTGCTTCACGGGCTCTGTCCGTTACGGCCTGAATGGCATCTACCGTCGAACGTCCCCTTCGAAAACCATATTGACGGTCTGAAAGCCCACCATGTTTTTCTATCGCCTCCTGGAGTCGTTCGCAGATAATCCGCTCCAAAATTTTGCCTATCGTGTCTAACATGCACAGTGGTCGATATGCTGAGGGATGGGCTGGTTGCTTTCCCGTCTTGAGCAGTAGTAACAGTCGTTGCTGTGTCCATCAATCTGGGAATATCCCTTCCTTTATGCACGTATGGTACATCAAAGCAAAAGCCTCTGACCTCGCTTCTATTGCCGCTTTTAGTGCCACATTTGGGATGCCATCTAGACCGGGAGCTTTGTTGTCAGCGATTCTCCTCAGGAGCATGATTACATCGCTACTTGTAACAACTGGGATGTCGGTAATTGGACCCTTGCTATGATTGGGCATTCTATCCGTCTGATGTGGGAAGAGTGTAGCTACAATAGTTCTCATCAGGGCGGCGTCAGTTGGTTGCGGTGACCTCCCCCCTTTTTGCTTACTCATGGCCACCTTGTAGGCTTTTCCCCATGGATTGACATCAGCATTCGCACACAGCGACTTAAAGCAGTCATTCTTACTGCTGCGGATGGCCACCTTCAATGCTTTTCGGCATTTTTTGTATTCCGCTCGTAATGTATCCAATGACGGGCATTTTCAAGCACTCTGAGCCTTTTGGCGGACTTGAATACACTCCTTCCTGGCGGCTACGATCTCCTCATTCCACCAGTACACTGGTTTTCTAGCGTACCGGTCTAACACCCTTGGCATCGCCGAGTCGCAGGCTTTGCTGAGTTCGTTGGTGATGCTATCCGTTATGGCCGTGACAGTACCCATGCTGATTTGTTCTTCTTTCCAAACTAGATCAAAGACCTCCGCATCAAAAGCCTGCACTTTCCAGCCTTTTGTCTGCGCATTGCGCATCTGTTTTGTACGCCTTTGTGCAGCGTTATCCATCTCAATAACTATGGCCACGTGGTCGCTATGCGTATATATGTTACTGATAGACCATCGCGCGATGCGCTCAGCAGTGCTGTTCGCAAAGGTCAGGTCTATTACCGATGTACCCCTGCCTGGGTCAAAAGTGTACTGACCGATCTGATTGAGAATGACGAGGTCCAAGGGCGCCAGGCACTCCAGCAGAATTCTGCCACGCTGAATAGTGCGCGTGCTCTCCCAAGTTGTGGACCAAGCGTTGAAATCTCCCGGAATGACCACCGGCGATTTCCCTCGTGCCTCCTCCACCATTGATGTGAGCATACGCTCGAAGTTGGCTATACTCATGCTTGGCGGGGCATAACAGGAAAATAGGTATAGGCCATCGAATTTGACCCAGGTGTAGCCGGTTTCTGTTGAAAGCACCTACCGTTCAGGACCCAGATGACTGCTTTCCTACTGGCATCCGTCACCCACTCGTGCCCATCTATATTTTTATACTCTTCGCCCAGTAGGGCTATATCAAAATTTTGCTCGTTCACCGTTTGGTGCAGTAGGTCTTGGGCTGCCGCACAGTGGTTTAGATTTAACTGCACTATTTTCAGACGCCGCTTTTTATTTTCGCCTGCTGGTGTACTGGGCATTTATAACTGCCTGCCGCATGATCCCCCTTACATAGTGCACAATTTTGCTTGTTGGTGCACGTCACTGCTTTGTGGCCGCTTCCGCCGCACTTCCTAAACAGATCGGTTCTATCTACCTCTTCCTTGCATTGTTGAGCCACGTGTCCGTAGCCCCAATATTTCTAGCAGTGCTTGAATGTCACCGATTCTCGGACCCTGGAGGAAACCCACCCAATGCGCACCCGCAGGGCCTTCAGGGCCTGTTTTGCGTCGTCCACTGGCAGGCTGATATAGGCAGTATGAGTGCCGTTATATCCGTTTCGCATACTTCGTACGGCGCAATCTTCTGGTCGCCTGATGCCGCATTGCTCGTGCAATGCAACGCAAATCTCCGTTGGGGTGGTAATCTCATCGAGGTCTCTGCAGTGGGTCTTCGATGCCACCATTGCCGCCTCCTTCAGCAGCTCTGCGATCGCAGCTTGGTACGTCGTTGTCTTGTGTTCTTCACACCGTTTCAATTCGAAGATCAGTTCGCCTTTTGCCGTTCTACGAATGGTTTTGACGTCCTCGCCAATAGGTTTAAGTGGTGTGCTTGCCTTTACCTTTCTGCATACGATGCCTCTCCGGTTTTTGCAATAATGAGAGCATCGGGCCTCGGGCTTTTTCTAGCTTTTGTGAGCTCCTTGGCTCCGATATCCCGCTTGAGTGTTGTCTTCCGTTGCACTAGCTGCCAATCGGTCTTAGTGGCTTGCTCCGACCTGTTTGGTGCTGCTTTATCGTTCTGTTGCTGCAGCTGTGGCTTCGGAGACACAACACGAGTGCGCTTTTTTGTTGGAAGTGGAAATAACTCCACCATGCCGTCCGCTTGCAATGCTGTCCTCGTTCTCTTGGTCTGCACTCTGCTGATCCACGGTGACGTTTGCGTTGCCTTCGCTGTGGCTTCGCCTGCTTTTTTGCGGCTCTCCTCTCTTGTTGCTTATTGGTGCAGCCTACTGATATCCACGAGAAGGGATCTGATCGCCTTTTTTATATTACGCTGACTATCCATCATGCCGGTCAGCTCTTCGATTTTTTTCCTATTATCATGAGAGTCATCCGCACTCACAATGCCCTTCATTTCAGCATTCTCGGGGTTAACAGTCGGTGTTACCAAAAATTGTGTGTCGATCGATGTTGGAGTCGAAACTACCTCGCTTTCGCTGTCACAGGTCTCATCATATTCTAATCCCCGCATTACGAGCGGTGCACTAATGCACGCAGTCGCTTTGCGCACCCCGGGGGGCGATCGCTGGACGCTCATAGTTTCGGTAAATTTGCACTATTATCCCTATCCACTTTTCCTTTTCTCTTTTTTTTTATTGTATATAAATTAATTAATCACTTTGGGGGGGAAAAAACCAAAGGGGGAAAAAGAAACCAAAGGGGGGAAAATAAAACCAAAAGGGGGAGAGAATAAGTACACTAAAAACAATACTTATCTGATGTATCGTATTGGCAACACTGTGGTTTTTTTTTAAATTTTATTGAGAGTCCTCTCTCTCCACTCAGCTGAACGAATATACAACCTCCTATGCTCTCTAAATTTATTCGTGCTCAGCACAACGGATAAACCGGTCCAGAGTCAAGACTGCCATAAATCACGCACAGAAGCACCCGAATGAAACAATTTTAAGTCGATCGCGCCAAACAATCCAAGTGGCACCATTCACTACACGGGGTACGCACTTTGGCTACCCTTTTCAGGATACTTAGCACAAATTAAAACTGTATTTACAGCGCAAACTTTCCTCTTTTACAACCTGTTTACACCTGTAGTGTGTCTCCTTTTTGTGTGTGTGTGTGTGTGTGAGAGTGTTTTTTTATTTTTATATTTAACGAGGACGAAAACATCTAAAGTCACAACCCCGTCAGTGCGCAACTCTAACTCTGCTAAAACCTCCTCTTGTTGTGAGTTAGAATCAAGCTACCTACGCGCAGTTGACTCACAGCACCGGCTCCTATTAAATTCATTAAGAACGCACATATTTTTAGGGTGCAAATATTGTAAATGAATAGTATTTATGCATTAATTGATGTAAACTTTTAGGGTGTCACAGTTCCGCAGTCAAGCTGACGAGGGGCATTTAGAATGCACCGACGACATTTTTACTTTCAGTAGGTCAGTTGGCTTGAGCAACTGACACCAAACAATAATTGCGTAACTGGAACACAAGAAAAGTCAATACGTAGACTGTAATTGTTCTTTGTAAATAGTATATAAGAACTAGTATTTTAAGAATAAAGCTGCTTATATTTACAACCCAACTAGTGTGTATCATTTATTGTGTGGAAAAATGCTAGGTTATAGGTCCACGCGCGCTCAGGAAAGGCAGCGAAACGACATTCCCGACAACAAGCAGATAAGGACCCCAACATTTTGGCGCAGCCGGTCTTAAGGACGTATTGGAGGAATCCCAGGGCAAGGAACCTGAAGCAGGGTAGCATTAGGCAACAAAGTCAAAGGACCCTAAGATAAAGATGTCATCGAATAAAATAATGGTGAGTAGTGTGTATAACAGCGTAATTTAAGTAGATACTTCTGCGACCCTGAAGGCGCCGTAGCGCTGGTCAAAGAAGTCGCAACCTATAGGCGCGTTCGCGCTGTTGCACGCAGCTTTGTATGGGCAACTATAAACCGTCAATATGATCGGACGGTGTCGACTTAACTGTGAGGATTTTTTTGGTAGGGGATTTGTGTTTGGTTGTCGATAGGGACATTTATATTGTTTTTTAAATAGTTTTTATTTATATTGTTTTACAATTGATCTGTATATTTGACATTATAAGCTTAGGGTATTAGGCAAAAATATTTCAAGAAGCTTACAACACGTGTTGTTGCATCAAAGTTTGTGTAGTTCCGAAACTACAATTTGCGTAGCAATGTTAAAGCAATATTTCGTATATGGGAGAGACCATAACTCACGTTGACAAGGGTAAGGTGTACGCTTGTGTACTTAATGCATCAGAATAGGACTACAATATGGATAAGGATTTTAAGCCTAGGTTCACTAACTATGATAATTTTAAAGAACCGAATTATGGAACGGTTAATCAGATTAAGCAGGTAGATATAAGGAAAAGAATGGAGAGGGTGCTAGAATCACTGAAGTTAGACCCAAGCGAAAAGTTAGAAGAGAAGGCATCAATAGAAGCCATTTGTACGTCATTTCATGACATATTTTTGCTGGAAGGAGACCAGCTGACGTATATACCAGAGGTAGAGCATGAAATACCGACTAGAGTTGAACAACCTCCAATAAACCAGAAACAATACAGATTGCCAGAAGCTCACAAATATGAGGTAAACAGGCAAGTTGAAGAAATGTTAAAAGATAACATAATTTAACCGAGTATCTCGCTTTGGAACTCACCAATAATTTTGGTACCAAAGAAGGGAGGTGATCAGAGTCAGAAGAAGTGGAAAATGGTCGTCGATTTTAGGAAATTGAACGATGCCACTATCAAGCAGGTATTCCCGATACAAAGGATAGAAGAAATTCTGGATCAATTGGGGCATAGTAAATATTTTTCTACACTTGATTTAGCAAGTAGCTACCACCAAGTTCTGGTGGATACCCAAAATAAGCAGAAAACCGCGTTCAGCACCGGTTTGGGGCATTATGAGTTTAATAGAATACCGTTTGGATTAACAGGAGCACCGGCTACCTTCCAACGGTTAATGAACCATGTGCTAACAGGCTTTCATGGGTTAGATTGTTTTGTGTATCTCGATGATATTGTAATTTATGGGAAGAACTTGCAGCAGCACTCGCAACGCTTGTGCAAGGTGCTCCAGAAATTACGAGAACACAATTTGAAATTGAACACGGAGAAGTGTCAGTTTTTGCGAAGAGAGGTGGTTTATTTAGGCCATCGTTGCTCAGAGGGTGGAGCACTGCATGACCCGCAGAAGGTGGAATGCGTTAAAAATTTAGCGATTCCAAGAAATAGAAAGGAAGTGCAAGCATTCCTAGGACTAGAGAATTATTATAGAAAGTTCGTGGAGGGACTAGCCGAAATTGCGTTGCCAGTGAATAAGTTGCTACAAAAAGAAGCAAAGTTCGAATGGACAGAGAGCTTCACAGCAAACATTCGAGAGGCTAAAAGAAATAATTAGCTCGCCACAGATTTTGGCGTACCCCGACTTTGAGCAAACTTTTTTGTTGACCACTGATGCTAGCAATGAAGCATTAGGAGCAGTATTGTCACAAGGGGAAGTCGGTAATGACCGACCAATAGCATTCGCAACCAGAGTGCTTAGTGAGACGGAGAAGAGATACTCTACAATAGAGAAGAAATTTCTAGCCATAGTGTGGGCTACGAATAATTTTAAGGCATATCTGCTAGGACGCCCATTTAAGATATACACTAATCACCAGCCGTTGAGAGGTATAGCCAATTTGAAAGACCAAACATCTAGGCTAGCTAGGTTCAGACACAAATTGTCTGAGAATGATTTTGAAATCATATACAAACCTGGGAAAAAGAATCTGAATGCGGACGCACTCAGCAGAGTACCGCAGGCACAGAAGGTATCAGTAGTGCTAACGAAAGCCAAGGCCGGTCAGATAAGGAGAATGCCGAGAGAATGCAAAAAAATAAAATTAATGCAACAAGAAATGTTAGCAATGCGGGTGACGATGCCAATGAACAAAGAACCAGTAGTGTGGAATGGCTGGAGGATATAAAGGATATCCACGCAGTGTTAAAGGGTTTCCATAATTCACCTATAGGTGAACACCAGGGATTCTGGAAAACTCATGACAGAATTAGACGAGTATACGGATGGAAAGGTATGCTCAGGGACATAAAAAAGTATGTAAAGAGTTGTCCAAAATGTCAGGCCAACAAAAGTTCAAGGCTGACAAAGATGCCAATGGTGTTAACTGACACACCAAAACAACCATTTAATAAAGTTCACATGGATATTGTAGGTATTCTACCTGAGACAGTTTCAGGAAACAAGTACATATTGACGTTCCAAGATGATTTCTCAAAGTATATGGCGTGCGTGGCTATACCCGATGCTGAAGTAAGTACGGTAGCCAAGGCATTCTTTGATGAAATTATAGCACGATACAACATACCTAAGGTTTTGATAACCGACAATGGTTCGAATTTTGTATCGAAATTATTCTCAGAAACTTGTAAAATGCTGGGAATCAAGAAATTGCATATAACACCATATCATCCACAAGCGAATCGCTCATTGGAGCGTAGTCATCGACCTCTGGCCGAGTACTTGCGCAGTTTTGCCAAAGAAGACGGCTCGAATTGGGATCAATGGTTGACCACTGCAATGCATGTACACAACAATTCTGTGCATGTATCAACGAAGCAAACTCCGTTTAGAACACTCTACGGGTTTGATTTCAACATGCCGGCAAATTTGAAGCGCAAATGTGCGCCAGTGTACAATGCTGATGACCCCAATAAAGTGCAAAAATATCAGTTGCAGCGAGCGCACGAATTGGTTAGAGAATACCAGGATTCTGCAAACGGGTACCCAGAGAAGCCCATAACAAGGTACTAAACTCAGTAGTTTTTCATGTGGGTGACCAAGTATTAATGAAGAATCAGGCTAAGAGAAACAAGCTCTCACCTGTTTGGATAGGTCCGTATGTAGTAGCAGAGATCCGCAGCCCAGTTACAACAGTCGTAACAATTAAGGGCAAGAATAAAAAACTACATAATAATGTATTGAAATTATTCCACATTAGACCACACAACTAAAGACATGTGTTAACAGTGTTCTACAAATGTAAACACAAAAATAATAACGTAAACATGTACGTGTGTATATCAAATAACACAAACAGCTCCGATTTTCAAACTCAAGGCCCACAGAAATGTGCCAATTAAACTCAGGCGAGTATAATTGATGTAAGAAAAATGTGCTTATTAGGCACTATGGCCGAACGAAGCGCAGTAGAGGAAAATATATTAAACTAGCTGTACCCGGTGCGCTTCGCTACCCCTGAATTGTAGGGGGGATGTAGCATTCAGCTGGTCAAATAATTTTTGAAATCGGATGAGTAGTTTAAATAAATAAATTTGATGGAAGGACATTATACAAATATTCAATTCATTTTGATACATTTTATTTATTTTGTTCATTTCGAAAAAATTGTGACATTGCATCGTTCCGTTACAATTTTATATTTATTGAAGTGCTGTGGGATACACAATATTTCTTGTTTTTCCAGCTGGTGCGTAAACGATTAAATAGAAGATTTTCCGACGCGTGAGCAAGCCACATAGAGCAGGTATAAACGATTGTTAATTTGTGATTTGTATGTGAGGTACCACTCCCCTTCGTCCAATCCCGCCCATATTAGCAGCAGCACTTAGAATATGTACACTAAACCTATATACCAAGTATTGTTCAAATACTGTTAACCGGAGCAGAAATAATGGCTTTTTAATTTGTGATTTGTATGGGAGGTACTACGCCCCTTTGTCCAATCCCGCCCATATTTGCAACAGCACTTAGAATATGTACAATTAATCGACGTACCAAATTTTGTTCACATACTGTTAGCCGGAGCAGAAATAATGGCTTTTTAATTTGTGATTTGTATGGGAGGTACCACGCCCCTTATCGGATCTTATTCACCTTTTAAACCTTCTCTGGACTTCCACAAATAATTCAAGACCAAAATTAGCCAAATCGGTCCATCCGTTCTCGAGTTTTAGCGAGACTAACGAACAGCAATTCATTTTTATATATATATATAAAATATATATTCTTGCAAAACGTGCAAAGATACACACATAAAATTTCTTATGTGCACCCTGCACACAGACCCCAATCACCCCTGAAAATTTCATTGAAATCGGGCAAGCCGTCTAGGAGGAGTATGCGAACAGGAAGTTTTGCCACTTAATTTTATATATATAGATAGATAGAAGATAGATAATAAGAAACGGGTTCATTGGACAAAATTTAAAAAATAAAATTATAAGACAGTCGTGGGTAAGTAATTTAAACTAAACGTAGAATATATAAACACATACATACGGCGGTGAATGAAATGAAATAAGGGACCAACGTAGTATTCGGAAAGATGTGTTTTTGGAAAAACAGGGATTTTTGGCAGCTATGTAAGGTTTGGGAATCTAGTTGTGACCGCAAGGATGCCAACATATTGGATTGGGGATGTGTGGCGACGGATTTATTTTTCTTTGCGGAACGGCATATGGCCGCAGTATTTGAACGGGTTGTGGATGGGTTTATTGACAAGCAAAGAAGAAGAAACAAGTTACTCCGCAAGGAAACTTGCTTTGCATTGGACAGTTTTACATTACATTGTCCACCCAGTGTATGACAATCTCAACAGAATCAATTTTGGATAAGTTGAAGATGGGTAAAAGCTTAAGGAGGGTGACTGAAACCACCACCAAATATAATAAGCAGCAGAAATTTGGCTCACGGAAGTTAACTGCTTCATTGAAGTATATGTCCAATCTAGAGTATGAACATGTGAAATGTGATTTACATATGAAATATGAATTAATACAGGAGGACACAGAGACTGGTATCCGATCAGAGTACACAGATTACGTCATTAAGAGTGTATCTCAGAGAAATACCGATAGACTACAAATCGAAGGCAACGAAAAAAAATACAATTATGAGAAAGCCAAAGAAAAGCACTTCCACCATAGAACGCATTGCTGCAAAGTCAGAAGGAGTATTGTAATATCTCATGTATTCCCATTGCTTTTTACAAGTTGAACACTGTAGTGTATATGCATGCTGGTCATAGCGCACGATAAGAGTGTGTGCTGGCGGGCTATAGCGCAATGTCATCAAACGACCACCAACACACTGCAATTGTCTTTTGGCATGTTTATGCATTTTCAAGTGCATGCGCATCGAATTTCACATGGGCAATGCACTTGAAATAGTTGACGCGGCATTATTGCAGAGCGCCTGCCCTTGAACGCGGATAATGATCACTCATGCCTAGCATATGGATTTCCCTTCCACTTATCAATAACAAAATACTGATGACCAATCAATGCAGTTCACTTTCTCGTAAACGAAGCATTTTATATATTTTAGGAAAGAGTGAGTGAGTGAGCTGGTATTGATTGCAGAGTAAGATATAGAAATTAAAAACTGATGTTAACTTTCCTTTTTACTAAAAATACAAATTAAAATCAGACTTGTGCTGACCTCCAAAAGCAACACTTGTCTTTTATTTATCTTTACCTTGTGGCGAACATATATAGAAATATCTGAGCCTTGAGGCTTAATTTCTAAGAGCGGCCTTTGGCCTAATTTCTCGGCGTTATATCCACGCCTTTACAAGGATATCTGCAAATTCAGGGGGACCTAATATGAATAGATGCATATTGCATAACCATGACTCAGGGCGTTAAATAAAATATATACATATATAGTTCATTATCATCAGTTGAACATTACAACACTATAAGCAGAGAATGAAAAGAAGAAGGCTACTACAAGCGAAGTTTTAATGGTAACCAAAAACGCCAGTCTAGAATATCATATGTGCCGGTCCAGAAAGAAGGGAGGGGTATGCAGAGTTCATCGAGGGATTTCATTCCGACAACGACGACCGGTATCCAAATCAGCAGAAAGCAGAGGACGCAGTATAATATAAGATCTTAAGTATAGAACTAAATTGTATTATCGCCAGTTGTTTGAAATTGTATATACGCCAGTGAGAAAAGAGTCGATGAAAGACCAAATATAAAAAGGGGAATATAACTAAAAAAAAAAAAAAGAAAAAAGATAGAAATAAAAGAACAAAATAAAACAAAAGAAGTACAAGAAAAAAAACTATAAAAGAAGTAGTAAGAAAAGAAAAGAAAAAAACACAAAAGTAAAAAAGAAAAGAATACAATAATAGAACCCAAGTAAGGCGATTTGAAAAAATAGAAAAAACTATACGTATGTACTATAGGTTTAAGAAAATGCACAGATTATTTAAAGTGCAGAAAAGAGAAAAACTATACGTATGTACCATAGGTTTAAGAAAATGCACAGATTGTTTAAAGTGCAGAAAAGAGAAAAAAGATTGTAAAGATTCATTAGAAGTTAGTTGCACTAACTTCTTTTAGAAAGACGGGAGGGATGTTGTGAGTTAGAATCAAGCTACCTACGAGTAGTTGACTCACAGCACCGACTCCTAACAGATGCCACATATTCTGTGTGATTAGCACGTGTTAAAGTTATTTAAGTGAAATATATACTTTTAGGGTCTAAGTATTTTAAATTAATATTATCTGTGTAATATTTATTATGTAAACTTTTAGGGTGTTATAGTTCCGCAGTCGGGTCGACGAAGGGCATTGTAATTTAGAATGCACCGTCGATACTTTTACAGTAGGTCAGTTGGCTTGACCAACCTCATCTATGGTGACTTCTGCGATTATTTCCCGGCTACAGTCATAGCTTCGGTATAGCTTTGGGGATTCTTGCGCTGGAAACAGGGTTGAGACGATGCTCGCCATGTTGATGGGGCATACTGGGGTGACTGCTGCTCCATTGTTCAAACACCTCAATACTATTTTATAAGCCATTCACCTGGGGTTATTGTCAATATCCTCCATAAGTGCTTTAAATCCATTACTTTTTGCAGCAGAGATTGCTTTCCTGAATTCTTTCCGTTTCAATTTGTAGTTCTGCTGTAGTTGCTGGAAGTCAGGTTTTGCCTTTGCTCTCTGTTGTTGTCTTCTTAGCTTTATGCAGTCTTTCCTCAGGTGAGCCATGCTATTATACCACCAATAAACAGGTTTCCTGCCAGCCCCATGTTTTTTCCTCGGCATTGCTGCATCACAAATATTTTTCAGACTCTCCATCCTTTAGTTTAGGTATTTGTGATTGAGCAGAATCATGTCCATCGCCCTAAAAGCTTCTAACACTACTGTTACTCTTATGTTTGTCCCAGGCGTTGAAGTCGCCAGCAATTTTTACAGGGGTTTTTCCTCTGACATCTTCGACCAACCAGTTCAGGAAATCATCAAATTCGTTTATGGTAGCGCTCGGGCGAGCGTAGCAACTATAGAAGTGGGTGACGAGTATTTTGGCATATGCAAAGCCGTTTTGTGGTTCTGTAGCTTTGCGCTCGAAAGGTGTGTTCCCACATATCCATATTTCCACAGTTTTTGATGCATCTGCCGCGCATCTGTTGTTTTCTTCAGGTATCCTATACGGCTCACTAATCAGGAAGATGTCTGCACTCGTTTCTATTGCGGATTGTTCGATGAGACTTTGCGCACCTTCGCAGTGGTTGAGGTTTATCTGTATGCACTTAAACATACTTTCTTACCTTAACACGTATTGCTTTCTTATAAGCTGGGCATTTAAAACTGCCTGTCCCGTGGTCATTTCCACTTTTAATATCACATAGAGAGCATTTTGGTGGAGCTTTGCAGGCTCACGCCACATGTCCCTTTTTCCCACACCTAAGGCATTCCCCCGTACGGTCCCCTTCGCTCTTACATTGTCTGACTACGTGACCAAAGTCGAGGCACTTATAGCATCTGGTAGGTTTAATGTTTTCTCAAAGTCGACATCTTACCCAGCCTATGCGTACATGACCTGTCTCCAAGAGTACGTTTGCATCTGTTACAGGCAAGGTGATTAGCGCTACTTGTACCTGCGCTGCTGCGTTATACGCATGCTAATGATGGAGCTAGTTGTTAGGGCAATCACATTTGGGAAATGCTTTGTGATTCTTCTATCGTGATTATCTCGTCCATATCCCGACACTCTATTGTCTTCATCTGGCATAGTGATTTGTCACACGCTTTATCCTGTAGAGCCCTTCCCAGTTCTTCTCTAAATTTGTTGGATTCCCCCTCCGTCTTTCTCTTTAAGGTTAGGAGTAGATCACCTTTGAGAGTTTTCCGTATCTTCTGTACATAATCACCCAATTTTTGAAGCTCCGGTTATTCCTTTATCATTTTGAGCATGTCAGCATATGTGATATCTCCTTTTTTTGAGATTATAATCGCATCAGGACGTCTCTGTTTTCTTTGCCGCTGAGACTGTTTGCCACATACTAGGGTGTTCTGTCGTTTCGGTACATGCGCCTTCACAGCAGATGCTTTGAATGAAACTTCTAAAAAAAGATTGAAACAGAGACAGCAAAGCTAATTGTCAGGTCAACGAAAGTATTTCCCAGGGGGGCGTCCTATCGCTACTCCTATGGTTATTGGTTATCGACGAGCCCTTACAAACTCTTAATGGCCTCGGATACGAAGTTCAGGGCTTTGCGGATGATTTGGTAATTATGGTGAGAGGCAAGTTTGACTCTACCATAACAGATCGCATGCAACTAGCTCTTGACATCACTCAAAACTGGTGTCAGGAGAAAGGATTATCGATAAATTCGAATAAAACAAACGAGGTACCCTTCACCAAAAGAAGGAAACTGAATCTGGGGACCACGAACTTAACAATGTCCAATGAAATGAAATATCTGGGAGTAATCCTAGACAAAACTCTAACTTGGAAAAACCACTTATCATGCATAGCTAGTAAAGCCTTAAAGCAACCTACGCTTGCCAGAGGTTGTACGGTAAAACATGGAGACTACGGCCAAAAATGATAGCGTGGTCATATAAAACAATAATAGTACCAATGATTACATACGCGTCGTTGGTATGCTGGCCAAATCTAAACCAAAGAAAAGCTCAGATGACTTTTAACAAGCTTCACCGTATAGCCTGTTTGAGTGTGACGAGAGCAATGAGAACGTGCCCCACACTAGCTTTGGGAATGACACTGGACTGAAGTGGACAGAAAATTAGACTTCTCCAAGCACTTCAAAGTGGTCATCAGTGATCGTTCAGCTTGGAGAAACAATGAAATAATAATAAAAGAAGGACTCACAGTTGTGGTATACAGATGGGTCCAAAATGGAAGATGGCAGTGCAGGAGCTGGAATTGTAGGGCCTAATTTCCAAAAAGCAATTACAATGGGGAAAAACAGCTTCCATTTTTCAGGCGGAGGTCCACGCTTTAGAGTTATGTGCTAGATAATGTCTACGCAGGGGTATACGCAACACCAAAATATGCATACTCTCAGATAGCCAGGCAACTCCGAAATCATTTATAAACTTCTCATTCTAATCAAAGCTAGTCTGGGAATGCTCTAAACTTCTCAATACCCTAGCAGCGAGAGACTCTGTTACGCTAATGTGTGTTCCATGACATGAGGGACTTGAGGACAACGAAATGGCAGACTCTTTGCAAAAAGGGTGCAGACACTGCCTTCAATAATAATAATATAGGGTTTTCCAATAAGAGGTGTTATTTTGATTCACGCGGTATTTCGGTAGCTGTCACTTTTGAAGCTTTTATTCTTTGACATTTGACAAGTAGATACTACGCCATTACTAAAAATGGAATGATACACGCTTCAACAACACATTGAAATTATTAAAATTCACTACAAAAATGGTTAAAATCTTGCAGTCACAGTTCGCAAAACTAAAGCATTTTTGGGTCGTCGTGAAGCACCTTGTCGGACCGCAATACAGAAATTGGTGGAAAAATTGGGCTGTTGGGTCAAGTTAGTGATGTGAAGAATAAAACACGTGCAGGTCGCTCAACAAAAACAGAGAATATTGCTGCTGTAGCCCAAAGTGTTAAAGAAAACCCAGGTTTGTCCATTCCTCGTCGTTCTTTGGAATTGGGCATTGCACAAACGTCATTACACCGTATTTTGCATAAAGACTTGGATCTTAAGGCTTATATAGTTCAGTTAACACAAGAACTCAAGCCGGCCGATCATCAACAACATCGTGTCTTTGCTGATTGAGTCCTTGAAATGAATGAAAATGATCCGGAATTCCATCGAAAAATCATCTTGACTGATGAGGCATATTTCCACCTCGGTGGCTACGTCAACAAGCAAAATTGTCGCATCTGGGGCTCGGAAAACCCAAGAGCTATTGTTGAGAAGCCTCTCCATCCTCAACGTGTGACTGTTTGGTGCGGTTTATGGTCCGGCGGGGTCATTGGACCTTACTTTTTCGAAAATGAGGTTGGATCAACAGTTACGGTGAATGGATTGCGCTATCGAGAGATGATTAATGATTTTTTATGGTCGGAGTTGGAAGGTATTGATCTGGACAACGTTTACTTTCAACAAGACGGCGCTACGTGCCACACAAGCAACGAAACCATTGCCTTTTACGTGAAAAGAGCAATGGTTTCGTTGCTGATCACCTCTTGAAGAGGTGATCACAATTGGCCACCGAGATCTTGTGATTTAACACCTTGCGACTTCTTCCTTTGGGGCCACGTGAAAGATAACAGCCCAGCGTCGATTCAAGACCTCAAAGATAGAATTCGTGAGGCTATCGAGGACATAGGGCAGCCACTTTGCGATTTGGTTATGGAAAATTTCAAGAAAAGGATATGGTCCTGTAAGCGTGGTCGTGGTGGCCATTTGGCTGAAGTTGTTCTTCATTATTAACGGCATACCTTCCTCTTTATTATGAAATAAACATCCGATGATTTATCTCAAAAAGTGGCGTTTTCTTTGAATATCAAAATAACAGCTCTTATTGGAAACCCCTTTATTAATTTATAATTTTTTGGGTTGTTTATTCTTTTTAATGAAGTACCAAAAATTAAAGCAAAAGTACAAAAATTAAAGAAAATATTTGTCTATGAAAAGAAAATATTTATCTATTAGTATTAAACTATGTTGTTAAACTATGAAACTTTAATTGTTTAGTTATAAATATAAAAGAAAAAAAGCAACACAATTCTGTAGCTATATTTAATTAAATAAATGCTATATACGTATTTGTTTTGAAACAACTATTTTTTAGAGCATTTTATATATATTCCAGACTTATTACAATGTATTAGTCAAATTATAAAATTCCAATGCAAAAAGCAGTATTTAAATATGTGACTTATGTGGGTTTTTGTGGTTGAAAATCCATATATAATGCCCCTGCGAACACGTGTCTACATTCAACAATGAATTCAGTATTATTTTAAATACTAATTTGCATCCAAATGGATTTGATAGTTTATATATGTAATTGCGTTATTTTCTTTATTATTATTGAGAATTCATTTCACAAACATCCAATTAGCTAAATTATAACAAATACCATGTAGCGTACAAAATCTTATCTACATTGAATTAGTCAATACCTTGCCAAAATTCATATAATTTAATGAATCGCTCAGCGCCGTGTATGCAAGCAATTCTATAATATAATATAATTCTAATACTATACGAGAATTCTTGCAAGAGACTTTTAATTAAATACGTTTACTCCATTTAGTTAAATAATATTTAATGTATAAAAAAACTAACTTGCGTTAATATATATATGGAGCTGGACGAAATAAAATAATTTAAATATTGTCGCATGCAAATTTTTCTTATTATTATTATTCTGTATTCTATTATTATTCCATTTTACTAATAAAAAATACCATAAAGTGATAAACTCTTTAATTCTGATTGTTTCTTTTTTTATTTTCCTACTACAATTTCGTAATATGAAATTTTTAGCACAAAGGCACCAGTTTTTTCGCAAGGGGGAATTTCTCTTCTTCTTGTTTTCGTTTTGACGTTTCCTCGAAAGCTTCGAAGCTTATATTTGAGATCAGGGTTGTAAACATAGTTTGAAACAGGGCACACCTAAATAGTTAGTGCACACTGCTAATAAGAAAACGTATAGTAAAAAACTAAAAATAAAATGGGAAAGTGCGCGTTATGTGGAAAATCCACAAAACTAAAAGGAAAATTCACTGCACATGCATATTGTTATTCACTGTCGCTGGCGGCCGCCCATTGTCACTTGGTACCCCTCACACACAATATTGTGTACAGCGGGAGTAGTCGGGCCACTTGTTCCACTGATCCGCTAGCACACACAATATTAAACATTTTTTCATTTAAACATTTTTACATTTCCACTTAATTTAAAAATTTTTACTTTTGCACATAATTTAATTTTGCAGAAATCTCTGTTTTACATTTATTAAATTTCATATTATTCTCCTCAGTATCAAAGTCGGAAAATCTTAATTCAAATTCAAATCCAGGGTACACCGATTTGTGCTCCCTGTTCGAAGCTAAAATTGGATTACAGGTTGTCAAAATAGAGAGCTTTTTCACTCCACTGACAACCAAAAATCCAAAAATTGTTGTTGTAGAATTGTTGTAGCCTTACGGACACCTTCTTAGTGCACACTGCACTGTGTATGTTTTTTTTTCATACGGAAAAAATTTGACGTTTGAATTACAGCAGTGTTGCACAAGTACGTACTTTCGTATCATTTAGAGAACTTTTTTATATTGTGAGTACGAAGTACATTTATTTTGGTACTAGTACTTTTTTATTTTTTATAATTATTATTGAGTATTTTATGAAAATGTATGGTAAGTACTAAAGAGTGCATTTTCTATAAGGTTCTAAAGAATTTATTTTCTGCAACAAGGTAAGTTCTAAAGAATATTATATATTTTTTTCTACAAAAAGGTAAGGTAAGTTCTAAAGAGTACATTTCCCACAACAAGGTAGGTTCTAAAAAATTTTCTCTAAAAAGGAAAGTTTTCTAAAAATTTGTAGTTGGAAGTTTTTTGGTTTTCATCTTTTTTTTTTAAACAAGAGTACATTTTTATTTTTCTCTCGTGCAACACTGAGTTGCAGCCCTATGATGGTGGCTAATCAAGAATGTTAGAGAAGTTTCTATTATTTTTGGTGGCTAATAATATATAAAGCATAAACCCAAGGAGAATTTAAATATTTAAACTTACTCAGTTTGCGTGGAGCAATTAACAACACCAGTACCGTCAACTATCCATGAACAGCTATTCTGCAAATTCACACTGGGAATGGAGTAAGAAGGCACAGCACTTGGCAGCAACCGTTTTATTGCACACACATCTCCAGGACCATTTATGAAATCACTGGGCAAAAAATAGTCTTCACAAATAACTGCCGTTTTTTCTAAATTAACATCACATACATCCACCCACTGTTGTTGGAAATACTCATTTTTGGGTACACAGAAAAACGATCCATTTCCTTTACCCTAGTATTTACTACACATACCACATTTGCTTCGCATATTGTTTATTTTTTAATCTTTTAATCTTCAAATTTCACAAAAATAACAATTAAAAAACTTATTCACACAAATCAAAACTCAATTTGCAATTTTTTTCATATTTGTTTTTGTCGCATTTTTCTAAATATTCAATTTTGACAGCTACTGAGGGAAAATCGATTCAAAAAAATTTGCTCTTGCAGCCACCTTGTAAATAAATTCACCTTGCATAAACTTTAGAGTAAACATACGGCATAAGCGAAAATGACGCTGGATTTGCAACACGTGCTTAGTTTTTCCTGCGATGGTAGACTTTTCGTTTTCTTCAATGAACAAGGGCTATTGCGGATATGGGATACAGAGACAAATGAGCTTAAACAGGAATACATGCCAAATTTGCACTTGTCTGGTCCATGCACTGCACTTGCATGGGTACAACTGTGGAAAATAACTGTTAGTTTTTAAAACCTTCCGAAAATAGAGTGTTATGCAACTATTTTCGAAAAATTATTTACTTTTGCAGGCAAAAAAACCTCGGAATTCTTCAACATCACACTTAACGGAATCTCTTTACATTGCTTTAGGTAGTAGTACTGGGCAAGTGTCACTGTACTCGTACGCTCAAGGAAAGGTAAATATAACAGCATGTTTAAAAATCGGCTCTTTTTTTGAAATATGTATTTACTTTTAGATTGTAAGCAAACTAATTGGCGAAGGGCATGTGGGAAAAATTACATCAATAGCGTATGATGGTGCTGGTTTTTTATATACTTCTGGGGCAGATTGCCGGGTTATAGAATGGTCTTTATCGCAGGGAGAGCAATTGTCCCATTGGACCATTGGCCCTGAAAAGCCAAGCTGCATTGTTTATATGCCGGTTTCAAAGACTTTGGTTGTAGGTGCTCGTCAAATTAAAGTTTACTCAATAGCAAGACAAGAATTGGTCCAAACGTTTATCGGCCATAACTCTGATATCAGCTTTATGACATTATGTGTTGTTGCCGACAGCACAGAGTATTTAATAACCTGTTCACACATGGAACGAATTATTTGCTTTTGGAAAATAGGTAAGAAAGGAACTACAAAAAATCCACTTGTACGTTATTGTTAGCAGATGTTGCCCAGTACATAACCTGCCAGATGGACTTTGAGGGGAATCTAAAATTGGCTAGCGTGACACGAAGTGGCGTGGTTCACTTATATATGATACCAGTTAAGAGGTTGTACTTAAAGTAGTATTTCTATATTATAGTCTAAAATATATATTTTCAGCATCGATACCGAAAAACCAATGAAACCCAAGTATACCATTAACATTGCATCGGATAGTACTAGTGACATTGAACCAATTTCCGTGGTTGTGGCATCTCTGCAGTATGTGACTCAATCGACGGATTTGCTTATCGGATATGGGGACAACCGAAATATTGTTTTCGAAAACATCAAATTAAATTTCGTAAACAAAATACAGGTTCTAGTGCGCACAGATCCTAAGAAGCTATGTTCTCTTAAATCAACAGACAAGCGTTCTGACTCCAATGTTTCATTTAAGACTTTTACACCCATCATTAAAACAGAAGGCGTTGAATATAAATCATATTTTACAGGGCATAAGAAAAAAGTGAGCCCAGTTGAAATGCCAATAGAATTACGATTGCAGAATCTATATTTGGGCATTGGTCCAGTTACTCCACAACCACAAAGCCAAGTAAAACTATTGGTTCAATCGTTACACAGCAAAGACTCTCTGTAAGTATGTTTAATATTTGTTTTTTGAGGTTTATTTCAAATATTCTTTACTTGCAGACTATTGCATTCTGTTTTGTCTACTAACGATATACATTCAATAAAATTGACATTGCAAAAGTTGCCTGTACAATATGTTACCACGTTAGTTAATGAATTAACGCAAATCATCCAGAAAAAACGCATTAAGTACACATTTAAAATTCTTACTTATAAATTGTTTTTATATTTAATCTGTGTTACAGCGTGGAATTTTCAACCAATTGGCTAAAAATTTTAACACAAACTCACAGCAGTCAGTTGATGGCATTAGGAAACGATGATTTACTTAATAAATTCGGGCCGTGCATTGGTATAATAGAGCATCGCGGAAGTTGTTTAAAAGAGTTTTCCAAGTAATTTTTTTCATAGATATAGAGTTCTTTTTATATATACTTATACAATTTTAATAAGCGAAAATTAGCTCACATATATAGGGTGTTGTGAATTACAAAATTTATTTCTAATGGAATAAGTGAATATGTACCATACTCCGAACTGAATTGCCTGACGAATCTTTATTTTATTATCTTTAATAAAATCAATTCTTATCACAGTCGAGTTAAATTAAATAAAAATACCCAAGATTTTGATAACATTATAGGCCTTTCAGTTCGCAACCATTTTTATAAAAAATACTTAGCTCATATGTAGTATGTTTATAAACAGCGTCATGATAGTGTTTTTCTTCGTTTCTCCCGAAAAACTTGAATGTCACTAAATATTTATGTGGTGACGTATATGCAAATTGTATAATTATATTCTTTTTGACAATAGACGTTCGCGGGTAGGTTTAAACATTTTCGCTTCGAACAAAATTGTATGTAATAAAAGTTGCTTTTATAGAGTTCTTCAACTTAGGGAGAATGTATGTGTATTTTGTCTTAATGTCGGTCGAACCGGAACGTTTACTCGTTTCAAATATTTTTTTTTTGTGTTTTTCGACTTATCAAAGATGTTTTAGGGAAAGGCCCGTATAAAGTTCGAAGCAAGTATGATCTTTCCATATAAACCATATGGTGTTCCAAAAGAGACAGTATATCTTTGAATTATTTCTATTGAGTATCTACAAATATTTTTTTGAATGCCGTTAGCTAGCAAGCTTTGAAAAATTATTGAATACACAATCCCACAACTCGTAGAAATGTTACATGTTAATTTTAGGTGAAAATTATTTTGTACCTATATTTTTTTATTTAATTTTGCAAGTAGTAAATATAGGAAAATAGTCCGATTTTGGACATGGAATCTCATACATATCAACTGTGGTAAGTACCTGCCACTACACTGAACAGGGCATCTGTTCTGTACGGCTGAATAAGGTTTTGAGGATTGATACAGTAAAAGTGGAACCATTTAACGCTTCTGATTTAGTTCCATCCAAATGAGATTACAATTAAAACTTGATTATTATTTTTGTTTTTGCAGACTTAATGGTCGCATTCAGTTGTTGGTCAGTCAAATTAAACGTAATACAGAGGAGGATAATGTGAACAGTGATGATGTGCTAGTTTATGAAGATAATGGTTAGTAAACATTTGAAGTACATTTTTTTATTTATAAAATGATTGCTTTCATCCAGATTCGTCAAGTTCTGATTTAGAAGTTAGTGGAGAGAAAAGCGACTCTGGCGACGAATGGGATGAAAAAGTTGGAGATGGTGAATATAATATTGAACAAAATAGTGACGATGCTGAGGATGAAGACATGGAAAACGAATGATATGAAACTATCAAATAAAAATTTTGTCTAAAAGTATAATTTACAATCGATGCCGAAACATGGTTGTGCAAATGAGTTCCAAAAATGCAACGTGTTTTCTAAAAAATATATATATTAAATTAAGAAATATTAAATTCTTTCCTCAGTTTTGAGAAATCAGGCATAATAAGTTCATTACCCACTAGCATAAAAACTATTACACAACTTTTATTTACCCATTTTCAATTCTCTGTTCCTGTCATTGAACGGTAAATATTGCCCTTTTATCTGCAAAAATTCCTCTTCTATTGGCGTCCGAAATAGATTCATTTCTATTGGCCAGAACACAGGCTACGAAATCGACATATAAATAGTAAAGCAAATGGCACTCGACAATAGAAAAATTGGGTTATATTTATTCACTAATTTGCAAACCGAATTTGTGATTCCAAAGACTGATTTCAGGCGCCCAAAAAAAACCCATAAATTTATTTTATTTATTGAATTCTCTTTTAATGAGATAGCTGAAGGCCCTGGCAGCTAGTGCTCCTCTTACAATGTAAAATAATAATTAAGTTATTGTTTTTCTAGTAATAATAATAATAATAAGATAGCTAATTGCTCCAATCTTAAATCAAATAGCAAACTTTAGCCCGCGACCAATGTATTGGAGTGAAATAATTAAAGTAAGGAATTTAAACACCCAATGACTACCTAATGGAAAACAATTCAATTTAAAGTGATATTACGTAACTGTCCATTTAAATTTGTGTGTTAAATTTGCCTGACCAAATAGTTTGGATGATTGCGGAGTGTGCATTTATATTTAATTTTTGGTTATTCATTGTTATTTAGCGGGATATTAAGATCGCTGTGGATTTTTTTCTTTACCAGGGGTATCTTAGAATAATGTGAAGAATTTTCGATTGTGCACAGTGGATCAATTTAATTTTAGATGAGCTAGCATTTCCCCATTGCTGGGTTCCATACGTCCATTTTGGTCTCATTACTGCGTTATAAAGTAGAACTTGTTGCTCTAGGCGCAGTCCAGTTCTGGCTAAGTAACTAATTGATCCCTTGTGCCGTCAGCCTCATTTGCTTGCATTTTGATTACGCCAAGTCAGTCTACTGTCGAGATGGACCCCTAGGTAGGGTACCTCGTCAGCTTGAAGAATATATACGCCGTTTAATGCAACAATGGAAAGTGTCCTTATGAAGGGTGAAATTGACTTGAATAATTTTGTTTTCATTGGCACGAATGGTCCAGTTCTTTAGCCAGGAATCAACTACATAGTTTGTAAGGAGCCTACTGGCCGGGGTAAGACTCAGTCTTCCAGAATGCGTTATAAAATATATATTTTCTTTGATAGACAAGTATTCGTATGTTTCATTCTTTATTTAATTATTGTTTCCAATTTGGTTACCTTTTACATCCCTATTACACTAGAACCCACTCGGAATCCCAAGGCGCGGCGCTGGTTGCCCTTGTCCTCGTGTCACAGTACGGGTCACTCTACTCCGTGAAAAGACTGGTATATTCTATAGCAAAGTAAATGCCGTGCAAATGCAATTACACCATTAATATCTCTCAATAGTAAAAAAATGGAAATGCAACACTCGCATAACTGAGAGGGGAAGAAAATATTCTCGCTTCGGGTTTGATGGCGCCTGTTTGGGATCTCGTCTCATTTGCTTCTTATTATTACTGGTTAGCAAACCAGTTTCCATTTTAATTACCGCTGTGTACAGACACGTAATTTTATATAGACTCCCATTGCCGTTGTCGTAAACTCGACAAAATTGTTTGACTCGAGAGCATCGGCATTGCCATTGTCGTGCAAAATGGAAACCGCGACGAAAATCGAGATGGCAGTATTGTTGTCACATTGTGTAAAATTTTTCGAGACGGCACCAACGAATTTTTCTCACCATATCTAACGTCGCTCCTATTGACGATTCAAGTAGAACATACAAAACACGGAACCTTTGTATAAAAAATAGCGCGAAATGTTTAATTTGGATATATTGCAGATGAAAGTTACGAAAAAGAAGCAATTTGAAGTTATTATTTCATATTTATATGATAAACCTGCATTAGCAAGAGGCTGGAGCAAGGCAATTAAGAGTGGGCAAAAATAGCAGATAAAGGTACCAGTCGTGGGCCAATATTACGCAATGGAACTGGATGGCAGGAAATAAATGAACATTAATTTATAAAAATTATTTAAATTATGTAAAAAAATTTATTAAAAGGTTTGGCAAGATCAGAAATATGGAGTGAGGAAAAAGTTGATTCATAATGCTAACGAGGCCAGATCTACAGGCGGCGGAATATACAACCAGCAAAATCTATCTCCCTGGAAGAGCAGATTGCAAATTTAATGCAAATCCTACCGGTCGAACATGCTTCACATCGCCTGAGGAAGTACCATCTATTAGTTCCCAATTAAGAAATAAGGTAGATATTATTGAAGATAAATTGAATTTAAGTTCAGTCCGAATTTACTTTTTAATTGCTGAAATAAATTGAATTCGCGTAAATTCGAGCAAAAACTGGTTGATTAAGGTGGAATTTCCGGTTATCATCTGGTTTTGTATGGTGATGTTTTGGCTCGAAGAGTTGGCTTAATAATGTGCAAGCAGGTCTGCCATGGATAAGTTTAGCAGGCGTTTTTCCTTCAGCGTTCAGCATGAAACGGTATAGGTAGGTAGGTAAAGCGGCCGCCGGAAGGTCGCACTTAGGCCAACATTGTCCCCTTGTGATACCTCATGAGACATCAGGTCCTATCCCTTTCAAAGGTCCAGCCATTTGGAGCTTTTAATAAAGCAGTTGATGGAGCTAATCTTTTTGTTTTGAGATATCTCCCAAGTAGTCCAAAAAGTAGTCGCCTAGGAAAGTGCGCCTCCTTCTGGACAGCGCTGGACACGTGCACAACAGGTGAGCAATGGACTCTTCCTCCTCCTCGTCCATGCAACTCCTGCAGAAGTAGTTAGAAGCAATCCCCAGCCTAAACCCGTGTGTGCCTAGAGTCCAGTGTACCGTTAGGACGCTAATCACGGAACCTATGCTTTGTCTATTTAGAGCCAGTAGGTCCTTAGACCTTACATTTATCTCTGGCCAGGTTTTTCTAACTATTTTACATCCTGAAAGTTCAGACCAGCGCCTGCCCGCTGTGCCTAAGGATATTGTATTTACTAAGAGCTTACATGTGGCAACAGGAATACCGAAGTTCGACCTATCTGGTTCAATCGGTATGGTAGTACCCCCACGGGCGAGTTCATCCGCCTTGCAGTCCCCTGGAATATCTCTGCTTAGCTATCTCGTCTAAAGATTTGCGGCAGCTCTTGGCGGCTTTTGAGGTGATAATAACCGAATCCAGGGAGCGCAAAGCAGCTTGGCTCTCGGACAGAATGCATATATCAAGTCCAGATACCTTCTTCCTTAGCCAAGACAGTGCTGCCTCTATAGCCGCGACCTCTGCCTGAAAAACTCTGCAGTGGTCGGGCATCCTAAAGGACATGTTAATGTCCAAATCTTCTGAGAATACACCACCTCCCACCCTACTCTGTAGTTTGGATCCATCTGTGCAGATGTGAACCCCTTCTACATGAGGGGGGATGCCATCCTTCCATTCGTCCCTGGAGGTAATGGAGATCTTTCACAAGGTATATTTATGGCTTGACTAGAACAGATCATGTATCCACTTTATCAAGGCAAGTTTTTGGGATCACATTCGATCAACTCTTGGAGTCTAAGACTATCATCTTTCTTCACAAGATTATTTACACCCGGGAACCTCCATATTTGTTTAGATGTCTCAGGCTCACACGTTCCTGTCGTTGTAACCAACTTGTCCCGTGCAAGCACTCGTCTCTTATGTCTGATCGTCAGTTTTTCGTGTATGTAGTAAGACTCTGGAACTCACTTCCTGTACGGCTGCGAAGTATTGGCAACACTAAAGTTCAGGAATGAACTTGGGGGCTACTTTCGGGCGCGGTGAATTTCTGGGCAATCTGTATTGCTTTGTTCATAAATTGTGATCTGTATTTATCTTATTGTTTATTGTTTTGTTGTTATATTTTTTAATTTTATATTTAAAGAACGGAGAGTACGTTTAACAATATTTAATTTTAATTGTTTAAATTATCTACTTATATAATTTTATAATTTTAGAGTTTTATTTGTGTGAATCAATTTCTTTTATAATTTATATTTAATTTTACCTTGGAATGACTTGTTCCAGTTAAGTTAATTATTGAAGATATATATATATACTTCATGTCGTTAGGACAGCTTAAAAAGGTTATTACCTTAATGTCCTAAGATCAATTTGTAGAGATAAATAAATAAATAAATACCATTGAAGGCGTACATTGGTGTGAAGAACCTCCACAGAACTATCAATATCGGCACACGTGCTTGTGCTTTTGGGGTTCTGAGGTAGAGGTCCCAGTTTGCCTTGCTGACATTTCTAAAAGGCGTAGGGCTAGGTAGACTATCTAAAATATCGAACCGGATTAACCTGTGATCCGAACAGGAGTTTTCCTTTAGAACTCTCCAATTTGAAATCCGATCAAAAATTGATTCGGAGGCGAGGGTTATGTCAAGGACTTCCTGCCTGTTAGCAGTAATAAAAGTGGGTTCTGGCCCCTTATTACATATAAGAAGGTTATATCGGTACAATATATTCATATATTGACTCACCGCGTGCATTGACATACGTGCTTCCTCAAATGTCGTGGTGCGTATTGGCATCGCATCTAATGACTAAAGACACCCGGTATACGAAACCTGTAATTATCAGACCTGAGACCACAGACTAAGTCCCGGTATGTCCAGGGTTCTTGGATCAGGACAACGTCTACTTAGCGTTTTGCAAGACGGAGCTGAACGCTGGTAAACTCAGCCTTCGAGTGTTGGACGTTAATCTGCCCCTATTTGTAGCATCTCTGCTACTTGTAGCTCTGGTGGAGGTGCACCGTGACAGCAGTCTCAGACTCCTCCGAGTCTGACCACAGAAGGACTTCCTCCTCACTGAGTGTGGTTGTCCCTAGGAGACTCACCAAACCACCCATACTTGAAACAGCGTTACTGCGTTTCGGATGCATGGTGGAGTCCTCAGCGTCAGTAGGATCAGAAGTTACCCTTAAAGGATTCACTCCCACTTGATCCATATCAGACGTGCCCATCCTTCTTGTAGACTTTGTGGATGAGAAGCCATAGCCCACGACCCAATTGGATTCTGCCAGAATCGCCAGAGATTCGGCGTTCACCACAAGAGTTTCTAACGACTCTATTTTGGCTGTCAGCGGCATCCAGGGGTCGTATACAGAAATTAACTTTATAAAACGGGGGTGTACTTGTATGTGGTATACTTTATTTAATTCATTTATTTATGTTACAATCGTTTTTAGTCTAAGTACTAATTTAATTTAAATTGCTAGTTTTGCTAATTTAATTAAAATTAAATGATTTAATTTTTACTAATTTAATTAACTTAAATAATTTGACTTGCTAATCGTTTGGGGTTTCGTTGTTGTGGTCGCGGTTGGCAGTGCTAGGCTCCGCGAGAATCGGTAGAACCATAAATTCGCGGTGCTGTATGTAGGTCTTAGTCTCCACGAGAATCGGTAGAACCATAAACTCGTGGGGCGGTCTTAGCGTTGGTATTAGTCACCACGAGAATCGGTAGAACCATAAACTCGTGGGGCAGTCTTTTCGTTGGTATTAGTCACCATGAGAATCGGTAGAACCATAAACTCGTGGGGCGGTCTTAGCGTTGGAATTAGTCTCCACGAGAATCCGTAGAACCATAAACTCGTGGGGCGGTCTTAGCGTTGGTATTAGTCTCCACGAGAATCGGTAGAACTATAAACTCGTGGGGCGGTCTTAGTGTTGGTATAAGTCTTATATAAAGAGTATACTTTTCCTTGGTGCTACTGGGGCTGGAGTCTTGCTAGGTGTGTGTTTACTGACTGCTGCTGGATCAGAGAGTGATAGTAATCGCGGTACGTCTTCGCTGTCTGTTGCTGGATCAGAGAGTGATCCTATCGTCCAGAACCACCTGCTTATATACTGCCAGCCGTCATGGGCCCGTGCGTTGTTATTGTTGCAGCTTAGTTGATCTTGGGCCACCTTGAGCTGACGGTGGTGTTGGGGTATTGTGCTTGTTTGACGGGGGACGTCCTCTTTGTAAAAATCACTACATTACACTTTTAGTTTTTAAAATCACCAGCCTTTATTTCTTAGAATACTAACTCTTATATACTATTTACAATTCAAAATTACAATACAAAAACTGACCTTTCTGGTGTTCCAGTTTCGCACCTGTTAATTGGTGTCAGTTGGTCAAGCCAACTGACCTACGCCAATCTGAAATGTTGATGGTGCATTCTAACTTTGAATGCCCTTCGGTGGCTCGACTGCAAAACTGTAGCACCCTAAAAGTTTACATAATAAATATTACATAGGTAATATTAATTCTAAATACTCGCACCCTAAAAATATGTGCTTTCTTAAGTAACTTTAACACATGCTAATCACACAGAATGTGTGGCATCTGTTAGGAGTCGATGCTGTGAGACACTACGCGCAGGCAGCTTGATTCTAGCTCACAACATCCCTCCCCTCTTTCTAAAAGAAGTTAGTGCAACTAACTTCTAATGAATCTTTACAATATTTTTCTCTTTTCTGCACTTTAAACAATCTGTGCATTTTCTTAATCCTATAGTACATATGTATAGTTTTTATGTTTTCAAATTCGCCTTATTTGGGTTCAATTGTTGTATTCTGTTCTTTTTACTTTTGTGTTGTTTTCTTTTTTCCTCTTTTGTTTAATTTTGTTCTTTTATTTCTATCTTTTTTATTTTCTTCTTTTTTTTCTTTTGTTTTATTTTGTTCTTTTATTTCTATCTTTTTTTTTTTTAGTTATATTCCCCTTTTTATATTTGGTCTTTCATCGACTCTTTTCTCACTGGCGTATATACAAACAAAATTACAAACTAATTACATATTTAGCTACGCTTCTTATAAATAGGGTCCTCTGCAATTGTTGGTCCTGGTAACGTCCGTCCTGCGAGAGTGAAGTCCCTCGATGAACTCTGCATACCCCTCCCTTCTTTCTGGATCGGTACGTACAAAGATGTTATAAGTTGGCGATCTGGTTTGCCATTAAAACTTTGCTTTTAGTGGCCTTCTTCTTTCCATTTATATAGTGTGCCCCACGGCTGTAGGTGGTACTGCCTCTGCTTATAGTATTCAACTTGTAAAAAACATTTGAAATACATGAGAGATTACAATACTCCTTCTTACTTTGCAGCAATGCGTTTTATGGTGGAAGTGTTTCTCTTGAGCTTCTGACATCTTGAGTATTTGACATCGTTTGGCTTTGATGTGGAGACAATCGGTATTTTTCTGAGATACACGTTTAATGATGTAATTTGTGTACTCTGGTCGGTTACCAGTCTCTGTGTCATCTTGTATTAAATCATATGTAAATCACATTTCATATGTTCATACCCTAGATTGGACATATAGTTCAATGAAGCAATTAACTTCCGTGAGCCAAATTTCTTCTGCTTATTATATTTGGTGGTGGTTTCAGTCACCCACCTTAAGCTTTTACCCATCTTCAACTTATCCAAAATCGATTCTGTTGAGATTGTGATACAATGGGTGGACATTTTAATATACAATTGTCCAATTCAAAACATGACTCCGCAAGGAAACTTGCTTATTTTTCGTTACTTGTCAATTACTCATCCACAACGCGTTCAAATGCTGCGGCCACATGCCGTTTCGCAAAATTAAAATTACATCCGTCGCCATTCATCCCCAATCTAATATGTTGGCATCCTTGGGGTCACAAACCTTAGATAACTGCCAAAAATCTCTGTTTTTCAAAAACGCATCTTTCCGAATACTATGTTGGTCCCTTAGTCCGCACCGTATTCCAATATCCGTTCTTCCCGGAACTTCCTGCTTCGCTTCACATCATCAGAGCTATTTAGAGAACACCTATAATAATTTTCTTAATTTTCTAATATACATTTCAATTTAATAGATGCATTCCAAAATTATATAATATTTAAATAAATACACTATATGTACTATATATACTCTTGGGTATAATTGTCTGATTTATTATGATTTGTATTTCTTTTATTATAACACTTATTTCATTATAAAGTTAGATTTTAAACAATTAATTTTTAACTAAAATTATTTTCTAAACTACCTTTAATTTTAATCTGAACTTTTACACAGATTATAATTTTTTTAATCTTTAACTTTTCTTAAACATACGCTATTCCTGAATATATAAACAAAAAACAATATTTCTACAATATGCTTTCTATAATTGAATGCTATATCATTCAATTTGCGTCCACTCGTCTTTTCCCTTTACATTATCGGATTCGCTACCGTATCCTAGAGGAAAAGAGGACTGGACTATGTGTTTTCATAGCCATATAGGGCATCAGTTTTGCTCTGATTAATTTTTCCTGCTCTTTTTCAACACGTGAGTTATCACTCATTTCAACTTTGAACCAATTCATTGGCCCTCCGACAAAAACCAGATTATATAAAATAGTCCCGTTTGTGTCAAAACTTTGTCCACTGCATGACTATATCTTTCATCGCATACAATTACTTTTTATTTAAATTTACTTCTAGCATGATATGTATATATCCATTAACGAGTCTATTTTCCATCCTGTAATTAGCTCGTATATGAATACATACATACATTCGAGGCGCTTTAAATTAACTAGAGTTAATTGCTTATTTTCCCAATCAACCTATACATTTTTTTTATATCCCAACATATACATTTATTCAAATTTCCATACGCTAATTTCCTAATCAGTAAACAGTTAAAACCTATGTATATCTACATATAGCCTGCTGTAGTATCTACAAATTCCCAATTCCTAATCATATGTCCCTACATACTTACTTATATGGCCATACCCATTCCTATAACTAGAATACTTACTTCTTTAAATATTCCCTCATACATTCATTCTGTACATTATACAGTTTCACACATATATATTTACTTCCCCCGCAGTTCCGTTGCTTGGCGTTAACGCTCAAGCGTCAAAATTCAGTGCATACACCGCTGTATGTATGTACGTACATATTCGAAGTTTTATATTACTTACCCACGAATGTCTTATTATTTTATTTTATTTTAAAAATACGTGCAATGAACCCGTTTATTATTATTTATTACGTAAAAAAAAATTTATTTTTCCTACTGTGCTTCGTTCGGCCATAGTGCATAATAAGCACATTTTTCTTACGTCAATTATACTCGCTCGATTTTAAGTGGCACACTTCTACTGGCCTTGACTTTGAGAATCGGAGCTGTGTGTTATCCGATATACACACGTACATGTTTATGTTATTATTCTTGTGTTTACACTTGTAAAACTCTGTTAACACATAAATCTAGTTGTGTGGTCTAACGTGGAATAATTTCAACAAATTATTATGTAGCTTTTTATTTTTGCCCTTAATGGTTACGACTGTTGTAACTGGGCTTCGGATCTCTGCTACTACATACGGACCTATCCACACAGGTGAGAATTTGTTTCTCCTAGCCTGATTCTTCATGAGTACTTGATCACCCACGTTAAAAACGACTGGGTTTAGTACCTTGTTATAGGCTTCCCTGGCTACTCGTTTAGCACAATCCTGGTTTTCTCTGACCAACTCGTGCGCTCGCTGTAGCTGATACTTTTGCACTTTATTCGGGTCATCAGCATTGTACACTGGCGCACATTTGCGCTTCAGATTTGCTGGCATATTAAAATCAAACCCGTAGAGCGTCCTGAACGGAGTTTGCTTCGTTGATACATGTACCGTATTATTGTGTACATGCATTGAAGTGGTTAACCATTGATCCCAATTCGAGCCGTCTTCCTTGGCAAAACTGCGCAAGTACTCGGCCAGAGGTCGATGACTACGTTCCAGTGAGCCATTCGCCTGTGGATGATATGGTGTTATGTGCAACTTCTTGATTCCCAGCATTTTACATGTTTCCGAGAACAGTTTCGATACAAAATTAGAACCATTGTCGGCTATCAAAACCTTAGGTATGTTGTATCGTGCTATTATTTCATCAAAGAAAGCCTTGGCCACCGTACCTGCTTCAGCATCGGGTATAGCCACGCACGCCATATACTTTGAGAAATCATCTTGGAACGTCAAAATGTTCCCGAAACTGTCTCAGGTAAAATACCTACAATATCCATATGAACTTTATCAAATGGTTGTTTTGGTGTGTCAGTTAACACCATTGGCATCTTTGTTAGCCTTGAACTTTTGTTGGCCTGACATTTCGGACAACTCTTTATATATTTTTTAATATCTCGGAGCATACCTTTCCATCCGTATACTCGCTTAATTCTGTCATGGGTTTTCCAGAATCCCTGGTGTCCACCTAGAGGTGAATCATGGAAACCCTTTAACACAACCTGTATATCTTTTCTATCCTCCACCCATTCCACACTACTGGCTGTTTGTTCATTGGCATCGAAACCCGCATTGCTAACATCTCTTGTAGCATCATTTTTATCCCCTTGAATTCTCCCGGCCTTCTCCTTATCTGACCGAGCTTTGGCCCTCGTTTGCACTACTGATACCTTCTGTGCCTGAGGTATTCTGCTGAGTGCATCCGCATTCAGATTCTTTTTCCCAGGTTTGTATATGATTTCAAAATCATACTCAGACAATTTGTGTCTGAACCTAGCTAGCCTAGACGTTTGGTATTTCAAATTGGTTATGCCTCTCAACGGCTGGTGATCAGTGTATATCCTAAATGGGCGTCCTAGCAGATATGCCCTAAAATTCTTCGTAGCCCACACTATGGCTAGATATCCCTTCTCTATTGTGGAGTATCTCTTCTCCGTTTCGCTAAGCGCTCTGCTTGCGAATGCTATTGGTCGGTCATTACCGACTTCCCCTTGTGACAATACTGCCCCTAATGCTTCATTGCTAGCATCAGTGGTCAACAAAAAAGTTTGCTCAAAGTCGGGGTACGCCAAAATTGGTGGCGAGCTAATTATCTCCTTTAGCCTCTCGCATGCTTGCTGACATCTCTCTGTCCATTCGAACTTTTCCTCTTTTCGTAGCAACTTGTTGACTGGCAAGGCAATTCCGGCTAGTCCTTCCACGAACTTTCTATAATAGTTCACTAGTCCTAGGAATGCTTGCACTTCCTTTCTGTTTCTCGGAATCGCTAGATTTTTAACGCATTCCACCTTCTGCGGGTCAGGCAGTGCTCCTGTTTCTGTGCAACGATGGCCTAAATAAACCACCTCTCTTCGCAAAAATTGACACTTCTCCGAGTTCAATTTCAAATTGTGTTCTCGTAATTTCTAGAGCACCTTGCACAAGCGTTGCGAATGCTGCTGCAAGTTCTTCCCATAAATTACAATATCATCGAGATACACAAAACAATCTAACCCTTGCAAGCCTGTTAGCACATGGTTCATTAGCCTTTGGAAGGTAGCCGGTGCTCCTGTTAATCCAAACGGCATTCTATTAAACTCATAATGCCCCAAACCGGTGCTGAACGCGGTTTTCTGCTTATCTTGGGTATCCACCAGGACTTGGTGGTAGCCACTCGCTAAATCAAGTGTAGAAAAGTATCTACTGTGTCCCAATTGATCCAGTATCTCTTCTATCCTTGGTATCGGGAACACCTGGTTGATAGTGGCGTCGTTCAATTTCCTAAAATCAACGACCATTCTCCACTTCTGACCCTGAGCACCTCCCTTCTTTGGTACCAAAATTATTGGTGAATTCCAAGGCGAGATACTCGGTGAAATTATGTTATCTCTTAACATTCCTCCCACTTGCCTATTTACCTCATCTTTGTGAGCTTGAGGCTATCTGTATTGCTTCTGGTTAATTGGTGGTTGATCCACTCTAGTAGGTATTTCATGCTCTACCTCTGGTGTATATGTCAACTGGTCTCCTTCCAGCAAAAAATGTCATGGAATGACGTACAAGTGGCCTCTATTGATGCCTTTTCTTCTAAATTTACGCTTGGGTCTAACCTCAGTGATTCTAGCACCCTCTCCATTCTTTTTCTTATATCTACCTGCTTAATCTGATTCACCGATCCATAATTCGGTTCCTTAAAATTATCATAACTAGTGAACTTGGGCCTAAAATCCTCATCCATCAGGTAGTCCTTTTCCGATGCGTTGAGTACGCAAGCGTACACCTTACCTTTGTCAACGTGCGTTATGGTTTCTCCCATATATACGCCCTCCGCTAGCTGCTGCTTGTGCAAAACCACAGTCCTAAGTTTCGTATTTACATGCATAGTAACTACTCTGGTTGACCTTCCGTTTACTACCTCCATACCACACTTCTTAACCCTAGTCACGGTTCCTTCCTGCCATGACATTAATGGAAAAGTAAGGATTCTATGCTTATTGTTATCATAGAATGATAACTGCTTGTCGAGCGCATCCAGTATGGTGCGTCCCCAAAGATTATCGCGGCCAATTATCCCATCAGCCGGGGTACCTTTCGTATCGACTTCCACTGCGTGCATTCTAAAACTCATACCCTTAACTCCACTGTGCCCTATTCTGAGCGACCCCAATGTCCTAATGCACCCTCCAAACGCTCCGTTAAGCGTTCTTAAGTCCATTTGATTAATGTCTAGCCCCTTCCGTAAAACACTAGATTTTACGAGGCTAGTGTCCACCCCTGAATCTACTAATAGCACTAGCTTTCCACTAGCTGATTCCTTGCAGGGTATCTCGATGAAAGCATCACCTATCCTGCTCATAGCGAAGCAACCTCCTTTTGTTCCCAATATGGACGTGTATCCACTCCCTAACTCTTCGTGATACTGGAGAGCCTCTTGCTCCTCCTTCTCCTGGACTGTTCCTACATTACTAGTCCCACGTACTTCCGGCCTTATTATTACTTCCTTTCTTTTGGCTTTCCAGTCTATTGGCCTCGACTGGGCCGCTGGAAGTTTCCCTGGTTCTTTTGTTGGGATTGTCTTTCCCTGCATTCCATTGCCGATTCGTCCACATGAGAAGCATCTCAACCCCTGTTGGGTGTTGCGTATCCTTGGTTCACTTCTGGACTTCCAATTTGGTTGCTGCTGAACACTCCTAGTTTTGAAAGGATTTCTTCCTTGGTTAATATCTTCTGTTGAATTAACTCTGGGACTACTGAAGTTACCCCTGCTGTCCCTCAAGGGTGGAACCGGGCGCCTCGTAGCTGGCTGCCTTTTACTCTGATTCCATTCTGTGTCTCCATGGCACTGTCTACTTGCCTCATGACCATATGTTTGGCACTCCATACAATAGGGCGTGTTTTTGCGTGTAATGCACTCATCCCTTGTATGACCTTGCTTACGGCAGAACGAACATGTGGGTGCCCTCTGTACAAACCCCCTGTACGGATTTCTCGGATTCGCGGCTCTGTTGTCGGAGACACCGGGATTATATGCTCCTCTGTATATGTTTGGGACGTAATTACTTCCATCTCTGTTCACGGCAGCGGCGGTTAACATGTCCTGTCTATTTTCCAACATGTGTACCTCACCTAACCCAGCCGTACTCCGTTCCACGAGAACTTGTGCTCTAATCGCTTCTTCTACTAATTCCTCCAGAGATCCTGTTCTGCTATTCAGCATATGAATCTTTAGAACGGAGTTGCGGAGCCCCACCACGAAAGTTGTCAACACCGACTCGTCAACTTCGTGTAATAACGCTGTATCTCCAATGCCATTGTACTTATTCCTGATTATTTCCTGGGCCATCATCTTAAGTGACTCTAAACGCCTGGCAAAGGCACGTATGTCTTCACTTGCCAGCTGCTTCCCGATTCTTATTTCTTGGGTTATGTCTTCCAAAGATCTCTCCTTCAGATAAGTTCTCCTTATAAGACCGTAAAGCTCGACCACACTGGCGAATTGCTTTGGCAACACAAGGTTGTACGCGTCTCCAAATAACCTTTGCTTAACACAGTCGAAGAAATCCTGCAACTCATCAGGGCTTATGCTTCGCTTTGCTGGCTCACAACCTTGAATGAATCTGTTAACTTCTGACCTTAAATCTTCTGAAGCTGCACCAGTAAACACAGGTACATTTTGAGTATTTTTGTTTTACTTATGACCGGTAAAACTTGAGCGCTATCTTTATGGGTGGTTCCTAGATTCACTTCTCCCGGATCTGAGAGGTAATTGATTAATGACGGACTCAAACTAATTAGTCTTCGATCGTTTGTTCGTACAGGCGAAATACTGTCCACAGTATTGGGACTTTCCTGTACCGTTACTGCTTCTGGCTCCTTTGGCGGATATCCCTTATTTTTATTAGTTATCGGACGTTCTGGAGAAAAAGGCTTGACACCGATTTCAGATGCGCCAAACAAAAATCCCGCTTCCCTCTCTTCACTCAATACTAATCTGGGCTTTACCACACGGTTTATCCCTTCTGGTGTTAGATACTCCGGCCAGCGCACTTCCGGTGGCAATGTCAATACCGTCTGTGTAAATCCAGCCGATGCTGATTTTGATCTCTCCCTATTCAGTGAGGACCTATTGGTCGCCCGTCCTTTTTTAATGCCGCACACTCCTTTTCCAACAGCGATGCTGCTTCCTCTGTTTCCGTCAATATCTGAGAAAGTTCCTTTACCTTATTCTCAAGATACTCTTTTTGTGCTCTCCAATCTTCTGTTTTCTTATGAAAACTGAACAACTTTTCTTCTGTTCTTTTTTGGATTGCCGTTAAGGCTTGATCCGCTACTTCTAATGGTGACACAGCTCCACCGGCGTTCGCCTGCCTCCACAATTCCTGAGCTTCTTCCCTGCTCGTACTCGCTTCGAACTGGTCAACTATTTTCCCAGTAAACAGTTTGACCTCTGACTGTATTGATTTCAATCTGTTCCTTATTTCCTCGTCTGGCGAAACCAAACTCACAATCTCTTGCCCTAGTCCCTCTAATTTAAAACTAAATGTATCTGCCCATTCGTTGACCAGACTATTTATGTAGTCTGCGTAATTTTCCGCAAAATATTTTCCCTTGCCGTACTCAACTGCGTGAGGCAACAACAGTCCGTGATTTTTGTTGAACTCTCTCCCCAGATTTTGTAACTGTGTTATTCGCTTGCGGTAATACACGTTGTCCTTACGTAACCTGCCGTCTTTCTTAAAATTACGGACCAGTTCTTCAATCGCTTCGCCAATTTGCTCCTGCCTCAGCAGTAATCCTTGCGCTTCCTTCGTCATATCCCAAATGCCAGAACAGATGGCGTATCCCAATTACAAATAAAAATCTAATAATTCTTAAAACTTGTTACAATATTTTATTCGATCTTACTTCATGATTCAAAACAGAGTTATTAAAAAAAAACATTCCACCGTATATTCTATCTTTATATACATATTCTGCTGTACTTGTTTTCCATCACAAAGTTCCGCTGTCTACCGGCGTCCATTAAGTCCTTCCATCAATGCAAATTGGTCCTTGACTTCTTAACAGATACTCCTTGTTTTCCTCTCACCATCTTTAATACTCCCAAAAATCCATAGAAAAGGCCGAAATTTGATTTACCGGCAAAAGTGTCTTGATTCATTCCCGGAAATTTGAATCCATATTTAAAAATAAACCCGTAACGTATGCGCCACATAATAATAGCATTTAAATGTTTTCTTCAACATTGCTACGCAAATCGTAGTTTCCGAACTTCCAAAACTTTGATGCAACAACACGTGTTGTCTGCACCTCTTCACCTCATACCCTAAACTCAAAATGCCAAATATTTAAATCAATCTTTATTTTGATTTCAAAACAATATAAATTGAATCGTATAAATGTCCCTACCGACAAACAAACACAAATCCCCTATCATAACCGTACGAGCCCTATACCGTGGCACGTTCCTTCCGAACCAAACCAACCGGTATACACAAGTTCGCAATTCAATAACGCAAAATCCGTGAATAAACAGACACGCTCCACATCCCCCGAGAATGCTGAAACAAAATGTATTAAAAAGTATGAGCCTAATCTCAGTGGAACAACCCTATACAACCTGACCGTAAGTAAAAATTTTTCTTTTGGATCGACCTATTGTCACCTAACCGCAGCGGCTAATCAGCCCCGATGCTGCTTCTTCTGCATGACCGCCGCAAAAGCGCCCACACGGCCACCGAAGAATCGTCGACAAAATTCACTTAGATACTAGAATGTCCTACTATAAGCATACTCACCATTTTCGTTCCCTCCATTGAACTTCTTTGGGATGGTTATCCTGATGGTTTCCTGTTGGTGGATTCCCGCGTAGGAGTGCTTCTTTCCTGGCACTCGACGTTGGATCCTACCGGCTGCGCCAAAATGTTGGGGTATTGTCCTTGTTTGACGGGGGACGTCCTTCTGCTGCGCGCGTGTATCTGAAAAGCCTAAATCACTCTTTGTAAAAATCACTACATTACACTTTTAGTTTTTAAAATCACCAGCCTTTATTTCTTAGAATACTAACTCTTATATGCTATTTACAATTCAAAATTACAATACAAAAACTGACCTTTCTGGTGTTCCAGTTTCGCACCTGTTAATTGGTGTCAGTTGGTCAAGCCAACTGACCTACGCCAATCTGAAATGTTGATGGTGCATTCTTACTTTGAATGCCCTTCGGTGGCTCGACTGCAAAACTGTAGCACCCTAAAAGTTTACATAATAAATATTACATAGGTAATATTAATTCTAAATACTCGCACCCTAAAAATATGTGCTTTCTTAAGTAACTTTAACACATGCTAATCACACAGAATGTGTGGCATCTGTTAGGAGTCGATGCTGTGAGACACTACGCGCAGGCAGCTTGATTCTAGCTCACAACAGTGGTCAGTCGACGGGCTGCCACGGTTCCTCTCGATCCGCAGTGTTGACGCCTGTAATCAGCGCAGCCTGAAACAATTACCGGTGTGTTCTTGTTGCCGGTTTACAGTTGTTGTTGTTGTTGTACGCCTAGCAAACGTTTATACTGCTTCCAATGCTTAGAATTCTCGTTTTCGTCTTCATGCTATGTCCGCAGTAACAGCGCATGTGGTAGCCGCTATGCTGTGGATGCGTTGTGTGTTTGCTTTGGTCGTTGTTGTTGTCTGCGGTTCGTATTGTTTATTCATGATGCTATTTGTTAGTGTAATGGGTCGGCTTGAGTCTTGCCGAGCGTTGCCTGTCGCGCACTCCCGTCTTTGTTAAATTTTGTTGGTGTAATTAACATGGGGGCGTTTACCTTTTTGTTAATTGTCAACTCTCGTGTGATGTCGGAAATGTTTGTGCACTGTATATGTATTTTGTTAGTAGGTCTTTGCTTATTCATAGTAGGAGGAGTCGGTCTATGAGTGTGCGGAAAATACCTGTCATAATTTCCGTCCTCACAAGTTACTGACCTGGTATTCCATCTTGGTTCCTCTACTTGGTCACCTTTCAATTTTTTGTCGGGAGCTGCTGATTGCTCCACCTAAAGATCTCCAAGATAGCCTCATGGTCAGATGCTTCGCCAGGTATCCATGCACTCGCTCTATGTCTATTAGGGATCAGCTCCCTAGGTACGATTTCGAGCCTTGCGCCTAGCCATGCTTTACCGATACTGGAGGTCGAAATGATATGTTGATTTGAGTAAGGCAGTTTTTGTGTTTAAAAGCCATCATGGATGTTTTTCTTTACAGCTGTCTTAAAAGCTCTTACGAACTTCTCGGCTAACCCATTCGAAGCAGGATAAAACGGTTCTATAGTTACGTGTTTGATTTCAAGTTGCGTGCAATAATCTTTGAATGAATCGGCCGTTAGTTGTGGACCGTTATCACTTACAAGGGTTTCCGTAATCCCTTCGAACTCGAATATTGCGTTTAAGGCAGATGTTGTATCAGCTGTAGTAGTTGTTGATAATTCTGTAACGAACGAAAACTGGGAATAAGCGTCAATGCAGATAAGCCACATTGAATTGAATATGGGTCCAGAAAAGTCAATGTGTACTCTTTCCCATGGGCGATTAGCTTCTGGCCAGCTTTGCTAATCTTTAACAGGTGCAGGATTAGCTACTTTACATACGTCACAACTTTCTGTCAGTAAAGCTATATATTTGTCAATGTTGAGCCACCATACGTGCTGTCTGGCTCGCTGCTTCATTCTCGATACTCCCCAGTTACCATCATGCAATAGTTGCAGAATGTTTTGTTTCAGGGAAACAGGAATGCTGATACGGGTATACTCTGTTAAAGCGTATCGGTGATTGAGAAATGTGCGTAGATCAATATCTTGTGAACTTAGATTCTGTGGCTATTTCTTTTCCACGAAAGATCGAACTCGTTGTAGAGTTTTATCAGTTTCGGTGTGCTTGCTTAGTGTTGTGGTGTCAATTGGTGTTTTAGTTCAGTGATGTTGTAGCATGCTTCTTCTTGGTCGAATTTTTCATCGAAACCAATTGGTAACCGCGATAATACGTCTGCATTACCATGTTCAGTGGTTTAACGGTACCTTACTTCGTATTGATAAGCCATGAGCGTTATAGCCCAGAGTTGTAAACGATATGACGTGATCGTTGGCAATTGATTATTTGAGTTAAAAATACTAACAAGCGGCTTATGATCTGTAATTAAGATAAATTTTCTTCCATAAAGATATTAATGGAAACGCTTGACGCGTCGAGATCGATTCTTGAAAAATGTTGACCCCAACGAATTTAATGAAACACTGATTCGAATGTAGGCAATGGATATGGCTCAATAGCAATTTGCGAGTTGACAGAAGCTCACTGCGAAAATTTTATTGATACCCAAAGCCCGCCACTAGTGAGTCGTTCTACTCCTTTTATGAATTTAGGCATTTGCGAAAATGGTGTTTGTCGACTTTTGCAAAATTTTGGGTTTGCAGTTGGCTTTAAATAAATACTTGCTTTAAAGTCTTTTATGGTACCAAGAGCTGGTTGAAACACATCTCGACATTTTTCACATAACCCATTTACTTCTTTTGTTTCGTTTACGGTGATTTTATAAATTGTTTGGAAATTCTTTAAATAATGAAATGAAAGCCAAACAGATTTTTCAATAACTCAAATATTTCTGTTTCTATCCAAGCCAAGAAAAAACTTGTTTGCTTATTAGTGGAATACACACTATATGCAACAAAATGTTGGTTGAGCTGTTCTAAGTAGGACTCCGACCGACGATTGAAATTCAGTTTTTATAGAAATGGCCTGCAGGTTTTCTTTTTTATAATCTTGAATAGCGTAGTGTTTAATTCGTTCTCTTATTAATATACCAGTGCCAACATGGACTTTCCATCATGATGATGTCATTAAACATTGTGTAGGTTCGTTAGCTTCGGGATTTTGTTGGTTGGTGTTGCTAATTGGATTTGTGTTAAAGTTGGTGCACATGCCGTAGCAGACGAAATATTTAAATTCTTCTGTAACTGCCTCATATTATTGGTAGTTGGCCTTGGTCAGAAGTGTAGTTGCGTCGAATTTCCTGGCGCTGGAAAGGCTTTTTTTTATCGGTTTTTATAGAGTGGACATTCGTGGTAGTTCAGATTGTGGTTAACACCACAGTTACTTAATTTTTTACGAACACGCATGTATTTGCCTGAGGTACATTGCGGCGAATGGTGAAACTCTCCGTAACCAACAGACACTGCACGTAATTTTGTGATGAAACATTTATCGCATATCATAAATTGGGCAACTTTTATTATATTTTAATTTATGTTATCGAGTTCAAATTCTACTCGAAATATTGGTTAGTGCTTAGTCTTTATTTTTGATATTATAAACGGATTTTACTTAATAACCCTAATATTCAAGAATTTCTTCCGGATCGACATCAGATTCAACGCCTTGGAAGACTACCACAAGTCACTTATTACTTTTCTTTGGTGTGTATAGTAACTTTTATTATTTCTATCAAAGTACGATGCTATTACAAGGTGGTTGCATTCTTCATAAATCTGAACTTTCAGTAATGTCACCTTTCATTAAATAAATTATATGAAAATTGAAGTATTATCAAAAGCTCCTGAGATGTCTAAGAACGCACATAGGGATATTTGTTTTACTTTTATAGTCTCTTCAATATTTTCTGTTAGGCTGTGAATAGCATATGTTGTTGAATTGACCACTTGGCAAGCAAATTGATTACCATAAACCGGTTAATCTTATGTGTCAGTGTATCAACTTAACCATGGTTTTAATTATGATGCAGTTGAGGCTGATGGGTCTATACGCTTTAGGCAGTTTAACTGACGTTTTACCTGCCTTGGATATGAATACCACTTTTACCTCACTCCATTTTAATGGAATGTGGGCAAGCAGGCAAGAAGGATTGACCTCATTATCCTGGTCAGACTAGTGGTAATTATGTCCGAGCCCCTCTGAAGAAGGCAAGGACAGGAAAGTGTGTTTACAGGAGCAAGGAACATATTTCCTCAATAGAGCTTGCATAGTTTCCATCTATTTTCTTGAGGGTACCCAGACCATTGGAACTTTTTTTTCGAAGGGGTTTCTGAAGGCGAAACATTTTGGGCAGATCTGAGATATTCCCGCAATGCTCCCCCCGTCTAGCTCGATTATAAGTGTCTCTAGATAATAAGTGTCTTTTTATAGGTCACCTTTCCTCTTTGCTTTGGTAAAGATTTGTCTTAATTTGTTTCTCAGAGTATTGAGTACATTGTTCCACCAGGGAATGTCCCTTTGAAACTTTTTAAGTCTTTCCGGGAAATTCTCCTCGGAAGCATTTTTGAGGTTGTTCAGAAAATTTCCCTTATCACTCTCAAGCTCGTGTACCTTTTTATAGGTTCAGTCGACCAATTCACATTATCATTTATGTGAAACCGAAACGAATCCAATTTACTTTCCTTGGGATTACGAAATAACTGGCATATCTCAATTAGGGCATCTAGGCGAAATCTTATATGATAATGATCCGACACCGATACCTCTTTTGAGATATGCCAGTTCAGGATAGCGGACGACAAGTTAGAATTGGCCAGGGTGAGATCAATGACTTGACCCCTGATGGTGCTCACGACGGTCGGTTCGTTACCACTATTAAGTATTTCTAAAAGGTACTCACACCTAGAATTTATGTTTGTGCTGTCCGGATGGTCACCAGATCCTGTTGCACAAACTCTGAAATAGGAAAGAAGTTAAGTTCTTCACGTACAAGAATGGCCGCTCTAGGTCTAGAATGGTTGTAGTCATATATTAACCTGCCATCAGTTTTTTATTTCCTGAGACCCGTCACCCCTGCTTGAGCCTTTATAAGTTTTCGCAAAAGCTGTGTGAGGTGAGGAGTGTTTTAGTAAACTTGACAGGTAAGGAGGAGTACTTGTTTTGTAATTCCCTTTTCTATGTCTTTCCAACAGCAAGGTTGCTGTTCAGACATGGAAGATGTTGGCGTCTTGACAGCTGTTAAAGTAACCTTTTCCACCATCTTTGCCCTTTCCTTTGCACAGAGGTTTGTTCATCCCTGGGGTCAACTATCATCTTGCTGAAACAGTAGTCTATGAGGTTGTCCTTCTTGCCGATTGTGTCCGCTAAGAAAGGATCCATGGGAATTGTGAGTACGCAATTGGGTCCTTTTTGGGCCCTGTACATCACTCTCCAACTGTCGACCCTCAGCCCAGCTTTCTGACTTTCGACAAGATGCAGGATCGCACCCACACTCGTGTCTTCCTCCTTAGGGAAATGTTCAAGCTTTGGGGACGTCTTTCTCATCGAGCACCCTTAACACAGCACTTACATACATTGAGCCATCCAGGACGAAAGGAGCTTTATAGAGCCTTTTCGACATTGTCGCACTTTGTCTGGATAGTCTTTAGAATTACCTGCAACTGGCTTGTAGACCAGACGACCTCGGGTGGTGTTATACCGATTTTGACCCCACCATTAGGCCCTTTGGAGGCATATGTCTTTTTGGCAAGATTGGTGTACGTTTCGTTCGCCTTTTGTGCAACGGTCTGAATGCGACCTAGCATCCATAGGACCCGACCTTCTTTTTGGAGTATTTTGGTCCAGGGTCGCTATGGTCCTTTCGGAGCCATTACCATTTTATTGGTAAGAGTCGCTAGCTCCTTTTCGCCCTGAGCTATTGATAGCTCGGCTTACCTTATGGCTTCTTCAGGACTTGCAACTCTTTGAAGGAAAATTTTTAGTCGGATGCGTTGATCACCTGACGTTTTCATCCCCTACAACATGGTTTCTTCATCCGTTGGAATTGGGTCGATTGCAACGTTTGGACCAATGTCCATGTCATGGACTTCGACCTCCATTCTGACACCAGACTCGTTGGGCTGCAAAGCTCCTCCGAGGGCTGGATGCCAGCAGAATTTGTTGCCACTAGGCTAGAAGTTTGTCTTATTTTTACTTTTTCTATAAAAACTCCGACGAGGAATGGGGAACAACAAGTCACCCAGAGCAGAGCCCCTTCCTCTCCGAAGGCTAAAATACAACCAGAGGTAGCCAGTTATCTGGAGGCCTCCGTTCAAAGACACGTTAACGTTGTGCCATTCATCCCACGTGTTGGGGACCGTATTTGTTTGTCCTCGGGGAGGTCCTCTTGCTGCTTGTCCTGCGCGCGCGTGTACCTGTAAACCTAGAATCACTCTTCAGAATGTAAAACACAACATCACTTTTAGTTTAAAAACAGCAAGAGCTTTATTCTTAAAATACTAATTCTTATATACTATTTACAAACAGCACTTTCAGTCTGTGAACTGACCTTCCTGGTGTTCCAGTTCCGCACCTGCTAATTGGTGTCAGTTGGTCAAGC
Organism: Clusia tigrina; assembly: GCA_920105625.2. Lineage (NCBI taxonomy): Eukaryota > Metazoa > Arthropoda > Insecta > Diptera > Clusiidae > Clusia > Clusia tigrina. The sequence continues at coordinate 81,469,074 of OV050030.1, read as the reverse complement.
CAACCATTAAATCTTTACAATATTTTTCCTGCACTGCAAACAATTATGTGCATCGATTTAACTCTATAGTATATACATGTAATTTGTTTTATTTTTTTCTTAAAATCGCCTTATTTCGGTTCTATCACGGTTTTTTTTTCTTTTCTATTCTCTTCTCTTCCATATTTTTTTTCTTACTTTGTTTTTGTTTTCTTTTGTATTTTTTTTCTTACTTTGTTTTTGTTTTCTTAAGTATTTTTTTTCTCTATAATTTTTTTTATATATTCCCCTTTTTAGAATTTGATCTTTTATTGACTGTTTTCTCATTGGCGTATATACAAACATCTGTACAATATCACAATTCTATTTTATACCTAAAATCTTATATTATACTGCGACTTCTGCTACCTGCTGGTCCAGTTGACGACCGCCGTTGTCGGAGTGAAGTCCCTCGATGAACTCCGCATACCCGTCCCTTCTTTCTGGACCGGTACATATGATATTCAAGGCTGGCGATTTTGTTTACCATTAAAACTTCGTTTGTAGTGGCCTTCTTCTCTCGATTTATATATCGTGCCCCAACGGATGTAGGTGCCTCTGCTTATAGTATTTAGCTTGTAAAATGCATTTGAAATACATGAGAAATTACAATACTCCTCCGTTATTTACTTTGCAGCTATGCGTTTTATGGTGCAAGTGTTTCTCTTGGCGCCCAACGTGGGGATCGAACCCACTACACCGAGATTAAGAGTCTCGTGCTTTTTGCAATGTTTCTCTTAAGCTTTCTTATATTGGAATTTGACTTCGTTGACCTCGATATGTAGACTATCGGTATTTCTCTGAGATACACGGTTAATGACGCAATTTGCGTACTCCGATCAGATACCAGTCTCTGTGTCTTCTTCTAGTAAATCAATTTCATAAGCGAATAATATTTCTTATGGTCAGCCTCTAGATTGAACATATACTTTACTGAAGCAATTGACTTCAGTAAGACGAATTTCCTCTGCTTATTATATTTGGTGGTGGTTTCAGTCACCTTCCTTATGCTTTTGCCCATTTTCAACTTATTCAAAAACAGTTCTGGTCAGATTGTGATCCACTGGGTGGACATTGCAACGTAAGACTGTCCAATGCAAAATATGACACCGCAAGGAAGCCTGTTTATTTTTCCATTGTTTGTCAATAAACCCATCCACAGCGTGATCAAACACTGCGGTCATATGCTGCTTCGAGAATATCACTTTAGTCGCCATTCATCCCCAATCCATCGAATAATACGTTGATCCTTTAGTCCGCACCATCTTCCGATATATGCTGTTCCCGGAACTTCCTGCTTCGATTCACATCATCAGAGCTGAATACTTATAATAATCTTCTTAATTTTCTAGTTAACATTTTATAAGTTTCATAAGTTAATTTAATAAATCAACTTCAAAATTATGTAATATTTAAATAAATATATTATATATACTATATATACTCTTGAGAATAATTTTCCTATTTAGTATAATTTGTATTTTCTTTTGATTATTACACTTATTTCATTATAAATTTAGATTTTAAATAATTAATTTCTGTAACTCTAACTATTTTCTAAACTACTTTTGTTTTTAAAATGAACTTTTACACAGATTATAATTTTTTAATTTATAACTTTTCTTAATGCGAGTATATTTTGAATATTTAGTATGTAATAATCCGTACTTATTTTGTGAAATTGGTAAGAACAAAAATTCGATTAGAAAAAAAAATAGAATTTCTTTGAAATCATAGTCATTTTTTTCAATTTATTTGTTCTTCAAATATTGGTTTCTTTTTATTTTTATATTTATTTTTTTTATTAAATATTTTATAATTAGTTTCATATCATTTCCCTTTTTATATAATATCTTTTTAAATTTTTCCATTCTAAGCAAATTCTTTTTTCCCTCTGACATAAAGAAAATTTTATATTAATTCTAGGCAAAACTAGTTGCCCATCTTACAAAAGCTAGTATATAAAAGATAAACCCGTTCATGTGAAAAAATTGTAAATTGCATGACTCAATATTTCATTGCATCTAACTACTGTATATATTTCAATTTACTACTAGACTGGTATGTATATATCCATTAACAAGTGTATTTCCCTACACCATGTAACCTGCTCTTACGTGAATACATACATACATTCAAGGCATTTTATAATTAATTGCCAATGTTATTACCTAATTTGTAATGGTAAGCTAAATATATTGTTCTAATTCAATATATATATATATATATATATATATATATATATATATATATATATATATATATATATATATATATATATACATATATATATATATATATATATATATATATATATATATATATATATATATATATATATATACATACATACATATATATATATATATATAAATATATATAAAGGAAAGCGTTTTGCTACGATTGAGGAGATAAAAGAAAAATCGAAACAGGAGCTGTTGGCGATACCAAAAAAAGCGTTTCAGAAGTGTTTCAAGGATTGGAAAAAACGCTGGCATAAGTGTATTATATCTGAGGGGAATTACTTTGAAGGGGACAAGATAGTTGTTGATGAATAAATAAATCCTTTTTGAATATAACGGTTATTTTTTGAGCAAACCTAGTATATTTACATGTACAGTATGTAAATATCTGCAAAAATATACATACATACATACCCATTCCTATTAACTAGAAAACTTACTTCTTTAAATATACGTTCGTACATTCATTATGTATATTATACACATATATACATATATATACTTACTTCACCATGCGGTTCCGTTGCTCGACGTTAACGCTTACGCATCGAATTTCTGTGCATAAACTGCCGTATGTATGTATGTATTTTAAGTTAAGTTTTATATTACTTACCCACGACTGTCTTATGATTTTATTTTGAATTATTATTCATTTATTATGTACACTGGCGCACATTTGGGCTTCAAATTTGCTGGCATATTGAAATCAAACCCGTAGAGCGTCCTAAACGGAGTTTGCTTCGTTGATACATGCACAGTATTGTTGTGTACATGCATTGCCGTGGTCAACCATTGATCCTAATTCGAGCCGTCTTCCTTGGCAAAACTGCCCAAGTACTCGGCCAGAGGTCGATGACTACGCTCCAATGAGCCATCCGCCTGGAGATGATATGGTGAAATATGCAATTTCTTGATTCCCAGCACTTTACACGTTTCTGAGAATAGTTTCGATACAAAATTTGAACCAGTGTCGATTATCCAGACCTTAGGTATGTTCTACCGTGCTATAATTTCGTCAAAGAACGCCTTGGCCACCGTACTTGCTTCAGCATCGGGTATAGCCACGCACGCCATATACTTTGAGAATTAGTCTTGGAACGTCAAAATGTATTCATTTCCCGAAACTGTCTCAGGTAAAATACCTACAATATCCATATGAACTTTATCAAATGGCTGTTTTGGTGTGTCAGTTAACACCATTGGCATCTTTGTTAGCCTTGATCTCTTGTTGGCCTGACATTTTGGACAACTCTTTATATATTTTTTTATGTCTCGGAGCATACCTTTCCATCTGTATACTCGCTTAATTCTGGCATGGGTTTTCCAGAATCCCTGGTGTCCACCTAGGGGTGAATCATGAATACCCTTTAACACAGCCTGGACACCTTTTTTAATCCTCCACCCATTCCACACTACTGTGGAAATGGGTACAAATTGCTTCTATTGATGCCTTCTCTTCCTTCTAGCACTCTCTCCATTCTTTTTCTTATATCAACTTGTTAAATCTGATTTACCGATCTATAATTCGGTTCCTTAAAATTATCTTAACTAGTGAACTTAGGCCTAAAATCCTCATCCATCAGGTAGTCCTTTTGTAATGCGTTGAGTTCGCAAGCGTACACCTTACCCTTGTCAACGTGCGTTATGGCTTCTCCCATATAAATTAATAGATTCACTCTTCCTGCTGCTGGCTAGGCCAGACACGTCAGGCCTCCGAACGCTAAGCGCATGCCTGTTTTAGTAAACTTGACAGGTAAGGAAGAGTACTTGTTTTGTAATTCCCTTTTCTATGTCTTTCCAACAGCAAGGTTGCTGTTCAGACATGGAAGATGTTGGCGTCTTGACAGCTGTTAAAGTAACCTTTTCCACCATCTTTGCCCTTTTCCTTTGCACAGAGGTTTGTTCATCCCTGGTGTCAACTATCATCTTGAGGTTGTCCTTCTTGGCGATTGTGTCCGCTAAGAAAGGATCCATGGGAATTGTGAGTACGCAATTGGGTCCTTTTTGGGCCATGTACATCACTCTCCAATTGTCGACCCTCAGCCCAGCTTTCTGACTTTCGACAAGATGCAGGATCGCACCCACACTCGTGTCTTCCTCCTTAGGGAAATGTTCAAGCTTTGGGTACGTCTTTCTCATCGAGCACCTTTAACACAGCACTTACATACATTGAGCCATCCAGGACGAAAGGAGCTTTATAGAGCCTTTTCGACATTGTCGCACGCTTGTAGACCAGACGACCTCGGGGTAATCGGTTGGTGTTATACCGATTTTGACCCCACCATTAGGCCCTTTGGAGGCATATGTCTTTTTGGCAAGATTGGTGTACGTTTCGTTCGCCTTTTGTGCGACGGTCTGAATGCGACCTAGCATCCATAGGACCCGACCTTCTTTTTGGAGTATTTTGGTCCAGGGTCGCTATGGTCCTTTCGGAGCCATTACCATTTTATTGGTAAGAGTCGCTAGCTCCTTTTCGCCCTGAGCTATTGATAGCTCGGCTTACCTTATGGCTTCTTCAGGACTTGCAACTCTTTGAAGGAAAATTTTTAGTCGGATGCGTTGATCACCTGACGTTTTCATCCCCTACAACTTGGTTTCTTCATCCGTTGGAATTGGTCGATTGCAACGTTTGGAACAATGTCCATGTCATGGACTTCGACCTCCATTCTGACACCAGACTCGTTGGGCTGCAAAGGTCCTCCGAGGGCTGGATGCCAGCAGAATTTGTTGCCACTAGGCTAGAAGTTTGCCTTATTTTTACTTTTTCTATAAAAACTCCGACGAGTAATGGGGAACAACAAGTCACCCAGAGCAGAGCTCCTTCCTCTCCGAAGGCTAAAATACAACCAGAGGTAGCCAGTTATCTGGAGGCCTCCGTTCAAAGACACGTTAACGCTGTGCCATTCATCCCACGTGTTGGGGACCGTATTTGTTTGTCCTCGGGGAGGTCCTCTTGCTGCTTGTCCTGCGCGCGCGTGTACCTGTAAACCTAGAATCACTCTTCAGAATGTAAAACACAACATCATTTTTAGTTTAAAAACAGCAAGAGCTTTATTCTTAAAATACTAATTCTTATATACTATTTACAAACAGCACTTTCAGTCTGTGAACTGACCTTCCTGGTGTTCCAGTTCCGCACCTGTTAATTGGTGTCAGTTGGTCAAGCCAACCATTAAATCTTTACAATATTTTTCCTGCACTGCAAACAATTATGTGCATCGATTTAACTCTATAGTATATACATGTAATTTGTTTTATTTTTTTCTTAAAATCGCCTTATTTCGGTTCTATCACGGTTTTTTTTCTTTTCTATTCTCTTCTCTTCCATATTTTTTTTCTTACTTTGTTGTTGTTTTCTTTTGTATTTTTTTTCTTACTTTGTTTTTGTTTTCTCAAGTATTTTTTTTCTCTATAATTTTTTTTATATATTCCCCTTTTTAGAACTTGATCTTTTATTGACTGTTTTCTCATTGGCGTATATACAAACATTTGTACAATATCACAATTCTATTTTATATCTAAAATCTTATATTATACTGCGACCTCTGCTACCTGCTGGTCCAGTTGACGACCGCAGTTGTCGGAGTGAAGTCTTTCGATGAACTCCGCATACCCGTCCCTTCTTTCTGGACCGGTACATATGATATTCAAGGCTGGCGATTTTGTTTACCATTAAAACTTCGTTTGTAGTGGCCTTCTTCTCTCGATTTATATATCGTGCCCCAACGGATGTAGGTGCCTCTGCTTATAGTATTTAGCTTGTAAAATGCATTTGAAATACATGAGAAATTACAATACTCCTCCGTTATTTACTTTGCAGCTATGCGTTTTATGGTGCAAGTGTTTCTCTTGGCGCCCAACGTGGGGATCGAACCCACTACACCGAGATTAAGAGTCTCGTGCTTTTTGCAATGTTTCTCTTAAGCTTTCTTATATTGGAATTTGACTTCGTTGACCTCGATATGTAGACTATCGGTATTTCTCTGAGATACACGGTTAATGACGCAATTTGCGTACTCCGATCAGATACCAGTCTCTGTGTCTTCTTCTAGTAAATCAATTTCATAAGCGAATAATATTTCTTATGGTCAGCCTCTAGATTGAACATATACTTTACTGAAGCAATTGACTTCAGTAAGACGAATTTCCTCTGCTTATTATATTTGGTGGTGGTTTCAGTCACCTTCCTTATGCTTTTGCCCATTTTCAACTTATTCAAAAACAGTTCTGGTCAGATTGTGATCCACTGGGTGGACATTGCAACGTAAGACTGTCCAATGCAAAATATGACACCGCAAGGAAGCCTGTTTATTTTTCCATTGTTTGTCAATAAACCCATCCACAGCGTGATCAAACACTGCGGTCATATGCTGCTTCGAGAATATCACTTTAGTCGCCATTCATCCCCAATCCATCGAATAATACGTTGATCCTTTAGTCCGCACCATCTTCCGATATATGCTGTTCCCGGAACTTCCTGCTTCGATTCACATCATCAGAGCTGAATACTTATAATAATCTTCTTAATTTTCTAGTTAACATTTTATAAGTTTCATAAGTTAATTTAATAAATCAACTTCAAAATTATGTAATATTTAAATAAATATATTATATATACTATATATACTCTTGAGAATAATTTTCCTATTTAGTATAATTTGTATTTTCTTTTGATTATTACACTTATTTCATTATAAATTTAGATTTTAAATAATTAATTTCTGTAACTCTAACTATTTTCTAAACTACTTTTGTTTTTAAAATGAACTTTTACACAGATTATAATTTTTTAATTTATAACTTTTCTTAATGCGAGTATATTTTGAATATTTAGTATGTAATAATCCGTACTTATTTTGTGAAATTGGTAAGAACAAAAATTCGATTAGAAAAAAAAATAGAATTTCTTTTAAATCATAGTCATTTTTTTTCAATTTATTTGTTCTTCATATATTGGTTTCTTTTTATTTTTATTTTTATTTTTTTTTTATTAAATATTTCATAATTAGTTTCATATCATTTCCCTTTTTATATAATATCTTTTTAAATCTTTCCATTCTAAGCAAATTCTTTTTTCCCTCTGACATAAAGAAAATTGTATATCAATTCTAGGCAAAACTAGTTGCCCATCTTACAAAAGCTAGTATATAAAAGATAAACCCGTTCATGTGAAAAAATTGTAAATTGCATGACTCAATATTTCATTGCATCTAACTACTGTATATATTTCAATTTACTACTAGCCTGGTATGTATATATCCAGTAACAAGTGTATTTCCCTACACCATGTAACCTGCTCTTACATGAATACATACATACATTCAAGGCATTTTATAATTGCCAATGTTTTTTTGTAATGGTAAGCTAAATATATTGTTCTAATTCAATATATATATATATATATATATACATTACTATTCCCCACATGCTAATTCCCTAAGCGATAAACCGAAAAAATCTATGTACGAGGTGTGATCAAAAAATTATTTTCAAATTTCGTGAGTTACGTATGTTCGATGTCCGCAATTTGTTTCTGTTTTGTTGGCATGTCTGTTATATTTGTTGGCAATACCAACCATTTTGGATTGTCAGTTTGTTTTTGACAGATTAAAAAGTTTTTGGTGTGCTCCTCGATTTTGTACTATTCGAACAAAATGGATCAAAGAAACTGTATTCAGTTTTGTGTAAAAAATTAAATTAAATGCGCAAGGACATTTGAAATGTTGACTGTGGCCTTTGGCGAGTCTACTATGAGCAGAACACAAGTTCAATTGTGGTATAACCGGTTTAAGGAAGGCCGAGAAGATGTCAATGACGATGCTCGTCCTGGTAGCCCGAGCACGTCAACAACCGATGAAAACATTGACGCAGTGAAGAAAATGATTTTGGATAATCGTCGAATCACTATCAGAGAGGTTGCTGATGATGTTGGCATATCGTTCGGCTCATGCCAAGCAATTTTTACGGATGTTTTAGGCATGAAACGTGCGGCAGCGAAGATTGTTCCAAAATTGCTAAATTTTGAGCAAAAACAACGTCGCATGGACATCGCTCAGGAGCTGTTTTTGGCCAAAAACAAAACCGTTATCATGCCTCAACCACCGTATTCAACGGACTTGGCCCCCGCTGACTTTTTCCTCTTTCCAAAACTGAAGACACCGATGAAAGGAAAGCGTTTTGCTACGATTGAGGAGATAAAAGAAAAATCGAAACAGGAGCTGTTGGCGATACCAAAAAAAGCGTTTCAGAAGTGTTTCAAGGATTGGAAAAAACGCTGGCATAAGTGTATTATATCTGAGGGGAATTACTTTGAAGGGGACAAGATAGTTGTTGATGAATAAATAAATACTTTTTGAAAATAACGGTTATTTTTTGATCAAACATGTACATTACATGTACAGTATGTAAATATCTGCAAAAATATACATACATACATACCCATTCCTCTTAACTAGAAAACTTACTTCTTTAAATATACGTTCGTACATTCATTATGTATATTATACACATATATACATATATATACTTACGTCACCATGCGGTTCCGTTGCTCGACGTTAACGCTTACGCATCGAATTTCTGTGCATAAGCTGCCGTATGTATGTATGTATTTTAAGTTAAGTTTTATATTACTTACCCACGACTGTCTTATGATTTTATTTTGAATTATTATTCATTTATTATGTACACTGGCGCACATTTGGGCTTCAAATTTGCTGGCATATTGAAATCAAACCCGTAGAGCATCCTAAACGGAGTTTGCTTCGTTGATACATGCACAGTATTGTTGTGTACATGCATTGCCGTGGTCAACCATTGATCCTAATTCGAGCCGTCTTCCTTGGCAAAACTGCCCAAGTACTCGGCCAGAGGTCGATGACTACGCTCCAATGAGCCATCCGCCTGGAGATGATATGGTGAAATATGCAATTTCTTGATTCCCAGCACTTTACACGTTTCTGAGAATAGTTTCGATACAAAATTTGAGCCAGTGTCGATTATCCAGACCTTAGGTATGTTCTATCGTGCTATAATTTCGTCAAAGAATGTCTTGGCCACCTTACTTGCTTCAGCATCGGGTATAGCCACGCACGCCATATACTTTGAGAATTAGTCTTGGAACGTCAAAATGTATTCATTTCCCGAAACTGTCTCAGGTAAAATACCTACAATATCCATATGAACTTTATCAAATGGCTGTTTTGGTGTGTCAGTTAACACCATTGGCATCTTTGTTAGCCTTGATCTCTTGTTGGCCTGACATTTTGGACAACTCTTTATATATTTTTTTATGTCTCGGAGCATACCTTTCCATCTGTATACTCGCTTAATTCTGGCATGGGTTTTCCAGAATCCCTGGTGTCCACCTAGGGGTGAATCATGAATACCCTTTAACACAGCCTGGACACCTTTTTTAATCCTCCACCCATTCCACACTACTTGCTGTTTGTTCATTGGCATCGAAACCCGCATTGCTAACATCTCTTGTAGCATCATTTTTGTCCCCTTGAATTCTCCCGGCCTTCTCCTTCTCTGACCGTTCTTTGGCCCTCGTTTGCACTACTGATACCTTCTGTGCCTGCGGTACTCTACTGAGTGCTTCCGCATTCAGATTCTTTTTCCCAGGTTTGTATATGATTTCAAAATCATACTCAGATAATTTGTGTCTGAGCCTGGCTACCCTAGACGTTTAGTCTTTCAAATTTGCTTATGCCTCTCAACGGCTGGTGATCAGTGTATATCTTAAATGGGCGACCTAACAGATATGCCCTAAAATTCTTCGTAGCCCACACTATGGCTAGGAATTCCTTCTCTATTGTCGAGTATCTTTTCTCCGTCTCACTAAGCGCTCTGCTTGCGAATGCTATTGGTCGGTCATTACCGACTTCCCCTTGTGACAACACTGCCCCCAATGCTTCATTGCTAGCATCAGTGGTCAACAAAAAAGTTTGCTCAAAGTCGGGGTACGCCAAAATCGGTGGCAGGCTAATTATTTCTTTTAGCCTCTCGAATGCTTGCTAACAACTCTCTGTCCATTCGAACTTTGCTTCTTTTCGTAGCAATTTATTCACTGGCAACGCAATTCCGGCTAGTCCTTCTACGAACTTTCTGTAATAGTTCACTAGTCCTAGGAACGCTTGCACTTCCTTTCTATTTCTCGGAATCGCTAAATTTTTAACGCATTCCACCTTCTGTGGGTCAGGAAGTGCTCCTGTCTCTGAGCAACGATGGCCTAAATAAACCACCTCTCTTCGCAAAAATTGACACTTCTCCGTGTTCAATTTCAAATTGTGTTCTCGTAATTTCTGGAGCACCTTGCACAAGCGTTGCGAATGCTGCTGCAAGTTCTTCCCATAAATTACAATATCATGCAGATACACAAAACAATCTAACCCTTGCAAGCCTGTTAGCACATGGTTCATTGGCCGTTGGAAGGTAGCCGGTGCTCCTGTTAATCCAAACGGCATTCTGTTAAACTCATAATGCCCTAAACCGGCGCTGAACGCGGTTTTCTGCTTATTTTGGGTATCCGCCAGAACTTGGTGGTAGCCACTCGCTATATCAAGTGTTGAAAATTATCTACTGTGTCCTAATTTATCCAGAATTTGTTCTATCCTTGGTATCGGGAACACCTGCTTGATAGTGGCGTCGTTCAATTTCCTAAAATCGACGACCATTCTCCACTTCTTTTGACCTTGAGCACCTACCTTCTTTGGTACCAAAATTATTGGTGAGTTCCAAGGCGAGATACTCGGTGAAATTATATTATCCTTTAACATTTCTTCCACTTGCCTGTTTACCTCATCTTTGTGAGCTTGTGGCAATCTGTACTGTTTCTGGTTAATTGGTGGTTGATCCACTCTAGTAGGTATTTCTACGTCTGATGTATACGTCAGCTGGTCTCCTTCCAGCAAAAATATGTCATGAAATGACGTACAAATTGCTTCTATTGATGCCTTCTCTTCCTTCTAGCACTGTCTCCATTCTTTTTCTTATATCAACTTGTTAAATCTGATTTACCGATCTATAATTCGGTTCCTTAAAATTATCGTAACTAGTGAACTTAGGCCTAAAATCCTCATCCATCAGGTAGTCCTTTTGTGATGCGTTGAGTTCGCAAGCGTACACCTTACCCTTGTCAACGTGCGTTATGGCTTCTCCCATATAAATTAATAGATTCACTCTTCCTGCTGCTGGCTAGGCCAGACGCGTCAGTCCTGCGAACGCTAAGGCGTGCGGTCTGACGGCGAAGGAAGATGTCACAGCGACAGCGGCGAGCGTCAATCAAAACATTTATTTGCAGTAACAATTAGATTTTTATTCAGAAGTATTTCATAATTTAGTTTATTATTTCGAGTTTACAATTTCATTTTATTATTTTGAATTTAATTTGATTCACAATTCCAATTTTATTTTACTATTTAAACAATCAGCTAGAGTTCACAATTTCAATTTTTATTATCATTCAAATGTTTAATTTTTTCTATCTATTTCCACTGCGTGCACTCTAAAACTCATGCCCTTAACTTCACTGTGTCCTATTCTGAGCGACCCCAATTTCCTGATGCACCCTACAAACGCTCCGTTAAGCATTCTTTCATCCATTTGATTAATATCTAGACCGTTCCGTAAAACACTAAATTTTATGAGGCTGGTGTCCGCTCCTGAATCTACCAAAAGCACTAGCTTCCCACTAGCTGATTCCTTGCAAGGTATCTCGATGAAGGCATCACCTATCCTGCTCATAACGAAGCAATGTCCTTCTGTTCCCAACTCGGACGCGTATCCACTTCCTAACTCTTCGCGATATTGGAGAGCCTCTCCTTCTCCTGGACTGTAGTTTCTACATTACTACTCACACGTACTTCCGGTCTAATTATTACTTTCTGTCTTTTGGCTTTCCAGTCTACTGGCCTCGACTGGGCCGCTGGAAGTTTCCCTGGATCCTTTGTTGGAATAGTCTATCCCTGCATTCCGCTGCCCGATGTCCCATTCGTCCACATGAGAAGCATCTCAACCCCTGTTTGGTGTTGCTTATCCTTGGTTCACTTCTGGAATCCCAATTTGGTCGCTGCTGACCACTCCCAGTTTTGAAAGGATTTCTTCCTTGGTTAATTCCTTCCGTTGAATTAACTCGGGGACTACTAAAGTTACCCCTGCTGTCCCTCAAGGATGGATCCGGGCGCCTCTTACTTGGCTGCCTTCTACTTTGATCCCATTTAGTGTCTACTTGCCACTGTCTACTTGCCTCATGACCATATGTTTGGCACTCCATAAGGTAGGGCGTGTTATTGCGTGTAATGCACTCATCCCTTGTATGACTTTGCTTACGGCAGAACGAATATGTAGGTGCCCTCTGTACAAACCCCCTGTACGGATTTCTCGGATTCGCGGCTCTGTTGTCGGAGACACCGGGATTATATGCTCCTCTGTATATGTTTGGAACGTAATTACTTCCATCTCTGTTCAAGACAGCGGCGGTGAACATGTCCTGTCTATTTTCCAACATGTGTACCTCACCTAACCCAGCCGTACTCCGTTCCAAAAGGACTTGTGCTCTAATTGCTTCTTCTACTAATTCCTCCAGATTTCCTGTTCTGCTAGTCAGCATATGAATCTTTAGAACGGAGTTGCGGAGGCAAATACGAAAGTTGTTAACACCGACTTGTCAACTTCGTATAATAATGCTGTATCTCCAATGCAATTATTTTTTATTATTTCCTGAGCCATCATCTGAAGTCACTCTAACCGCCTGGCAAAGGCGCGTATGTCTTCACCTGCCAGCTGCTTTCCGATTCTGATATCTTGGGATATGTCTTCCAGAGTTCTTTCCTTTAAATAGGTTATCTTTAGAAGGCCGTAAAGCTCGTTCACGCTGGCGAATTGCTTTGGCAGCACAAGATTGTATGCATCTCCAAATAACCTTTGCTTAACACAGTCGAAGAAGACCTGCAACTCATCAGAGCTTATGCTTCGCTTTGCCAGTTCACAACCTTGAATGAACCTGTTGATTTCTGACCGAAAGTCTTCTGAAGCAGCACCAGTAAACACAGGTACTAGCCTGCATACTGCTTTGAAATCTTCTCTATACCCATTTTACTTATTTTTATTTTACTTACGGCTGGTAAAACTTGAACGTTATCTTTTTGGATGGTTTTCAAATTCACTTCTCCCGGATCTGAGATGTACTTGACCAGTGACGGACTCAAACTGATTAATCTTCGACCGCTTGCTCGTACAGGTGAAATACTGTCCACAGTATTGGGGCTTTGCTGCACTGCTACTGCTTCTGGCGCTGTTTGCGGATATCCCTGATTTTTATTATTTATTGGACTTTCTGGAGAAAATGGCTCGACACCGATTTCAGATGCGCCAAACAAAAATCCCGCTTCCCTCTCTTAACTCAATACTAATCTGGGCTTTACAACGCGGCTTATCCCTTCTGGTGTTAAATATTCCGGTCAGCGAACTTCAGGTGGCAATGTCAATACTGTCTGTGTAAATCCAGCCGATGCTGATTTTGATCTCTCCTTTTTCGGTGAAGTCCTATTGTTCGCCTGTCCTCTTTTTAATTCTGCACACTCCTTTTCCAACAGCGCTGCTGCTTCCTCTGTTTCCGTCAATCTCTGAAAAAGTTCCTTTACCTTCTTCTCAAGATACTCCTTTTGTGCTCTCAAATCCTCTGTTTTCTTATGAAACTTGAATATCTTTTCCTCTGTCCTTTTTTAGATTGCCGTTAAGGCTTGATTCGCTACTTCTAATGGTGACACAGCTCCTCTGACGTTCGCCTGTTTCCACAATTCCTGAGCTTCTTCCCTGCTCGTACTAGACTATTTACGTACTCTGCGTAATTTTCCGCAAAATATTTTCCTTTGCCGTACTCAACAGCGTGAGGCAACAACAACCCGTGGTTATTGTTGAACTCTCTCCCCACATTTTGGCTTGATGGTAATACACGTTGTCCTTACGTAACCTGCCGTCCTTCTTAAAATTACGGACCAGTTTTTCAATCGCTTCGCCAATTTGCTCCTGTATCAGCAGTAACCTTTGCGCTTCCTCTGTCATACCCCAAATGCCAGAACAGGTGGTGTATCCCAATTACAAATAAAACCCAATAATTGTTAACACTTTTTTTCAACTTATTCCAATATTTGATTCCATCTTACTTAATGATAAATACAAATTTATTAAAACACATTCCACCGTAAATTATATCTTTATATATATTCTTTCTTTACTTATCTTCCATCACAAGTTCCATATCCGCTGTCTACCGGCGTCCATTAAGTCCTTCCATCAATGCAAATAGGTCCTTGACTTCCTCACAGATACTCCTTGATTTCCTCTCACCATCTGTAATACTCCCAAAAATCCAAAGAAAAGCCTCTATGTTCGCAAAAACCGAAATTGGATTTACAGGCAAAAGTGTCTTGATTTATTCCCGGAAATTTGAATCCATATTCAAAAATAAACCCGTAACGTATGCGCCGCGTAATAGTAGCATTTAACATTTTTTTCAACATTGCTACGAACTACAAAAACTTTGATGCAACAACACGTGTTGTCTGCACGTCTGGAAATATTCTCACCTAATACCCTAAGCTTACAATGTCGAAGAATTAAAACAATTTAACAAACAATATAAATGTCCCTATCGACAAACAAACTCGATTCTCCTACAAAAAAAATCCTCACAGCTAGGACGACATACATAGACCGTCCGATCATACTGACGGTTTATGGTTGCCTATACAAAACTGCGTGCAACAGCGCAAATGCGCCTATATGTTGCGACTTCTTTGATCAGCGCTACGGCGCCTTCAGGGTCGCAGAAGTATCTACTTAAATTAGGCTACTATACACTCTACTCACTATTATATTGTTTGATGACATATTTTCTTTAGGGTGCTTCGAATTTGTTGCAGGATGCTTCCCTGATTCAGGGTTCCTTGCCCTGGGATTCCTCGTGTAGGTCCTTAAGACCGGCTGCGCCAAAATGTTGGGGACCGTATTTATTTGTCCTCGGGGAGGTCCTCTTGCTGCTTGTTCTGGGCGCGCGTGTACCTGTAAACCTAGAATCTCTCTTCAGAATTTAAAACACTACATCACTTTTAGTTTAAAAACAACAAGAGCTTTATTCTTAAAATACTAATTTTTATATACTATTTACAAATAGCAGTTTCAGTCTCTGAACTGATCTTTCTGGTGTTCCAGTTCCGCACCTGTTAATTGGTGTCAGTTGGTCAAGCCAACTGACCTACGGTAAAAGTGTCGATTTTGCATTCGTCGACTCGAAAGCGGAACTGTAACATCCTAAAAGTTTACATAATCATTATTACATAAATTCTAGTTACTTATAATACTTGTACCCTAAAAATATGTGCTTTCTTATCTGACTTAATTGCTTAAAGCTAACCACACCAAATGTGTAGTATCTGTTAGGAGTCGGTGCTGTGAGTCAACTACTCGTAGGTAGCTAGATGCTAACTCACAACACACGGACACGGTTCAGATAACACCCTGGACTACGGGTTTTTTTCGAGAAGATATTGGTTAGTAAACATTTGAAGTACAATTTTTTGCTATTATTTATAAAATGAGTGCTTACATTAGATTCGTTAAATTCTGATTTAGAAGTTAGTGCAGAGAAAAGCGAATCTGACGATGAATGAGATGAAAAGGTTGGAGACGATGAAGATAGTATTGAAGAAAGGAGTGATGATGAGGATGAAGACATGGAACACGAATTTTATGAGGCTATCAAATAAAAATGCTGTCTAAAAGTGTAATTTACAATCTTTTCCTAAACATGGTTTTGCAAAGGAGTTACAAATTTAAGAAAATGCAAACGATTTTTCTAAAAATTAAAAATTTATTAAATGAAGAAAATATAATTTTTTTTCCTCAGTTTTGAGAAATCATCTAGTTATATATGTATAAGCCATTAGCAACTAGCACAAATTATTACACAACTTTTAATTAGCCAGTTTCAATTATCTGTTCCTTTCATCGAATAGTAAATATTGCCCGTCTATTTGCAATAATTCCTCTTCTATTTGCATTCGCAATAGATTCATTTTTATTTCCCAAGACACAGGCTACGAAGTCGATTTTCAAATAAATCAGAATGAACTACACATAGAAATTAAAGTAAATGCCACTCGACAATAGAATAATTTACTACTTCGGGCACTTAACGAATATGAAGAAATGGCTTATATTTTCTCACTATTTTGCAAACTGAATTTGTGATTCTAAAGACTCCGGTTTCAGACTGGACAAACCTTTTATTATAAATTTATTTGAATTATTGAATTCTCTTATAAAAAGACTTAAAATAATTGCTCCAATCTTCAATCTAATAGCAAAATTTAACCTGCAACCAATTTAATGGAGTGAAAAAGCTAAAGTAAGGAATTTAAATACCCAATGGCTGTACATAATGGAAAACAATTCGATTTAAAGTGGTTTTACGTAGCCGTTTGAATTTGTTTTTTACAATTGCCTGGCCAAATAGTTGGGATGATTGCGGAGTTTACATTTATATTTACATTTAATTTTTGTTGTCAATTTTTTCTTTACCAGGGGTAACTTTGAAATATCGATTGGGCACGGTGGATCAATTTAATTTTAGATGAGCTAGGATTTCCCCATAGTTGGGTTCCATACGTCCATATTAGTTTATAACTGCGGTATAAAGTAGAACTTTATGCTCTAGGTGCATATACCCTTTGGTAGGGTACCTCGTCAGCTTGAGGAGACCGATTAATGCAACAACGGAAAGTGTCCTTACGCAGAGTAAAAGCGACGTGAGTAGTTTTGATTTCATTGGCATGGGCCAGCTCTTTAGCTAGGACTCAACTAGTAAGGAACCTACTGGCCGGGGTAAGACTAATTATTTCAGAATGTGTTATAAAATACCTATTTTCTTTGATAGACAAGAATTCGTATGTTTCATTCTCTATTTAATTATTGTTTCTAAGTTGGTTGTCTATTACATTTATTACCTATTACACTAGAACTCACTCGGACTTCCAAGGCGTGGCGTTGGTTTCCCCTGTCCTCGTGTCACAGTACGGGTCACTCTACGCCGTGAAAATACTGGCGTGACTGGGAAGGGAAGTTATTATTCTGTAGCAAAGTGAAGGCCGTGCAAATGCTCGCTATTACTTACACCAGAGATTTTTCTCAAAGTCTGGGGGACTTAATTGTATGTTGCTGTTGATGTTTTCCGGTCTCTGGCTCGACGAAGAAAGAGACTTTACTTTGAGCTTCAGGTTTGATTGTGCGTGGTGCGATTTCGTCTCGTTTGCTTCTTATTATGTACTTGTTTGGCAAACCAGTTTTCATCTTGTTTACCGCTGCGTACAGCCACGTGTTTTTATACAATTAACATATACATTTATGTGCGGGATGCACTGTATTGGGGGTTTCTATTTTGAAACTTAAGTTTTTACAAAATTCATAATACATATGTATGTAAAAATAAATTAAATTGTTATTCGTAAATTTTACACAATCGAACTTTATGAGTGCTATTAAGTAACTGGCTTCGTCTTTTAAACTCGGCGAAGAGTAACGGTCCAATTTCTATCTTTCTCATTGCCTTTCCGCATTCTTACATCCCGCCCACAATGCTGGGACCAGCTTTATGACGAAATCTGAAGTATTATTTCCAGTTTCATAGCTCAAAAGAAAGCATCAATTAAAACCTGTGGTTGAGAACCCAAAGTCGCAGTGACGCAGTGAATAGTGCCGCAAGTAAGTGTGCTAAGTGCTATTTGGCGTTTGAGTGTTACCTTACTTTCATTTCATTTTCTCGAGTGTATGAAGGTATCGGTAGGAGGCTTTGATATTAAGCGCTTATAGATACCATAGGTGTTGTATACGTATGGTCACTACTCGGATCATTATCCACTGGATAAACGGCAGCATATCATCTTTTACGATAACTAGATCATTCAGCTTTACTGTTGGGTTAGCGATACGTTAGATGATTGTGCTGCTGCCGTTGGTAAAAGCAATGAATCACCAACAAGGAAATGCCCAGGCAAAAGCACCATTAAGTCTTCCGTATATAACGTTAAATAGCACAGTTGCCTGGAGTTTAAACAGGACTCGATGCGAACAAGAAGAGTTGAGAGTGCTTCGTAAGTGAGTCGTGTACTACTCGTTACTCGTTTTAGGTGGTATTTAACGGATTTGACATTAACCACCAAAGTATTGTGAGTGAGGAGGATAGAAGTGCCATTGAGTGCCCCGTCAAGAATATTTCGGCACGATTACGATTTATTGTTGTACAGTTTCAGCGAATTCCTGTTGACTTACTTATATTACCTTTTCAGCGCCTATAAAATTTCCAGAAGTTCCGCAATCGCTATAAATGTCCTTGCAGATGCCTCGGCGTTTAATGAATCTTTGAAGAGTCCACAAGAAGTTTTCCGAGGTCATTGCTGTAACAGCTTCGAGATGAATGCAGTGGGTCGCTAAACAGATGAAGATAGCGATGTAACCTTTGTATGTCGTGTTCCCACGGAATCTAGAAGATTTTATATCAATTGCACCAGTGTAATCGACACCAGTGGCTAGAAACGGACGCTGTGCTGGATTAACGCTGTGGAATGGGAGGTCACCCATAAGTTGATCATCCACTTCTGGTTTCTTGCGAAAGCATTTTATGCATTTTCGAAGATGTTGCTTAATAGCACCCCTAGCGTTCCCAATGCAAAACTGTTGGCATAAGTATGCTACGGTAAATGGTGCACCGACATGTAATGTGGTTGCATGAGCATTGTCAATGACCAGGCTAATAAATTGATGACTATTCGGTTAGGTGATTGGGTATTTCCAATTAAAGGTAGATTTGAACGTTAAATTCGGCCGCATACTTGCAGAATGTATTGGTCGTCAAGAAAAGGAGTTAAAGTTTGTTAATTTACTACCGTTTGGTTGTGGCTTCTCATTTCGAACGCAGTGAATTTCGATAGGAAATGCTTCTTGTTGCACAAGAGCGACAATTTTCGGTAAGCTCTGTTTTAACTCTTTAATCGTAAGAGGCCCACAAAGACGAAAATGGCCTTGTGCACGGCTGTTTAGAGCGAAACGAAAAATATAATCGCGGACGCGTACGATTGGTTCAGCGAAGACTACTGTAAAATTGCCAAGGCTTGGCAAATTAAAAAATGTACTTGCAACTGCTTTATTTTGATATCATTCCTTCTTCATTGACAAGTAATTTTTTATGTCAAATATTGGCCAACCTTTTTCTGGCTGCAACATCCACCTTGGATCATAGTTTAAATGTTGATAAAGTGGATGGTGATAGTCCATGTGTGGCACATTCGGATGTATTTTGAAGTGTATCGACATGACGCCACTGTGATGGAGAGGATATTCGTAAAATCTTACCAACCTGTGTCTGCCATCGCCTAAGATCACCATTTAACCAATATAATACAATTGTGGCATCTGTCCAATATTATACTTCTAAAATCGCTTTTGGTACTAAAAATGATCGCTTGGTATACTCAATTCTGTTGCAAGAATTTTCCACAAAACTAGACCCGTAGAATAGTAAGAGGTTTTGCTGGAGAGGCTCTAGTTTTTGCGATTAGTATATTGGTGTAGACTCTATCATCAGTACATTTTACGCGTATACAATGTATGTTGGTTCGTATTGCAGCCATCTTGGTGCTGGTGATGCATTGTAGGCGTGAATAATGCATTTAGAAATTGTTGTCATCGGTAATTCAAATCCGTGGGTAGCAATTCATTCCATGCAAAAGATGTACACATTTTATCCTCACGTATTTTTTGCGACCACACCGATTTAAGGATTATTTTGGCTGCTACAACGACTGGTGCACAAAATCCAAGTGGATGGAAGAGATGAGCTATAGTCGCTAACATTGACCGTTTTGTAGCTGAAAAACCTATTTCGAAATTGATCCTAAATTTAAAAACATCCTTATTAGGTTGCCAACATAAACCGAGTGTTTTTAGTGAGACCTCCATGATACATTTTGTTTAATGAGTTCATATTTCCTCGTGAAAGGGACAACAATAGTTTTGATTGGGTTTATTTTAAGCCCCATCCTGTTGCAACAGTCAACTGTAATTCTTAAACCACATTTGATCCCTGACAGCATAAACCCAAGTTTGTTAATTTCCAGAGAAGTGCGACCACCCAAGGGACCACAGATAGGGAGATAGTACTCCACCCTGCGGACATCCTCGAACAGTATTAATTACTGTGGTTATTGAGGTGAGGGATACTTCGACACTTCCGGTTTTCAGCATTTGTTCTAAACAGTTAGATAGGGTAGAATCGACCTTTACAAGCAAGAGCCCGACTCACTGCCTCATGTGACAACAAAAGGCTCCTTAAATG
Organism: Clusia tigrina; assembly: GCA_920105625.2. Classification (NCBI taxonomy): domain Eukaryota; kingdom Metazoa; phylum Arthropoda; class Insecta; order Diptera; family Clusiidae; genus Clusia; species Clusia tigrina. The sequence goes on along the minus strand of OV050030.1, from coordinate 81,448,422 downwards.
TCCAAAAAGGCCCCTAACGCCACCTCCTTGTCCTCAAGGGCTTGCTGGAATATTTGCGTCATCTGATACAGAACAGTTTCAGGAAACCTGCCTGCCCTATATGAATATTGGTTCAGATGAAGGAGTGCATGCGCCAGAATATGTGTTCTGGTGAAGTTATCACAGACATTTTCAGCTGTTTTTAAGGTAAATGATATTAGACAAAGCTGGCCGGAAGAATTTGGGAAGAAGTGGATCCTTTTTCCGAGCTTTTGGGACAAAAACTACCTTTACCCTCCTCCATGGGCCTGGTATATAACCCAGTGCCAGACTACTCCTAATAATTGTTAATAAAGGTTGGAAGATGAGAACGATCCGCTTTTGTCGCAGGGCTGGAAAGATTGCATCCATCCCTGGTGACTTGAATGTTTTTAAGCTGTAGATGACCCACTTTAGCCGGTCACCAGTGCATATAGATTTTTCTGTAACCCAGTCCTCATTTCGGAGTCTATGTACTGTGTCAGCACTAACTCCTCATTGCAAACAGGTCCCAAGGACCCTGGGACCCTCGGAAATGAGTTTTCACAAGAAGGTTATCTTTTTCCTCCTCATTTTCAGTATAGCTGTCATCATCCCTCCTAAGTGTGAGTGATGAGATGGTGTATTCTTTTGCTAGAGCTTAGTAAAGCCGGCTAACTTCCGGAGTTTCAGTGATACCTTCACAGTATTTCCTGAAGCTTATTCGTTTGACACTTCTAATTTCCTTGTTGAAGTTAGTAAGAGCTACCGTATATTCCTCCCATTTACCTATTCGATTTGACTTCTACGTACATTTACCCTAAAATTTGAAAGCTTATCAGTCCACAAGGTAGAATCCTTGATAAATTTATCTTTGGTCGTTGGGTATCTAGCATCAAATGAGTTTATTGTGGCTTTATTTAGTTGCTCAACCGCTATTTAAAGTTCCAGCCAGTTCCAAATGGACTTGCCCAGATTTACCTGGTTAATATAGTACATAAGGCTCTTTTGAAGTTTTTATTCTTCATCATTTGACAAGTAGATACTACGCCATTACTAAAAATGGAATGATACACGCTTCAACAACACATTGAAATTATTAAAATTCACTACAAAAATGGTTAAAATCTTGCAGTCACAGTTCGCAAAACTAAAGCATTTTTGGGTCGTCGTGAAGCACCTTGTCGGACCGCAATACAGAAATTGGTGGAAAAATTGGGCTGTTGGGTCAAGTTAGTGATGTGAAGAATAAAACACGTGCAGGTCGCTCAACAAAAACAGAGAATATTGCTGCTGTAGCCCAAAGTGTTAAAGAAAACCCAGGTTTGTCCATTCCTCGTCGTTCTTTGGAATTGGGCATTGCACAAACGTCATTACACCGTATTTTGCATAAAGACTTGGATCTTAAGGCTTATATAGTTCAGTTAACACAAGAACTCAAGCCGGCCGATCATCAACAACATCGTGTCTTTGCTGATTGAGTCCTTGAAATGAATGAAAATGATCCGGAATTCCATCGAAAAATCATCTTGACTGATGAGGCATATTTCCACCTCGGTGGCTACGTCAACAAGCAAAATTGTCGCATCTGGGGCTCGGAAAACCCAAGAGCTATTGTTGAGAAGCCTCTCCATCCTCAACGTGTGACTGTTTGGTGCGGTTTATGGTCCGGCGGGGTCATTGGACCTTACTTTTTCGAAAATGAGGTTGGATCAACAGTTACGGTGAATGGATTGCGCTATCGAGAGATGATTAATGATTTTTTATGGTCGGAGTTGGAAGGTATTGATCTGGACAACGTTTACTTTCAACAAGACGGCGCTACGTGCCACACAAGCAACGAAACCATTGCTCTTTTACGTGAAAAGAGCAATGGTTTCGTTGCTGATCACCTCTTGAAGAGGTGATCACAATTGGCCACCGAGATCTTGTGATTTAACACCTTGCGACTTCTTCCTTTGGGGCCACGTGAAAGATAACAGCCCAGCGTCGATTCAAGACCTCAAAGATAGAATTCGTGAGGCTATCGAGGACATAGGGCAGCCACTTTGCGATTTGGTTATGGAAAATTTCAAGAAAAGGATATGGTCCTGTAAGCGTGGTCGTGGTGGCCATTTGGCTGAAGTTGTTCTTCATTATTAACGGCATACCTTCCTCTTTATTATGAAATAAACATCCGATGATTTATCTCAAAAAGTGGCGTTTTCTTTGAATATCAAAATAACAGCTCTTATTGGAAACCCCTTTATTAATTTATAATTTTTTGGGTTGTTTATTCTTTTTAATGAAGTACCAAAAATTAAAGCAAAAGTACAAAAATTAAAGAAAATATTTGTCTATGAAAAGAAAATATTTATCTATTAGTATTAAACTATGTTGTTAAACTATGAAACTTTAATTGTTTAGTTATAAATATAAAAGAAAAAAAGCAACACAATTCTGTAGCTATATTTAATTAAATAAATGCTATATACGTATTTGTTTTGAAACAACTATTTTTTAGAGCATTTTATATATATTCCAGACTTATTACAATGTATTAGTCAAATTATAAAATTCCAATGCAAAAAGCAGTATTTAAATATGTGACTTATGTGGGTTTTTGTGGTTGAAAATCCATATATAATGCCCCTGCGAACACGTGTCTACATTCAACAATGAATTCAGTATTATTTTAAATACTAATTTGCATCCAAATGGATTTGATAGTTTATATATGTAATTGCGTTATTTTCTTTATTATTATTGAGAATTCATTTCACAAACATCCAATTAGCTAAATTATAACAAATACCATGTAGCGTACAAAATCTTATCTACATTGAATTAGTCAATACCTTGCCAAAATTCATATAATTTAATGAATCGCTCAGCGCCGTGTATGCAAGCAATTCTATAATATAATATAATTCTAATACTATACGAGAATTCTTGCAAGAGACTTTTAATTAAATACGTTTACTCCATTTAGTTAAATAATATTTAATGTATAAAAAAACTAACTTGCGTTAATATATATATGGAGCTGGACGAAATAAAATAATTTAAATATTGTCGCATGCAAATTTTTCTTATTATTATTATTCTGTATTCTATTATTATTCCATTTTACTAATAAAAAATACCATAAAGTGATAAACTCTTTAATTCTGATTGTTTCTTTTTTTATTTTCCTACTACAATTTCGTAATATGAAATTTTTAGCACAAAGGCACCAGTTTTTTCGCAAGGGGGAATTTCTCTTCTTCTTGTTTTCGTTTTGACGTTTCCTCGAAAGCTTCGAAGCTTATATTTGAGATCAGGGTTGTAAACATAGTTTGAAACAGGGCACACCTAAATAGTTAGTGCACACTGCTAATAAGAAAACGTATAGTAAAAAACTAAAAATAAAATGGGAAAGTGCGCGTTATGTGGAAAATCCACAAAACTAAAAGGAAAATTCACTGCACATGCATATTGTTATTCACTGTCGCTGGCGGCCGCCCATTGTCACTTGGTACCCCTCACACACAATATTGTGTACAGCGGGAGTAGTCGGGCCACTTGTTCCACTGATCCGCTAGCACACACAATATTAAACATTTTTTCATTTAAACATTTTTACATTTCCACTTAATTTAAAAATTTTTACTTTTGCACATAATTTAATTTTGCAGAAATCTCTGTTTTACATTTATTAAATTTCATATTATTCTCCTCAGTATCAAAGTCGGAAAATCTTAATTCAAATTCAAATCCAGGGTACACCGATTTGTGCTCCCTGTTCGAAGCTAAAATTGGATTACAGGTTGTCAAAATAGAGAGCTTTTTCACTCCACTGACAAGCAAAAATCCAAAAATTGTTGTTGTAGAATTGTTGTAGCCTTACGGACACCTTCTTAGTGCACACTGCACTGTGTATGTTTTTTTTTCATACGGAAAAAATTTGACGTTTGAATTACAGCAGTGTTGCACAAGTACGTACTTTCGTATCATTTAGAGAACTTTTTTATATTGTGAGTACGAAGTACATTTATTTTGGTACTAGTACTTTTTTATTTTTTATAATTATTATTGAGTATTTTATGAAAATGTATGGTAAGTACTAAAGAGTGCATTTTCTATAAGGTTCTAAAGAATTTATTTTCTGCAACAAGGTAAGTTCTAAAGAATATTATATATTTTTTTCTACAAAAAGGTAAGGTAAGTTCTAAAGAGTACATTTCCCACAACAAGGTAGGTTCTAAAAAATTTTCTCTAAAAAGGAAAGTTTTCTAAAAATTTGTAGTTGGAAGTTTTTTGGTTTTCATCTTTTTTTTTTAAACAAGAGTACATTTTTATTTTTCTCTCGTGCAACACTGAGTTGCAGCCCTATGATGGTGGCTAATCAAGAATGTTAGAGAAGTTTCTATTATTTTTGGTGGCTAATAATATATAAAGCATAAACCCAAGGAGAATTTAAATATTTAAACTTACTCAGTTTGCGTGGAGCAATTAACAACACCAGTACCGTCAACTATCCATGAACAGCTATTCTGCAAATTCACACTGGGAATGGAGTAAGAAGGCACAGCACTTGGCAGCAACCGTTTTATTGCACACACATCTCCAGGACCATTTATGAAATCACTGGGCAAAAAATAGTCTTCACAAATAACTGCCGTTTTTTCTAAATTAACATCACATACATCCACCCACTGTTGTTGGAAATACTCATTTTTGGGTACACAGAAAAACGATCCATTTCCTTTACCCTAGTATTTACTACACATACCACATTTGCTTCGCATATTGTTTATTTTTTAATCTTTTAATCTTCAAATTTCACAAAAATAACAATTAAAAAACTTATTCACACAAATCAAAACTCAATTTGCAATTTTTTTCATATTTGTTTTTGTCGCATTTTTCTAAATATTCAATTTTGACAGCTACTGAGGGAAAATCGATTCAAAAAAATTTGCTCTTGCAGCCACCTTGTAAATAAATTCACCTTGCATAAACTTTAGAGTAAACATACGGCATAAGCGAAAATGACGCTGGATTTGCAACACGTGCTTAGTTTTTCCTGCGATGGTAGACTTTTCGTTTTCTTCAATGAACAAGGGCTATTGCGGATATGGGATACAGAGACAAATGAGCTTAAACAGGAATACATGCCAAATTTGCACTTGTCTGGTCCATGCACTGCACTTGCATGGGTACAACTGTGGAAAATAACTGTTAGTTTTTAAAACCTTCCGAAAATAGAGTGTTATGCAACTATTTTCGAAAAATTATTTACTTTTGCAGGCAAAAAAACCTCGGAATTCTTCAACATCACACTTAACGGAATCTCTTTACATTGCTTTAGGTAGTAGTACTGGGCAAGTGTCACTGTACTCGTACGCTCAAGGAAAGGTAAATATAACAGCATGTTTAAAAATCGGCTCTTTTTTTGAAATATGTATTTACTTTTAGATTGTAAGCAAACTAATTGGCGAAGGGCATGTGGGAAAAATTACATCAATAGCGTATGATGGTGCTGGTTTTTTATATACTTCTGGGGCAGATTGCCGGGTTATAGAATGGTCTTTATCGCAGGGAGAGCAATTGTCCCATTGGACCATTGGCCCTGAAAAGCCAAGCTGCATTGTTTATATGCCGGTTTCAAAGACTTTGGTTGTAGGTGCTCGTCAAATTAAAGTTTACTCAATAGCAAGACAAGAATTGGTCCAAACGTTTATCGGCCATAACTCTGATATCAGCTTTATGACATTATGTGTTGTTGCCGACAGCACAGAGTATTTAATAACCTGTTCACACATGGAACGAATTATTTGCTTTTGGAAAATAGGTAAGAAAGGAACTACAAAAAATCCTACTTGTACGTTATTGTTAGAAGATGTTGCCCAGTACATAACCTGCCAGATGGACTTTGAGGGGAATCTAAAATTGGCTAGCGTGACACGAAGTGGCGTGGTTCACTTATATATGATACCAGTTAAGAGGTTGTACTTAAAGTAGTATTTCTATATTATAGTCTAAAATATATATTTTCAGCATCGATACCGAAAAACCAATGAAACCCAAGTATACCATTAACATTGCATCGGATAGTACTAGTGACATTGAACCAATTTCCGTGGTTGTGGCATCTCTGCAGTATGTGACTCAATCGACGGATTTGCTTATCGGATATGGGGACAACCGAAATATTGTTTTCGAAAACATCAAATTAAATTTCGTAAACAAAATACAGGTTCTAGTGCGCACAGATCCTAAGAAGCTATGTTCTCTTAAATCAACAGACAAGCGTTCTGACTCCAATGTTTCATTTAAGACTTTTACACCCATCATTAAAACAGAAGGCGTTGAATATAAATCATATTTTACAGGGCATAAGAAAAAAGTGAGCCCAGTTGAAATGCCAATAGAATTACGATTGCAGAATCTATATTTGGGCATTGGTCCAGTTACTCCACAACCACAAAGCCAAGTAAAACTATTGGTTCAATCGTTACACAGCAAAGACTCTCTGTAAGTATGTTTAATATTTGTTTTTTGAGGTTTATTTCAAATATTCTTTACTTGCAGACTATTGCATTCTGTTTTGTCTACTAACGATATACATTCAATAAAATTGACATTGCAAAAGTTGCCTGTACAATATGTTACCACGTTAGTTAATGAATTAACGCAAATCATCCAGAAAAAACGCATTAAGTACACATTTAAAATTCTTACTTATAAATTGTTTTTATATTTAATCTGTGTTACAGCGTGGAATTTTCAACCAATTGGCTAAAAATTTTAACACAAACTCACAGCAGTCAGTTGATGGCATTAGGAAACGATGATTTACTTAATAAATTCGGGCCGTGCATTGGTATAATAGAGCATCGCGGAAGTTGTTTAAAAGAGTTTTCCAAGTAATTTTTTTCATAGATATAGAGTTCTTTTTATATATACTTATACAATTTTAATAAGCGAAAATTAGCTCACATATATAGGGTGTTGTGAATTACAAAATTTATTTCTAATGGAATAAGTGAATATGTACCATACTCCGAACTGAATTGCCTGACGAATCTTTATTTTATTATCTTTAATAAAATCAATTCTTATCACAGTCGAGTTAAATTAAATAAAAATACCCAAGATTTTGATAACATTATAGGCCTTTCAGTTCGCAACCATTTTTATAAAAAATACTTAGCTCATATGTAGTATGTTTATAAACAGCGTCATGATAGTGTTTTTCTTCGTTTCTCCCGAAAAACTTGAATGTCACTAAATATTTATGTGGTGACGTATATGCAAATTGTATAATTATATTCTTTTTGACAATAGACGTTCGCGGGTAGGTTTAAACATTTTCGCTTCGAACAAAATTGTATGTAATAAAAGTTGCTTTTATAGAGTTCTTCAACTTAGGGAGAATGTATGTGTATTTTGTCTTAATGTCGGTCGAACCGGAACGTTTACTCGTTTCAAATATTTTTTTTTTGTGTTTTTCGACTTATCAAAGATGTTTTAGGGAAAGGCCCGTATAAAGTTCGAAGCAAGTATGATCTTTCCATATAAACCATATGGTGTTCCAAAAGAGACAGTATATCTTTGAATTATTTCTATTGAGTATCTACAAATATTTTTTTGAATGCCGTTAGCTAGCAAGCTTTGAAAAATTATTGAATACACAATCCCACAACTCGTAGAAATGTTACATGTTAATTTTAGGTGAAAATTATTTTGTACCTATATTTTTTTATTTAATTTTGCAAGTAGTAAATATAGGAAAATAGTCCGATTTTGGACATGGAATCTCATACATATCAACTGTGGTAAGTACCTGCCACTACACTGAACAGGGCATCTGTTCTGTACGGCTGAATAAGGTTTTGAGGATTGATACAGTAAAAGTGGAACCATTTAACGCTTCTGATTTAGTTCCATCCAAATGAGATTACAATTAAAACTTGATTATTATTTTTGTTTTTGCAGACTTAATGGTCGCATTCAGTTGTTGGTCAGTCAAATTAAACGTAATACAGAGGAGGATAATGTGAACAGTGATGATGTGCTAGTTTATGAAGATAATGGTTAGTAAACATTTGAAGTACATTTTTTTATTTATAAAATGATTGCTTTCATCCAGATTCGTCAAGTTCTGATTTAGAAGTTAGTGGAGAGAAAAGCGACTCTGGCGACGAATGGGATGAAAAAGTTGGAGATGGTGAATATAATATTGAACAAAATAGTGACGATGCTGAGGATGAAGACATGGAAAACGAATGATATGAAACTATCAAATAAAAATTTTGTCTAAAAGTATAATTTACAATCGATGCCGAAACATGGTTGTGCAAATGAGTTCCAAAAATGCAACGTGTTTTCTAAAAAATATATATATTAAATTAAGAAATATTAAATTCTTTCCTCAGTTTTGAGAAATCAGGCATAATAAGTTCATTACCCACTAGCATAAAAACTATTACACAACTTTTATTTACCCATTTTCAATTCTCTGTTCCTGTCATTGAACGGTAAATATTGCCCTTTTATCTGCAAAAATTCCTCTTCTATTGGCGTCCGAAATAGATTCATTTCTATTGGCCAGAACACAGGCTACGAAATCGACATATAAATAGTAAAGCAAATGGCACTCGACAATAGAAAAATTGGGTTATATTTATTCACTAATTTGCAAACCGAATTTGTGATTCCAAAGACTGATTTCAGGCGCCCAAAAAAAACCCATAAATTTATTTTATTTATTGAATTCTCTTTTAATGAGATAGCTGAAGGCCCTGGCAGCTAGTGCTCCTCTTACAATGTAAAATAATAATTAAGTTATTGTTTTTCTAGTAATAATAATAATAATAAGATAGCTAATTGCTCCAATCTTAAATCAAATAGCAAACTTTAGCCCGCGACCAATGTATTGGAGTGAAATAATTAAAGTAAGGAATTTAAACACCCAATGACTACCTAATGGAAAACAATTCAATTTAAAGTGATATTACGTAACTGTCCATTTAAATTTGTGTGTTAAATTTGCCTGACCAAATAGTTTGGATGATTGCGGAGTGTGCATTTATATTTAATTTTTGGTTATTCATTGTTATTTAGCGGGATATTAAGATCGCTGTGGATTTTTTTCTTTACCAGGGGTATCTTAGAATAATGTGAAGAATTTTCGATTGTGCACAGTGGATCAATTTAATTTTAGATGAGCTAGCATTTCCCCATTGCTGGGTTCCATACGTCCATTTTGGTCTCATTACTGCGTTATAAAGTAGAACTTGTTGCTCTAGGCGCAGTCCAGTTCTGGCTAAGTAACTAATTGATCCCTTGTGCCGTCAGCCTCATTTGCTTGCATTTTGATTACGCCAAGTCAGTCTACTGTCGAGATGGACCCCTAGGTAGGGTACCTCGTCAGCTTGAAGAATATATACGCCGTTTAATGCAACAATGGAAAGTGTCCTTATGAAGGGTGAAATTGACTTGAATAATTTTGTTTTCATTGGCACGAATGGTCCAGTTCTTTAGCCAGGAATCAACTACATAGTTTGTAAGGAGCCTACTGGCCGGGGTAAGACTCAGTCTTCCAGAATGCGTTATAAAATATATATTTTCTTTGATAGACAAGTATTCGTATGTTTCATTCTTTATTTAATTATTGTTTCCAATTTGGTTACCTTTTACATCCCTATTACACTAGAACCCACTCGGAATCCCAAGGCGCGGCGCTGGTTGCCCTTGTCCTCGTGTCACAGTACGGGTCACTCTACTCCGTGAAAAGACTGGTATATTCTATAGCAAAGTAAATGCCGTGCAAATGCAATTACACCATTAATATCTCTCAATAGTAAAAAAATGGAAATGCAACACTCGCATAACTGAGAGGGGAAGAAAATATTCTCGCTTCGGGTTTGATGGCGCCTGTTTGGGATCTCGTCTCATTTGCTTCTTATTATTACTGGTTAGCAAACCAGTTTCCATTTTAATTACCGCTGTGTACAGACACGTAATTTTATATAGACTCCCATTGCCGTTGTCGTAAACTCGACAAAATTGTTTGACTCGAGAGCATCGGCATTGCCATTGTCGTGCAAAATGGAAACCGCGACGAAAATCGAGATGGCAGTATTGTTGTCACATTGTGTAAAATTTTTCGAGACGGCACCAACGAATTTTTCTCACCATATCTAACGTCGCTCCTATTGACGATTCAAGTAGAACATACAAAACACGGAACCTTTGTATAAAAAATAGCGCGAAATGTTTAATTTGGATATATTGCAGATGAAAGTTACGAAAAAGAAGCAATTTGAAGTTATTATTTCATATTTATATGATAAACCTGCATTAGCAAGAGGCTGGAGCAAGGCAATTAAGAGTGGGCAAAAATAGCAGATAAAGGTACCAGTCGTGGGCCAATATTACGCAATGGAACTGGATGGCAGGAAATAAATGAACATTAATTTATAAAAATTATTTAAATTATGTAAAAAAATTTATTAAAAGGTTTGGCAAGATCAGAAATATGGAGTGAGGAAAAAGTTGATTCATAATGCTAACGAGGCCAGATCTACAGGCGGCGGAATATACAACCAGCAAAATCTATCTCCCTGGAAGAGCAGATTGCAAATTTAATGCAAATCCTACCGGTCGAACATGCTTCACATCGCCTGAGGAAGTACCATCTATTAGTTCCCAATTAAGAAATAAGGTAGATATTATTGAAGATAAATTGAATTTAAGTTCAGTCCGAATTTACTTTTTAATTGCTGAAATAAATTGAATTCGCGTAAATTCGAGCAAAAACTGGTTGATTAAGGTGGAATTTCCGGTTATCATCTGGTTTTGTATGGTGATGTTTTGGCTCGAAGAGTTGGCTTAATAATGTGCAAGCAGGTCTGCCATGGATAAGTTTAGCAGGCGTTTTTCCTTCAGCGTTCAGCATGAAACGGTATAGGTAGGTAGGTAAAGCGGCCGCCGGAAGGTCGCACTTAGGCCAACATTGTCCCCTTGTGATACCTCATGAGACATCAGGTCCTATCCCTTTCAAAGGTCCAGCCATTTGGAGCTTTTAATAAAGCAGTTGATGGAGCTAATCTTTTTGTTTTGAGATATCTCCCAAGTAGTCCAAAAAGTAGTCGCCTAGGAAAGTGCGCCTCCTTCTGGACAGCGCTGGACACGTGCACAACAGGTGAGCAATGGACTCTTCCTCCTCCTCGTCCATGCAACTCCTGCAGAAGTAGTTAGAAGCAATCCCCAGCCTAAACCCGTGTGTGCCTAGAGTCCAGTGTACCGTTAGGACGCTAATCACGGAACCTATGCTTTGTCTATTTAGAGCCAGTAGGTCCTTAGACCTTACATTTATCTCTGGCCAGGTTTTTCTAACTATTTTACATCCTGAAAGTTCAGACCAGCGCCTGCCCGCTGTGCCTAAGGATATTGTATTTACTAAGAGCTTACATGTGGCAACAGGAATACCGAAGTTCGACCTATCTGGTTCAATCGGTATGGTAGTACCCCCACGGGCGAGTTCATCCGCCTTGCAGTCCCCTGGAATATCTCTGCTTAGCTATCTCGTCTAAAGATTTGCGGCAGCTCTTGACGGCTTTTGAGGTGATAATAACCGAATCCAGGGAGCGCAAAGCAGCTTGGCTCTCGGACAGAATGCATATATCAAGTCCAGATACCTTCTTCCTTAGCCAAGACAGTGCTGCCTCTATAGCCGCGACCTCTGCCTGAAAAACTCTGCAGTGGTCGGGCATCCTAAAGGACATGTTAATGTCCAAATCTTCTGAGAATACACCACCTCCCACCCTACTCTGTAGTTTGGATCCATCTGTGCAGATGTGAACCCCTTCTACATGAGGGGGGATGCCATCCTTCCATTCGTCCCTGGAGGTAATGGAGATCTTTCACAAGGTATATTTATGGCTTGACTAGAACAGATCATGTATCCACTTTATCAAGGCAAGTTTTTGGGATCACATTCGATCAACTCTTGGAGTCTAAGACTATCATCTTTCTTCACAAGATTATTTACACCCGGGAACCTCCATATTTGTTTAGATGTCTCAGGCTCACACGTTCCTGTCGTTGTAACCAACTTGTCCCGTGCAAGCACTCGTCTCTTATGTCTGATCGTCAGTTTTTCGTGTATGTAGTAAGACTCTGGAACTCACTTCCTGTACGGCTGCGAAGTATTGGCAACACTAAAGTTCAGGAATGAACTTGGGGGCTACTTTCGGGCGCGGTGAATTTCTGGGCAATCTGTATTGCTTTGTTCATAAATTGTGATCTGTATTTATCTTATTGTTTATTGTTTTGTTGTTATATTTTTTAATTTTATATTTAAAGAACGGAGAGTACGTTTAACAATATTTAATTTTAATTGTTTAAATTATCTACTTATATAATTTTATAATTTTAGAGTTTTATTTGTGTGAATCAATTTCTTTTATAATTTATATTTAATTTTACCTTGGAATGACTTGTTCCAGTTAAGTTAATTATTGAAGATATATATATATACTTCATGTCGTTAGGACAGCTTAAAAAGGTTATTACCTTAATGTCCTAAGATCAATTTGTAGAGATAAATAAATAAATAAATACCATTGAAGGCGTACATTGGTGTGAAGAACCTCCACAGAACTATCAATATCGGCACACGTGCTTGTGCTTTTGGGGTTCTGAGGTAGAGGTCCCAGTTTGCCTTGCTGACATTTCTAAAAGGCGTAGGGCTAGGTAGACTATCTAAAATATCGAACCGGATTAACCTGTGATCCGAACAGGAGTTTTCCTTTAGAACTCTCCAATTTGAAATCCGATCAAAAATTGATTCGGAGGCGAGGGTTATGTCAAGGACTTCCTGCCTGTTAGCAGTAATAAAAGTGGGTTCTGGCCCCTTATTACATATAAGAAGGTTATATCGGTACAATATATTCATATATTGACTCACCGCGTGCATTGACATACGTGCTTCCTCAAATGTCGTGGTGCGTATTGGCATCGCATCTAATGACTAAAGACACCCGGTATACGAAACCTGTAATTATCAGACCTGAGACCACAGACTAAGTCCCGGTATGTCCAGGGTTCTTGGATCAGGACAACGTCTACTTAGCGTTTTGCAAGACGGAGCTGAACGCTGGTAAACTCAGCCTTCGAGTGTTGGACGTTAATCTGCCCCTATTTGTAGCATCTCTGCTACTTGTAGCTCTGGTGGAGGTGCACCGTGACAGCAGTCTCAGACTCCTCCGAGTCTGACCACAGAAGGACTTCCTCCTCACTGAGTGTGGTTGTCCCTAGGAGACTCACCAAACCACCCATACTTGAAACAGCGTTACTGCGTTTCGGATGCATGGTGGAGTCCTCAGCGTCAGTAGGATCAGAAGTTACCCTTAAAGGATTCACTCCCACTTGATCCATATCAGACGTGCCCATCCTTCTTGTAGACTTTGTGGATGAGAAGCCATAGCCCACGACCCAATTGGATTCTGCCAGAATCGCCAGAGATTCGGCGTTCACCACAAGAGTTTCTAACGACTCTATTTTGGCTGTCAGCGGCATCCAGGGGTCGTATACAGAAATTAACTTTATAATACGAGGGTGTATTTGTATGTGGTATACTTTATTTAATTCATTTATTGATGTTACAATCGTTTTTAGTCTAAGTACTAATTTAATTTAAATTGCTAGTTTTGCTAATTTAATTAAAATTAAATGATTTAATTTTTACTAATTTAATTAACTTAAATAATTTGACTTGCTAATCGTTTGGGGTTTCGTTGTTGTGGTCGCGGTTGGCAGTGCTAGGCTCCGCGAGAATCGGTAGAACCATAAATTCGCGGTGCTGTATGTAGGTCTTAGTCTCCACGAGAATCGGTAGAACCATAAACTCGTGGGGCGGTCTTAGCGTTGGTATTAGTCACCACGAGAATCGGTAGAACCATAAACTCGTGGGGCAGTCTTTTCGTTGGTATTAGTCACCATGAGAATCGGTAGAACCATAAACTCGTGGGGCGGTCTTAGCGTTGGAATTAGTCTCCACGAGAATCCGTAGAACCATAAACTCGTGGGGCGGTCTTAGCGTTGGTATTAGTCTCCACGAGAATCGGTAGAACTATAAACTCGTGGGGCGGTCTTAGTGTTGGTATAAGTCTTATATAAAGAGTATACTTTTCCTTGGTGCTACTGGGGCTGGAGTCTTGCTAGGTGTGTGTTTACTGACTGCTGCTGGATCAGAGAGTGATAGTAATCGCGGTACGTCTTCGCTGTCTGTTGCTGGATCAGAGAGTGATCCTATCGTCCAGAACCACCTGCTTATATACTGCCAGCCGTCATGGGCCCGTGCGTTGTTATTGTTGCAGCTTAGTTGATCTTGGGCCACCTTGAGCTGACGGTGGTGTTGGGGTATTGTGCTTGTTTGACGGGGGACGTCCTCTTTGTAAAAATCACTACATTACACTTTTAGTTTTTAAAATCACCAGCCTTTATTTCTTAGAATACTAACTCTTATATACTATTTACAATTCAAAATTACAATACAAAAACTGACCTTTCTGGTGTTCCAGTTTCGCACCTGTTAATTGGTGTCAGTTGGTCAAGCCAACTGACCTACGCCAATCTGAAATGTTGATGGTGCATTCTAACTTTGAATGCCCTTCGGTGGCTCGACTGCAAAACTGTAGCACCCTAAAAGTTTACATAATAAATATTACATAGGTAATATTAATTCTAAATACTCGCACCCTAAAAATATGTGCTTTCTTAAGTAACTTTAACACATGCTAATCACACAGAATGTGTGGCATCTGTTAGGAGTCGATGCTGTGAGACACTACGCGCAGGCAGCTTGATTCTAGCTCACAACATCCCTCCCCTCTTTCTAAAAGAAGTTAGTGCAACTAACTTCTAATGAATCTTTACAATATTTTTCTCTTTTCTGCACTTTAAACAATCTGTGCATTTTCTTAATCCTATAGTACATATGTATAGTTTTTATGTTTTCAAATTCGCCTTATTTGGGTTCAATTGTTGTATTCTGTTCTTTTTACTTTTGTGTTGTTTTCTTTTTTCCTCTTTTGTTTAATTTTGTTCTTTTATTTCTATCTTTTTTATTTTCTTCTTTTTTTTCTTTTGTTTTATTTTGTTCTTTTATTTCTATCTTTTTTTTTTTTAGTTATATTCCCCTTTTTATATTTGGTCTTTCATCGACTCTTTTCTCACTGGCGTATATACAAACAAAATTACAAACTAATTACATATTTAGCTACGCTTCTTATAAATAGGGTCCTCTGCAATTGTTGGTCCTGGTAACGTCCGTCCTGCGAGAGTGAAGTCCCTCGATGAACTCTGCATACCCCTCCCTTCTTTCTGGATCGGTACGTACAAAGATGTTATAAGTTGGCGATCTGGTTTGCCATTAAAACTTTGCTTTTAGTGGCCTTCTTCTTTCCATTTATATAGTGTGCCCCACGGCTGTAGGTGGTACTGCCTCTGCTTATAGTATTCAACTTGTAAAAAACATTTGAAATACATGAGAGATTACAATACTCCTTCTTACTTTGCAGCAATGCGTTTTATGGTGGAAGTGTTTCTCTTGAGCTTCTGACATCTTGAGTATTTGACATCGTTTGGCTTTGATGTGGAGACAATCGGTATTTTTCTGAGATACACGTTTAATGATGTAATTTGTGTACTCTGGTCGGTTACCAGTCTCTGTGTCATCTTGTATTAAATCATATGTAAATCACATTTCATATGTTCATACCCTAGATTGGACATATAGTTCAATGAAGCAATTAACTTCCGTGAGCCAAATTTCTTCTGCTTATTATATTTGGTGGTGGTTTCAGTCACCCACCTTAAGCTTTTACCCATCTTCAACTTATCCAAAATCGATTCTGTTGAGATTGTGATACAATGGGTGGACATTTTAATATACAATTGTCCAATTCAAAACATGACTCCGCAAGGAAACTTGCTTATTTTTCGTTACTTGTCAATTACTCATCCACAACGCGTTCAAATGCTGCGGCCACATGCCGTTTCGCAAAATTAAAATTACATCCGTCGCCATTCATCCCCAATCTAATATGTTGGCATCCTTGGGGTCACAAACCTTAGATAACTGCCAAAAATCTCTGTTTTTCAAAAACGCATCTTTCCGAATACTATGTTGGTCCCTTAGTCCGCACCGTATTCCAATATCCGTTCTTCCCGGAACTTCCTGCTTCGCTTCACATCATCAGAGCTATTTAGAGAACACCTATAATAATTTTCTTAATTTTCTAATATACATTTCAATTTAATAGATGCATTCCAAAATTATATAATATTTAAATAAATACACTATATGTACTATATATACTCTTGGGTATAATTGTCTGATTTATTATGATTTGTATTTCTTTTATTATAACACTTATTTCATTATAAAGTTAGATTTTAAACAATTAATTTTTAACTAAAATTATTTTCTAAACTACCTTTAATTTTAATCTGAACTTTTACACAGATTATAATTTTTTTAATCTTTAACTTTTCTTAAACATACGCTATTCCTGAATATATAAACAAAAAACAATATTTCTACAATATGCTTTCTATAATTGAATGCTATATCATTCAATTTGCGTCCACTCGTCTTTTCCCTTTACATTATCGGATTCGCTACCGTATCCTAGAGGAAAAGAGGACTGGACTATGTGTTTTCATAGCCATATAGGGCATCAGTTTTGCTCTGATTAATTTTTCCTGCTCTTTTTCAACACGTGAGTTATCACTCATTTCAACTTTGAACCAATTCATTGGCCCTCCGACAAAAACCAGATTATATAAAATAGTCCCGTTTGTGTCAAAACTTTGTCCACTGCATGACTATATCTTTCATCGCATACAATTACTTTTTATTTAAATTTACTTCTAGCATGATATGTATATATCCATTAACGAGTCTATTTTCCATCCTGTAATTAGCTCGTATATGAATACATACATACATTCGAGGCGCTTTAAATTAACTAGAGTTAATTGCTTATTTTCCCAATCAACCTATACATTTTTTTTATATCCCAACATATACATTTATTCAAATTTCCATACGCTAATTTCCTAATCAGTAAACAGTTAAAACCTATGTATATCTACATATAGCCTGCTGTAGTATCTACAAATTCCCAATTCCTAATCATATGTCCCTACATACTTACTTATATGGCCATACCCATTCCTATAACTAGAATACTTACTTCTTTAAATATTCCCTCATACATTCATTCTGTACATTATACAGTTTCACACATATATATTTACTTCCCCCGCAGTTCCGTTGCTTGGCGTTAACGCTCAAGCGTCAAAATTCAGTGCATACACCGCTGTATGTATGTACGTACATATTCGAAGTTTTATATTACTTACCCACGAATGTCTTATTATTTTATTTTATTTTAAAAATACGTGCAATGAACCCGTTTATTATTATTTATTACGTAAAAAAAAATTTATTTTTCCTACTGTGCTTCGTTCGGCCATAGTGCATAATAAGCACATTTTTCTTACGTCAATTATACTCGCTCGATTTTAAGTGGCACACTTCTACTGGCCTTGACTTTGAGAATCGGAGCTGTGTGTTATCCGATATACACACGTACATGTTTATGTTATTATTCTTGTGTTTACACTTGTAAAACTCTGTTAACACATAAATCTAGTTGTGTGGTCTAACGTGGAATAATTTCAACAAATTATTATGTAGCTTTTTATTTTTGCCCTTAATGGTTACGACTGTTGTAACTGGGCTTCGGATCTCTGCTACTACATACGGACCTATCCACACAGGTGAGAATTTGTTTCTAATAGCCTGATTCTTCATGAGTACTTGATCACCCACGTTAAAAACGACTGGGTTTAGTACCTTGTTATAGGCTTCCCTGGCTACTCGTTTAGCACAATCCTGGTTTTCTCTGACCAACTCGTGCGCTCGCTGTAGCTGATACTTTTGCACTTTATTCGGGTCATCAGCATTGTACACTGGCGCACATTTGCGCTTCAGATTTGCTGGCATATTAAAATCAAACCCGTAGAGCGTCCTGAACGGAGTTTGCTTCGTTGATACATGTACCGTATTATTGTGTACATGCATTGAAGTGGTTAACCATTGATCCCAATTCGAGCCGTCTTCCTTGGCAAAACTGCGCAAGTACTCGGCCAGAGGTCGATGACTACGTTCCAGTGAGCCATTCGCCTGTGGATGATATGGTGTTATGTGCAACTTCTTGATTCCCAGCATTTTACATGTTTCCGAGAACAGTTTCGATACAAAATTAGAACCATTGTCGGCTATCAAAACCTTAGGTATGTTGTATCGTGCTATTATTTCATCAAAGAAAGCCTTGGCCACCGTACCTGCTTCAGCATCGGGTATAGCCACGCACGCCATATACTTTGAGAAATCATCTTGGAACGTCAAAATGTTCCCGAAACTGTCTCAGGTAAAATACCTACAATATCCATATGAACTTTATCAAATGGTTGTTTTGGTGTGTCAGTTAACACCATTGGCATCTTTGTTAGCCTTGAACTTTTGTTGGCCTGACATTTCGGACAACTCTTTATATATTTTTTAATATCTCGGAGCATACCTTTCCATCCGTATACTCGCTTAATTCTGTCATGGGTTTTCCAGAATCCCTGGTGTCCACCTAGAGGTGAATCATGGAAACCCTTTAACACAACCTGTATATCTTTTCTATCCTCCACCCATTCCACACTACTGGCTGTTTGTTCATTGGCATCGAAACCCGCATTGCTAACATCTCTTGTAGCATCATTTTTATCCCCTTGAATTCTCCCGGCCTTCTCCTTATCTGACCGAGCTTTGGCCCTCGTTTGCACTACTGATACCTTCTGTGCCTGAGGTATTCTGCTGAGTGCATCCGCATTCAGATTCTTTTTCCCAGGTTTGTATATGATTTCAAAATCATACTCAGACAATTTGTGTCTGAACCTAGCTAGCCTAGACGTTTGGTATTTCAAATTGGTTATGCCTCTCAACGGCTGGTGATCAGTGTATATCCTAAATGGGCGTCCTAGCAGATATGCCCTAAAATTCTTCGTAGCCCACACTATGGCTAGATATTCCTTCTCTATTGTGGAGTATCTCTTCTCCGTTTCGCTAAGCGCTCTGCTTGCGAATGCTATTGGTCGGTCATTACCGACTTCCCCTTGTGACAATACTGCCCCTAATGCTTCATTGCTAGCATCAGTGGTCAACAAAAAAGTTTGCTCAAAGTCGGGGTACGCCAAAATTGGTGGCGAGCTAATTATCTCCTTTAGCCTCTCGCATGCTTGCTGACATCTCTCTGTCCATTCGAACTTTTCCTCTTTTCGTAGCAACTTGTTGACTGGCAAGGCAATTCCGGCTAGTCCTTCCACGAACTTTCTATAATAGTTCACTAGTCCTAGGAATGCTTGCACTTCCTTTCTGTTTCTCGGAATCGCTAGATTTTTAACGCATTCCACCTTCTGCGGGTCAGGCAGTGCTCCTGTTTCTGTGCAACGATGGCCTAAATAAACCACCTCTCTTCGCAAAAATTGACACTTCTCCGAGTTCAATTTCAAATTGTGTTCTCGTAATTTCTAGAGCACCTTGCACAAGCGTTGCGAATGCTGCTGCAAGTTCTTCCCATAAATTACAATATCATCGAGATACACAAAACAATCTAACCCTTGCAAGCCTGTTAGCACATGGTTCATTAGCCTTTGGAAGGTAGCCGGTGCTCCTGTTAATCCAAACGGCATTCTATTAAACTCATAATGCCCCAAACCGGTGCTGAACGCGGTTTTCTGCTTATCTTGGGTATCCACCAGGACTTGGTGGTAGCCACTCGCTAAATCAAGTGTAGAAAAGTATCTACTGTGTCCCAATTGATCCAGTATCTCTTCTATCCTTGGTATCGGGAACACCTGGTTGATAGTGGCGTCGTTCAATTTCCTAAAATCAACGACCATTCTCCACTTCTGACCCTGAGCACCTCCCTTCTTTGGTACCAAAATTATTGGTGAATTCCAAGGCGAGATACTCGGTGAAATTATGTTATCTCTTAACATTCCTCCCACTTGCCTATTTACCTCATCTTTGTGAGCTTGAGGCTATCTGTATTGCTTCTGGTTAATTGGTGGTTGATCCACTCTAGTAGGTATTTCATGCTCTACCTCTGGTGTATATGTCAACTGGTCTCCTTCCAGCAAAAAATGTCATGGAATGACGTACAAGTGGCCTCTATTGATGCCTTTTCTTCTAAATTTACGCTTGGGTCTAACCTCAGTGATTCTAGCACCCTCTCCATTCTTTTTCTTATATCTACCTGCTTAATCTGATTCACCGATCCATAATTCGGTTCCTTAAAATTATCATAACTAGTGAACTTGGGCCTAAAATCCTCATCCATCAGGTAGTCCTTTTCCGATGCGTTGAGTACGCAAGCGTACACCTTACCTTTGTCAACGTGCGTTATGGTTTCTCCCATATATACGCCCTCCGCTAGCTGCTGCTTGTGCAAAACCACAGTCCTAAGTTTCGTATTTACATGCATAGTAACTACTCTGGTTGACCTTCCGTTTACTACCTCCATACCACACTTCTTAACCCTAGTCACGGTTCCTTCCTGCCATGACATTAATGGAAAAGTAAGGATTCTATGCTTATTGTTATCATAGAATGATAACTGCTTGTCGAGCGCATCCAGTATGGTGCGTCCCCAAAGATTATCGCGGCCAATTATCCCATCAGCCGGGGTACCTTTCGTATCGACTTCCACTGCGTGCATTCTAAAACTCATACCCTTAACTCCACTGTGCCCTATTCTGAGCGACCCCAATGTCCTAATGCACCCTCCAAACGCTCCGTTAAGCGTTCTTAAGTCCATTTGATCAATGTCTAGCCCCTTCCGTAAAACACTAGATTTTACGAGGCTAGTGTCCACCCCTGAATCTACTAATAGCACTAGCTTTCCACTAGCTGATTCCTTGCAGGGTATCTCGATGAAAGCATCACCTATCCTGCTCATAGCGAAGCAACCTCCTTTTGTTCCCAATATGGACGTGTATCCACTCCCTAACTCTTCGTGATACTGGAGAGCCTCTTGCTCCTCCTTCTCCTGGACTGTTCCTACATTACTAGTCCCACGTACTTCCGGCCTTATTATTACTTCCTTTCTTTTGGCTTTCCAGTCTATTGGCCTCGACTGGGCCGCTGGAAGTTTCCCTGGTTCTTTTGTTGGGATTGTCTTTCCCTGCATTCCATTGCCGATTCGTCCACATGAGAAGCATCTCAACCCCTGTTGGGTGTTGCGTATCCTTGGTTCACTTCTGGACTTCCAATTTGGTTGCTGCTGAACACTCCTAGTTTTGAAAGGATTTCTTCCTTGGTTAATATCTTCTGTTGAATTAACTCTGGGACTACTGAAGTTACCCCTGCTGTCCCTCAAGGGTGGAACCGGGCGCCTCGTAGCTGGCTGCCTTTTACTCTGATTCCATTCTGTGTCTCCATGGCACTGTCTACTTGCCTCATGACCATATGTTTGGCACTCCATACAATAGGGCGTGTTTTTGCGTGTAATGCACTCATCCCTTGTATGACCTTGCTTACGGCAGAACGAACATGTGGGTGCCCTCTGTACAAACCCCCTGTACGGATTTCTCGGATTCGCGGCTCTGTTGTCGGAGACACCGGGATTATATGCTCCTCTGTATATGTTTGGGACGTAATTACTTCCATCTCTGTTCACGGCAGCGGCGGTTAACATGTCCTGTCTATTTTCCAACATGTGTACCTCACCTAACCCAGCCGTACTCCGTTCCACGAGAACTTGTGCTCTAATCGCTTCTTCTACTAATTCCTCCAGAGATCCTGTTCTGCTATTCAGCATATGAATCTTTAGAACGGAGTTGCGGAGCCCCACCACGAAAGTTGTCAACACCGACTCGTCAACTTCGTGTAATAACGCTGTATCTCCAATGCCATTGTACTTATTCCTGATTATTTCCTGGGCCATCATCTTAAGTGACTCTAAACGCCTGGCAAAGGCACGTATGTCTTCACTTGCCAGCTGCTTCCCGATTCTTATTTCTTGGGTTATGTCTTCCAAAGATCTCTCCTTCAGATAAGTTCTCCTTATAAGACCGTAAAGCTCGTCCACACTGGCGAATTGCTTTGGCAACACAAGGTTGTACGCGTCTCCAAATAACCTTTGCTTAACACAGTCGAAGAAATCCTGCAACTCATCAGGGCTTATGCTTCGCTTTGCTGGCTCACAACCTTGAATGAATCTGTTAACTTCTGACCTTAAATCTTCTGAAGCTGCACCAGTAAACACAGGTACATTTTGAGTATTTTTGTTTTACTTATGACCGGTAAAACTTGAGCGCTATCTTTATGGGTGGTTCCTAGATTCACTTCTCCCGGATCTGAGAGGTAATTGATTAATGACGGACTCAAACTAATTAGTCTTCGATCGTTTGTTCGTACAGGCGAAATACTGTCCACAGTATTGGGACTTTCCTGTACCGTTACTGCTTCTGGCTCCTTTGGCGGATATCCCTTATTTTTATTAGTTATCGGACGTTCTGGAGAAAAAGGCTTGACACCGATTTCAGATGCGCCAAACAAAAATCCCGCTTCCCTCTCTTCACTCAATACTAATCTGGGCTTTACCACACGGTTTATCCCTTCTGGTGTTAGATACTCCGGCCAGCGCACTTCCGGTGGCAATGTCAATACCGTCTGTGTAAATCCAGCCGATGCTGATTTTGATCTCTCCCTATTCAGTGAGGACCTATTGGTCGCCCGTCCTTTTTTAATGCCGCACACTCCTTTTCCAACAGCGATGCTGCTTCCTCTGTTTCCGTCAATATCTGAGAAAGTTCCTTTACCTTATTCTCAAGATACTCTTTTTGTGCTCTCCAATCTTCTGTTTTCTTATGAAAACTGAACAACTTTTCTTCTGTTCTTTTTTGGATTGCCGTTAAGGCTTGATCCGCTACTTCTAATGGTGACACAGCTCCACCGGCGTTCGCCTGCCTCCACAATTCCTGAGCTTCTTCCCTGCTCGTACTCGCTTCGAACTGGTCAACTATTTTCCCAGTAAACAGTTTGACCTCTGACTGTATTGATTTCAATCTGTTCCTTATTTCCTCGTCTGGCGAAACCAAACTCACAATCTCTTGCCCTAGTCCCTCTAATTTAAAACTAAATGTATCTGCCCATTCGTTGACCAGACTATTTATGTAGTCTGCGTAATTTTCCGCAAAATATTTTCCCTTGCCGTACTCAACTGCGTGAGGCAACAACAGTCCGTGATTTTTGTTGAACTCTCTCCCCAGATTTTGTAACTGTGTTATTCGCTTGCGGTAATACACGTTGTCCTTACGTAACCTGCCGTCTTTCTTAAAATTACGGACCAGTTCTTCAATCGCTTCGCCAATTTGCTCCTGCCTCAGCAGTAATCCTTGCGCTTCCTTCGTCATATCCCAAATGCCAGAACAGATGGCGTATCCCAATTACAAATAAAAATCTAATAATTCTTAAAACTTGTTACAATATTTTATTCGATCTTACTTCATGATTCAAAACAGAGTTATTAAAAAAAAACATTCCACCGTATATTCTATCTTTATATACATATTCTGCTGTACTTGTTTTCCATCACAAAGTTCCGCTGTCTACCGGCGTCCATTAAGTCCTTCCATCAATGCAAATTGGTCCTTGACTTCTTAACAGATACTCCTTGTTTTCCTCTCACCATCTTTAATACTCCCAAAAATCCATAGAAAAGGCCGAAATTTGATTTACCGGCAAAAGTGTCTTGATTCATTCCCGGAAATTTGAATCCATATTTAAAAATAAACCCGTAACGTATGCGCCACATAATAATAGCATTTAAATGTTTTCTTCAACATTGCTACGCAAATCGTAGTTTCCGAACTTCCAAAACTTTGATGCAACAACACGTGTTGTCTGCACCTCTTCACCTCATACCCTAAACTCAAAATGCCAAATATTTAAATCAATCTTTATTTTGATTTCAAAACAATATAAATTGAATCGTATAAATGTCCCTACCGACAAACAAACACAAATCCCCTATCATAACCGTACGAGCCCTATACCGTGGCACGTTCCTTCCGAACCAAACCAACCGGTATACACAAGTTCGCAATTCAATAACGCAAAATCCGTGAATAAACAGACACGCTCCACATCCCCCGAGAATGCTGAAACAAAATGTATTAAAAAGTATGAGCCTAATCTCAGTGGAACAACCCTATACAACCTGACCGTAAGTAAAAATTTTTCTTTTGGATCGACCTATTGTCACCTAACCGCAGCGGCTAATCAGCCCCGATGCTGCTTCTTCTGCATGACCGCCGCAAAAGCGCCCACACGGCCACCGAAGAATCGTCGACAAAATTCACTTAGATACTAGAATGTCCTACTATAAGCATACTCACCATTTTCGTTCCCTCCATTGAACTTCTTTGGGATGGTTATCCTGATGGTTTCCTGTTGGTGGATTCCCGCGTAGGAGTGCTTCTTTCCTGGCACTCGACGTTGGATCCTACCGGCTGCGCCAAAATGTTGGGGTATTGTCCTTGTTTGACGGGGGACGTCCTTCTGCTGCGCGCGTGTATCTGAAAAGCCTAAATCACTCTTTGTAAAAATCACTACATTACACTTTTAGTTTTTAAAATCACCAGCCTTTATTTCTTAGAATACTAACTCTTATATGCTATTTACAATTCAAAATTACAATACAAAAACTGACCTTTCTGGTGTTCCAGTTTCGCACCTGTTAATTGGTGTCAGTTGGTCAAGCCAACTGACCTACGCCAATCTGAAATGTTGATGGTGCATTCTTACTTTGAATGCCCTTCGGTGGCTCGACTGCAAAACTGTAGCACCCTAAAAGTTTACATAATAAATATTACATAGGTAATATTAATTCTAAATACTCGCACCCTAAAAATATGTGCTTTCTTAAGTAACTTTAACACATGCTAATCACACAGAATGTGTGGCATCTGTTAGGAGTCGATGCTGTGAGACACTACGCGCAGGCAGCTTGATTCTAGCTCACAACAGTGGTCAGTCGACGGGCTGCCACGGTTCCTCTCGATCCGCAGTGTTGACGCCTGTAATCAGCGCAGCCTGAAACAATTACCGGTGTGTTCTTGTTGCCGGTTTACAGTTGTTGTTGTTGTTGTACGCCTAGCAAACGTTTATACTGCTTCCAATGCTTAGAATTCTCGTTTTCGTCTTCATGCTATGTCCGCAGTAACAGCGCATGTGGTAGCCGCTATGCTGTGGATGCGTTGTGTGTTTGCTTTGGTCGTTGTTGTTGTCTGCGGTTCGTATTGTTTATTCATGATGCTATTTGTTAGTGTAATGGGTCGGCTTGAGTCTTGCCGAGCGTTGCCTGTCGCGCACTCCCGTCTTTGTTAAATTTTGTTGGTGTAATTAACATGGGGGCGTTTACCTTTTTGTTAATTGTCAACTCTCGTGTGATGTCGGAAATGTTTGTGCACTGTATATGTATTTTGTTAGTAGGTCTTTGCTTATTCATAGTAGGAGGAGTCGGTCTATGAGTGTGCGGAAAATACCTGTCATAATTTCCGTCCTCACAAGTTACTGACCTGGTATTCCATCTTGGTTCCTCTACTTGGTCACCTTTCAATTTTTTGTCGGGAGCTGCTGATTGCTCCACCTAAAGATCTCCAAGATAGCCTCATGGTCAGATGCTTCGCCAGGTATCCATGCACTCGCTCTATGTCTATTAGGGATCAGCTCCCTAGGTACGATTTCGAGCCTTGCGCCTAGCCATGCTTTACCGATACTGGAGGTCGAAACGATATGTTGATTTGAGTAAGGCAGTTTTTGTGTTTAAAAGCCATCATGGATGTTTTTCTTTACAGCTGTCTTAAAAGCTCTTACGAACTTCTCGGCTAACCCATTCGAAGCAGGATAAAACGGTTCTATAGTTACGTGTTTGATTTCAAGTTGCGTGCAATAATCTTTGAATGAATCGGCCGTTAGTTGTGGACCGTTATCACTTACAAGGGTTTCCGTAATCCCTTCGAACTCGAATATTGCGTTTAAGGCAGATGTTGTATCAGCTGTAGTAGTTGTTGATAATTCTGTAACGAACGAAAACTGGGAATAAGCGTCAATGCAGATAAGCCACATTGAATTGAATATGGGTCCAGAAAAGTCAATGTGTACTCTTTCCCATGGGCGATTAGCTTCTGGCCAGCTTTGCTAATCTTTAACAGGTGCAGGATTAGCTACTTTACATACGTCACAACTTTCTGTCAGTAAAGCTATATATTTGTCAATGTTGAGCCACCATACGTGCTGTCTGGCTCGCTGCTTCATTCTCGATACTCCCCAGTTACCATCATGCAATAGTTGCAGAATGTTTTGTTTCAGGGAAACAGGAATGCTGATACGGGTATACTCTGTTAAAGCGTATCGGTGATTGAGAAATGTGCGTAGATCAATATCTTGTGAACTTAGATTCTGTGGCTATTTCTTTTCCACGAAAGATCGAACTCGTTGTAGAGTTTTATCAGTTTCGGTGTGCTTGCTTAGTGTTGTGGTGTCAATTGGTGTTTTAGTTCAGTGATGTTGTAGCATGCTTCTTCTTGGTCGAATTTTTCATCGAAACCAATTGGTAACCGCGATAATACGTCTGCATTACCATGTTCAGTGGTTTAACGGTACCTTACTTCGTATTGATAAGCCATGAGCGTTATAGCCCAGAGTTGTAAACGATATGACGTGATCGTTGGCAATTGATTATTTGAGTTAAAAATACTAACAAGCGGCTTATGATCTGTAATTAAGATAAATTTTCTTCCATAAAGATATTAATGGAAACGCTTGACGCGTCGAGATCGATTCTTGAAAAATGTTGACCCCAACGAATTTAATGAAACACTGATTCGAATGTAGGCAATGGATATGGCTCAATAGCAATTTGCGAGTTGACAGAAGCTCACTGCGAAAATTTTATTGATACCCAAAGCCCGCCACTAGTGAGTCGTTCTACTCCTTTTATGAATTTAGGCATTTGCGAAAATGGTGTTTGTCGACTTTTGCAAAATTTTGGGTTTGCAGTTGGCTTTAAATAAATACTTGCTTTAAAGTCTTTTATGGTACCAAGAGCTGGTTGAAACACATCTCGACATTTTTCACATAACCCATTTACTTCTTTTGTTTCGTTTACGGTGATTTTATAAATTGTTTGGATGGGGTAACCAAATTCTTTAAATAATGAAATGAAAGCCAAACAGATTTTTCAATAACTCAAATATTTCTGTTTCTATCCAAGCCAAGAAAAAACTTGTTTGCTTATTAGTGGAATACACACTATATGCAACAAAATGTTGGTTGAGCTGTTCTAAGTAGGACTCCGACCGACGATTGAAATTCAGTTTTTATAGAAATGGCCTGCAGGTTTTCTTTTTTATAATCTTGAATAGCGTAGTGTTTAATTCGTTCTCTTATTAATATACCAGTGCCAACATGGACTTTCCATCATGATGATGTCATTAAACATTGTGTAGGTTCGTTAGCTTCGGGATTTTGTTGGTTGGTGTTGCTAATTGGATTTGTGTTAAAGTTGGTGCACATGCCGTAGCAGACGAAATATTTAAATTCTTCTGTAACTGCCTCATATTATTGGTAGTTGGCCTTGGTCAGAAGTGTAGTTGCGTCGAATTTCCTGGCGCTGGAAAGGCTTTTTTTTATCGGTTTTTATAGAGTGGACATTCGTGGTAGTTCAGATTGTGGTTAACACCACAGTTACTTAATTTTTTACGAACACGCATGTATTTGCCTGAGGTACATTGCGGCGAATGGTGAAACTCTCCGTAACCAACAGACACTGCACGTAATTTTGTGATGAAACATTTATCGCATATCATAAATTGGGCAACTTTTATTATATTTTAATTTATGTTATCGAGTTCAAATTCTACTCGAAATATTGGTTAGTGCTTAGTCTTTATTTTTGATATTATAAACGGATTTTACTTAATAACCCTAATATTCAAGAATTTCTTCCGGATCGACATCAGATTCAACGCCTTGGAAGACTACCACAAGTCACTTATTACTTTTCTTTGGTGTGTATAGTAACTTTTATTATTTCTATCAAAGTACGATGCTATTACAAGGTGGTTGCATTCTTCATAAATCTGAACTTTCAGTAATGTCACCTTTCATTAAATAAATTATATGAAAATTGAAGTATTATCAAAAGCTCCTGAGATGTCTAAGAACGCACATAGGGATATTTGTTTTACTTTTATAGTCTCTTCAATATTTTCTGTTAGGCTGTGAATAGCATATGTTGTTGAATTGACCACTTGGCAAGCAAATTGATTACCATAAACCGGTTAATCTTATGTGTCAGTGTATCAACTTAACCATGGTTTTAATTATGATGCAGTTGAGGCTGATGGGTCTATACGCTTTAGGCAGTTTAACTGACGTTTTACCTGCCTTGGATATGAATACCACTTTTACCTCACTCCATTTTAATGGAATGTGGGCAAGCAGGCAAGAAGGATTGACCTCATTATCCTGGTCAGACTAGTGGTAATTATGTCCGAGCCCCTCTGAAGAAGGCAAGGACAGGAAAGTGTGTTTACAGGAGCAAGGAACATATTTCCTCAATAGAGCTTGCATAGTTTCCATCTATTTTCTTGAGGGTACCCAGACCATTGGAACTTTTTTTTCGAAGGGGTTTCTGAAGGCGAAACATTTTGGGCAGATCTGAGATATTCCCGCAATGCTCCCCCCGTCTAGCTCGATTATAAGTGTCTCTAGATAATAAGTGTCTTTTTATAGGTCACCTTTCCTCTTTGCTTTGTTAAAGATTTGTCTTAATTTGTTTCTCAGAGTATTGAGTACATTGTTCCACCAGGGAATGTCCCTTTGAAACTTTTTAAGTCTTTCCGGGAAATTCTCCTCGGAAGCATTTTTGAGGTTGTTCAGAAAATTTCCCTTATCACTCTCAAGCTCGTGTACCTTTTTATAGGTTCAGTCGACCAATTCACATTATCATTTATGTGAAACCGAAACGAATCCAATTTACTTTCCTTGGGATTACGAAATAACTGGCATATCTCAATTAGGGCATCTAGGCGAAATCTTATATGATAATGATCCGACACCGATACCTCTTTTGAGATATGCCAGTTCAGGATAGCGGACGACAAGTTAGAATTGGCCAGGGTGAGATCAATGACTTGACCCCTGATGGTGCTCACGACGGTCGGTTCGTTACCACTATTAAGTATTTCTAAAAGGTACTCACACCTAGAATTTATGTTTGTGCTGTCCGGATGGTCACCAGATCCTGTTGCACAAACTCTGAAATAGGAAAGAAGTTAAGTTCTTCACGTACAAGAATGGCCGCTCTAGGTCTAGAATGGTTGTAGTCATATATTAACCTGCCATCAGTTTTTTATTTCCTGAGACCCGTCACCCCTGCTTGAGCCTTTATAAGTTTTCGCAAAAGCTGTGTGAGGTGAGGAGTGTTTTAGTAAACTTGACAGGTAAGGAGGAGTACTTGTTTTGTAATTCCCTTTTCTATGTCTTTCCAACAGCAAGGTTGCTGTTCAGACATGGAAGATGTTGGCGTCTTGACAGCTGTTAAAGTAACCTTTTCCACCATCTTTGCCCTTTCCTTTGCACAGAGGTTTGTTCATCCCTGGGGTCAACTATCATCTTGCTGAAACAGTAGTCTATGAGGTTGTCCTTCTTGCCGATTGTGTCCGCTAAGAAAGGATCCATGGGAATTGTGAGTACGCAATTGGGTCCTTTTTGGGCCCTGTACATCACTCTCCAACTGTCGACCCTCAGCCCAGCTTTCTGACTTTCGACAAGATGCAGGATCGCACCCACACTCGTGTCTTCCTCCTTAGGGAAATGTTCAAGCTTTGGGGACGTCTTTCTCATCGAGCACCCTTAACACAGCACTTACATACATTGAGCCATCCAGGACGAAAGGAGCTTTATAGAGCCTTTTCGACATTGTCGCACTTTGTCTGGATAGTCTTTAGAATTACCTGCAACTGGCTTGTAGACCAGACGACCTCGGGTGGTGTTATACCGATTTTGACCCCACCATTAGGCCCTTTGGAGGCATATGTCTTTTTGGCAAGATTGGTGTACGTTTCGTTCGCCTTTTGTGCAACGGTCTGAATGCGACCTAGCATCCATAGGACCCGACCTTCTTTTTGGAGTATTTTGGTCCAGGGTCGCTATGGTCCTTTCGGAGCCATTACCATTTTATTGGTAAGAGTCGCTAGCTCCTTTTCGCCCTGAGCTATTGATAGCTCGGCTTACCTTATGGCTTCTTCAGGACTTGCAACTCTTTGAAGGAAAATTTTTAGTCGGATGCGTTGATCACCTGACGTTTTCATCCCCTACAACATGGTTTCTTCATCCGTTGGAATTGGGTCGATTGCAACGTTTGGACCAATGTCCATGTCATGGACTTCGACCTCCATTCTGACACCAGACTCGTTGGGCTGCAAAGCTCCTCCGAGGGCTGGATGCCAGCAGAATTTGTTGCCACTAGGCTAGAAGTTTGTCTTATTTTTACTTTTTCTATAAAAACTCCGACGAGGAATGGGGAACAACAAGTCACCCAGAGCAGAGCCCCTTCCTCTCCGAAGGCTAAAATACAACCAGAGGTAGCCAGTTATCTGGAGGCCTCCGTTCAAAGACACGTTAACGTTGTGCCATTCATCCCACGTGTTGGGGACCGTATTTGTTTGTCCTCGGGGAGGTCCTCTTGCTGCTTGTCCTGCGCGCGCGTGTACCTGTAAACCTAGAATCACTCTTCAGAATGTAAAACACAACATCACTTTTAGTTTAAAAACAGCAAGAGCTTTATTCTTAAAATACTAATTCTTATATACTATTTACAAACAGCACTTTCAGTCTGTGAACTGACCTTCCTGGTGTTCCAGTTCCGCACCTGCTAATTGGTGTCAGTTGGTCAAGCCAACCATTAAATCTTTACAATATTTTTCCTGCACTGCAAACAATTATGTGCATCGATTTAACTCTATAGTATATACATGTAATTTGTTTTATTTTTTTCTTAAAATCGCCTTATTTCGGTTCTATCACGGTTTTTTTTTCTTTTCTATTCTCTTCTCTTCCATATTTTTTTTCTTACTTTGTTTTTGTTTTCTTTTGTATTTTTTTTCTTACTTTGTTTTTGTTTTCTTAAGTATTTTTTTTCTCTATAATTTTTTTTATATATTCCCCTTTTTAGAATTTGATCTTTTATTGACTGTTTTCTCATTGGCGTATATACAAACATCTGTACAATATCACAATTCTATTTTATACCTAAAATCTTATATTATACTGCGACTTCTGCTACCTGCTGGTCCAGTTGACGACCGCCGTTGTCGGAGTGAAGTCCCTCGATGAACTCCGCATACCCGTCCCTTCTTTCTGGACCGGTACATATGATATTCAAGGCTGGCGATTTTGTTTACCATTAAAACTTCGTTTGTAGTGGCCTTCTTCTCTCGATTTATATATCGTGCCCCAACGGATGTAGGTGCCTCTGCTTATAGTATTTAGCTTGTAAAATGCATTTGAAATACATGAGAAATTACAATACTCCTCCGTTATTTACTTTGCAGCTATGCGTTTTATGGTGCAAGTGTTTCTCTTGGCGCCCAACGTGGGGATCGAACCCACTACACCGAGATTAAGAGTCTCGTGCTTTTTGCAATGTTTCTCTTAAGCTTTCTTATATTGGAATTTGACTTCGTTGACCTCGATATGTAGACTATCGGTATTTCTCTGAGATACACGGTTAATGACGCAATTTGCGTACTCCGATCAGATACCAGTCTCTGTGTCTTCTTCTAGTAAATCAATTTCATAAGCGAATAATATTTCTTATGGTCAGCCTCTAGATTGAACATATACTTTACTGAAGCAATTGACTTCAGTAAGACGAATTTCCTCTGCTTATTATATTTGGTGGTGGTTTCAGTCACCTTCCTTATGCTTTTGCCCATTTTCAACTTATTCAAAAACAGTTCTGGTCAGATTGTGATCCACTGGGTGGACATTGCAACGTAAGACTGTCCAATGCAAAATATGACACCGCAAGGAAGCCTGTTTATTTTTCCATTGTTTGTCAATAAACCCATCCACAGCGTGATCAAACACTGCGGTCATATGCTGCTTCGAGAATATCACTTTAGTCGCCATTCATCCCCAATCCATCGAATAATACGTTGATCCTTTAGTCCGCACCATCTTCCGATATATGCTGTTCCCGGAACTTCCTGCTTCGATTCACATCATCAGAGCTGAATACTTATAATAATCTTCTTAATTTTCTAGTTAACATTTTATAAGTTTCATAAGTTAATTTAATAAATCAACTTCAAAATTATGTAATATTTAAATAAATATATTATATATACTATATA
Organism: Clusia tigrina; assembly: GCA_920105625.2. Lineage (NCBI taxonomy): Eukaryota > Metazoa > Arthropoda > Insecta > Diptera > Clusiidae > Clusia > Clusia tigrina. The sequence goes on along the minus strand of OV050030.1, from coordinate 81,415,902 downwards.
TACTCTTGAGAATAATTTTCCTATTTAGTATAATTTGTATTTTCTTTTGATTATTACACTTATTTCATTATAAATTTAGATTTTAAATAATTAATTTCTGTAACTCTAACTATTTTCTAAACTACTTTTGTTTTTAAAATGAACTTTTACACAGATTATAATTTTTTAATTTATAACTTTTCTTAATGCGAGTATATTTTGAATATTTAGTATGTAATAATCCGTACTTATTTTGTGAAATTGGTAAGAACAAAAATTCGATTAGAAAAAAAAATAGAATTTCTTTGAAATCATAGTCATTTTTTTCAATTTATTTGTTCTTCAAATATTGGTTTCTTTTTATTTTTATATTTATTTTTTTTATTAAATATTTTATAATTAGTTTCATATCATTTCCCTTTTTATATAATATCTTTTTAAATTTTTCCATTCTAAGCAAATTCTTTTTTCCCTCTGACATAAAGAAAATTTTATATTAATTCTAGGCAAAACTAGTTGCCCATCTTACAAAAGCTAGTATATAAAAGATAAACCCGTTCATGTGAAAAAATTGTAAATTGCATGACTCAATATTTCATTGCATCTAACTACTGTATATATTTCAATTTACTACTAGACTGGTATGTATATATCCATTAACAAGTGTATTTCCCTACACCATGTAACCTGCTCTTACGTGAATACATACATACATTCAAGGCATTTTATAATTAATTGCCAATGTTATTACCTAATTTGTAATGGTAAGCTAAATATATTTTTCTAATTCAATATATATATATATATATATATATATATATATATATATATATATATATATATATATATATATATATATATATATATACATATATATATATATATATATATATATATATATATATATATATATATACATACATACATATATATATATATATATAAATATATATAAAGGAAAGCGTTTTGCTACGATTGAGGAGATAAAAGAAAAATCGAAACAGGAGCTGTTGGCGATACCAAAAAAAGCGTTTCAGAAGTGTTTCAAGGATTGGAAAAAACGCTGGCATAAGTGTATTATATCTGAGGGGAATTACTTTGAAGGGGACAAGATAGTTGTTGATGAATAAATAAATCCTTTTTGAATATAACGGTTATTTTTTGAGCAAACCTAGTATATTTACATGTACAGTATGTAAATATCTGCAAAAATATACATACATACATACCCATTCCTATTAACTAGAAAACTTACTTCTTTAAATATACGTTCGTACATTCATTATGTATATTATACACATATATACATATATATACTTACTTCACCATGCGGTTCCGTTGCTCGACGTTAACGCTTACGCATCGAATTTCTGTGCATAAACTGCCGTATGTATGTATGTATTTTAAGTTAAGTTTTATATTACTTACCCACGACTGTCTTATGATTTTATTTTGAATTATTATTCATTTATTATGTACACTGGCGCACATTTGGGCTTCAAATTTGCTGGCATATTGAAATCAAACCCGTAGAGCGTCCTAAACGGAGTTTGCTTCGTTGATACATGCACAGTATTGTTGTGTACATGCATTGCCGTGGTCAACCATTGATCCTAATTCGAGCCGTCTTCCTTGGCAAAACTGCCCAAGTACTCGGCCAGAGGTCGATGACTACGCTCCAATGAGCCATCCGCCTGGAGATGATATGGTGAAATATGCAATTTCTTGATTCCCAGCACTTTACACGTTTCTGAGAATAGTTTCGATACAAAATTTGAACCAGTGTCGATTATCCAGACCTTAGGTATGTTCTACCGTGCTATAATTTCGTCAAAGAACGCCTTGGCCACCGTACTTGCTTCAGCATCGGGTATAGCCACGCACGCCATATACTTTGAGAATTAGTCTTGGAACGTCAAAATGTATTCATTTCCCGAAACTGTCTCAGGTAAAATACCTACAATATCCATATGAACTTTATCAAATGGCTGTTTTGGTGTGTCAGTTAACACCATTGGCATCTTTGTTAGCCTTGATCTCTTGTTGGCCTGACATTTTGGACAACTCTTTATATATTTTTTTATGTCTCGGAGCATACCTTTCCATCTGTATACTCGCTTAATTCTGGCATGGGTTTTCCAGAATCCCTGGTGTCCACCTAGGGGTGAATCATGAATACCCTTTAACACAGCCTGGACACCTTTTTTAATCCTCCACCCATTCCACACTACTGTGGAAATGGGTACAAATTGCTTCTATTGATGCCTTCTCTTCCTTCTAGCACTCTCTCCATTCTTTTTCTTATATCAACTTGTTAAATCTGATTTACCGATCTATAATTCGGTTCCTTAAAATTATCTTAACTAGTGAACTTAGGCCTAAAATCCTCATCCATCAGGTAGTCCTTTTGTAATGCGTTGAGTTCGCAAGCGTACACCTTACCCTTGTCAACGTGCGTTATGGCTTCTCCCATATAAATTAATAGATTCACTCTTCCTGCTGCTGGCTAGGCCAGACACGTCAGGCCTCCGAACGCTAAGCGCATGCCTGTTTTAGTAAACTTGACAGGTAAGGAAGAGTACTTGTTTTGTAATTCCCTTTTCTATGTCTTTCCAACAGCAAGGTTGCTGTTCAGACATGGAAGATGTTGGCGTCTTGACAGCTGTCAAAGTAGCCTTTTCCACCATCTTTGCCCTTTCCTTTGCACAGAGGTTTGTTCATCCCTGGTGTCAACTATCATCTTGAGGTTGTCCTTCTTGGCGATTGTGTCCGCTAAGAAAGGATCCATGGGAATTGTGAGTACGCAATTGGGTCCTTTTTGGGCCATGTACATCACTCTCCAATTGTCGACCCTCAGCCCAGCTTTCTGACTTTCGACAAGATGCAGGATCGCACCCACACTCGTGTCTTCCTCCTTAGGGAAATGTTCAAGCTTTGGGTACGTCTTTCTCATCGAGCACCTTTAACACAGCACTTACATACATTGAGCCATCCAGGACGAAAGGAGCTTTATAGAGCCTTTTCGACATTGTCGCACGCTTGTAGACCAGACGACCTCGGGGTAATCGGTTGGTGTTATACCGATTTTGACCCCACCATTAGGCCCTTTGGAGGCATATGTCTTTTTGGCAAGATTGGTGTACGTTTCGTTCGCCTTTTGTGCGACGGTCTGAATGCGACCTAGCATCCATAGGACCCGACCTTCTTTTTGGAGTATTTTGGTCCAGGGTCGCTATGGTCCTTTCGGAGCCATTACCATTTTATTGGTAAGAGTCGCTAGCTCCTTTTCGCCCTGAGCTATTGATAGCTCGGCTTACCTTATGGCTTCTTCAGGACTTGCAACTCTTTGAAGGAAAATTTTTAGTCGGATGCGTTGATCACCTGACGTTTTCATCCCCTACAACTTGGTTTCTTCATCCGTTGGAATTGGTCGATTGCAACGTTTGGAACAATGTCCATGTCATGGACTTCGACCTCCATTCTGACACCAGACTCGTTGGGCTGCAAAGGTCCTCCGAGGGCTGGATGCCAGCAGAATTTGTTGCCACTAGGCTAGAAGTTTGCCTTATTTTTACTTTTTCTATAAAAACTCCGACGAGTAATGGGGAACAACAAGTCACCCAGAGCAGAGCTCCTTCCTCTCCGAAGGCTAAAATACAACCAGAGGTAGCCAGTTATCTGGAGGCCTCCGTTCAAAGACACGTTAACGCTGTGCCATTCATCCCACGTGTTGGGGACCGTATTTGTTTGTCCTCGGGGAGGTCCTCTTGCTGCTTGTCCTGCGCGCGCGTGTACCTGTAAACCTAGAATCACTCTTCAGAATGTAAAACACAACATCATTTTTAGTTTAAAAACAGCAAGAGCTTTATTCTTAAAATACTAATTCTTATATACTATTTACAAACAGCACTTTCAGTCTGTGAACTGACCTTCCTGGTGTTCCAGTTCCGCACCTGTTAATTGGTGTCAGTTGGTCAAGCCAACCATTAAATCTTTACAATATTTTTCCTGCACTGCAAACAATTATGTGCATCGATTTAACTCTATAGTATATACATGTAATTTGTTTTATTTTTTTCTTAAAATCGCCTTATTTCGGTTCTATCACGGTTTTTTTTCTTTTCTATTCTCTTCTCTTCCAAATTTTTTTTCTTACTTTGTTTTTGTTTTCTTTTGTATTTTTTTTCTTACTTTGTTTTTGTTTTCTCAAGTATTTTTTTTCTCTATAATTTTTTTTATATATTCCCCTTTTTAGAACTTGATCTTTTATTGACTGTTTTCTCATTGGCGTATATACAAACATTTGTACAATATCACAATTCTATTTTATATCTAAAATCTTATATTATACTGCGACCTCTGCTACCTGCTGGTCCAGTTGACGACCGCAGTTGTCGGAGTGAAGTCTTTCGATGAACTCCGCATACCCGTCCCTTCTTTCTGGACCGGTACATATGATATTCAAGGCTGGCGATTTTGTTTACCATTAAAACTTCGTTTGTAGTGGCCTTCTTCTCTCGATTTATATATCGTGCCCCAACGGATGTAGGTGCCTCTGCTTATAGTATTTAGCTTGTAAAATGCATTTGAAATACATGAGAAATTACAATACTCCTCCGTTATTTACTTTGCAGCTATGCGTTTTATGGTGCAAGTGTTTCTCTTGGCGCCCAACGTGGGGATCGAACCCACTACACCGAGATTAAGAGTCTCGTGCTTTTTGCAATGTTTCTCTTAAGCTTTCTTATATTGGAATTTGACTTCGTTGACCTCGATATGTAGACTATCGGTATTTCTCTGAGATACACGGTTAATGACGCAATTTGCGTACTCCGATCAGATACCAGTCTCTGTGTCTTCTTCTAGTAAATCAATTTCATAAGCGAATAATATTTCTTATGGTCAGCCTCTAGATTGAACATATACTTTACTGAAGCAATTGACTTCAGTAAGACGAATTTCCTCTGCTTATTATATTTGGTGGTGGTTTCAGTCACCTTCCTTATGCTTTTGCCCATTTTCAACTTATTCAAAAACAGTTCTGGTCAGATTGTGATCCACTGGGTGGACATTGCAACGTAAGACTGTCCAATGCAAAATATGACACCGCAAGGAAGCCTGTTTATTTTTCCATTGTTTGTCAATAAACCCATCCACAGCGTGATCAAACACTGCGGTCATATGCTGCTTCGAGAATATCACTTTAGTCGCCATTCATCCCCAATCCATCGAATAATACGTTGATCCTTTAGTCCGCACCATCTTCCGATATATGCTGTTCCCGGAACTTCCTGCTTCGATTCACATCATCAGAGCTGAATACTTATAATAATCTTCTTAATTTTCTAGTTAACATTTTATAAGTTTCATAAGTTAATTTAATAAATCAACTTCAAAATTATGTAATATTTAAATAAATATATTATATATACTATATATACTCTTGAGAATAATTTTCCTATTTAGTATAATTTGTATTTTCTTTTGATTATTACACTTATTTCATTATAAATTTAGATTTTAAATAATTAATTTCTGTAACTCTAACTATTTTCTAAACTACTTTTGTTTTTAAAATGAACTTTTACACAGATTATAATTTTTTAATTTATAACTTTTCTTAATGCGAGTATATTTTGAATATTTAGTATGTAATAATCCGTACTTATTTTGTGAAATTGGTAAGAACAAAAATTCGATTAGAAAAAAAAATAGAATTTCTTTTAAATCATAGTCATTTTTTTTCAATTTATTTGTTCTTCATATATTGGTTTCTTTTTATTTTTATTTTTATTTTTTTTTTATTAAATATTTCATAATTAGTTTCATATCATTTCCCTTTTTATATAATATCTTTTTAAATCTTTCCATTCTAAGCAAATTCTTTTTTCCCTCTGACATAAAGAAAATTGTATATCAATTCTAGGCAAAACTAGTTGCCCATCTTACAAAAGCTAGTATATAAAAGATAAACCCGTTCATGTGAAAAAATTGTAAATTGCATGACTCAATATTTCATTGCATCTAACTACTGTATATATTTCAATTTACTACTAGCCTGGTATGTATATATCCAGTAACAAGTGTATTTCCCTACACCATGTAACCTGCTCTTACATGAATACATACATACATTCAAGGCATTTTATAATTGCCAATGTTTTTTTGTAATGGTAAGCTAAATATATTGTTCTAATTCAATATATATATATATATATACATTACTATTCCCCACATGCTAATTCCCTAAGCGATAAACCGAAAAAATCTATGTACGAGGTGTGATCAAAAAATTATTTTCAAATTTCGTGAGTTACGTATGTTCGATGTCCGCAATTTGTTTCTGTTTTGTTGGCATGTCTGTTATATTTGTTGGCAATACCAACCATTTTGGATTGTCAGTTTGTTTTTGACAGATTAAAAAGTTTTTGGTGTGCTCCTCGATTTTGTACTATTCGAACAAAATGGATCAAAGAAACTGTATTCAGTTTTGTGTAAAAAATTAAATTAAATGCGCAAGGACATTTGAAATGTTGACTGTGGCCTTTGGCGAGTCTACTATGAGCAGAACACAAGTTCAATTGTGGTATAACCGGTTTAAGGAAGGCCGAGAAGATGTCAATGACGATGCTCGTCCTGGTAGCCCGAGCACGTCAACAACCGATGAAAACATTGACGCAGTGAAGAAAATGATTTTGGATAATCGTCGAATCACTATCAGAGAGGTTGCTGATGATGTTGGCATATCGTTCGGCTCATGCCAAGCAATTTTTACGGATGTTTTAGGCATGAAACGTGCGGCAGCGAAGATTGTTCCAAAATTGCTAAATTTTGAGCAAAAACAACGTCGCATGGACATCGCTCAGGAGCTGTTTTTGGCCAAAAACAAAACCGTTATCATGCCTCAACCACCGTATTCAACGGACTTGGCCCCCGCTGACTTTTTCCTCTTTCCAAAACTGAAGACACCGATGAAAGGAAAGCGTTTTGCTACGATTGAGGAGATAAAAGAAAAATCGAAACAGGAGCTGTTGGCGATACCAAAAAAAGCGTTTCAGAAGTGTTTCAAGGATTGGAAAAAACGCTGGCATAAGTGTATTATATCTGAGGGGAATTACTTTGAAGGGGACAAGATAGTTGTTGATGAATAAATAAATATGTTTTGAAAATAACGGTTATTTTTTGATCAAACATGTACATTACATGTACAGTATGTAAATATCTGCAAAAATATACATACATACATACCCATTCCTCTTAACTAGAAAACTTACTTCTTTAAATATACGTTCGTACATTCATTATGTATATTATACACATATATACATATATATACTTACGTCACCATGCGGTTCCGTTGCTCGACGTTAACGCTTACGCATCGAATTTCTGTGCATAAACTGCCGTATGTATGTATGTATTTTAAGTTAAGTTTTATATTACTTACCCACGACTGTCTTATGATTTTATTTTGAATTATAATTCATTTATTATGTACACTGGCGCACATTTGGGCTTCAAATTTGCTGGCATATTGAAATCAAACCCGTAGAGCATCCTAAACGGAGTTTGCTTCGTTGATACATGCACAGTATTGTTGTGTACATGCATTGCCGTGGTCAACCATTGATCCTAATTCGAGCCGTCTTCCTTGGCAAAACTGCCCAAGTACTCGGCCAGAGGTCGATGACTACGCTCCAATGAGCCATCCGCCTGGAGATGATATGGTGAAATATGCAATTTCTTGATTCCCAGCACTTTACACGTTTCTGAGAATAGTTTCGATACAAAATTTGAGCCAGTGTCGATTATCCAGACCTTAGGTATGTTCTATCGTGCTATAATTTCGTCAAAGAATGTCTTGGCCACCTTACTTGCTTCAGCATCGGGTATAGCCACGCACGCCATATACTTTGAGAATTAGTCTTGGAACGTCAAAATGTATTCATTTCCCGAAACTGTCTCAGGTAAAATACCTACAATATCCATATGAACTTTATCAAATGGCTGTTTTGGTGTGTCAGTTAACACCATTGGCATCTTTGTTAGCCTTGATCTCTTGTTGGCCTGACATTTTGGACAACTCTTTATATATTTTTTTATGTCTCGGAGCATACCTTTCCATCTGTATACTCGCTTAATTCTGGCATGGGTTTTCCAGAATCCCTGGTGTCCACCTAGGGGTGAATCATGAATACCCTTTAACACAGCCTGGACACCTTTTTTAATCCTCCACCCATTCCACACTACTTGCTGTTTGTTCATTGGCATCGAAACCCGCATTGCTAACATCTCTTGTAGCATCATTTTTGTCCCCTTGAATTCTCCCGGCCTTCTCCTTCTCTGACCGTTCTTTGGCCCTCGTTTGCACTACTGATACCTTCTGTGCCTGCGGTACTCTACTGAGTGCTTCCGCATTCAGATTCTTTTTCCCAGGTTTGTATATGATTTCAAAATCATACTCAGATAATTTGTGTCTGAGCCTGGCTACCCTAGACGTTTAGTCTTTCAAATTTGCTTATGCCTCTCAACGGCTGGTGATCAGTGTATATCTTAAATGGGCGACCTAACAGATATGCCCTAAAATTCTTCGTAGCCCACACTATGGCTAGGAATTCCTTCTCTATTGTCGAGTATCTTTTCTCCGTCTCACTAAGCGCTCTGCTTGCGAATGCTATTGGTCGGTCATTACCGACTTCCCCTTGTGACAACACTGCCCCCAATGCTTCATTGCTAGCATCAGTGGTCAACAAAAAAGTTTGCTCAAAGTCGGGGTACGCCAAAATCGGTGGCAGGCTAATTATTTCTTTTAGCCTCTCGAATGCTTGCTAACAACTCTCTGTCCATTCGAACTTTGCTTCTTTTCGTAGCAATTTATTCACTGGCAACGCAATTCCGGCTAGTCCTTCTACGAACTTTCTGTAATAGTTCACTAGTCCTAGGAACGCTTGCACTTCCTTTCTATTTCTCGGAATCGCTAAATTTTTAACGCATTCCACCTTCTGTGGGTCAGGAAGTGCTCCTGTCTCTGAGCAACGATGGCCTAAATAAACCACCTCTCTTCGCAAAAATTGACACTTCTCCGTGTTCAATTTCAAATTGTGTTCTCGTAATTTCTGGAGCACCTTGCACAAGCGTTGCGAATGCTGCTGCAAGTTCTTCCCATAAATTACAATATCATGCAGATACACAAAACAATCTAACCCTTGCAAGCCTGTTAGCACATGGTTCATTGGCCGTTGGAAGGTAGCCGGTGCTCCTGTTAATCCAAACGGCATTCTGTTAAACTCATAATGCCCTAAACCGGCGCTGAACGCGGTTTTCTGCTTATTTTGGGTATCCGCCAGAACTTGGTGGTAGCCACTCGCTATATCAAGTGTTGAAAATTATCTACTGTGTCCTAATTTATCCAGAATTTGTTCTATCCTTGGTATCGGGAACACCTGCTTGATAGTGGCGTCGTTCAATTTCCTAAAATCGACGACCATTCTCCACTTCTTTTGACCTTGAGCACCTACCTTCTTTGGTACCAAAATTATTGGTGAGTTCCAAGGCGAGATACTCGGTGAAATTATATTATCCTTTAACATTTCTTCCACTTGCCTGTTTACCTCATCTTTGTGAGCTTGTGGCAATCTGTACTGTTTCTGGTTAATTGGTGGTTGATCCACTCTAGTAGGTATTTCTACGTCTGATGTATACGTCAGCTGGTCTCCTTCCAGCAAAAATATGTCATGAAATGACGTACAAATTGCTTCTATTGATGCCTTCTCTTCCTTCTAGCACTGTCTCCATTCTTTTTCTTATATCAACTTGTTAAATCTGATTTACCGATCTATAATTCGGTTCCTTAAAATTATCGTAACTAGTGAACTTAGGCCTAAAATCCTCATCCATCAGGTAGTCCTTTTGTGATGCGTTGAGTTCGCAAGCGTACACCTTACCCTTGTCAACGTGCGTTATGGCTTCTCCCATATAAATTAATAGATTCACTCTTCCTGCTGCTGGCTAGGCCAGACGCGTCAGTCCTGCGAACGCTAAGGCGTGCGGTCTGACGGCGAAGGAAGATGTCACAGCGACAGCGGCGAGCGTCAATCAAAACATTTATTTGCAGTAACAATTAGATTTTTATTCAGAAGTATTTCATAATTTAGTTTATTATTTCGAGTTTACAATTTCATTTTATTATTTTGAATTTAATTTGATTCACAATTCCAATTTTATTTTACTATTTAAACAATCAGCTAGAGTTCACAATTTCAATTTTTATTATCATTCAAATGTTTAATTTTTTCTATCTATTTCCACTGCGTGCACTCTAAAACTCATGCCCTTAACTTCACTGTGTCCTATTCTGAGCGACCCCAATTTCCTGATGCACCCTACAAACGCTCCGTTAAGCATTCTTTCATCCATTTGATTAATATCTAGACCGTTCCGTAAAACACTAAATTTTATGAGGCTGGTGTCCGCTCCTGAATCTACCAAAAGCACTAGCTTCCCACTAGCTGATTCCTTGCAAGGTATCTCGATGAAGGCATCACCTATCCTGCTCATAACGAAGCAATGTCCTTCTGTTCCCAACTCGGACGCGTATCCACTTCCTAACTCTTCGCGATATTGGAGAGCCTCTCCTTCTCCTGGACTGTAGTTTCTACATTACTACTCACACGTACTTCCGGTCTAATTATTACTTTCTTTCTTTTGGCTTTCCAGTCTACTGGCCTCGACTGGGCCGCTGGAAGTTTCCCTGGATCCTTTGTTGGAATAGTCTATCCCTGCATTCCGCTGCCCGATGTCCCATTCGTCCACATGAGAAGCATCTCAACCCCTGTTTGGTGTTGCTTATCCTTGGTTCACTTCTGGAATCCCAATTTGGTCGCTGCTGACCACTCCCAGTTTTGAAAGGATTTCTTCCTTGGTTAATTCCTTCCGTTGAATTAACTCGGGGACTACTAAAGTTACCCCTGCTGTCCCTCAAGGATGGATCCGGGCGCCTCTTACTTGGCTGCCTTCTACTTTGATCCCATTTAGTGTCTACTTGCCACTGTCTACTTGCCTCATGACCATATGTTTGGCACTCCATAAGGTAGGGCGTGTTATTGCGTGTAATGCACTCATCCCTTGTATGACTTTGCTTACGGCAGAACGAATATGTAGGTGCCCTCTGTACAAACCCCCTGTACGGATTTCTCGGATTCGCGGCTCTGTTGTCGGAGACACCGGGATTATATGCTCCTCTGTATATGTTTGGAACGTAATTACTTCCATCTCTGTTCAAGACAGCGGCGGTGAACATGTCCTGTCTATTTTCCAACATGTGTACCTCACCTAACCCAGCCGTACTCCGTTCCAAAAGGACTTGTGCTCTAATTGCTTCTTCTACTAATTCCTCCAGATTTCCTGTTCTGCTAGTCAGCATATGAATCTTTAGAACGGAGTTGCGGAGGCAAATACGAAAGTTGTTAACACCGACTTGTCAACTTCGTATAATAATGCTGTATCTCCAATGCAATTATTTTTTATTATTTCCTGAGCCATCATCTGAAGTCACTCTAACCGCCTGGCAAAGGCGCGTATGTCTTCACCTGCCAGCTGCTTTCCGATTCTGATATCTTGGGATATGTCTTCCAGAGTTCTTTCCTTTAAATAGGTTATCTTTAGAAGGCCGTAAAGCTCGTTCACGCTGGCGAATTGCTTTGGCAGCACAAGATTGTATGCATCTCCAAATAACCTTTGCTTAACACAGTCGAAGAAGACCTGCAACTCATCAGAGCTTATGCTTCGCTTTGCCAGTTCACAACCTTGAATGAACCTGTTGATTTCTGACCGAAAGTCTTCTGAAGCAGCACCAGTAAACACAGGTACTAGCCTGCATACTGCTTTGAAATCTTCTCTATACCCATTTTACTTATTTTTATTTTACTTACGGCTGGTAAAACTTGAACGTTATCTTTTTGGATGGTTTTCAAATTCACTTCTCCCGGATCTGAGATGTACTTGACCAGTGACGGACTCAAACTGATTAATCTTCGACCGCTTGCTCGTACAGGTGAAATACTGTCCACAGTATTGGGGCTTTGCTGCACTGCTACTGCTTCTGGCGCTGTTTGCGGATATCCCTGATTTTTATTATTTATTGGACTTTCTGGAGAAAATGGCTCGACACCGATTTCAGATGCGCCAAACAAAAATCCCGCTTCCCTCTCTTAACTCAATACTAATCTGGGCTTTACAACGCGGCTTATCCCTTCTGGTGTTAAATATTCCGGTCAGCGAACTTCAGGTGGCAATGTCAATACTGTCTGTGTAAATCCAGCCGATGCTGATTTTGATCTCTCCTTTTTCGGTGAAGTCCTATTGTTCGCCTGTCCTCTTTTTAATTCTGCACACTCCTTTTCCAACAGCGCTGCTGCTTCCTCTGTTTCCGTCAATCTCTGAAAAAGTTCCTTTACCTTCTTCTCAAGATACTCCTTTTGTGCTCTCAAATCCTCTGTTTTCTTATGAAACTTGAATATCTTTTCCTCTGTCCTTTTTTAGATTGCCGTTAAGGCTTGATTCGCTACTTCTAATGGTGACACAGCTCCTCTGACGTTCGCCTGTTTCCACAATTCCTGAGCTTCTTCCCTGCTCGTACTAGACTATTTACGTACTCTGCGTAATTTTCCGCAAAATATTTTCCTTTGCCGTACTCAACAGCGTGAGGCAACAACAACCCGTGGTTATTGTTGAACTCTCTCCCCACATTTTGGCTTGATGGTAATACACGTTGTCCTTACGTAACCTGCCGTCCTTCTTAAAATTACGGACCAGTTTTTCAATCGCTTCGCCAATTTGCTCCTGTATCAGCAGTAACCTTTGCGCTTCCTCTGTCATACCCCAAATGCCAGAACAGGTGGTGTATCCCAATTACAAATAAAACCCAATAATTGTTAACACTTTTTTTCAACTTATTCCAATATTTGATTCCATCTTACTTAATGATAAATACAAATTTATTAAAACACATTCCACCGTAAATTATATCTTTATATATATTCTTTCTTTACTTATCTTCCATCACAAGTTCCATATCCGCTGTCTACCGGCGTCCATTAAGTCCTTCCATCAATGCAAATAGGTCCTTGACTTCCTCACAGATACTCCTTGATTTCCTCTCACCATCTGTAATACTCCCAAAAATCCAAAGAAAAGTCTCTATGTTCGCAAAAACCGAAATTGGATTTACAGGCAAAAGTGTCTTGATTTATTCCCGGAAATTTGAATCCATATTCAAAAATAAACCCGTAACGTATGCGCCACGTAATAGTAGCATTTAACATTTTTTTCAACATTGCTACGAACTACAAAAACTTTGATGCAACAACACGTGTTGTCTGCACGTCTGGAAATATTCTCACCTAATACCCTAAGCTTACAATGTCGAAGAATTAAAACAATTTAACAAACAATATAAATGTCCCTATCGACAAACAAACTCGATTCTCCTACAAAAAAAATCCTCACAGCTAGGACGACATACATAGACCGTCCGATCATACTGACGGTTTATGGTTGCCTATACAAAACTGCGTGCAACAGCGCAAATGCGCCTATATGTTGCGACTTCTTTGATCAGCGCTACGGCGCCTTCAGGGTCGCAGAAGTATCTACTTAAATTAGGCTACTATACACTCTACTCACTATTATATTGTTTGATGACATATTTTCTTTAGGGTGCTTCGAATTTGTTGCAGGATGCTTCCCTGATTCAGGGTTCCTTGCCCTGGGATTCCTCGTGTAGGTCCTTAAGACCGGCTGCGCCAAAATGTTGGGGACCGTATTTATTTGTCCTCGGGGAGGTCCTCTTGCTGCTTGTTCTGGGCGCGCGTGTACCTGTAAACCTAGAATCTCTCTTCAGAATTTAAAACACTACATCACTTTTAGTTTAAAAACAACAAGAGCTTTATTCTTAAAATACTAATTTTTATATACTATTTACAAATAGCAGTTTCAGTCTCTGAACTGATCTTTCTGGTGTTCCAGTTCCGCACCTGTTAATTGGTGTCAGTTGGTCAAGCCAACTGACCTACGGTAAAAGTGTCGATTTTGCATTCGTCGACTCGAAAGCGGAACTGTAACATCCTAAAAGTTTACATAATCATTATTACATAAATTCTAGTTACTTATAATACTTGTACCCTAAAAATATGTGCTTTCTTATCTGACTTAATTGCTTAAAGCTAACCACACCAAATGTGTAGTATCTGTTAGGAGTCGGTGCTGTGAGTCAACTACTCGTAGGTAGCTAGATGCTAACTCACAACACACGGACACGGTTCAGATAACACCCTGGACTACGGGTTTTTTTCGAGAAGATATTGGTTAGTAAACATTTGAAGTACAATTTTTTGCTATTATTTATAAAATGAGTGCTTACATTAGATTCGTTAAATTCTGATTTAGAAGTTAGTGCAGAGAAAAGCGAATCTGACGATGAATGAGATGAAAAGGTTGGAGACGATGAAGATAGTATTGAAGAAAGGAGTGATGATGAGGATGAAGACATGGAACACGAATTTTATGAGGCTATCAAATAAAAATGCTGTCTAAAAGTGTAATTTACAATCTTTTCCTAAACATGGTTTTGCAAAGGAGTTACAAATTTAAGAAAATGCAAACGATTTTTCTAAAAATTAAAAATTTATTAAATGAAGAAAATATAATTTTTTTTCCTCAGTTTTGAGAAATCATCTAGTTATATATGTATAAGCCATTAGCAACTAGCACAAATTATTACACAACTTTTAATTAGCCAGTTTCAATTATCTGTTCCTTTCATCGAATAGTAAATATTGCCCGTCTATTTGCAATAATTCCTCTTCTATTTGCATTCGCAATAGATTCATTTTTATTTCCCAAGACACAGGCTACGAAGTCGATTTTCAAATAAATCAGAATGAACTACACATAGAAATTAAAGTAAATGCCACTCGACAATAGAATAATTTACTACTTCGGGCACTTAACGAATATGAAGAAATGGCTTATATTTTCTCACTATTTTGCAAACTGAATTTGTGATTCTAAAGACTCCGGTTTCAGACTGGACAAACCTTTTATTATAAATTTATTTGAATTATTGAATTCTCTTATAAAAAGACTTAAAATAATTGCTCCAATCTTCAATCTAATAGCAAAATTTAACCTGCAACCAATTTAATGGAGTGAAAAAGCTAAAGTAAGGAATTTAAATACCCAATGGCTGTACATAATGGAAAACAATTCGATTTAAAGTGGTTTTACGTAGCCGTTTGAATTTGTTTTTTACAATTGCCTGGCCAAATAGTTGGGATGATTGCGGAGTTTACATTTATATTTACATTTAATTTTTGTTGTCAATTTTTTCTTTACCAGGGGTAACTTTGAAATATCGATTGGGCACGGTGGATCAATTTAATTTTAGATGAGCTAGGATTTCCCCATAGTTGGGTTCCATACGTCCATATTAGTTTATAACTGCGGTATAAAGTAGAACTTTATGCTCTAGGTGCATATACCCTTTGGTAGGGTACCTCGTCAGCTTGAGGAGACCGATTAATGCAACAACGGAAAGTGTCCTTACGCAGAGTAAAAGCGACGTGAGTAGTTTTGATTTCATTGGCATGGGCCAGCTCTTTAGCTAGGACTCAACTAGTAAGGAACCTACTGGCCGGGGTAAGACTAATTATTTCAGAATGTGTTATAAAATACCTATTTTCTTTGATAGACAAGAATTCGTATGTTTCATTCTCTATTTAATTATTGTTTCTAAGTTGGTTGTCTATTACATTTATTACCTATTACACTAGAACTCACTCGGACTTCCAAGGCGTGGCGTTGGTTTCCCCTGTCCTCGTGTCACAGTACGGGTCACTCTACGCCGTGAAAATACTGGCGTGACTGGGAAGGGAAGTTATTATTCTGTAGCAAAGTGAAGGCCGTGCAAATGCTCGCTATTACTTACACCAGAGATTTTTCTCAAAGTCTGGGGGACTTAATTGTATGTTGCTGTTGATGTTTTCCGGTCTCTGGCTCGACGAAGAAAGAGACTTTACTTTGAGCTTCAGGTTTGATTGTGCGTGGTGCGATTTCGTCTCGTTTGCTTCTTATTATGTACTTGTTTGGCAAACCAGTTTTCATCTTGTTTACCGCTGCGTACAGCCACGTGTTTTTATACAATTAACATATACATTTATGTGCGGGATGCACTGTATTGGGGGTTTCTATTTTGAAACTTAAGTTTTTACAAAATTCATAATACATATGTATGTAAAAATAAATTAAATTGTTATTCGTAAATTTTACACAATCGAACTTTATGAGTGCTATTAAGTAACTGGCTTCGTCTTTTAAACTCGGCGAAGAGTAACGGTCCAATTTCTATCTTTCTCATTGCCTTTCCGCATTCTTACATCCCGCCCACAATGCTGGGACCAGCTTTATGACGAAATCTGAAGTATTATTTCCAGTTTCATAGCTCAAAAGAAAGCATCAATTAAAACCTGTGGTTGAGAACCCAAAGTCGCAGTGACGCAGTGAATAGTGCCGCAAGTAAGTGTGCTAAGTGCTATTTGGCGTTTGAGTGTTACCTTACTTTCATTTCATTTTCTCGAGTGTATGAAGGTATCGGTAGGAGGCTTTGATATTAAGCGCTTATAGATACCATAGGTGTTGTATACGTATGGTCACTACTCGGATCATTATCCACTGGATAAACGGCAGCATATCATCTTTTACGATAACTAGATCATTCAGCTTTACTGTTGGGTTAGCGATACGTTAGCTGATTGTGCTGCTGCCGTTGGTAAAAGCAATGAATCACCAACAAGGAAATGCCCAGGCAAAAGCACCATTAAGTCTTCCGTATATAACGTTAAATAGCACAGTTGCCTGGAGTTTAAACAGGACTCGATGCGAACAAGAAGAGTTGAGAGTGCTTCGTAAGTGAGTCGTGTACTACTCGTTACTCGTTTTAGGTGGTATTTAACGGATTTGACATTAACCACCAAAGTATTGTGAGTGAGGAGGATAGAAGTGCCATTGAGTGCCCCGTCAAGAATATTTCGGCACGATTACGATTTATTGTTGTACAGTTTCAGCGAATTCCTGTTGACTTACTTATATTACCTTTTCAGCGCCTATAAAATTTCCAGAAGTTCCGCAATCGCTATAAATGTCCTTGCAGATGCCTCGGCGTTTAATGAATCTTTGAAGAGTCCACAAGAAGTTTTCCGAGGTCATTGCTGTAACAGCTTCGAGATGAATGCAGTGGGTCGCTAAACAGATGAAGATAGCGATGTAACCTTTGTATGTCGTGTTCCCACGGAATCTAGAAGATTTTATATCAATTGCACCTGTGTAATCGACACCAGTGGCTAGAAACGGACGCTGTGCTGGATTAACGCTGTGGAATGGGAGGTCACCCATAAGTTGATCATCCACTTCTGGTTTCTTGCGAAAGCATTTTATGCATTTTCGAAGATGTTGCTTAATAGCACCCCTAGCGTTCCCAATGCAAAACTGTTGGCATAAGTATGCTACGGTAAATGGTGCACCGACATGTAATGTGGTTGCATGAGCATTGTCAATGACCAGGCTAATAAATTGATGACTATTCGGTTAGGTGATTGGGTATTTCCAATTAAAGGTAGATTTGAACGTTAAATTCGGCCGCATACTTGCAGAATGTATTGGTCGTCAAGAAAAGGAGTTAAAGTTTGTTAATTTACTACCGTTTGGTTGTGGCTTCTCATTTCGAACGCAGTGAATTTCGATAGGAAATGCTTCTTGTTGCACAAGAGCGACAATTTTCGCTAAGCTCTGTTTTAACTCTTTAATCGTAAGAGGCCCACAAAGACGAAAATGGCCTTGTGCACGGCTGTTTAGAGCGAAACGAAAAATATAATCGCGGACGCGTACGATTGGTTCAGCGAAGACTACTGTAAAATTGCCAAGGCTTGGCAAATTAAAAAATGTACTTGCAACTGCTTTATTTTGATATCATTCCTTCTTCATTGACAAGTAATTTTTTATGTCAAATATTGGCCAACCTTTTTCTGGCTGCAACATCCACCTTGGATCATAGTTTAAATGTTGATAAAGTGGATGGTGATAGTCCATGTGTGGCACATTCGGATGTATTTTGAAGTGTATCGACATGACGCCACTGTGATGGAGAGGATATTCGTAAAATCTTACCAACCTGTGTCTGCCATCGCCTAAGATCACCATTTAACCAATATAATACAATTGTGGCATCTGTCCAATATTATACTTCTAAAATCGCTTTTGGTACTAAAAATGATCGCTTGGTATACTCAATTCTGTTGCAAGAATTTTCCACAAAACTAGACCCGTAGAATAGTAAGAGGTTTTGCTGGAGAGGCTCTAGTTTTTGCGATTAGTATATTGGTGTAGACTCTATCATCAGTACATTTTACGCGTATACAATGTATGTTGGTTCGTATTGCAGCCATCTTGGTGCTGGTGATGCATTGTAGGCGTGAATAATGCATTTAGAAATTGTTGTCATCGGTAATTCAAATCCGTGGGTAGCAATTCATTCCATGCAAAAGATGTACACATTTTATCCTCACGTATTTTTTGCGACCACACCGATTTAAGGATTATTTTGGCTGCTACAACGACTGGTGCACAAAATCCAAGTGGATGGAAGAGATGAGCTATAGTCGCTAACATTGACCGTTTTGTAGCTGAAAAACCTATTTCGAAATTGATCCTAAATTTAAAAACATCCTTATTAGGTTGCCAACATAAACCGAGTGTTTTTACGGTACCAATACTATTCAATTCTAAAAGATTGCTATTTGACATATGTTCGGTTGGGATATCGTCAAGGAAGGCGGACGAATTACTGCTCCATTTTCGAAACTTCATACCTACTGAGCGTATGGCAATGGTTACTTCTTGTATGTGATCTACATACATTTAATTTTTGAGAACAGGTGCAGCGAGCGGATACGATGCCTTTTCGTCTTCGGTGAGTTAATGTAGTACTCACATTGCAGTATAGGGAGCCGATGCCATTCCGAACGTAACAGTAGTGAGACAGAATTCTTGGATTTCGTTAGCTTCATGCCGCCATAAAATATATTGATATTGGGAGTAATCGATATGCATATTTTTCCACCACATTTTTTGTGTATCGACTGGAAACGGACGTTTATGTTTCCCCCAATTCAAAATTACTGCTGGCAAATCATTCTGCACAGCCTAAACACAATATGTCATTAAGTGATTTCCCCTTGGTCGTTTTGAAAGACGCATCAAATACTATACGGAGTTTTGCTGTTCAGCTGTCTTCTTTAATAACAGCGTGGTGCGACAAAACACCGACAAAACAAATAACCACTTTTATGGAAGTCTCACTATATACTTTCAACTTGGTTCACGCACATGCGTTTGTTGAAAATGTGTCTCTCACCAGGATTCTTTTTATCTGCCCCGATGAGTAAATCTACTCGGCGAGATAGTAATTGGGATCTGCCAGATGTAGCCCATGACTTGGCAGTTTGGTGGTGAGCGTATTTGAACGAAGGCGGGGTCGACTAATACATTAAATGTGTGTATACTGAAGCTGACCGTGTAGTTGCATCAATGTACTGCGTTGCTGTCCACACCTGATATATCTGCAGAAGCACGGTGATGTTGCACACTTGTTTGAACTGCGTGCTCCGAAATGATTGTGCATTCGGGGCCTTGCTCTAAGAGAGCGCAAACTACTCTTGTCTGCCAGGTGGCGTCCTTCAGAAGCGAGACGAGAGATTTTAAGTGATATTATTTAATATTGTTACTTGCTTCGCAGTTCCCCCAAGTGCCACCGCAGGTTTAATAAGAGTCACAAACTTCTCGCATACCATAACGCAGATCGGAAGCTGAAGTGTTTTACAGATAATGTCGGTTCGAAGTTTGAAGAACATTATTTTGATATATGCTGTGAACTTTTGGATGTGTGCCAGGCTCTAGTATCCATTTCTTCTTCGTCTGCAACAAATAAGCAGGAAAATCGGTCGGCTTCACATCCAACATCATCAATTCAGTAGCATAAACTACCATTGACATGGAAAATATGTCGAATGGCCGGTTTTTCATGATGCATTTTGTTGTCTAATTCATAAAAATTTAGATTTGAATGCAATTCAAAAATTTAATTTTTTAAAGCTAGCACTTCCTTTAGACCAATATTGCGATATTCAACAAATGGGGTTATTTAACTAATTACACGACGGTTTTGAACTTAATTGTAAAGCGATACGATAATCCACGTTTGCTTCTCATACATCAAATGAATAAGATCTTCAGTCTGCCTGCACTTAACAAAGAGCGCTCTGGAGACATCAAAGTCTTATTAAATATTGCTAATGTGTTTCATTAACGAATTCAAGGGTCGGAAGACACCACTATCTGAGTGCAACCATTGAAATGCTTACTTTTTAACGACAAAATTACCCAAAGAAACGCATCAAGCATGTGAACACCTCTTAGGAAGTGACACAAGCATTCCAACATTCGAAGCAATTGAATCCTTTGTAAATAATCGTCTAGTCACTATCAACGTAATTGAAAATAGAAATATTTCCACCGACATGCAGTTACTGCCAAAAAGTAGCGTGAATAATCATGTCTCATCGAACAAACCCTACATTCGAAATGCTAGACGATTTAGTAACAGTAAGAACACCTTACACGTCCTTACACAATCGAAAAAAGTCAACTCATGTTACTTATTATTACCTTACGATCTATTGTAGGTCAAAGTAATTCTTTAAGTCCTATCCTCTGGAAAAACGTAATGACAAGTTTTTTGTTGAAGAGGTTTCACATCACTAGCAGAGTCTTGGAAGAATCCCTAGTATTTCCTGCGGCTGTGTATGAGTGCCGGTGCCAGCAAATACAAGGATGTCTCTTTCTCCATACAGAAACTGCAGAAGCCGTCCGAGGTGACTCCCATCCTCACTATATGTGAGTTCAATTTACCCTGTTCTGTGAGTGGCCTGTCATCATCTTAAGACTATTCTTAGGGAGATTATTAAATGATTCGAAACTTTTTAGGTCGTATGTTCCTAGCAGACTCTTTGATATCGTTAGGCCTGGTATGTTAACCCAGTGTTTGTGCGTAAGGTGTGCCTCATAAATCCTTAGCTGGTTCAACAGCTTGCCCTTGCCTACACTACAGAGGGGTTTTGGGCCAATAAAGGGTGTTCCAAACCGCTTCCTTGCACGTTCGTCGGTAATCTCGTTCCCTTCTATGCCAGTGTGTCCAGGCACCCATAGATGGTAACTTTGTACAGCTACCGCAGGATCATGGGATTGCATCCCCAATTTTTCTCCGCGATTGATATGCAGATCATGAGAGATCTTTTCGCATTACTGATTGTCTCATTGAGGTGAGACCTCCATGATACATTTTGTTTAATGAGTTCATATTTCCTCGTGAAAGGGACAACAATAGTTTTGATTGGGTTTATTTTAAGCCCCATCCTGTTGCAACAGTCAACTGTAATTCTTAAACCACATTTGATCCCTGACAGCATAAACCCAAGTTTGTTAATTTCCAGAGAAGTGCGACCACCCAAGGGACCACAGATAGGGAGATAGTACTCCACCCTGCGGACATCCTCGAACAGTATTAATTACTGTGGTTATTGAGGTGAGGGATACTTCGACACTTCCGGTTTTCAGCATTTGTTCTAAACAGTTAGATAGGGTAGAATCGACCTTTACAAGCAAGAGCCCGACTCACTGCCTCATGTGACAACAAAAGGCTCCTTAAATGTCCAAAAAGGCCCCTAACGCCACCTCCTTGTCCTCAAGGGCTTGCTGGAATATTTGCGTCATCTGATACAGAACAGTTTCAGGAAACCTGCCTGCCCTATATGAATATTGGTTCAGATGAAGGAGTGCATGCGCCAGAATATGTGTTCTGGTGAAGTTATCACAGACATTTTCAGCTGTTTTTAAGGTAAATGATATTAGACAAAGCTGGCCGGAAGAATTTGGGAAGAAGTGGATCCTTTTTCCGAGCTTTTGGGACAAAAACTACCTTTACCCTCCTCCATGGGCCTGGTATATAACCCAGTGCCAGACTACTCCTAATAATTGTTAATAAAGGTTGGAAGATGAGAACGATCCGCTTTTGTCGCAGGGCTGGAAAGATTGCATCCATCCCTGGTGACTTGAATGTTTTTAAGCTGTAGATGACCCACTTTAGCCGGTCACCAGTGCATATAGATTTTTCTGTAACCCAGTCCTCATTTCGGAGTCTATGTACTGTGTCAGCACTAACTCCTCATTGCAAACAGGCCCCAAGGACCCTGGGACCCTCGGAAATGAGTTTTCACAAGAAGGTTATCTTTTTCCTCCTCATTTTCAGTATAGCTGTCATCATCCCTCCTAAGTGTGAGTGATGAGATGGTGTATTCTTTTGCTAGAGCTTAGTAAAGCCGGCTAACTTCCGGAGTTTCAGTGATACCTTCACAGTATTTCCTGAAGCTTATTCGTTTGACACTTCTAATTTCCTTGTTGAAGTTAGTAAGAGCTACCGTATATTCCTCCCATTTACCTATTCGATTTGACTTCTACGTACATTTACCCTAAAATTTGAAAGCTTATCAGTCCACAAGGTAGAATCCTTGATAAATTTATCTTTGGTCGTTGGGTATCTAGCATCAAATGAGTTTATTGTGGCTTTATTTAGTTGCTCAACCGCTATTTAAAGTTCCAGCCAGTTCCAAATGGACTTGCCCAGATTTACCTGGTTAATATAGTACATAAGGCTCCTAGAAAAGGACTCCCAGTTAGCTTCCCTGGGAGTTCTTGTATTACTCTGGGCTTATGGACCCCAAAGTCGAACCTAATAATTCGCTGATCAGACATTGAAGGCTCATCAGATACTGTCCAGTTTTTGACTAAGCCCTTCAAGTAAGTGTTCCCCATTGTTAAATCTGAGATCTCTTCTCTTGTTGTTGTTACGAAAGTTGGTTTATTGCCCACATTAAAGATTTATAGTTTACTACTGAATATAAATGAAAATAGGCACTCACCTCTGGTGTTGTTGGAACTGCCCCAAAGTTCGTTGTGCGCATAGGTGTCATATCCAAACAGCAGCAGCAGTTTTTTGGAGTTGAAGTACACCTCCAGCTTAATTACTGCGTCCGAACCAGCGCAGGGAAGTGTGCTGATGTCAAGACCACCTTCATACTTGAATTGATGGATACGAGTACCTGAAGAGTGACTAAGTCTCCGGAGAGGTATTCTGAAAGAGATATAAAGTTTGGGGTACTGCATATGATAATACAAGCCCTACTGGATCGAATATCATACATTACACGTGTCTTTTCCAGTGAGGCTCTTGACCTGACCCCAGTGCACCCAGGATCAGCACCAGCCCAAGTTGTTATTTGGTGAAGCATCTCGTCGATTTGTGATACCCTGGTGCTGGTCATTCCATCTAATGCATGGGTTCGTGTTCCTCTGTAAGAGATTGGTAGTCATCTGACGAATTGTGTCTACAGACATACAGCTGGCCGCTAGCTGAATTTAAGCTAATCCCTCCTCATCAGCCTCACATTAACCACCGCCATCTCATCATCCAAATTCGTTGCGACATCCGCAGGTATAACTGGTTGTACTGGCAGAGTAAAAGCGCTTATTGTTGTCGTTGCTGCCCTGCTAATTCGAGGTTTATGTAGACCGTCTTGAGGTGTATACCTGGTAGGTTGTCACCCAGGCACATCGTCAGGTCCACTCCTTTCCAGCTAGGTAGTTTAGGAACTACTTTATACCGCCACTCCGAAGTTTCCATGCCGAGGTAATCCAACATTATATGTCCTGGGCGGAAGTATATACCTTCAAAAGCTATCGTAGTTTTCCGCCCCTTCGCCAAAGCGTCCAAGAATGCTTCCTCCATTACACAGAGTTGTTCTCGTGTAAGGACCTGCTAGGGTAGGACAGCTATGCTGATGAACCTAGGGGTACTAGCATAGTTGGTATCGGACCCCATGGCTACGCTATTCCTAGTTAGTCCACCGGCCAGACCAGTACTTGTAGATGCCGTTGGTGTAGTTGTAGACCCTAATCTGCCCCTGGCACTGCCATGTTTCCCTATCGGTCCATGTTTTTTCCCTGTTGACCCCGTCGGTACGTGTCCTTGTTCCCGTCCGTATTTTTGGTCGGCAGTTGTGATGCGGTATAATTTCGCGCTATTTTGTTTAGTGTTTCTCTTTTTTTATCCCATCACGCACAACTAGTTTAATGGGATAGAAGCTAAGAATCTTGCATATTTCTATAATCGCGTATCTCCATTCTGTGAGTACTTTCTCACTCAGCCCCAGGGTTAGAAAAAAAAATGTTTTTTTTTAAAGAATAAAACATCGCATTTGATTACAAAAAATATGTTTTAAACAAGTTTTTCGTAAATGTTTTAATTTACATATTATAAACATAATTAAACATTGTTTTAAACACTTTTAATAATTCAATTGTCTCGAAATTAAGGGTAGGGTAGAAATCAAATCAAGCGAAAAATTCATAAAAATATATATTCGAAATTAATATTAATGTTTACCATTATAATGAACTTTATCTAAATAAAAAGTAGTTTTATTTATTATTGTGAAATGATTGATTAATTAAAACTGTTCAGTCCTCGTCCATATCCACAGATGAGCCTCTGCCTCTTTCTGTATTAAGCGCCCTCATAATTGTAACCAATTTTGCTGCTTTCTCGGTGCCAACCTTGTTGCGTAATTTATAGTGAACTAACCCAAAGCTTGAAAACAATCTTTGAATTCCCGCAGAAGATGCAGTGGCCGTAAATAACTAATTTGTGAGCCGGAACTATTTTACTTTCCATCGATCTCCAGACCGACACATGATTTCTTTTTAAAAGGTCTTCTCTAAGCATGTAGTTCTTAAATGGAAAACTCATAGCACGATACGTAAGAACATCCTTCATCGCCTACGGACGGCTTAAATCTATAAACTCCATACCCATTGTGATCTCTTCTTCCGATAGTCCTTCCCCTTTATGTTTGGGATCTAATATATAAGCGGCAAAATGTGCAGGTGTCATTGCAGCATCAAATCTGGCTTTGAGTCTGTTGGCACCTTCTTGTAACCAGACTGATGAGAGAAGTCCCTTCCATATACGCGTACAATCGCTTAGGCTGCACATATCTTCTGAACAAGATCGAGCGCCGCACAGTGGCCGAAAAGGCTCATTTAGCGGCGTTTAATTAATAGCGCTTAGGGAAAAATTTTTTTTGTTTGTGTAATATTTTTTTTTAGTTGAAAATAGATTAAGCTACAATGCTAAACAAAAAAAATGTTTTTTAAAAATATATTTATATTTTTTTTTTTTGTGAAAGTTGCAACTTTTTTTCAAATTTTAGAATTTTTTTATTTTATTCAGGAAAATATCGTAAAGTTAAAATATTTAATGTTTCACATTCCTTTGGGCTGAAAATATATTAAACTTTAATATTAAAAACAGTTTTTTTTTTTAAACATTTATTTATTTATTTTGTTTTTAATTTTTTTTCTGTTGAAATAACTATTTTTGGCCATATGCAGTCTTCATATATTTTTGTTGTTTTCATAACAAAAATTTAATTATAATTCCAAAAAAAAAATAACTGTAGTAATAACAATAGTAATCAAAGTTTTTTATTCCGTTTCGGAACTACTAGATGAATCTAAGGTGCAAATGAAAAAAACTATTCAGAGTCGGAGCTTTCAGAATTAAGGCCGCCAGGTATATCATTCATATTTAAAAGAAGCTACTTGACCTCATCATCTATTTGGATGTGTTTTTTCGAGTATTTCGAGGTGCTTTTAGATTTATATGCAATAAAAGGATCCGACGAAACCAATAGAGCGTGCAGTAAGTCTTCAATTGTGTGCAATCTCGTGTCTTTTCGCGTGTGGTTCAGCCTATAAGTGCGAAAATCTTTATCTCTTGCCTCAAGTGCCTCTTCTGACATCATTCTTATTGGTAGCGAAACTTTTTCAATAATTCTGGCCACTGTGTGATTAACCAAACATTGTAAAGGCACCTCAAAATAATGATCAGTAACTTGTAGCCCATCAGGATAGCACATTTTTTTCGCAGACAGTAAAACATCATAAGTGGGAAATATATTAGTATTTCTCTTTTTAGTTCCATTCTGCAAGTTCATGTGAACCCTTTTTGTATAATCGCTATCAATATATAATGCTAAAGCTTCCTCTGCAGTGTATTTTATGACTTCATTATTATTGGTTAATATGGCAGATTTTAAGCTTTTTGGCAAATTTTCATCGGAGTTCAACATTGATACGACTACTGATGCAGTCCTCTTGCTAGCCTTGTATAAACTAGTGCTGGCCGCAGACATGAGTTCATCGCACGGGATTTCTTTGGCGATATCAGACACTTTTTTCTTTTTTGTTTTTTCCTGGCTGTCCGTGAAGCTTATTTTGGGTCGCCCAGTACTTGGGGTTGGGTCTACCAATAAAATTTCACTATCTAACCAGACCTTGTTATTTCTCTCAAAAATCATCCGAGCCCGGTGGCTTTGTCTCCATTTCATGCTTATTTTTGTGGTGAAATTTTTTACCCTGTTGGATATTTCAATGCATTGATCCTCATTATATTTGCTTTCATCTATGATGTCGAAAACATAGGATTCCACGGCAGAAAATTTTTTAGAAGCGTCATGTTCCGCATACCATACCAAAAATAGCGCTCGCTTAGATACTGACATTGTAACTAAAAAAATTAATTTATAAAAAAGTTGCAAAAACGTGCGTCTCATTGTAGACATTTCACATAACAACACTCTACATTAATTAAAAAAAATAAAATTAGATCGATTCCATTCGAATCACTTTACATCTACAACAGGTGAATTTATTGGAAAACATTATAATTCTTACTAGCACTTTAAACAACAACAAATCTAAAACACGAAACACAAACACTGGACACAAACACATTTTTTTCGTTAATACACACCTTTAACTTTAAATAAAAAAATTAAAAAGAATTTTAGAATCACTTTGAGAAATTTAATGAACAATTGCAGCTGCTTGTTAAAAAAGGCGGAAAGGTTTTTGGCAGCATCTGGTGCAACATATGCTGTGTTTGAAGTTTTACAGCTGTGCGAATATTGAGAGCAAAACAAAATGAAAAATGTCAGTGATCTTTCTGATGTATCAGTAATCAAATACAAATCTGTTTTTCCGTTAAAATAGATTTTGAAATTTTAATTAATCGGAGCTAGATTGGCCATTTCTACCACTGTGCGCCGTTGATATTTTTTTAAGTTTTTTCAGATATCTCTCAGCACGTTATTTTTGCTGACCATTTTGAATATTCCTCACGATTGTTATGTCTATTACAGATCGGTGTTCGCTGCATACTTTAGCAAGACAATCCCAATTATAGGCATATGACTCGAGACAGTCTGCTAATGTATTATAGCGCACATCTTGAGGTAGTATAAACGCCCTTCCACCGGCTTCCCTGTACTTTCCTCCCGGATAGTGATAATACTTACAGCACTTTATAATGCTTTTTACCTTACTTTTTATATCCACTTCTTCAAGGTCCTTGGCAAATAAGCTCAACAAATAGCAGAGCACCCGTATGTGATAATATCACCACTCTGACTATCGTCCAACTGCGTTAATTGTCTTTTTATCTTTGACATGTTGGCAGCGTTATCTGTTGCAAAGCTAGGTACATCGCAACCAAAACTTTGACACTCCTTAATGATGTCTACTGCCAGAGTCAGGAGATAATCACCAGTGTGACTTTTGCCATTAATATCTGTGGTATCTATCATCGTCAGTAGAGGTTAAACTAACACACACAATAGGGTCATTGCATATGTTGCTCCAACCGTCCTGTGCCATATAAACAACTTTCCCTTTCAAATTGTTTTCCATGTTTAATTTTACGGTAATAGAAACTTCATCCAGCAAGTTTTCGCCAATTTTTTTTTTGTTAGGTGGTGAATAGCCTGGTCGAGATAATTGCAGCAAGCTGCTAAACTCTGGATGCTCAGAATGTCGAAAAGGAGTATTTCTTGCAAAAAAACATCTGGCCACCTAGATATACAATTTTTTGCTTTTCCTTTTCTGAAGTTTTTGTGACATTATTGACAAACTTGACGACGCCGATCACTACCTCTAGAAAAAAACCTACGAGTATTTACATACATATCATAAAAGAGCAACTAATCATAAATGAAACCAAATTTTACTCGCATGTTGGCGGTATTTACATAGATAGCATATACATAACGTTCATGCATACTTGGACCGCTTTTACATAAATAGTAAAAGTTAATACCCCACACATTTATTTTGGATTTTCGGTACCTAGTACTTTACTGGCGAACGGAAAAGTATCATATCTACTTAAATACTTAGATAAATAAACTACATATTATAAATATCCAAGCAAAGCGTGTACATACATACGAGTGCGGATTGATATTAAAGCTACCTAGCGCTAGATGGCAGCACAAACACAAAAACTTTTTTTTTTTAGAAATTGCGATCTGTCAAACGTCAGCTGTTAAAATTTCACCCAAATTAATCGATTAGTTTATTTGTTGTAGTCGTTGAAGTAAGCAACTTTTGGGTTTCTTGAAAAATGGAAAAAGCGAATTTCGTGCAGTGATTAAACACTATTATTTGAAGGGGAAAACGGCGAAAGAGACATAAGAAAAGCTCGATAAACATTACGGTGAGTGTGCTCCATCAGATTACATTGTAAAATATTGGATTGCTGAATTTAAACGCGGCCGAACAAGCACTGCAACAATACCATCCACAGGAAGGCCAAAAGAGGTGGTTACTGAAGAAAATATCAAGAAAATCCTCGATATCGTTATGAATGATCGCCGAGTCAAGTTGTGTGAGATTGTTGAAAGGGTAAACATATCATATGAACGTGTGTTCAACATTTGCATGAACATTTGCATATGAAAAAGCTATCGGCAAGATGGGTGCCGCGTTTGCTCAGTGTCGAACAAAAACGAGTTAGACAGACCACTTCACAGCGGTGTTTGGACATGATAAAGAGTAATCCTGTTGATTTTTGGCGTCGATTAATAACTGTTGATGAAACGTGGGTCCACCACTACAGACCTGAAACCAAAAATCAATCGAAACAATGGGTGGAAGCGAAGATGGCGAAGGCAGTGAAATCGGCTGGCAAGGTTATGGCCACTGTATTTTTGGATGCACACGGAATATTGCTCATCGATTATCTCGAAAAAGGATCCACAATCACAGGAAAGTATTATCGTGCATTATTTGATCAATTGATTGATGCAATCAAGGAAAAAAGACCACATTTAAAGAAAAAATAATGCTCTTTCTTCAAGACGACGCACCGGTTCACACAGCATTAGATACGATGCTAAAATTACGTGAAATACACTTTGAATTGGTTAATCATATACCTTATAGTCCAGATTTAGCTCCTAGTGACATTTTCCTGTTTCCAAACTTGAAAAAATGGCACGCAGGAAAAAGATTCATCTCAAACGAAGAAGTGATTACCGAAACTAACGCGAATTTTGAGGGGTTCCCGAAATCGTATTATTCAGATGGTATAAAAAAGTTGGAATATCGTCTTACTAAGTGTGTCGAAGTAAAAGGAGACTATATTGAGCAATAAATGGTTTTTGAAAAAAAAATGTTTTTTTCCTACTTAGGTAGCTTCAATATCAATCCGCCCTCGTATATCCAAACATTTAATAAGTAATAATGCGAACATGACTGTTATGTTTCGACAAGATGAAATGAATATGAAGCATATACGAGTATATAATGATAATTTTGGTGCTGATATGAATTGGATGAATTTCACAAAAATGTGTAGTCTATGTTGGGAGGAGAAGAGACATGGATTATTATATGTTAAGTATGATATCTGCAATCAACACTTGACAAGGGCAATAGTTGAATAGGAAAAATGAATGAAAAACTTTTAAAAAATATAATTAAAACCAGAAGCATATTAAGAAAAAATTCAAGAGTATTAGATTGGGGGAAGCAGATGCAGAAAACCACTGAATGAATTAATTGAAAAGACCAAAGCAACTGATGCAAATCAAATGAAATGAATATGATTTTAAGTTTGATAGGAATACAAGTACTCCAATCAAAAGAAGTCAATCACATTTGTTGAGTAAAATCAAAGTAATACCTGTACTTCTTCGAAGTTCGGGTGATGTCCACTAAGAGCACAGTGATCTGCAAGTGCCGTTTTTGGTTCTAGAGCTATGCTTCTGTTTTTCCTTTCCGATTTGTGCGCTAATATTGTCGTCCTTAATTTGATTTTGGTCGTACCAATATATACTTTGTCGCATAAATTGGACCCGTCTCCACAACAACTAATTTTGTATATCACGTGCGCCTTATCTAATTTGTCGATCATACTTTTTGTGTTGGTATATAGTTTCTGCAATGTGTTATTCGTTTTATGTGCTATTTGGAACTTTTCTTTATTGTACATATTCGATGTTTTGAATCGTTCAGCAAATTCCCTTATGTACTCGTATGTCATTGACTTGTATATTTTTGTTGTCCTCTCTATTTTAGTATTGTCTTTTTTCCCCTTTATGGTTTTTAATAAGTCTGTTATGTAGTCTATTCGGGAAATCGTTAATCTTTAAAATCGTCTTTATTTTTGTAATATTTTCCTTGTGAAACACTTTGTCGCTAATTGTTAGAATTAGATTTGTCGCCGTGTTGAAAATTACTCTTTTTGGGTGTTTTGAGTAAAAATTAATTATTCTACCCGACGCATTTGGTTTTTGATACCAATTTACTTTTATCGTATTATGTTTTCTAACCAGGAGCGTGTCCAAGTATGGCAATTGTCCATCTTCTTCTTCTTCTATTGTAAATTTTATTGTTTTGTGACAATTGTTTAGCTTATTTAATGTGTTTAGTATTTCATTTTTGTTTACAATTGCGAAAATGCCATCTACATACTTGGTCAAGGATCTAGGGTTATTTCCACTTTTCATTAATTTGTCCAATATTTCTTCCAATACAATGTCCGCTATTAGGGGTGATGCCGGCGAACCCATTGGCAAACCAGTACGTTGTGTATAAATTTTGTCCTTATATTTAAAATATATATTTTATTTTATGTAATATTTCAATATTTCCATAAATAATTCCTTTGTCATGTGTGTATGTTCCTTTATGATGTCCCATTTTTTCCTTATAATCCCTATTGCGTAGTCAATTGGGATGCTGGGAAATAGAGACACAACGTCAAATGAAACCATAAGTTCGTCATTGTTTATATGTGCATTGTTCATCGTGTTTTTAAACTGTACTGCGTCTTTTATGTTGTATTCAGATTCTACCGTCAAGTTTTTTAATATATTTACTATATATTTGCATAGTCCGTATGAGCTATTTGGAAATTTTCTTTTTTGTACGTATTCGATATTTTGAATCTTTCTGAACATTCCCTTATGTACTCGTATGTCATTGATTTGGCCGGTAGAAAATCCTTCGACTGAACCCTCCCCGAGGCTACCGGCTAGTAATAGGTCCACAATGGCATCAAGTGTCTGACGGTGCTGAATCTAGCTAAGGATGTAGCGCTCAGTGTTTGATACTCCTTAATAGTACATAATTGAGAAATACACATTGACTATGGTTCGAAGATAAAGGCTGGATCAAGGTGTCACGCGACCCGTGCTGATGATCTGCCAGGTTAGAGGCCCTGTTAAATTGTCTAGTCGTGAACGGAGCCCCCGAATAAAAGGCGCCATTCCGTGATAATAGCCTAGCTCGGATATTTCGGATGTCTGTCCGAGTGGTGAATATTTTCTCCGCAAGAAAGAAGTTTCATGAAGAAAAATAAATTAAATCAAAAAATTCAGCGGGACATCACCGCAATTCAATTGGCAAATCAGATGGAGCAAAGAATCCTTGATGAGCCAATGTTTAGTGGGGTAAGATCACCCGCTAAGCCCAAATCAAATGCTGCTGCGGTCAATGAACGGAGACCTTCATCCGTGACCAAAACAGTGGTTGGACCTATGGGACCCCCAATGACAGTAGACGGGATGGGTGGTGCAGGAATTCGGAAACTTTCTTCCGATGATGTGCCATCCATTTCTGCTGCTGCCAGGGCAAAAATGGGACCAACTCAACAAACTCCCATCTCCACTAAGGAGAGACTGTTGACACTGGGAGTAAAACTGATTTCGCGCCTGGTAAATATCACTAGAGCAAGTCTTGCTTTTGGATATATACCGGAAGCATGGCGCACAGCTAATATCCTTCTTGCCCCCAGGTAGGCCAGAATGATATGGCCCATCCCAAATCCCTCAGGCCTATCAGTTTGACATCCTTTGTACTAAAAGCAATGGTGAAAATAGTTAATATACATCTCCTTGAGACCGTATTGAAAAGGGAGCAATTACATCCTTGAAACCGCACTATACCATCTGACTGGTTTTATTCTGGCAGCAATGGATAAAAAATAAATAGAACTTTGTGTCTTTTGCGATATTGAGGGGGCTTTTGACAACACTCCTCATGAATATATGATTAGGGCTCTTAACAATAGAGGAATAGATAATACCACTTCCAATTGGATACGAGCTTTACTCAACAGTAGACTGACTGAAGCTGAAGCAGGGGACAAAACTCTTAAAGTCAAAGTCAATAAAGTATGTCCGCAGGGTGGGGTATTATCATCCATCTTGTGGAGCATAGTAGTTGATTATCTTTTGGTAAAACTCACAAATCTAGGCATATCATGTCAATGATATGCGGACTATATTGTGATAATAGCTAGAAGAAAATCTGAATCCACTCTTTGTGATATTATCCAGAGGGGCTAATTAGCAGCTAGTGAATGGTGCAGGGGAACAGGATTAAAAATCAATGCCTAAAAGACCACCATTCTGCCGTTCACTAGAAAAACATCTCTACCATATATGAAACCTATTCTTCTAAATGGTACACAGGTCGATATTAGTTCTGAGGCCAAATACCTTGGTGTCATTTTCGACAAAAGTTAATTTGGAAAGGTCATCTGACAGCAACCACCAAGAGTGTTGGGGTCCTTATCTGTTTGTCGGTAGCCTCGAAAGCGTCCTCTTGCGGCTTTTCCTGGGCGCCTTGTGTATCTGAAAACCTAAACTCTTTAGAAATAACACTACATTACTTTCGGTTAAAAAACAACAAGCAGGTTTATTCTTAAAATACTAATTCTTATATACTATTTCCAAACAGTACTCTCAGTCTGTGAACTGACCTTTCTGGTGTTCCAGTTCCGCACCTGTTAATTGATGTCAGTTAGTCAAGCCAACTGACCTACTCCAATCCAAATGTGTCGATTGTGCATTCTAAATTTCAATGCCCTTCGGTGGCTCGACTGTGAAACTGTAACACCCTAAAAGTTTACATAATAAATATTACACAGATAATATTAATTTAAAATAATAAGACCCTAAAAATATGTGTTTCTCTTACATGACTTTAACAGATGCTAATCACACAGAATGTGTGGCATCTGTGAGGAGTCGAAGATGTGAGACACTACGCGCAGGCAGCTTGTTTCAAACTTACAACATCCCTCCCCTCTTTCTAAAAGAAGTTAGTGCAACTAACTTCTAATGAATCTTTACAATATTTATTTTTTTTGGACTTTGAACAATCTGTTTATTTTCTTAAACCTATAATATATATAACATATATATAAATTTTTCCTCTTTTTTGTTTTTTAAAATCGCCTTACTTGGATTCTGTTATTGTATTCTTTTCTTTTTTTACTTTTGTGTTGTTTTGTTTTTTTTTTCTATTTGCTACTTGCTACTTCTTTTATAGTTTTTTCTTTTTGTGCTTCTTTTATAGTTTTTTATTTTGTTTTGTTCTTTTACTTCTAATTTTCTTTTTTTAGTGATATTCCCCTTTTTATATTTGGTTCTTCATCGACTCTTTTCTCATTGGCGTATATACAAAACAAAATTACAAACTAATTACATACTTAGCTACGCTTCTTATAAATAAGGTCCTCTGCAATTGTTGGTCCTGGTCACGCCCGTCCTGTGAGAGTGAAGTCCCTCGATGAACTCTACATACCCCTCCCTTCTTTCTGGATCGGTACGTACAAAGATGTTATAGGTTGGCGATTTGGTTTGCAATTAAAACGTTGCTTTTAGTGGCCTTCTTCTTTCCATTTATATAGCGTGCCCTACGGATGTAGGTTGTACTGCCTCTGCTTATAGAAATCAGCTAAAATGCATTTGAAATACATGAGAGATTACAATACTCCCCCGTTATTTACTTTGCAGCAATGCTGGAAGTGTTTCTCCTGAGCTTCCTTATAATGGTTTTTGACTTCGTTTGGCTTTGATGTGGAGACAATCGGTATTTTTCTGCGATACACGTTTAATGATGTAATTTGAGTACTCTGATCGGATACCAGTCTCTGAGTCTTCTTGTATTAAATCACATTTCATATGTAAATCATATTTCATATGTTCATTGCACATACACTTCAATAAAGCAATTAACTTCCGTTAGCCGAATGTCTTCTGCTTACTATATTTGGTGGTGGTTTCAGTCACCCTCCTTAAGCTGTTGCCCATCTTCAACTTATCCAAAATCGATTCTGTTGCGACTGTGATACACTGGGTGGACATTGTAATATAAAACTGTCCAATGCAAAACACGACTCCGCAAGGAAACCTGTTTATTTTTCGTTGCTTGTCAATAACCCATCCACAACGCGTGCAAAATTAAAATTACATTCGTCGCCATTCATCCCCAATGCAATAAGTTGGCATCCTTGGGGTCACAACTAGATTCCCAAACCTTAGATAGCTGCCAAAAATCCCTGTGTTTCAAAAACACATCTTTCCGATCACTGCGTTGGTCCCTTAGTCTGCACCGACTTCCGATATGCGCTGTTCCTGGAACTTCCTGCTTCGGTTCACATCATCAGAGCTGAATCCTTATACTAATTTTCTTAGTTTTCTAGTTAATATTTTAGTTTAATCTAACATTTCACATGTTAATTTAACAAACCAATTTCAACAACATATAATAATTAAATAAATATACCATATACGAGGTGTGATCAAAAGATAACCGTTATTTTCATCTTTTCGTGAGTTACGTATGTTCGATGTTCGTTTTTTTTTATTTTGGTACACATGTCTGTTATATATGTTGGCAATACCAACCATTTTGGATTGTCAGTTTGTTTTTGACAGATAAAAAGGTTAGTCGTGTTTTGGTGTGCTCTTCGATTTTGTACTATTCGAAAAAATGGATCAAAGAAACTGTATACAGTTCTGTGTAAAAAATGAAATTAAATGCGCAAGGACATTTGAAATGTTGACTATGGCCTTTGGCGAGTCTACTATGAGCAGAACACAAGTTCAATTTTGGTATAACCGGTTTAAGGAAGGCCGAGAAGATGTCAATGCCGATGCTCGTCCTGGTCGCCCGAGCACGTCAACAACCGATGAAAACATTGACGCAGTGAAGAAAATGATTTTGGATAATCGTCGAATCACTATCAGAGAGGTTGCTGATGACGTTGGCATATCGTGCGGCTCATGCCAAGCAAGTTTTACGGATGTTTTAGGCATGAAACGTGCGGCAGCGAAGATTGTTCAAAAATTGCTAAATTTTGAGCAAAAGCAACGTCGCATGGACATCGCTCAGGAGCTGTTTTTGGCCAAAAACAAAACCGTTATCATGCCTCAACCACCGTATTCACCGGACTTGCCCCCCGCTGACTTTTTCCTCTTTCCAAAACTGAAGACACCGATGAAAGGAAAGCGTTTTGCTACGATTGAGGAGATAAAAGAAAAATCGAAACAGGAGCTGTAGGCGATACCAAAGAAAGCGTTTCAGAAGTGTTTCGAGGATTGAAAAAAATGCTGGCATAAGTGTATTATATCTGAGGGGAATTACTTTAAAGGGGACAAGATAGTTGTTGATGAATAAATAAATACTTTATTTTTTGATCACACAATAACGGTTCTTTTTTGATCACACCTCGTATACTATATGTACTCTTGTATACAATTTAATATTTAGCATAATTTTGGTTTTACTTGAATTATTACATCTATTTTGGTATAAATTCTGATTTGAATTAATTAATTTCTGCAACTCTAATTAATATACTTTCATAATACGCTTATTCTACAGTTGAATGCTATATCATTCAACTTACGTCCACTCGTCCTTTCCCCTTACATCATCGGATATGTTACTGCATCCAGGAGGAAAAGAGGACCGGACGATCTGTTATCATCCTACACCTTCCTTAATGATATGTAGACGGCTTGCTGGTAAATCTTGGGGATGTAACCCAAAAATCGTTTGCTGGATGTATACCATGATGGTGAGACTAATCATCACTTATGGTTCTGTAGCCTGGTCAAATAGAGTCAGACTTAAGACAGCGAAATCTGCATGAAGTAAAGTACAACGCCTTGCCTGCCTTGTTATCACTGGAGCTATGCGCACCTGTCCAAAGGCAGCAATGGAAGTTATACTAGATCTAACACACTTACATCTAGTAATTCAAGACTCTGCTAGGAAATCTCTTACCAGAATACTAGGAATTGTGTTAAGAGAATCAAATTACTCCCAAAATATATGGGGTAAAAATTCCACTCAAGAATATGGTATACTAAAATCTCACAAGGATTTTATGCCAAGAAAATTCATTTTGCACACAAACACTGTAAAATGATGAGTTGCAAAAAAGAATGGATAGTACTCAACCGCAAAAGAGTTCGGATGTGTGTTTCGGTTGCTCCTCAATTATATGGTGATTTACAGTGAAATACTTTAATGTTTCGATTTTTAAGCCAGCGAAATAGACGCTTAATACTGGTTGTTTAATAAAAGTCAGTGAGTGAAGTTTGCAAAAGGAGTTTGTTGCGAAATATCAGCTTTTAAACTTAAAATTTGAATTTGTGTAAGCTTCTAATAAAGAAGCGGCATTATAGCGGTCAGTGGATGAGCGTATTGCGCTCTCCCACTTACCCAGTGCGCTCTCTTGTTCAGCGCATGCGCACGCAAAATGTGCCTGCATTTGCACCAACACCTGATCTGCATCAGTCGCTTTCCCAGCAGTATCCGGTAATCGCGCAACTGAGATAGTACAGTATGTTACCTTCTCTCCCCAATGCAAGGTCGGATGTTCTCGACTGTCGCTAGCGGTTTGACAACGAATGTGGTTCGCTCACCACCTTTGCCTGCAAAACAGAGACAGGCGAGCGGAGGTAGCATGTCACACAACGGCGAGCGGCACTCATGCGACAGCAACTCCACAGCGCACAATTGCGACTGCACTTAATAATGCAAGTGCAAGTACACAAAGTTCGCACTCAAACCTAAACCAATGTCCAAAAGTATCTCTGGCACTCTCTGCGCATGCGCCCTCCTGGAGCGTTTTCAATGCTCCATGTTTAACACCCAGCCCAATGGCGTCCACAACTAAAGGGTGCAAACAGGTTCCATCCACGTCTCTCCCTCACTCGTCCGATCGTGCTAAAACAAAATCGCCAACAGTAGCTGAGCGCACTTTCAATACTGAGAATGCACTCACACCAACCATCAATGCACTCAACCAAAAATTTTTCAAGGAACCCAGCAGGGAAAAGTGGAACATCACAAACTGGTCTAGATAGGTATATCCTTATAAACAAGTGCAAGCGAAGTCCAAAATCGAGTGGCATCAGAACTAACATCGCAAAAATCAGCAAAACTAGCGAGAGCCTACTCTCTAGTAATAATCGCTTCGCACTACTTCAAAGTGCTGAGGAGGCAGACGCATCCAAACCTGATATTGTATTTAAACCAACTCCAATTAACCTATCATAACGTAACTCCTGTAAATTAGTTGCAAAGCTTACCGAGCTCATTGGTCCTAAAAATTTCCATGTCACTCCTCTAGCCAAATGAAATATCCAGGAAACAAAAATCCAAATACATACTGAGAGCAATTACAGAGTGGTTATAAAAACCCTCGACACTGACAAAAAAAAGCTACTACACCTATCAGCTTAAAAGTAGCAAAGGCCTTACCATTGTCATAAAGGGACTTGAATCGGATATTCCCCCCGCTGAAGTCAAAGAAGCATTACATGAAGCAGGGTTCTTTGAGTTCAGCGCAACAGAAACCCTCAGCCATTGTTTCACGTAGAATTGGAGCCTGAAACCCAAAAGGTTAAAAAAGAGAAGTGCATGGTATTTATAATCTCCGCTATCTTATGCATCGTAGAATTACAGTGGAGAAGCCACTCAAATGAAACGGCCCAGTTCAATGTTCTAAGCCAAGAATTTGGGCACACAAGGTCCAGCTGCACTCTTCGTAGTGTACGTGTTGCCTGTGGTGATTTACAACCCCACATCAGAATGTACGAAGACTAAAACTGATAGAGCTGCTAGAAAGTGCAGTAAGAGTGGTGGTAACTGCCAACTGTTGGGGACCGTATTTGTTTGTCCTCTGGGAGGTCCTCTTGCTGCTTCTCCTGGCGCGCGAGTACCTGTAAACTCTTTCACTCTTTAGAATAAAACACTACATAATTTTTAGTTTAAAAACAAGAAGCCAAGTTTATTCTCAAAATTCTAGTTCTTATATACTATTTACGAAAAACAATTACAGTCTACTTATTCACCTTTCCTGTATTCCAGTTTCGCACCTCCTAATTGGTGTCAGTTGGTCAAGCCAACTGATCCACTTTACTGTAAAAATATCGATGGTGCATTCTAAATGCCCATCGTCAACTCGACTGCGGAACTGTAACACCCTAAAAGTTTACATAATAATTAATACATAAATACTATTCATTTACAAATATGTGCTCTCTTAATGAATTTAACTGCGTAGAGCTAACCACACCAAATGTGTAGTATCTGTTAGGAGTCGGTGCTGTGAGTCAACTACGCATAAGGAGCTTGATTCTAACTCACAACATCCCTCCCATCTTTCTAAAAGAAGTTAGTGCAACTAGCTTCCAATAAATCTCCACAATATTTTTCTTGTACTGTAAATAATTATGGGCATCTATTTAACTCTATAGTACATATATATAATTTGTATAATTTTTTTCTTAAAATGCCTTATTTGGGTTCTATCGCGGTTTATTTTTTATTTTTTTTTATTCTCTTCTTTTCCATATATTTTTTTCTCTAGTTTTTCTTTTGTAGTGTTCTTTTTTTTTCTTTCGTTACTTTGTTCTTTTATTTTTATCTATAATTTTTTTCTTATATTCCCCTTTTATAATTTGGTCTTTTATTGACTCTTTTCTCATTGGCGTATATACAAACATCTATACAATAACAGTATTCTATTTTATACCTAAAATCTTATGTTATACTGCAACCTCTGCTACGTGCTGGTCCAGTTGACGGCCGCTGTTTTCGGAGTGAAATCCCTCGATGAACTCCTCATACCCCTCCCTTCTTTCTGGACCGATACGTATGATATTCGAGGCTGGCGATTTTATTTACCATTAAAACTTCGTTTGTAGTGGCCTTTTTCTCTCGATTTATATATCATGCCCCAACGGATGTAGGTGGTACTACCTCTGCCTATAGTATTTAGCTTGTAAAATGCATTTGAAATATATGAGAGATTACAATACTCCTCCGTTATTTACTTTGCAGTAATGCGTTTAATGGTGCAAATGTTTCTCTTGGCGCCCAACGTGGGGCTCGAACCCACGACCACGAGATTAAGAGTCTCGTGCTCTTTGCAGTATTTCTCTTGAGCTTTCCCATATTGGAATTTGACTTCGTTGACTTCGATGTGTACACTATCGGTATTTCTCTGAGATACACGGTTAATGACGCAATTTGCGTACTCCGATCAGATACCAGTCTCTGCGTCTTCTTCTAGTAAATCAATTTCATAAGCGAATAAGATTTCTTATGTTCATCCTCTAGATTGAACATATACTTTACTGAAGCAATTGACGTCCGTAGGACGAATTTCCTCTGCTTGTTATATTTGGTGGTGGTTTAGTCACCCTCCTTATGCGTTTGCCCATCTTCAACTTATTAAAAAACAATTCTGGTCAGATAGTGATCCACTGGGTACACATTGCAACGTAAGACTGTCCAATGAAAAATATGACACCGCAAGGAAACCTGTTTATTTTTGCATTGTTTGTCAATAAACCCATCCACAAAGTGATCAAACACTGCGGCCATACGCTGTTTCGCGAAATATTGTTGGGGTCCTTATCTGCTTGACCTGGGGGACGTCCTCTTGCGGCTTGTCCTGGGCGCCTTGTGTAGCTGAAAACCTAAACTCACTCTTCAGAAATAGACACTACATCACTTTAGTTTAAAACAACAAGAAGATTTATTTTTGAAATACTAATTCTTATATTCTATTTCCAAACAGTACTCTCAGTCTGTGAACTGACCTTTCTGGTGTTCCAGTTCCGCACCTGTTAATTGGTGTCAGTTGGTCAAGCCAACTGACCTACTGTAAAAGTGTCGACGGTGCATTCTAAATTTCAATGCCCTTCGCGAAGCTTCGTCGTGCGGAACTGTAACACCCTAAAAGTTTACATAATCTTTATTACATAAATTCTAGTTACTGTGAGAACGTAAATTCTCAAACCGCTAATATTTACGCTCCCACATTGACTGCGTCGCCAACAACAAAACCAAATTTGAATAACCAACGGACCTCACACAACGTCGATTGTTCTAGAAGAATGCAATTTATTACACTAGCAGAAGCAATCGGCAAAACCCACCCCTAATAAACAGTATGATCGACGCGCATGACATCATCAACAACAACAACAGGGCGTGCAACAACAAACCATGCCACGTGCTTGACAATAAGCCGAATTCTGCAGCGGTAGTGACGATTGCGTTTAAAACGAATTGGTAAAACAGCAGAACTTTCTAGAAGCTTTGCTACTGAAGCTGGGCTATAAAAGCCTAATAGATGCCACACTATGTTGAATTAGCATGTGCTAATACGGTGTTATAATAAGGCATACTTCTAGGGTTTAAGTATTCCAAGTTAGTGTGATCTGTGCAACGTTATTATGTAAGCTTTTAGGGTATTACAGTTCCGCCGTCGAGTCGACGAGGGCAGCGTAATGCACCGTCGCCACTTTTGAAGTGGGTCAGTTGGCTTGACCAACTGACACCAATTAGCAGGTGCAGAACTGGAACACCAGAAAGGTCAGTTCGCAGACTGAGATAGGTGTTTAAAAAATAGTATATAAGCATTAGTTTTCGTAATAATAAAGCTCTCTTGTGTTTTGAACCCGAAAAGTGGTGGTGTTTAAATTCTACGTTAGGGCTCTTGATTTTTCATCCTCGCGCCTGAAAACGGCGACAGGACGTCTCTCACCCGCCAAGCAAGGACTCGAGGACCCCAACATTTTGGCGCAGCCGGTAGGATCCAACGTCGAGTGCCAGGAAAAGAGCACTCCTACGCGGGAATCCACCAATAGGAAACCATCAGGATAACCATCCCAGAGGAGGGCAATGGAGGGAACGAAAATGGTGAGTATGTCTATGGTAGGACATTCTAGTATCTAAGTGAATTTTGTCGACGATTCTTCGGTGGCCGTGTGGGCGCTTTTGCGCCGGTCATGCAGAAGAAGCAGCATTGGGGCTGATTAGCCGCTGCGGTTAGGTGACAATAGGTCGATTTAAAAGAAAACTTTCTACTTACGGTCAGGTTGCATAGAGTTGTTTCACTGAAATCAGGTTCATTCTTTTTATAATACATTTTGTTTCAGCATTCTCGGGGAATGTGGGACGTGTCTGTTTATGCACGGATTTTGCGTTATTGAATTGCGAACTTGTGTATACCGGTTGGTTTGGTTCGGAAGGAACGTGCCACGGTATAGGGTTCGTACGGTTATGATAGGGGATTTGTGTTTGTTTGTCGGTAGGGACATTTATACGATTCAATTTATATTGTTTTGAAATCAAAATAAAGATTGATTTAAATATTTGGAATTTTGAGTCTAGGGTATTAGGTGAAGAGGTGCAGACAACATGTGTTGTTGCATTAAAGTTTTTTGTAGTTCGGAAACTACAATTTGCGTAGCAATGTTGAAGATAACAGTTAAATGCTGCTATTATGTGGCGCACACGTTACGGGTTTATTTTTAAACATGGATTCAAATTTCCGGGAATGAATCAAGACACTTTTGCCGGTAAAGCAAATTTCGGTTTTTACAAACATATGGCCTTTTTTATGGATTTTTGGGAGTATTAAGGATGGTGAGAGGAAAACAAGGAGTATTTGTGAGGAAGTCAATGACCACTTTGCATTGATGGAAGGACTTAATGGACGCCGGTAGGTAGCGGAACTTTGTGATGGAAAACAAGTATAGCAGAATATGTATATAAATATAGAATTTACGGTGGAATGTTCTTCTTAAATTGGTATTTATCAATAAGTAAGATGGAATAAAATATTGGGATAAGTTAATAACAAGTTTTATCAATTATTGGATTTTTATTTGTAATTGGGATACGACATCTGTTCTGGCATTTGGGATATGACGAAGGAAGCGCAAGGATTACTG
The DNA here is from genome assembly GCA_920105625.2 of Clusia tigrina. Taxonomy (NCBI): domain Eukaryota; kingdom Metazoa; phylum Arthropoda; class Insecta; order Diptera; family Clusiidae; genus Clusia; species Clusia tigrina. The sequence goes on along the minus strand of OV050030.1, from coordinate 81,373,300 downwards.
CTGAGGCAGGAGCAAATTGGCGAAACGATTGAAAAGCTGGTCCGTAACTTTAAGAAAGACGGCAGTTTAAGTAAGGACAACGTGTATTACCGCAAGCGAATAACTCAGTTGCAAAATCTAGGGAGAGAGTTCAACAATAATCACGGACTGTTGTTGCCTCACGCATTTGAGTACGGCAAGGGAAAATATTTTGCGGAAAAATACGCAGACTACATAAATAGTCTGGTCAATGAATGGGCAGATACATTTAGTTCTGAATTAGAAGGACTAGGGCAACAAACTGTGAGTTTGGTTTCACCAGACGAGGAAGTAAGGAACAGATTGAAATCAATGCAGTCAGAGGTGGAATTGTTTACTGGGAAAATAGTTGACCAGTTCGAAGCGAGTACGAGCAGGGAAGAAGCTCAGGAATTGTGGAAGCAGGCGAATGCCGGAGGAGCTGTGTCACCATTGGAAGTAGCGGATCAAGCCTTTACGGCAATCCAAAGAAGAACAGAAGAAAAGTTATTCAGTTTTCATAAGAAAACAGAAGATTTGAGAGCACAAAAAGAGTATCTTGAGAAGAAGGTAAAGGAACTTTCTCAGAGATTGACGGAAACAGAGGAAGCAGCAACGCTGTTGGAAAAGGAGTGTGCGGAATTGAAAAGAGGACGGGTGACCAATAGGACCTCACTGAATAGGGAGAGATCAAAATCAGCATCAGCTGGATTTACGCAGACAGTATTGACATTGCCCCCGGAAGTACGTTGGCCGGAGTATTTAACACCAGAAGGGATAAGCCGCATGGTAAAGCCAAAATTAGTACTTAATGAAGAAAGGCAAGCGCTATTTTTGTTTGGCGCGTCTGTAATCGGGGTCGAGCCTTTTTCTCCAGAACGTCCGGTAACTAATAAAAATAAGGGATATCCGCCAAAAGAGCCAGAAGCAGTAATGGTACAGGAAAAGCCCAATACTGTATACAATATTTCGCCTGTACGAACAAACGATCGAAGACTAATTAGTTTGAGTCCGTCATTGGTCAATTACCTCTCAGATCCGGGAGAAGTGAATCTAAGAACCACCCACAAAGATAGCGCTCCAGTTTTACCGGTCATAAGTAAAACAAAAATACGCAAAATGGGTATAGAGGAGATTTCAAAGACAGTGGCCAGGCTAGTACCTGTGTTTACTGGTGCAGCTTCAGAAGATTTACGGTCAGAAGTTAACAGATTTATTCAAAGATGTGAGTTTGCAAAGCGAAGCATAAGCCCTGATGAGTAGCAGGACTTCTTCGACTGTATTAAGCAAAGATTATTTGGAGACGCGTACAACCTTGTGTTGATAGCGCAATTCGCCAGTGTGGACGAGCTTTACGGTCTTATAAGGAGAACTTATCTGAAGGAGAGAACTTTGGAGGACATAACCCAAGAAATAAGAATCGGGAAGCAGCTGGCAAGTGAAGACATACGTGCCTTTGCCAGGCGTTTAGAGTCACTTCAGATGATGGCCCAGGAAATAACCAGGAATAAGTACAATGGCATTGGAGATACAGTGTTATTACACGAAGTTGACGAGTCGGTGTTGACAACTTTCGTGGTGGGGCTCCGCAACTCCGTTCTAAAGATTCATATGCTGAATAGCAGAACAGGATCTCTGGAGGAATTAGTAGAAGAAGCGATTAGAGCACAAGTTCTCGTGGAACGGAGAACGGCTGGGTTAGGTGAGGTACACATGTTGGAAAATAGACAGGACATGTTCACCGCCGCTGCCGTGAACAGAGATGGAAGTAATTACGTCCCAAACATATACAGAGGAGCATATAATCCCGGTGTCTCCGACAACAGAGCCGCGAATCCGAGAAATCCGTACAAGGGGTTTGTACAGAGGGCACCCAAATGTTCGTTCTGCCGTAAGCAAGGTCATACAAGGGATGAGTGCATTACACGCAAAAACACGCCCTACTGTATGGAGTGCCAAACATATGGTCATGAGGCAAGTAGACAGTGCCATGGAGACACAGAATGGAATCAGAGTAAAAGGCAGCCAGCTACGAGGCGCCCGGTTTCACCCTTGAGGGACAGCAGGGGTAACTTCAGTAGTCCCCAAGTAAATTCAACAGAAGGAATTAACCAAGGAAGAAATCCTTTAAAAACTGGGAGTGGTCAGCAGCAACCAAATTGGAATTCCAAAAGTGAACCAAAAATACGCAACACCCAACAGGGGTTGAGACGCTTCTCATGTGGACAGATGGGACATCGGGCAGCGGAATGCAGTGATAGACAATCCCAACAAAGGAACCAGGGAAACTTCCAGCGGCCCAGTCGAGGCCAGGAGACTGGAAAGCCAAAAGAAAGAGAGTAATAATAAGGCCGGAAATACGTGGGACTAGTAATGTAGGAACTACAGTCCAGGAGAAGGAGGAGCAGGAGGCTCTCCAGTATCACGAAGTTAGGAAGTGGATACGCGTCCATGTTGGGAACAGAAGGACATTGCTTCGCTATGAGCAGGATAGGTGATGCCTTCATCGAGATGCCCTGCGAGTGCTATTAGTAGATTCAGGGGCGGACACTAGCCTCGAAAATCTAGTGTTTTACGAAAGGGGCTAGACATTAATCAAATGGACGTAAGAACGCTTAACGGAGCGTTTGGAGGGTGCATTAGGACTTTGGGGTCGCTCAGAATAGGGCACAGTGGAGTTAAGGGTATGAGTTTTAGAGTGCATGCAGTGGAAGTGGATAGGAAAGGTATCCCGGCTGCTGGGGATAATTGGCCACGATAATCTTTGGGGACGCACCATACTGGATGCGCTCGACAAGCAGTTATCGTTTTACGATAATAATAAGAATAGAATTCTCACTCTTCCATTAAAGTCATGGCAGGAAGGAACCGTGAGTAAGGTTAAGAATAGTATGGAGGTAGTAAATGCAAGGTCAACCAGAGTAGTTACTATGCATGTAAATAAGAAACTTAGGACTGTTGTTTTGCACAAGCAGCAGCTAGCGGAGGGCGTATATATGGGAGAAACCATAACGCACGTTGACAAGGGTAAGGGGTACGCTTGTGTACTGCACGCCTCAGAAAAGGACTATCTGATGGATGAGGATTTTAGACCTAAGTTCACTAGTTACGATAACTTTAAGGAACCGAATTATGGAACGGTTAATCAGATTAAGCAGGTAGATATAAGGAAAAGAATGGAGAGAGTGCTAGAATCACTGAGGTTAGACCCAAGCGTAAATTTAGAAGAAAAGGCATCAATAGAGGCCATTTGTACGTCATTCCATGACATATTTTTGCTGGAAGGAGACCAGTTGACGTATACACCAGAGGTAGAGCATGAAATACCTACTAGGGTGGATCAAGCACCAATAAACCAGAAGCAATACAGATTGCCACAGGCTCACAAAGATGAGGTAAATAGGCAAGTGCAGGGAATGTTAAAAGATAACATAATTTCACCGAGTATCTCGCCTTGGAACTCACCAATAATTTTGGTACCAAAGAAGGGAGGTGCTCAGGGTCAGAAGAAGTGGAGAATGGTCGTCGATTTTAGGAAATTGAACGACGCCACTATCAAGCAGGTGTTCCCAATACCAAGGATAGAAGAGATTCTGGATCAATTGGGGCATAGTAGATATTTTTCTACCCTTGATTTAGCGAGTGGCTACCACCAAGTTCTGGTGGATACCCAGGATAAGCAGAAAACCGCGTTCAGCACCGGTTTAGGGCATTATGAGTTTAATAAAATGCCGTTTGGATTAACAGGAGCACCGGCTACCTTCCAACGGCTAATGAACCATGTGCTAACAGGCTTGCAAGGGTTAGATTGTTTTGTGTATCTGGATGATATTGTAATTTATGGGAAGAACTTGCAGCAGCATTCGCAACGCTTGTGCAAGGTACTCCAGAAATTACGAGAACACAATTTGAAATTGAACACGGAGAAGTGTCAATTTTTGCGGAGAGAGGTGGTTTATTTAGGCCATCGTTGCTCAGAAGCAGGAGCACTGCCTGACCCGCAGAAGGTGGAATGCGTTAAAAATCTAGCGATTCCGAGAAACAAAAAGGAAGTGCAAGCATTCCTAGGACTAGTGAACTATTATAGAAAGTTCGTGGAAGGACTAGCCGGAATTGCGTTGCCAATTAATAAGTTGCTACGTAAAGAAGCAAAGTTCGAATGGACAGAGAGATGTCAGCAAGCATTCGAGAGGCTAAAAGAAATAATTAGCTCGCCACCAATTTTGGCGTACCCCGACTTTGAGCAAACCTTTTTGTTGACCACTGATGCTAGCAATGAAACATTAGGGGCAGTATTGTCACAAGGGGAAGTCGGTAGTGACCGACCAATAGCATTCGCAAGCAGAGCGCTTAGCGACACGGAAAAGAGGTACTCCACAATAGAAAAGGAATTTCTAGCCATAGTGTGGGCTACAAAGAATTTTAGGGCATATCTGCTAGGACGCCCATTCAAGATATACACTGATCACCAGCCGTTGAGAGGCATAGCCAACTTGAAAGATCAAACGTCTAGTCTAGCCAGGTTCAGACACAAATTGTCTGAGTATGATTTTGAAATCATATACAAACCTGGGAAAAAGAATCTAAATGCGGACGCACTCAGCAGAGTACCGCAGGCACAGAAGGTATCAGTAGTGCAAACGAGGGCCAAAGCACGGTCAGATAAGGTGAAGACCGAGAGAATTCAAGGAGACAAAATTGATGCTACAAGAGATGTTAGCAATGCGGGTTTCGATGCCAATGAACAAGCATCCAGTAATGTGGAATGGCTGGAGGATATAAAGGATATCCAGGCTGTGTTAAAGGGTTTCCATGATTCACCTCTAGGTGGACACCAGGGATTCTGGAAAACCCATGACAGGATTAGGCGAGTATACGGATGGAAAGGTATGCTCAAAGACATAAAAAATATGTAAGAAGTTGCCCAAAGTGCCAGGCCAACAAAAGTTCAAGGCTGACAAAATGCCGATGGTGTTAACTGACACACCTAAACAGCCATTTTATAAGTTTCATATGGATATTGTAGGTATTTTACCTGAAATTGTTTCGGGCAATAAATACATATTGACATTCCAAGACGATTTCTCAGAGTATATGGCGTGCGTGGCTATACCCGATGCTGAAGAAAGTACGGTGGCCAAAGCATTCTTTGATGAAATTATAGCACGATACAACATACCTAAGGTTTTGATAACCGACAATGGTTCAAATTTCGTATCAAAACAATTCTCAGAAACGTGTAAAATGCTGGGAATCAAGAAGTTGCACATAACACCATATCATCCACAGGCGAATGGCTCATTGGAACGTAGTCATCGACCTCTGGCCGAGTACTTGCGCAGTTTTGCCAAAGAAGACGGCTCGAATTGGGATCAATGGTTGACCACTGCAATGCATGTACACAATAATACGGTACATGTATCAACGAAGCAAACTCCGTTTAGAACACTCTACGGGTTTGACTTCAACATGCCAGCGAATTTGAAGCTCAAATGTGCGCCTGTATACAATGCTGATGACCCGAATAAAGTGCAAAAGTATCAGTTACAACGAGCGCACGAATTGGTTAGAGAAAACCAGGAATATGCTAAGCGAGTGGCCAGGGAAGCCTATAACAAGGTACTAAACCCAGTAGTTTTTCATGTGGGTGATTAAGTGCTAATGAAGAATGAGGCTAGGAGAAACAAATTCTCACCTGTGTGGATAGGTCCCTATGTAGTAGCAGAGATCAAAATCCCAGTTACAACGGTCGTAACGATTAAGGGCAAAAATAAAAAGCTACATAATAATTTGTTGAAATTATTCCACATTAGAACACACAACTAAAGACATGTGTTGGCAGTGTTTTACAAGTGTAAACACAAGAATAACAACGTAAACATGTACGTGTGTATATCGGATAACACACAGCTCCGATTCTCAAAGTCAAGGCCAGTAGAAGTGTGCCACTTAAAATCGAGCGATTAAAGTTGACGTAATAAAAGTGCTTATTATGCACTGTGGCCGAACGAAGCATAGTAGGGGAAAATATTTTTTTGTAAATAATGATAAATATTGCACGTAATTAAAAAATAAAATGAAATAATAAGACAGTCGTGGGTAAGTAATATAAAACAAAACTTCGAATATGTACATACATACATACGGCAGTGTATGCACTGAAATTCGATGCATGAGCATTAACGCCAGGCAACGGAACTGCTGGTGAAGTAAGTATATATACGAGTATGTATATATGTGTATAAGATAAAGAATGAATGTACGAATGCATATTTAAAGAAGTAAGTATTCTAGTTAGGAGGAATGGGTATGTGCGTATGTATATATTTGCAGATACTGCAGCAGGCTATATGTAGATATACTCGTACATAGGTTTTAACTGTTTATTGTTTAGGAAATTAGCATATGGAAATTCGAAAAAATGTATAGTTAATTGGGGAAAATAACGTTAGTAATTAATTCTAGGTAAATGAAAGCGCCTTGAATGTATGCATGTATTCATATACGAGCTAATTACAGGATGGAAAATAGAATCGATAATGGATATATACATATCAGGCTAGAAGTAAATTTAAATAAAACGTAATTGTATGCGATGAAAGGTATAGTCATGCAATGGACAAAGTTTTGACACAAACGGGATTATTTTGTATAATCTGGTTTTTGTCGGAGGGCCAATGAATTGGTTCAAAGTTGAAATGAGTGATAGCTCACGTGTTGAAAAAGAGCACGGAAAATTAATCAGAGCAAAACTGATGCCCTATATGGCTATGAAAACGCATAGTCCAGTCCTCTTTTCCTCCAGGATACGGTAGCGAATCCGATAATGTAAGGGGAGAAGACGAGTGGACGCAAATTGAATGATATAGCATTCAATTATATAAAAAAGCATGTTGTAGAAATATTGTTTTTTGTTTATATATTCAGGAATAGCGTATGTTTAAGAAAAGTTACAGATTAAAAAAATTATAATCGGAGTAAAAGTTCAGATTAAAATTAAAGGTAGTTTAGAAAAAATTAGAGTTAAAAATTAATTGTTTAAAATCTAACTTTATAATGAAATAAGTGTTAAAAACAAAAATCATACTAAATTAGGAAGTTATACCCAAGAGTATATATAGTACTTATAGTGTATTTATTTAAATATTATATAATTTTGAAATTCATTTATTAAATTGACTTATGAAATGTTCGACAAAAATTAAACATATATCAAACTAAAATGTATACTAGGAAATTAAGAAACTTATTATAGGTGTTCTCTATATAGCTCTGATGATCTGAAGCGAAGCAGGAAGTTCCGGGAAGAACGGATATTGGAATACGGTCGGACTAAGGGACCAACATAGTATTCGGAAAGATGCGTTTTTGAAAAACAGAGATTTTTGGCAGTCATCTAAGGTTTGTGACCCCAAAGATGCCAACATATTAGCTTGGGGATGAATGGCGACGGATGTAATTTTAATTTTGCGAAACGGCATATGGCCGCAGCATTTGAACGCGTTGTGGATGAGTTATTGACAAGCAACGAAAAATAAACAAGTTTCCTTGAGGAATCATTTTTTGAATTGGACAATTTTATAGTACAATGTCCACCCAGTGTATCACAATCTCAACAGAATCGATTTTGAATAAATTGAAGATGGGTAAAAGCTTAAGGAGGGTGACTGAAACCACCACCAAATATAATAAGCAGAGGAAATTTGGCTCACTGAAGTTAATTGCTTGAATTGAAGTATATGTCCAATCTAGAGTATGAACATATGATATGTGATTTACATATGATATATGATTTAATACAAGAGGACACAGAGATTGGTAACCGACCAGAGTACACAAATTACATAATTGAACGTGTATCTCAGAAAAAGACCGATTGTCTCCATATCAAAGCCTAACGATGTCAAATACCATTATGCGGAAGCTCAAGAGAAATACTTCCACCATAAAACGTATTGCTGCAAAGTAAGACGGAGTATTGTAATCTCTCATGTATTCCAAATGTTTTTTACAAGTTGAACACTATAAGCAGAGGCAGTACCACCTACAGCCGTGGGGCACACTATATAAATGGAAAGAAGAAGGCCACTAAAAGCAAAGTTTTAATGGCAAAGCAGATCGCCAACCTATCTTTGTACGTACCGATCCAGAAAGAAGGGAGGGGTATGCAGATTTCATCGAGGGACTTCACTCCGACAACGACGGTCGTCAAATGGACCAGCGGGTAGCGGAGAGCGCAGTATAATATAAGGTTTTATGTATAGAGTAGAATTGTGTTATTGTTTAGATGTTTGTATATAAGCCAATGAGAAAAGAGTCAATGAAAGACCAAATTATAAAAAGGGGATTAAAAAAAAAAAAATAATGATGGATAAAAATAAGAAAAAAAAACAAAAGCAAAGTGAAGAAAAAAAAATAAAGGAAAGAAAACTACAAAAGAAAATAAAAGCTAGAGAAAAAGAAATATATAGAAAAGAAAAGAATAAAAAAGAAAAAAAAAACCGTGACAGAACCCAAATAAGGCGATTTAAAAAAAAAAAAAAGATGTAAATAAAAACAAATTATATGTATGTAATATAGAGTTCAATCGATGCACATATATGTTTGCAGTGCAGAAATAAATATAAATTTCCATTAGAAGTTAGTTGCGCTAACTTCTTTTAGAAAGAGGGGAGGGATGTTGTGAGTTAGAACCATACTACCTACGTGTAGTTTACTCACAGCACCGACTCCTAATAGATGCCACACTATGTTGAATTAGCATGTGCTAATACGGTGTTATAATAAGGCATACTTCTAGGGTTTAAGTATTCCAAGTTAGTGTGATCTGTGCAACGTTATTATGTAAGCTTTTAGGGTATTACAGTTCCGCAGTCGAGTCGACGAGGGCAGCGTAATGCACCGTCGCCACTTTTGAAGTGGGTCAGTTGGCTTGACCAACTGACACCAATTAGCAGGTGCAGAACTGGAACACCAGAAAGGCAAGTTCGCAGACTGAGATAGGTGTTTAAAAAATAGTATATAAGCATTAGTTTTCGTAATAATAAAGCTCTCTTGTGTTTTGAACCCGAAAAGTGGTGGTGTTTAAATTCTACGTTAGGGCTCTTGATTTTTCAGCCTCGCGCCTGAAAACGCCGACAGGACGTCTCTCACCCGCCAAGCAAGGACTCGAGGACCCCAACATCTCTGAGTAGAATAGAATTTTAAATAAATAAAAAAACTATAAAAATACAAAATTGTTAGAATAAATTTCTGTTGACGAACCCTGGACACCGCTAAGTATACCCCAGCGTAAGTAAGTTCGTTACATTACTTACAATACTTGCACCCTAAAAATATGTGCTTTCTTACTTGACTTAATTGCTTAAAGCTAACCACACCAAATGTGTAGTATAGTAATTAGGAGTCGGTGCTGTGAGTCAACTACTCGCAGGCAGCTTGATTCTAACTCACAACAATATCACATTTGTCGCCGTGCATCCCCAATCCATCGAATAATAACTTGGTCCTTTAGTCCGCACCGTCTTCCGATATACGCTGTTCCCGGAACATCCTGCTTCGATTCACATCATCAAATCTGAATACTTATAATAATTTTCTTAAATTTCTAGTTAATATTTTAGTTTGATATATTTCTATGTTTAAATTTTGTCTAACATTTCATAAGTTAATTTAATAAATGAATTTCAAAATTATATAATATTTAAATAAATATACTATATATACTCTTGGGTATAATTTTCCTATTTAGTATAATTTGTTTTTTTTTTGTTTGATTATTACACTTATTTCATTATAAATTTAGATTTTAAATAATTAATTTCTGTGACTCTAATTGTTTTCTAAACTAATTTTGTTTTTAATGTGAACTTTTACACAGATAATAATTTTTTAAAATTTTAATGCGGGTATATTTTGAATTTTAGTATGTAATAATCCGTACTTATTTTGTGAAATTGGTAAGAACTAAAATTTGTTTAGAAAAAATAGAATTTCTTTTAAATCATAGTCATTCTTTTTCAATTTATTTGTTCTTCATATATTGATTTCTTTTTATTACTTTTTTGTTTGTTTAAATATTTCGTAATTTGTTTCATATCATTTTTTTTTATATAATATGTTTTTAAATTATTCAATTCTGAGCAAATTTATTTGCCCTCTGACATAAACAAGAATATTTAAGATAAACCCGTTTATGTGAAAACATTGTCCATTACATGACTCAATTTTTCATTGCATCTAACTACTCTATCTATTTCAATTTACTAATAGCCCGGTATGTATATATCCATTAACAAGTGTATTTCCCTACACCATGCAACCTGCTCTTATATGAATACATACGTACATTCAAGGCATTTTACAAATAATTGCTAACGTTATTACCTAATTTGTAATGGTAAGCTATATATATTGTTCTAATCTATATATATAAAAGAAAGTGTCCGAAGCGATGTAGTCCCATAACTCGAGATTGGCCGAACCGATTTTGATGATTTGTACTTTGTTGGAAAGGTATTTTCTCAGTACGGGGTTTTAAAAAAAACGGGTCGAAAAAAATGTCAAAAACAAAAACTTCAAAATGTCCTATTTTGACCACCCAGCGTGTTACGACAGGTTTTTTTTCGATTTTTTCAATTTTTTTTCCATTCTGTATTTATTTATTTTGTTATTTTGGCAACAACCAAAACAAGAATAAAATTTGAATGTAACATATGGCATCACAATTGAACTGTCAGATAGACACGCAACGTAACGCCATCTGTTATCGATCAATGGACAAGCCAATTTTGTTTCATGTGTGGTGGCGCTGTTCACGTTGACTAAAAAACTGTTGACGTTGCGCTGTTCTCCATTTTTCATGGACTTGACGTTTCATTTCCCTCTATTTTTTTCATATCTCTACTGTGCCATTTGATTCAGTTGCGCAGTTTCTTCATTCGTTGCTGTTTCTGCGTCCATATTGCACTTTGCGAATTCGTGTTTTGTTCGATCAAATAACGTTTGCCGGCCATTGCGCATTACAGATTCGGATTTCTTCATTGCGATTTGGTGAGTTTTTGTGAATTAAAATTGATAACCAGAATATATAGTAGAACTAGCGGACCCCGTTGCACTTCGTTGGATTATTTTCATTTCATTTGAATTGTGGCGATTGAGCGATTGAGACATTTTGCGATTTGGCTATTGGGATTTGTCTGTAAGAAGTGGTACGTTTCTATTGTTGTCAATTGTTTTCAAATTTTCTATTCGGGATTTCATTGTATTGCAGTTGTTCTTCATAATGCCACCAACGAGAAGATCTAATTTAGGCCGACGTTCAGCTGGTGCACGAGCAGTGTCGACTCATTGTGCGAATATGAGTCAAGAAGATAGAAACATTGCGCAACAACGAGGAAATGCAAACCACCTCCAAATTCGTGCGCAACAAACAGAAGAACAACAGCAGGCGGTAATCGATTCGCGTAGATTGGCACAATATAATCGTCGAGTAAATCGATCTGGAAATTTATCGATGCAAAGTCGACGAATAAATAATCAAAATAGACAACAAAGAAGAAGTGCTGGCACTGACAATTTGCTTCGAGTAGCATTCCGATATGATTGTGCATTCGATTATCGATCTCTTCCTGCCGTTCAAATTGGATCAATGGCTGTAGTATGTCCACATTGCAACGCATTGAAATTTCCAGGAGAAACACCTGGATTGTGTTGCCTTAGTGGAAAAGTCAAATTGCCAGCATTGCCATCGCCACCGGAACCATTGGGATCGTATCTAGCAGGCGTAACAAGAGAATCAAAGCAATTGCTTGCAAATGTTCAGAACTATAATGGGTGCTTTCAAATGAATTCTTTCGCTGCATCAATTATCAATGAAAGCGGATATAATCCGTCGTTCAAGGTAATTCCTGCTCGAAAGATTACTCATCCGTTTCCTTTGAATGATCGCATTTTATTAATTTTGAATTCGTCTCTTGGTAACCAGATTCAAGGGCAGGTGCATCATCGTGCTGGGTCGTTATTACCGCTTCCTGATGGCGAATACAATTTCTTACAAATCTATTTCATGGGATCGAGAGCGATGAAAAAAACCGTCGTAGTGCATTGTACAACAGAACGAAAGAAGACATCATCAGAGAATTGCAACGAATGCCTCATGACCATAATGAATTGATTGGATTATTTAAGAATGCGTTAGACAGAATGCTAACAGATGATCATCAAATCGTGATTAAAGCGGATAAAAGGCCTAACGGAGCGCACGAACGTCAATACAATGCACCGACAATTGATGAGGTTGCCATTATTGTAGTCGGTGAGCGAATGGAGTCACGGGATATTGTTCTGACGCGTCGAAACAATGGACAATTGTAACGTATTAGTGAGACGCATCGGTCGTATGATGCACTAAAGTATCCGCTCATGATTGGGAAAGGTGATGACGGCTACCATTTTAACATCAAAATGTTAAATCCAGTTATTGGTTAGTAGACTTATTTCTTTAATCATGTTACCAAATCAATCAATTAAATGGAATCTTAATTTTATTTTCAAACTTTGCATTTATTTGTTACTTTGGATTCATTTGTTATTAGGTGAAGAAACAACGAAGAAAGTAAGTTCGATAAACTACTAAGCATATCGTTTGATGATTCATCAAAATGAGGATAATTATCTGTTGCGATTTCGCCGATTACTTCAACAATTCTGCGTGGATATGTATGTGAAAATCGAGACTGAACGGCTCAATTACATTCGTTTTAATCAAGCGAAATTACGTTCAGAGGAGTACATTCATTTGCGGGATGCAATAAGCACTGAAGGTGATGCGAGGAATCTCGGTCGACTAACAATCTTACCGGCAACGTATGTTGGCAGTCCACGCCACATGCACGAGTATGCTCAAGATGCGATGGCGTTTGTTCGACAGTACGGTCGTGCTGATTTATTTGTCACCTTCACTTGCAACTCAAGATGGATTAATATTCAGCGCATTTTAATTCCCGGCCAAACATCGAGTGATCGACATGATATCATCGCACGTGTGTTCAGACAGAAGCTGAAGGTTCTAATGGATTTCATCGTTAAACATTGTGTATTTGCTGATGTTCGATGCTGGATGTATTCTGTTGAATGGCAGAAGAGAGGTTTGCCGCACGCGCTTATTCTTCTTTTGTTTGTTGAAAAGATTCGACCAGACGAAATCGATGCTGTCATTTGCGCAGAGATACCGGATCCAGAAATTGATCAAGAATTGTATGATATAGTCATCAAGAATATGATTCACGGACCGTGTGGCAACAATAACATAAATTCACCCTGCATGGCTATCGGCAAGTGTTCTAAACGCTACCCACGTCCTCTCACTGTGGAAACTATTACTGGCAACGACGGATATCCACTTTATCGACGTCGTTCACCTGATGATAATGGCAGAACAGTTATATTGAAAGTGAAACAAAATGATGTTGTGGTCGATAACAGTTGGATTGTTCCATATTCACCACTACTTTTCAAAACATTTGATGCGCATATCAATGTGGAGGACTGTAATTCGATTAAAGCAATCAAATACGTTTGCAAGTATATTACAAAAGGTGGTGATATGGCTGCGTTTGGTGTTCCGGATCCAAATGCCGATGATGAAGTAACGCGGTATCAAATTGGAAGATATGTTAGTTGCAATGAAGGTCTTTGGCGAATTTTTTCATTTCGAATTCATGAACGTCATCCAACTGTAGTTCATTTGGCGGTGCATCTGGAGAATGGTCAACGTGTTTATTTCACCGAACACACTGCCATTCAACGTGCTGAAAGACAACCAGCTACAACACTGACCAGTTTCTTTTCGACATGCGAGAGTGATCCATTCGCACGAACATTGCTCTACTCTCAGATGCCGCGTTATTACACTTGGAATGCTTCATCGAAAAACTTTCAACGGCGAAAGCAAGGCGAGCGAGTTCCAGATTATCCAGATGTGTTCTCAACAGATGCCATCGGTCGTATTTACACAGTGCATCCATCTAGAAATGCAGAATGTTTCTACTTGCGATTACTGTTGGTGAATGTTCGTGGGCCAACTTCATTAGAGTCACTTCGAACCGTCGATGGAGTACTCTGTCCTACATATCGTGATGCCTGTCAATGTTTGCAATTGCTGGAGAATGATACACATTGGGATATGACTCTTGCTGATGCAATTATGTGCGCACCTGCAAATCAAATACGTTCATTGTTTGCAATCATAATTTCGATGTGTAATCCATCAAATCCGAAAGATTTGTGGGATAAATACAAGGACAACATGTCAGAGGATTTTTTGCATCGACTTCGTGCTGCAACCGGAGATTTAAATTTGGGAATGACTGATGATATTCACAATGAATCGTTGATTGCGATTGAGGATATATGTTTGCTTATTAGCGGCAATTTGTTGTGTACTTTAGGAATACCAGCGCCTAATCGTTCAATGCACGATGCTTTCAATCAAGAATTAGACCGAGAACGTCAATATGATCGAGACGCATTGAGCCAAATGGTTTGTGATAATGTTCCATTGTTAAATCCTGAGCAGAAAATCGTGTATGAAACATTGATGAAGGCGATTGATGACGGAGATGGGGGAATATTTTTTATCGATGCGCCCGGTGGTACTGGGAAAACATTTCTCATTTCTTTGCTTTTGGCTTCTATTCGTTCGAGATCTGAAATTGCTTTGGTCATCGCTTCTTCAGGAATAGCAGCTACGTTGTTGGAAGAAGGCCGGACAGCACATTCAGCGCTGAAATTGAATATCCAAGTGGTTGAAGAACCCACATGCAACATTAGTAGAAATGCCGCTATGGGAAAAGTGTTGCAATGTTGTAAAATCATCATTTGGGATGAATGCACAATGGCGCATAAACGAGTGTTTCAAGACGTTTTGGAGGCGCTATGATTTTATTGTCTAGTGATTTCCGTCAAACGCTACAAGTCATTCCAAAATCAACTGCTGCTGATGCAGTAAACGCTTCCTTGAAGTCCACCTCATAGAAATACTACTACTATTTCAACACTACGTATATATATATATATATATATATATATATATATATATATATATATATATATATATATATATATATATATATATATATATATATATATATATATATATATATATATATATATATATATATATATATATATATATATATATATATATATATATATATATATATATATATATATATATATATATATATATATATATATATATATATATATATATATATATATATATATATATATATATATATATATATATATATATATATATATATATATATATATATATATATATATATATATATATATATATATATATATATATATATATATATATATATATATATATATATATATATATATATATATATATATATATATATATATATATATATATATATATATATATATATATATATATATATATATATATATATATATATATATATATATATATATATATATATATATATATATATATATATATATATATATATATATATATATATATATATATATATATATATATATATATATATATATATATATATATATATATATATATATATATATATATATATATATATATATATATATATATATATATATATATATATATATATATATATATATATATATATATATATACGAGTATATGTAGCAGATGTCCCAAGAAGAAAAAACATGCAGAGAGTATTTAACGCATTGATAGTATATTAAAGACTTAATTCTAACGTATCAAAAAGAAAATAGCATAAGAAATGGTTAAGAGGAGATAGTGATATTCGTGTTGCCACCTCATATAAATACTACTACTATTTCAACACTACGTCTTAATACGAATATCCTCTACAAATTATACACAACAATAATTTTCAATTCACATGATTCATTTTAGACCCATTATTTCAGTTAGTTTACAATGTTTATCTTTAGATAGGTTTTTCGTCAAGATATCAGCCACCATTTGATTCAACATGTTTGTTTTTAGCAACTTCACGTGTCATCTATGTGTTTTCTTCCTGAATGATATACATGATTTTTAACAAGAGATTGAGAACTTGAATTATCGCCTTTTATTGTTATAGGCAGTTCTCCTTCATGGAATCCAAGCTCTGTTAATAATTTCTTTAAATAAACAGCTTCTTTAGCGCTCGTACACAATGCCACGTACTCTGCTTCTGTTGTACTCAACGACATAGTGCTCTGTTTCTCTGATTCCCATGCCATGGATCCGTCACTCATCATGAAAACATATCCAGAATATGACTTCCTATCTTTCATATCACCAGCCCAATCTTATCCGCGTAGCCATATATTCGCTCACTGCTGGGGCGATACCATAATTTTAACTGCCAAGTTTTCGATATCTTATAACGTGTTTGTTCCCAGTCTGATGCTGGGTTGTTGGATTTGAATTACCCTGCGCCAATTTGCTAACAGAGTGCACTATGCCAGGTCTCATGCAGATCGCTAAATACATTAGTCCTCCAATCATTGACTGATAAGATATCTTGTCAACTCTTTCAGCATGCTCGTCATAACATCTGATATGAAACCCAGGATCGAAAGGAGCTGAAACTGGTCGACAAGTCTTCATGTCGTACCTCTCCAATATATTGCGGATATGTTGCTTCTGACTGACTGCTATTGCGCCGGTTTCTTCGCACCGCTCAATTTCCCAACCAAGGAAATAGGAAAGAGGCCCTTTATCCACCAACTTGAATTCGTTTGCCACCTGTACCTTAATGAGTTCAATATCTTCTTTGACCGCGCTACCTATAATTAAATCATCAACGTAGACGGCTATTTGAATTAACTTGCCTTTTAACATCATTTTATATACACATGACTCCGTCTGAAACTAATGAAAACCGATGTTGTTTAGTACACCATCCAGTTTTGAGTTCCATTCACACCCCGATTGCTTTAACCCATATATTGCGTTGTTTAATCGGAGCACACGATGCGGATATTTTTCGCTAATGAAGCATTCTGGTTGCTGCATATAACATTCGTCAGACAGGTCAATGTTGAGATACGCCGTAGTGATGTCAAGATGATATAGATGCATTTTATGTGATACGGCCTAAGCTAATATTGTTCGTATGGTGGCATATCTTATTACTGGTAAAAATGTCTCCATAAAATTTAATCCGAACTGTTGACTGCATCCTTTGGCGACTAGCCGCGCCTTAAATTGCTCAATTTCGCCCTTTTGGTCCTTTTTGATGCTGAATACCCATTTACAGCCAATTACGAATATGGGATCAAAAGCTAATCGACTATCGGTGTTTCTTAGTGTGGAGACTCTCTCCAGTTCCATTGTAAATGGTGTAAATAAATTACCTTTTGTCACCTTTAAATTTTCTAGATCTTATTTATAATAATAGATCCACAAGTAAAATGCGTTCTTTAATGTACTTTATACCACTTCTTTTACTTTAAAACTTGTAATATAATTTTTAAATGATTGCAACAAAGTTTCTGCCACACGGCGTCGGTTAATTCTACTTTTATTATTGATGCACGTATGCGACACGTTTAACGATTGACGGCTGAACTTCAACTGGTTCGGCACGCAGTATTGCCGACCAGCTCTCCTCCGCTGCTTGCGTCAGCACTCTCCTCAAAATAAAGATGGCTGCGGCCTGCTACACGACTTTGGCGGGACCCAATGAGGGGAATTCTCTCCGCACTGAGCCTCGCGCAGAGTCGCATGGTGACGGTGAGCAGGCAGCAGCCGTTGACAGGAGGGCTCCGGCGCGAACATGCTGCAGCCTTCGCCTCCTCCTCCGAGTTGTTGAAAGATCTGAACAACAATGCAGCCAATAATGATTAGACAGTGCCAGTAACAACAGGTGTGCCTGATGATGGAGCAGCTGATACTATAAATGAGCCTAACAACAATGACGAGGAGCCAAAGCGAATTGGGCCTGGAAGACCAAAATTAATCAGAACTGGTAAGCCAGGGCGTCCACGTAAAGAAAACAATTGTGCGAAGAACAGTGACTATGTCAAGGTTCAACAATCAGTAAGTGATATAAAGGATAGTGCTGATTCCGGAGAATGGTTATCTGCAATGCAAAAAGAAGCTTGAGAATAACACATGGTTGTTAGTCGATCTACCACTGAGCCAAAAGGCAATTGGCTGTAAATGGGTATTCAGTTAATCAGCTGAACCACATTAAAAATTCCGAAACGTCAGCCGAAGAGTGGTTGAGGCTCGGGGGCATATATAAACCAAAAGGCCCTGCAAGAAAGGTGACTTTATGCAAGAGCTTGCTGACCGGATGACGATGACGATAATGTGCCAGCGCTTTTGAATGCATATTTTGACATAGCATACAAGTTGACCGAAGTGGGCATTGAACTAGGAAACGCAATTTTGGCCACTATACTGTTGTCCAGTTTGCCAAAGCAGTACGAAAACTTCGTTATTGCCATAGAAACGAGGGATAGTGTGCCCGAGTAAAGCGCACTAAATGTCAAACTCTTAGAAGAATACGAACGCAGAGGAATAAATAATGAAACAGTGGAAAGTAACCACCAAGCGTATGTCGCACAACAACACAATAATAATTCAACTAGAGCTAGTCACCATAACAACTTAAATAACAACAGGCGTAGGAACAACGGCAAGTGCTATAAATGCAATAATAGAGGACATTTCGCGAACAACTGTAGAGATACTCCGGTAAAAGAAAAGGGCAAAGAGCAGTCATATTTTGCTACACTTTTGTCAAGTTCAAATGATACAAAGCCCACGCTTGATCGGTCGGTTTGCTGCGTCGACAGTGGTGCGACGTCGCACATGTGTAATATTCGGGAGTTTTTTGTTTGAATGCGCGAAGAGAAATAAAAAGTCAGTGTCGCGGAAAATAAGTTTGTGGACGCAGAAGGGAGAGGAGAGGTAAAAATTAATACTTCAAATTGTAATCTTACTCTCAAAGACGTTTTATATGTTCCTTCATTCCAAGCAAATTTCATCTCGGTTAGCAAAAGCGTGGAGTACGGTGCAGAGGTGACCTTCACCGACATTTGTGCAATCATTAGAAATAGAAAAAACAATACAATTCAAAGCATATAAAGAGAATAACTTGTACATTTTTCGAAACCAACTCGAAACAAATTTCTTGTGTGGAGATGAATCTGTATGGCCATGTGAATTTTAATTGTTTACCTCGCTTCAAAAAAATTGCGTGATATTAAAAATTTTAAAAAGCCAGAAATGTTCTCATGCATTTCGTGCATGAAAAGTAAAGTATGCGCACAGCCATTTCCTCAAACATCAGGCTCACCTGTTGTTACTGCTGGCACTGTATAATCATTATTGGCTGCATTATTGTTCAGATCTTTCACCAACTCCGATAGATGATAAGCTTCTGGGCTCATAACCTATTGTAGCAGATGTGCCAAGAAGTAAAAACACGCGGAGAGTACTTAAAGCATTGACAGTATATTAAAGAAATAAGAAAAGCTTTCAAACTTGTGGAGTTTTGCTCTGCGATTTTCCTTGACGTGGCTCAAGCATTTGATAAGGTATGGCATCAAGGACTGATGTTCAAAATCAAAAAGTTTATTCCAAAAAGCTATCATAAAATTCTTCAGTCTTACTTATCAAATAGTCCAGTGTAAAAGTAAACGAATTTATTGCCGAAGATTTCCCAATTTCAGCCGGTGTGCCCTAAAGTAGCGTTCTAGGCCCTACATTATATGTAATATTCACATCTGATACTCCTATAAGTGAAAGCACGCTAATTTCAATATTTGCGGATGATACCGCCATACTCAGTTGCAATAAATGTTCGATAAAGGCGTCAAGGGCACTTATTTAGGGTACAAGAATGGCTAGGAATGTGGCGTATAAATGTCAATGAGCAAAGAAGCAAGCACGAAACATGTTCTTTAAAGCTTGGTACGTGTCCAGCTATTCGGCTCAATAATACCGAGATTCCAGAAGCTAATCAACTCACTTATCTCGGCATTCATATAGACAGGCGCTTAACTTGGCGTACGCACATTTCATCTACAATTTTACATATGAAGTTGAAGGTCGCCAAGCTGCATTGGCTAATTAACCACAAATCTGTCTTAAGTCTAGAATACAAAATACTCTTAAACAATGCAGTTATTAAGCCGACATGGCTGTACGGGATTCAACTGTGGGGTAATGCATCCGCTTCTAACATTGCCATAATTCAAAGGTTTCAGTCAAAGATACTAAGGTTAATAACAGGTGCTCCATGGTACATGCGTAACGACAAAATTCACAAAGACCTGAAAATACCAACAATTATCACAGAAAGTCTAGAAAGCAGAAATACATAGCAAAACAGGAAAATCACCCGAATTTCCTAGCTAAATCCCTCGCAAATCCGATCCCGCCTGCAGAGAAGAGACTTTCCGGCCTTTTGAAAAGCGAATATAGAGCCGAAATTTAATTTGGGTTAAAACTATTTTTTAGTTACTAGTGTCAAGATTTGATGTACTTATTGTGAGGCTTATTTTAAGCAGATCAAATAAACAATAAAATACGTGTAATAAAAAAAAAAAATTTTACTTATATATATACTCGTATATATATAAGTTAACACGTTACTGAATACTACAGTTAATATGCCAGCCTACCCGCGTACCTGAGCTTTCACACCAATACGAATTATGCTGACACCATGTATACACCGCCCTGCACGAGCATCCGGTGCACCACCGAATCATGGGAACGTTGCACTAGCAAAAGTGCAGGCATCAGCAATATGATAGGCTAAGCAGGGTAGCGAGTAAGCTGTAGTGTTAAGAGTAATTTAAATTTTAACTCATTCTTATTTTGGAGCGGAACTAATAAAGAGTAAAACTGTAAACCGGTTTAATTTATTTTACAGTGTGTTAATGTGGGTTCCTTCAAGAAGACTCCTTAAAAGAGGAGATCACAAGGTGCGGCAGGATCTCGGGTGATGTTGCTGGCTAAAGTTGGACAGATGCAGTGAAAAAATAAAGTAAAATTAATAATTGAAACATATAAATCCTTATGTATACATCCTGCGATTCCTACGGGTCCCTCCAAGATATAACAAATAAAAATATCTGTGACCCCGAAGATCCTCAGACTATTGTAATAACAAAAAAGTTAAAAAAAAATTTCTTCATTGTACTCTGCGCGAAGCATGGTAGTGGCATTGCCTTGGATTCTTGCGGCATCAACTTTGGACCAGGAAATGCTACGCGTCTAAATCCATTATTACCAAACAGCAGGGTTTGCTGGTCCAGCGATAAGCTACTCTATAGTGTCCACGATACGCCCAACTGGGTACACATCATAGTACACATGAGAACACTATGATTATTTCATGGGCACGGTAGCGAATTTCCAAAATGTTGGAGGTCGCATTGGTCAAAACCCTGGCTGTAGACTGTTCCCTAGTAAGTTGCCTACAATCTAATTGTTGGCGACTAAAGAGGAAAATGCAGTCGTTCCATGGCTATGATGGCCATGGAAGAGTTTAAAGTTCAGAGCATGTTTTTCCAGTGCTTGACGCCGTCAACATAAGAACACGGTACTAGAAAGGAATAAAAGGATTCATAAATTTTTCCTTTATTATTATTATTTTTTATTTATTTTTTTATTTGTTTTATTTTACAGAATATGTTGGTGAAAATAAACTTGTAAGAACTATTAAAAATAATTTCAGTGTCGACAAAACAAAATTAAAAAAAATAGAAATTAATATTTAATTCGATTGTGCCAAAAAATAAATTGGAAAGATAAAAAATAAATTATAATTCCAGTGTGCCAATAAAAAGTTAAGAGAAAAAATAAAATTCCAAATGTGCCAAAAAGAAAAATAGAAGTAAAAATAAAAAATAAAATTCCAGTGTGCCAATAAAAATTAAGAGAAAAAAAGAATTCCAAATGTGCCAAAAAGAAAAATAGAAGTAAAGATAAAAAATAGATTCCAGTGTGCCAATAAAAAGTTAAGATAAAAAATAAAATTCCAGTGTGCCAATAAAAAGTTAAGAGAAAAAATAAAATTCCAAATGTGCCAAAAAGAAAAATAGAAGTAAAAATAAAAAATAAAATTCAAGTGCGCCAAAAGAATATAAAAAACAAAATTTAAAGTAAATTCAATTAGAGTGTACCACAAAGAAAATAAAAAATAAAGGAGGCAAAAAATCGAGAAGTATTCTGAAGACATCTTGCGGAGTAAAGAAAATTGGTGAGTGTTTTGATTTGTGCTTTCTACTTGTATTTTTATAAGAATGGACAGTTTAACTGACAAAGTGACACAGTTGACGGGGGCAGTTAACGTACTACTGGACCAAATTAAGGGAATAGAAACTCGCTTAGTTGCGGTTGAGTCGTGATCAATTCCTATTAGGAATAGAGCAGAGGATCAACCAAAGACTCGATAGTTTGAATACAATAGAAGGCTCGTCAGATATTAGGCCTAAGGTTATAACTCGTGCACCCCGTACAGAGGAGGAGCTTCGTGAAATCGGGAGATTGCCGGATTGCGTAAAGGAACTCCAGGAAGAAGTAAAGGAACTTGATGGAAATCCTTCACAGTACATTTCCTGGGTACACAATGTTGAGTGTATTTTGAAGGATTACGATATTATTAGGGAAAAGCCCCTTTACCGCTCAATCCTTCTGCATATTAGGCAAAAAGTTAGGGGTAGGGCAGACGCCGCATTAGTTTCCTACAACGTCTTCCAAAATGACTGGGCGGAAATTAAGCGCGTTTTATCCCTACATTACGCTGACAAACTAGATATTCGCACGCTAGAACACCAGTTAAACCAGCTCAATCAAAGGGGATCCAGGCTAGATGAATTTTATGCCACTGTCAACCATCAGCTGTCGTTAATCGTAAACAAGATCAAAAGTGAGGATTACACTGAAGAGACCATGGGTGTCCTTGTGGAGACTTACAGGAATAGAGCTCTGGACGTGTTCATTCGGGGCTTGAATGGGGAGCTCTCTCGCATGCTCATCGTGCAAAAGCCGAAAACATTGCCGGAAGCGTATTCCGCGTGCTTGGATATCCAAAACGTATCGCTGCGAAACAACATAATTCACGTTAACTCAAGCAATAGAATAATCACCCCAATGAATACTATGGTAAATGGTGAATGACGACCCCCTCTACCTCCTAGGTATGATCATAACAATAAATAGGTAAACAGAAATCAGATATATCGTTCGACCCCGCATGGTAATAGATTCCCAGATCCTGTCGAAAGGAATGTCTTTCCTCCCAACAGGCCGATTGCTCCAAAGCCGCATGAGAGAATGGAGGTAGACCAATCCATCCAGACAAAGCGAGTGAATTACATGAACCACCCCCAAAGGGAGAACCGTTTCAAGAGGTATGTACCAGTAGAGGGTAATGATGTAAAACAGCAGAGGCTGTTTAACCTACAAACCAACGCAGAAGGCGAGTCCCAGGTATTATATGATCATCAGGAAGAACACGAAAATTGTATGGAAGGTGGCCCACCAGCGTTC
This sequence comes from Clusia tigrina, assembly GCA_920105625.2. Lineage (NCBI taxonomy): Eukaryota > Metazoa > Arthropoda > Insecta > Diptera > Clusiidae > Clusia > Clusia tigrina. The sequence continues at coordinate 81,349,743 of OV050030.1, read as the reverse complement.
CTCGTATAGGGAATAATGCGACCGAAAACAAAGCAATAACAATAAGTTCCAGTATACCCTATTTCACGTGTTATTTGACAAATGGAAAAGAGCTCAATTTTCTAGTTGATACCGGTGCTAATAAAAATTTTATAAAACCTAACCTCACGGACAAATATATTCTTTTAGACACACCCTTTTCTGTACATACAGCTGCAGGACCTATTCAAATTAATAAAAAAATTTGTGGAAAATTTTTCCAAGAAGTAGGAAATGACAGTTTTATAACTTTTTATGCTCTTCCGTGGTTAGAATCATTCGATGGCATTATTGGGGACGACACACTGAAGCACTTAGAGGCAGTAATTGATCGCAAGAAACATATGCTTAATATCAGACCTAACATTGTCATCCCTCTAAGGAACAGGATATTAACCGAGTTGCATAATTTAGCCGATTTAACTAACGTACCCACAACTTCAGTTCAATGGAGATAGATTTCAAACGTTTGAACGCTGTCACCATCGCAGACACATACCCCATCCCCGACATTAATGCGACACTAGCTAGTCTGGGGGCAGCCAAATACTTTACTACAATAGACCTAACATCGGGATTTCACCAGATCAAAATGAAAGAGTCCGACATATCCAAGACGGCATTCTCTACGATGAACGGGAAGTATGAATTTTTGAGGTTACCATTTGGGCTTAAGAATGCTCCTGCGATCTTCCAACGCATGATAGACGATGTCCTTAAAGAATATATCGGGAAAATATGCTATGTATACATTGACGATATAATTGTCTTTGGGAAAAATGAGGAGGAGCATATAAAAAATGTCGATATAATCTTTGCCCGCTTGAGCAAGGCCAACTTGAAAGTGAATCTCGAGAAAACTCATTTCATGAGAAGTGAAGTGGAATTCCTTGGGTATGTAATTCCAGTAACGGTATTAAGCCTGACCCAAAAAAAGTGGTAACTATTCAAAACTTGGCACCCCCTGAGACTCTAAAGGACTTGAAAAGCTTCCTCGGAATGACCTCGTATTATAGGAAATTCATCCGCGACTACGCGAAAATCGCCAAGCCTTTGACAAATTTGACGCGTGGTGAGAATGCAAAGGTTAAAGCCAATCAGTCAGAAAAGGTGCGCATCAATCTTGACTCCGGAGCAATAAAGGCATTTATGGATTTAAAACTATTCCTTACTTCATCGGATTTATTAATTTTTCCAGATTTTGAAAAACCATTTAATCTAACGACTGATGCATCTAATTATGCCATTGGCGCTGTGCTTTCACAGGGAGAACCTGGCACAAATAAACCCGTCGCTTTCATCTCTCGTTCACTGAGCAAAACGGAAGAAAACTATGCCACTAACGAGAAAGAGATGTTAGCGATAGTTTGGTCCCTTGATAACCTACGATCATACCTATACGGTGCAAAGAAGGTCCGAATATGTACGGATCATCAGCCTCTCACTTTCGCCTTAAGCAATAGGAATTATAATGCGAAATTGAAAATATGGAAGGCCCGTATAGAAGAGTATAACTACGAATTGATTTACACTCCTGGTAGATCTAATTTGGTAGCAGATGCTCTATCAAGAATGAAGAGCCAGATCAATCACCTTGAAGAACTACCCACGCCAACCGAGATTGATGGAGGAGATTTAACTACGGTGACAGCCAGCGAGGACAGTGATGCTTCAAGGACAGTTTCAGCTAGCGAGGGAAGAGGCTCTACAACAGACACGGCAAGTGAAAATGGTACAGCTCATAGTGCTGACCAAGACGCGACAGACTTATTGCCTCATGTGGAAGCACCGCTAAACGTCTTTAAAAACCAAATTATCTTCAGGGAAGGCAAGGAGTTGAGTTGTAAAGAGAACCCTCATCCCGGTTACTCACGACATTACTTTACTCTAGCCAAAATCGAAAAAAGCATGTTAACAAAAATTTTAAAGGAATGTCTGAATCCGTCTATAGTTAATGGGGTAAAAATACCAGAAAACCACCTACAACTCTTCCAGGATGTGTATCTAGAAATCTTGGTGTTATACAAAATTCGAATTACTCAGAGAATAGTAGAGGAAGTTGCCAACGAGAATAGGGTTTGCGAGATAATAGAGGGGGAACATAAAAGAGCGCATAGGAATCCGCGAGAGAACTGGATTCAGATACTTGAGAAATATTATTTTCCTAGAATGATGAGTCAGATAAAAAATTATACGGCCCATTGCGAGATTTGTCATCTAAACAAGTATGATAGGCACCTATCAGTACCACCTTTAAAAACACCCCAATTCCAAAATATCCTTGTGAGATTGTCCATGTGGATATTTTCGAATTGCACGGCGAAAAATTTCTGTCATTAATTATCCTTTTTCTGTTATCAATTACCCTTCGCAAAAAATTTTCAAAACTCTTGCATTACTTTACGGCACCTAAGATAATAGTTACAGACAACGAACGTGGGTTTATGAGTCCTGTTGTCTTCCATTATATAAGAAGTCTCGGTATAAAGCTCTATCAAACTCCCATTCAAAGGAGTGAGGTAAATGGCCAAGTGGAAAAACTGCACTCGACCATTATTGAGATATATCGATGCCTACAAAAAGAAATAAAGAACATGAGCTCAAAAGAGCTACTTAATATTGCAGTGGACCGCTATAATACCACCATCCACTCCATCATAAAGCAAAAACCAAGCGATATATTTTTTAACAGAACGCAGAGAATTAACTATCAAAATTTGTCAGATTTTAAGAGTAGAGTTCATAAGGAAATCAAGTCTCAAATTAAGAAAAATCAGGAAATAAGGAATTTAAGGTTAAATAAGAATAGGCGAGCTCCGCGGAAGTATGAAAAAGGTGACACCATCTATATCAGAGACAAACAGATTAAACCCAAACAAAGACCGTTGTATAAAAAGGCAACTGTAGGAAAGGACAGTACTGTGACTATTAATACAGATAAAGGGAAGAAAATTCATAAGGCACAACTCAAAAACGCATAAACGAATTTCCTTCATTATTCCTCAATAAGATCAAAAATATAAAGTTCGTAATTTATAAGTTATATTTGAAAGAAAGCACCTCACTATAAAAAAAAAAAATTTAATAAAAAAAAATGGATTTTCACTATATAAAAAATGTATTAGAAAAATGGCATCTCAATGTAAAAAAAAATTTATTTAAAAAAATGGCATCTCACTATATAAAAAAAATTAATGGCATCTCACTATATGAATAAAAGGAAAAAAGAAAAGTGCACCTCACAAGCAAAAGAAAAAAGAACTTACTCAACAAATAACTAGTATGTAAGACAACAAAAAATTTTTTATTTTCTTAAATTTTTATTAAAAACAAAAAAAAAAACACAATCGGCACTAAGCAAAATTCTACTATAATAATGTTAAAACTATATTTAAAAATATATATAAGTTGATAACTTTCTCTTTGAGCTAGATTACTGCTGATATTCAGCGCCTCCGGTTTCAACATTTTTGAATACAACTCCCCCCTTGTGGTTATTCGTCACGGCGACGCCTGGATTGTAAATGGACATTTTAAACTAATACATACTATCGACATGGAGTCCTTCGGGACCATACTAATGAAACTTAAGGTATCGGGTAATGCTGTGCGGAACGCTGTCAGGAAACCTTTCATTGATTACAACTTAAATAAGATAACACAGCACCTCGATGGGCTACGTGCTGTAAGAACACGAGGACGCCGATGAATTAACTGGATTGGGTCAGCCTGGAAATGGATTGCCGGCTCCCCTGATGCTACTGATTGGGATAATATCTTAAGAAGCCAAAATGATGTTATCAGCAATAACAACCACCAGTTCAAAGTTAACGAACAACTTTTCAATGTCACGCTAGAAACCACTAACCATCTGAATCTCATGATGCAACATGTAAATTCCCTAGGCAAAGAAATCAACTCTGGAAATGCAGAAACCATAATCGTTAACCAAATTCAGATTTTGAAGGAGCAGATCGGAGAAATAATACGCGCATGTCAAATGGCGAAGGCAGGCATCGTTAACACGAACCTACTTTATCACGAGGAAACCGAGCTGATCGTCACCAATGAGGAGGTCTTGCCGTACCAGAACGTTATTGAAGCTGTCGAATATGCAAAACCCTCTTTGTATTCAAATGGTACTCTACTGTTGTACGTACTATCAATTCCGAAAGTAAAAGCAACCAAATACCACCTATTGGTAACCAGAGCTGCGACATATTTTGGTAAAAAAGCAACCTTAGAGTACCAAAAAGTATTGATAAACGATGACGAGACGTTTGGAATAGTGGGGAAATGCCGTTCAACTAATAACTCAACAATATGTGAATTAGAAGCCGTAAGGAAACTGCCTCAAGAGGGATGTCTGGCGCGACTTCTAAAGGGAGGAGACGCCCAATGTCAATTTGATCCCGACAACGGGGAAGTTATGGAGCTGATAGATGAGAATACTGTGTACCTATCGAATTTTAATGGAACCATCAGAAGCGGGAATCATTCAAAGCTTCTTGAAGGCACATACGTGATTCAGCTTAACAATGCAACTATTGAAGTAAAAAACCAAACATTTTCGAGCACAACATCAAGGAAGTTGCAGGTATTACCGTCAGTTCTCACCAACGTGACAAGTCGGGGTCTCAAACCAAACCTGGAGTATTTACACGAGCTAAGCATGACAAACATTAAGCATCTCAACGCTCTAGGTATCAGATCCCAAATCTCAATAGCAACCGACGCATTGATCCTGAGTGCGGTAATTGTGGCGTTCTTCATTATTTGGCGTAAGTTGACTGGGAGGATTGAGATGCCAACAATCCTTTTGAAATTCAAGGAAAAGTCGGCAATGCCCCAGCCACCTGTGTCAACATCAAATCTGCCGGACGCAGATATTTAAGGAGGGGATAGTTAACACGTTACTGAATACTACAGTTAATATGCCAGCCTACCCGCATACCTGAGCTTTCACACCAATACGAATTATGCTGACACCATGTCTACGCCGCCCTACACGAGCATCCGGTGCACCACCGAATCATGGGAACGTTGCACTAGCAAAAGTGCAGGCATCAGCAATATGATAGGCTAAGCAGGGTAGCGAGTAAGCTGTAGTGTTAAGAATAATTTAAATTTTAACTCATTCTTATTTTGGAGCGGAACTAATAAAGAGTAAAACTGTAAACCGGTTTAATTTACTTTACAGGTATAGAAGACGGGGCCAGTTGCCGGCCCCCATCTTTAATTTTTTGGTGCTCCCTAATGGGAGCGCCTTAACTTATATATATATATATATATATATATATATATATATATATATATATATATATATATATATATATATATATATACTCGTATATACGAGTATATATATATTTTTTTATTTTTTTTATTTTATTTTTGTTTTAGTACAAGGAACAGAAATACGGGATTGATTTCAATTTGTACCGGTTAAAATTTTTTTTTCTGTGCACGCTATACATATGTAACGGTACATCCATTAATGCACAAAGAGAGAGTGAAAAATGCGACAGGCAAATATTCAAATTTCAATACAGACTTTATGCTTACACGAAAAGTGTGTTAAAAATCCGTACGGGACATACATCTATACATTCTAATAAACAATGGGTTACAATACAGGGTTAGTACTGATCACGCAGAAAATTATGTTTTCGACAGATTAAATTTACTTTGATTTTATATTATATATTAAATTTCAAGTACAAAGTTTATGCTATTTAAAACAAAACTGATTCAACTAAGTGTCCCATGCGTTCAGCTTTGAAATCAAAAATGGAGAGAAAGAGTCCGTCTCGAAACATCTAATGCAGACTCTCTCGCAATGTCTGCAGCCTTGATGCAATGACACAGGTGGTGCAGATAAGTGACGTTTCCTAGCCTATTCTGTTTTGTTGTTCTCTTTCGGTCTCGGTCAAATTATGAAAACCAGTGCCTCCAAAAAATTTGCCGCGCTTTATTGAAATTAGCGAAACATAAAATTTTGCTGTGGTTATAAATTTTATTTATTTAATATTAAGTGAAAATATATAATAAAATTGGTAAATTTTGTGTAATATGCCGCGAAAGTTGGGGCAAAGAAAATGTGAAGTGTTTCAAAGTTCCAAGTGACGAGAATAGGCGTCAACGTTGGAACAAAGCTAGTAGTTTTTCCTTACCCCAGCAAGCGTTCATTTGCGAAAATCATTTTTTAAAAAGTGATTTCATAAATGCTCCTGGAAGCAATTCGCCTGCTGCATTAGTGCGGTTGTTACCAGGTGCAGTGCCTTCCGTATTATTAGATATTAATAAAAATACGGAAATGAAGCTAAGTCAAATTAAGCCAATGTTATGCCGATGGAAGAACAAATGGATCGTAATACTGGACTTTTATATGGTGACGTTCATCCCCAAACTCAAGTTACTTTTGCCCATTGCAGCACTCAAACTAAGTTAGTTCGTTTAAAATTACTCAGTTAATATTTAAATACCCCAAGTATACGAGTATGTGTCACATATAATTGTTATTTAAATTATTTATGCTATTATAGTGATGATACGCTAAAATCAAAAAATAATGACTTGGAAGAAAGAATAAAGCAGTTAGAGGAAATAGAAAAGGAGTATAAATCCTTGACTTCTTTATGGAAAGAACTTGGGATCTCAAAAGGTGAATATGCAAGTATCTGATTTTATCAATTTCTTAACATATACTTTATAGAAGAACCATGGTTTCAAAATCCATCCATTTCGGAAGCAAAAGTATTTGTGTTCGCAGATGTACCACACCTATTGAAATCGATTCGAAATTATTTCATAGATACTGGTTTTTTGTGGAAAAATACATTATTGACGACCAAACCAATATATCAAGTCATGAAGTGCCTCTACCTCAGACTTGTCTATTATTTATAAGTGAACACTATCCACCACCACGAGGCGCAGGTAAAGCAAAATGTATTTTCATTTCATTAAATATGTATATACTAATACATCTTTCAGGAAGGCAAAAGGTGAAACTAGCAGCAAAGTTGCTTTCGCACATTGACTGACAGCACCGACTCCTAACAGATACTACACATTTGGTGTGGTTACCTTTACGCAATTAAATTCATTAAGAGAGCACATATTTCTAGGGTGCAAATATTGTAAATGAATTGTATTTATGTATTAATTAGTATGTAAACTTTTAGGGTGTCACAGTTCCGCAGTCAAGTTGATGAAGGGCATTTAGAATGCACCGACGACACTTTTATATTCAGTAGGTCAGTTGGATTGAGCCACTGACAACAATCAACAATTGCGTAATTGGAACACCACAAATGTCAATACATAGACTGTAATTGTTTCTTGTGAATAGTATATAAGAATTAGTATTTTAAGAATAAAGCTCTTGTTGTTTTTAAACTAAAAGTGATGTAGTGTTTATTCTAAAGGGTGATTTAGGTTTACAGGTACACGCGCAGGACAAGCAGCAAGATTACGCTCCCGAGGACAACAACCAAATATGGTCCCCAACAATTTGGCGCAGCCGGTCTTAAGGACCTATAGGAGGAACCCCAGGGCAAGGAACCCTGAAGCAGTGAAGCACCCTGCAACAAATTCGAAGGACCCTAAGAAAAAAGATGTCATCAGACAAAATAATAGTGAGTAGAGTGTAAGTAGCGTAATTTAAGTAGATACATCTGCGACTCTGAAGGCGCCGTAGCGCTGGTCAAAGAAGTTGCAACATATAGGCGCGTTTGCGCTGTTGCACGCAGCTTTGTATGGGCAACCATAAACCTTCAGTATGATCGGACGGTCTATGTATGTCGTCTTAGCTGTGAGGATTTTTTTGGTAGGGGATTTGTGTTTGGTTGTCGATAGGGACATTTATATTGTTTTTTAAATTGTTTTAATTTATATTGTTTTCAAATTGATCTGAATATTTGACAGTATAATCTTAGGGTATGAGGCAATATTGAAGAAAAAATTTAAATGCTATTATTACGTGGCGCATACGTTACGGGTTTATTCTTAAATATGGATTCAAATTTCCGGGAATGAATCAAGACACTTTTGCCTGTAAATCCAATTTCGGTTTTTGTGAACATATAGCCTTTTCTATGGATTTTTTTGGGAGTATTAATAATGGTAAGAGTAATTCAAGGAGTATCTGTGAGGAAGTCAAGGACCAATTTGCATTGTTGGAAGGACTTAATGGATGCCGGTAGACAGCGGATAATGTGATGGGAGATAAGTAAAGAAAGAATATACAGATAGAATTTACGGTGGAATGCTTTTCTTAAAATAAATTTGTATTTATCATTAAGTAAGATCGAATCAAATATTGGAATAAGTTGTTAAAAAGTGTTAACAATTATTGGGTTTTATTTGTAATTGGGATACGCCATCTGTTACACTTGACCACTGACATTGATGCAACTACACGGTCAGCTTCAGTATACACACATTTAATGTATTAGTCGACCCCGCCTTCGTTCAAATACGCTCACCACCAAACTGCCAAGTCATGGGCTACATCTGGCAGATCCCAATTACTATCTCGCCGAGTAGATTTACTCATCGGGGCAGATAAAAAGAATCCTGGTGAGAGACACATTTTCAACAAACGCATGTGCGTGAACCAAGTTGAAAGTATATAGTGAGACTTCCATAAAAGTGGTTATTTGTTTTGTCGGTGTTTTGTCGCACCACGCTGTTATTAAAGAAGACAGCTGAACAGCAAAACTCCGTATAGTATTTGATGCGTCTTTCAAAACGACCAAGGGGAAATCACTTAATGACATATTGTGTTTAGGCTGTGCAGAATGATTTGCCAGCAGTAATTTTGAATTGGGGGAAACATAAACGTCCGTTTCCAGTCGATACACAAAAAATGTGGTGGAAAAATATGCATATCGATTACTCCCAATATCAATATATTTTATGGCGGCATGAAGCTAACGAAATCCAAGAATTCTGTCTCACTACTGTTACGTTCGGAATGGCATCGGCTCCCTATACTGCAATGTGAGTACTACATTAACTCACCGAAGACGAAAAGGCATCGTATCCGCTCGCTGCACCTGTTCTCAAAAATTAAATGTATGTAGATCACATACAAGAAGTAACCATTGCCATACGCTCAGTAGGTATGAAGTTTCGAAAATGGAGCAGTAATTCGTCCGCCTTCCTTGACGATATCCCAACCGAACATATGTCAAATAGCAATCTTTTAGAATTGAATAGTATTGGTACCGTAAAAACACTCGGTTTATGTTGGCAACCTAATAAGGATGTTTTTAAATTTAGGATCAATTTCGAAATAGGTTTTTCAGCTACAAAACGGTCAATGTTAGCGACTATAGCTCATCTCTTCCATCCACTTGGATTTTGTGCACCAGTCGTTGTAGCAGCCAAAATAATCCTTAAATCGGTGTGGTCGCAAAAAATACGTGAGGATAAAATGTGTACATCTTTTGCATGGAATGAATTGCTACCCACGGATTTGAATTACCGATGACAACAATTTCTAAATGCATTATTCACGCCTACAATGCATCACCAGCACCAAGATGGCTGCAATACGAACCAACATACATTGTATACGCGTAAAATGTACTGATGATAGAGTCTACACCAATATACTAATCGCAAAAACTAGAGCCTCTCCAGCAAAACCTCTTACTATTCTACGGGTCTAGTTTTGTGGAAAATTCTTGCAACAGAATTGAGTATACCAAGCGATCATTTTTAGTACCAAAAGCGATTTTAGAAGTATAATATTGGACAGATGCCACAATTGTATTATATTGGTTAAATGGTGATCTTAGGCGATGGCAGACACAGGTTGGTAAGATTTTACGAATATCCTCTCCATCACAGTGGCGTCATGTCGATACACTTCAAAATACATCCGAATGTGCCACACATGGACTATCACCATCCACTTTATCAACATTTAAACTATGATCCAAGGTGGATGTTGCAGCCAGAAAAAGGTTGGCCAATATTTGACATAAAAAATTACTTGTCAATGAAGAAGGAATGATATCAAAATAAAGCAGTTGCAAGTACATTTTTTAATTTGCCAAGCCTTGGCAATTTTACAGTAGTCTTCGCTGAACCAATCGTACGCGTCCGCGATTATATTTTTCGTTTCGCTCTAAACAGCCGTGCACAAGGCCATTTTCGTCTTTGTGGGCCTCTTACGATTAAAGAGTTAAAACAGAGCTTAGCGAAAATTGTCGCTCTTGTGCAACAAGAAGCATTTCCTATCGAAATTCACTGCGTTCGAAATGAGAAGCCACAACCAAACGGTAGTAAATTAACAAACTTTAACTCCTTTTCTTGACGACCAATACATTCTGCAAGTATGCGGCCGAATTTAACGTTCAAATCTACCTTTAATTGGAAATACCCAATCACCTAACCGAATAGTCATCAATTTATTAGCCTGGTCATTGACAATGCTCATGCAACCACATTACATGTCGGTGCACCATTAACCGTAGCATACTTATGCCAACAGTTTTGCATTGGGAACGCTAGGGGTGCTATTAAGCAACATCTTCGAAAATGCATAAAATGCTTTCGCAAGAAACCAGAAGTGGATGATCAACTTATGGGTGACCTCCCATTCCACCGCGTTAATCCAGCACAGCGTCCGTTTCTAGCCACTGGTGTCGATTACACAGGTGCAATTGATATAAAATCTTCTAGATTCCGTGGGAACACGACATACAAAGGTTACATCGCTATCTTCATCTGTTTAGCGACCCACTGCATTCATCTCGAAGCTGTTACAGCAATGACCTCGGAAAACTTCTTGTGGACTCTTCAAAGATTCATTAAACGCCGAGGCATCTGCAAGGACATTTATAGCGATTGCGGAACTTCTGGAAATTTTATAGGCGCTGAAAAGGTAATATAAGTAAGTCAACAGGAATTCGCTGAAACTGTACAACAATAAATCGTAATCGTGCCGAAATATTCTTGACGGGGCACTCAATGGCACTTCTATCCTCCTCACTCACAATACTTTGGTGGTTAATGTCAAATCCGTTAAATACTACCTAAAACGAGTAACGAGTAGTACACGACTCACTTACGAAGCACTCTCAACTCTTCTTGTTCGCATCGAGTCCTGTTTAAACTCCAGGCAACTGTGCTATTTAACGTTATATACGGAAGACTTAATGGTGCTTTTGCCTGGGCATTTCCTTGTTGGTGATTCATTGCTTTTACCAACGGCAGCAGCACAATCAGCTAACGTATCGCTAACCCAACAGTAAAGCTGAATGATCTAGTTATCGTAAAAGATGATATGCTGCCGTTTATCCAGTGGATAATGATCCGAGTAGTGACCATACGTATACAACACCTATGGTATCTATAAGCGCTTAATATCAAAGCCTCCTACCGATACCTTCATACACTCGAGAAAATGAAATGAAAGTAAGGTAACACTCAAACGCCAAATAGCACTTAGCACACTTACTTGCGGCACTATTCACTGCGTCACTGCGACTTTGGGTTCTCAACCACAGGTTTTAATTGATGCTTTCTTTTGAGCTATGAAACTGGAAATAATACTTCAGATTTCGTCATAAAGCTGGTCCCAGCATTGTGGGCGGGATGTAAGAATGCGGAAAGGCAATGAGAAATATAGAAATTGGACCGTTACTCTTCGCCGAGTTTAAAAGACGAAGCCAGTTACTTAATAGCACTCATAAAGTTCGATTGTGTAAAATTTACGAACAACAATTTAATTTATTTTTACATACATATGTATTATGAATTTTGTAAAAACTTAAGTTTCAAAATAGAAACCCCCAATACAGTGCATCCCGCACATAAATGTATATGTTAATTGTATAAAAACACGTGGCTGTACGCAGCGGTAAACAAGATGAAAACTGGTTTGCCAAACAAGTACATAATAAGAAGCAAACGAGACGAAATCGCACCACGCACAATCAAACCTGAAGCTCAAAGTAAAGTCTCTTTCTTCGTCGAGCCAGAGACCGGAAAACATCAACAGCAACATACAATTAAGTCCCCCAGACTTTGAGAAAAATCTCTGGTGTAAGTAATAGCGAGCATTTGCACGGCCTTCACTTTGCTACAGAATAATAACTTCCCTTCCCAGTCACGCCAGTATTTTCACGGCGTAGAGTGACCCGTACTGTGACACGAGGACAGGGGAAACCAACGCCACGCCTTGGAAGTCCGAGTGAGTTCTAGTGTAATAGGTAATAAATGTAATAGACAACCAACTTAGAAACAATAATTAAATAGAGAATGAAACATACGAATTCTTGTCTATCAAAGAAAATAGGTATTTTATAACACATTCTGAAATAATTAGTCTTACCCCGGCCAGTAGGTTCCTTACTAGTTGAGTCCTAGCTAAAGAGCTGGCCCATGCCAATGAAATCAAAACTACTCACGTCGCTTTTACTCTGCGTAAGGACACTTTCCGTTGTTGCATTAATCGGTCTCCTCAAGCTGACGAGGTACCCTACCAAAGGGTATATGCACCTAGAGCATAAAGTTCTACTTTATACCGCAGTTATAAACTAATATGGACGTATGGAACCCAACTATGGGGAAATCCTAGCTCATCTAAAATTAAATTGATCCACCGTGCCCAATCGATATTTCAAAGTTACCCCTGGTAAAGAAAAAATTGACAACAAAAATTAAATGTAAATATAAATGTAAACTCCGCAATCATCCCAACTATTTGGCCAGGCAATTGTAAAAAACAAATTCAAACGGCTACGTAAAACCACTTTAAATCGAATTGTTTTCCATTATGTACAGCCATTGGATATTTAAATTCCTTACTTTAGCTTTTTCACTCCATTAAATTGGTTGCAGGTTAAATTTTGCTATTAGATTGAAGATTGGAGCAATTATTTTAAGTCTTTTTATAAGAGAATTCAATAATTCAAATAAATTTATAATAAAAGGTTTGTCCAGTCTGAAACCGGAGTCTTTAGAATCACAAATTCAGTTTGCAAAATAGTGAGAAAATATAAGCCATTTCTTCATATTCGTTAAGTGCCCGAAGTAGTAAATTATTCTATTGTCGAGTGGCATTTACTTTAATTTCTATGTGTAGTTCATTCTGATTTATTTGAAAATCGACTTCGTAGCCTGTGTCTTGGGAAATAAAAATGAATCTATTGCGAATGCAAATAGAAGAGGAATTATTGCAAATAGACGGGCAATATTTACTATTCGATGAAAGGAACAGATAATTGAAACTGGCTAATTAAAAGTTGTGTAATAATTTGTGCTAGTTGCTAATGGCTTATACATATATAACTAGATGATTTCTCAAAACTGAGGAAAAAAAATTATATTTTCTTCATTTAATAAATTTTTAATTTTTAGAAAAATCGTTTGCATTTTCTTAAATTTGTAACTCCTTTGCAAAACCATGTTTAGGAAAAGATTGTAAATTACACTTTTAGACAGCATTTTTATTTGATAGCCTCATAAAATTCGTGTTCCATGTCTTCATCCTCATCATCACTCCTTTCTTCAATACTATCTTCATCGTCTCCAACCTTTTCATCTCATTCATCGTCAGATTCGCTTTTCTCTGCACTAACTTCTAAATCAGAATTTAACGAATCTAATGTAAGCACTCATTTTATAAATAATAGCAAAAAATTGTACTTCAAATGTTTACTAACCAATATCTTCTCGAAAAAAACCCGTAGTCCAGGGTGTTATCTGAACCGTGTCCGTGTGTTGTGAGTTAGCATCTAGCTACCTACGAGTAGTTGACTCACAGCACCGACTCCTAACAGATACTACACATTGGGTGTGGTTAGCTTTAAGCAATTAAGTCAGATAAGAAAGCACATATTTTTAGGGTACAAGTATTATAAGTAACTAGAATTTATGTAATAATGATTATGTAAACTTTTAGGATGTTACAGTTCCGCTTTCGAGTCGACGAATGCAAAATCGACACTTTTACCGTAGGTCAGTTGGCTTGACCAACTGACACCAATTAACAGGTGCGGAACTGGAACACCAGAAAGATCAGTTCAGAGACTGAAACTGCTATTTGTAAATAGTATATAAAAATTAGTATTTTAAGAATAAAGCTCTTGTTGTTTTTAAACTAAAAGTGATGTAGTGTTTTAAATTCTGAAGAGAGATTCTAGGTTTACAGGTACACGCGCGCCCAGAACAAGCAGCAAGAGGACCTCCCCGAGGACAAATAAATACGGTCCCCAACATTTTGGCGCAGCCGGTCTTAAGGACCTACACGAGGAATCCCAGGGCAAGGAACCCTGAATCAGGGAAGCATCCTGCAACAAATTCGAAGCACCCTAAAGAAAATATGTCATCAAACAATATAATAGTGAGTAGAGTGTATAGTAGCCTAATTTAAGTAGATACTTCTGCGACCCTGAAGGCGCCGTAGCGCTGATCAAAGAAGTCGCAACATATAGGCGCATTTGCGCTGTTGCACGCAGTTTTGTATAGGCAACCATAAACCGTCAGTATGATCGGACGGTCTATGTATGTCGTCCTAGCTGTGAGGATTTTTTTTGTAGGAGAATCGAGTTTGTTTGTCGATAGGGACATTTATATTGTTTGTTAAATTGTTTTAATTCTTCGACATTGTAAGCTTAGGGTATTAGGTGAGAATATTTCCAGACGTGCACACAACACGTGTTGTTGCATCAAAGTTTTTGTAGTTCGTAGCAATGTTGAAAAAAATGTTAAATGCTACTATTACGTGGCGCATACGTTACGGGTTTATTTTTGAATATGGATTCAAATTTCCGGGAATAAATCAAGACACTTTTGCCTGTAAATCCAATTTCGGTTTTTGCGAACATAGAGACTTTTCTTTGGATTTTTGGGAGTATTACAGATGGTGAGAGGAAATCAAGGAGTATCTGTGAGGAAGTCAAGGACCAATTTGCATTGATGGAAGGACTTAATGGACGCCGGTAGACAGCGGATATGGAACTTGTGATGGAACATAAGTAAAGAAAGAATATATATAAAGATATAATTTACGGTGGAATGTGTTTTAATAAATTTGTATTTATCATTAAGTAAGATGGAATCAAATATTGGAATAAGTTGAAAAAAAGTGTTAACAATTATTGGGTTTTATTTGTAATTGGGATACACCACCTGTTCTGGCATTTGGGGTATGACAGAGGAAGCGCAAAGGTTACTGCTGATACAGGAGCAAATTGGCGAAGCGATTGAAAAACTGGTCCGTAACTTTAAGAAGGACGGCAGGTTACGTAAGGACAACGTGTATTACTATCAAGCCAAAATTTGGGGAGAGGGTTCAACAATAACCACGGGTTGTTGTTGCCTCACGCTGTTGAGTACGGCAAAGGAAAATATTTTGCGGAAAATTACGCAGAGTACGTAAATAGTATAGTACGAGCAGGGAAGAAGCTCAGGAATTGTGGAAACAGGTGAATGCCAGAGGAGCTGTGTCACCATTAGAAGTAGCGGATCAAGCCTCAACGGCAGTCCAAAAAAGGACAGAGGAAAATTTGTTCAATTTTCATAACAAAACATAGGATTTGATAGGAAAAAAGGAATATCTTGAGAATAAGTGTGAGTTCGTCACTGGTCAAGTACATCTCAGATCCGGGAGAAGTGAATTTGGAAACCACCCAAAAAGATAACGTTCAAGTTTTACCAGCCGTAAGTAAAATAAAAATAAGTAAATTGGGTATAGAGAAGATTTCAAAGGCAGTATCCAGGCTAGTACCTGTGTTTACTGATGCTGCTTCAGAAGACTTACGGTCAGAAATCAACAGGTTCATTCAAGGTTGTGAACTGGCAAAGCGAAGCATAAGCCCTGATGAGTTGCAGGTCTTCTTCGACTGTGTTCAGCAAAGGTTATTTGGAGATGCATACAATCTTGTGCTGCCAAAGCAATTCGCCAGTGTGAACGAGCTTTACGGCCTTCTAAAGATAACCTATTTAAAGGAGAGAACTCTGGAAGACATATCACGAGAGATCAGAATCGGGAAGCAGCTGGCAGGTGTAGACATACGCGCCTTCTCTAGGCGTTTAGGGTCACTTTGGATGATGGCCCAGGAAATAATAAAAAATAAGCCGGTTTGGGGGAGGTACATATATTCGAAAACAGACAGGACAGTTTAACTGCCGCTGTCATGGATAGAGAGAGACGTAATTCCGTTCCAAACATATACAGAGGAGCGTATAATCCCTGTGTCTCCGACAACAGAGCCGCGATTCCGAGTAATCCGCACAGGGGGTTTGTACAAAGGGCACCCACATGTTCGTTCTTCCGTAAGCAAGGTCATACAAGGGGTGAGTGCATTACACGCAAAAACCCGCCCTACTGTATGGAGTGCCAAACATATGGTCATGAGGCAAGTAGACAGTGCCAAGGAGACACTAAATACGATCAAAGTAGAAGGCAACCAGGTACGAGACCCTTGAGGGACGGCAGGGGTAGTACTCCCCGAGTTAATTCAACTGAAGGAATTAACCAAGGAAGAAATCCTTTCCACACTGGGAGTGGTCAGCAGCGACCAAATTGGAATTCCAGAAGTGAACCAAGGATAAGCAACACCCAACAGGGGTTGAGATGCTTCTCATATGGCCGAATGGGACATCGGGCAGCGGAATGCAGGGATAGACTATTCCAACAAACGAACCAGGGAAACTTCCAGCGGCCCAGTCGAGGCCAGTAGACTGGAAAGCCAAAAGAAAGGAAGTAATAGTTAGGCCGGAAGTACGTGTGACTGGTAATGTAGGAATTACAGTCCAGGAGAAGGAAGAGCAAGAGGCTCTCCAATACCACATACCGATTAATGTAAGAACAATGGTTCAAGATACGGAGGAGAAAAAATCTCCGGGAAAAAATTTTTCTAGTACTTAGGTTAAGTTTTAATAGGGTTAGAAAGAATATGCCAATCGCCGCGAACGCGGTACGAGCGTTTATAGGCCAGATATTAATGGTAGTTTTGAGGGACTATAGGATCGTTAAGGATAACTGCGGTACATGGAGAAAAAAATTTGAAGAGTTAGGACGTTGTTTCGTTATGAGCAGGATAGGTGATGCCTTCATCGAGATACCCTGCAAGGAAGCAGCTAGTGGAAAGCTAGTGCTTTAGGTAGATTCAGCCTCGTAAAATCTAGTGTTTTACGGAAAGGGCTGGGTATTAATCAGACGGACTGGGTATTAATCATAACGCACGCTGACAAGGGTAAGGTGTACGCTTGCGTACTCAACGCCTCAGAAAAGGTCTACCTGATGGATGAGGATTTTAGGCCTAAGTTCACTAGTTACGATAATTTTAAGGAACCGAATTATAGATCGGTAAATCAGATTAAACAAGTTGATATAAGAAAAAGAATGGAGAGAGTGCTAGAATCACTGAAGTTAGACCCAAGTGTAAATTTAGAAGAGAAGGCATCAATAGAAGCCATTTGTTCGTCATTCCATGACATATTTTTGCTTTAAGGAGACCAGCTGACGTATACACCAGAGGTAGAGCATGAAATACCAACCACCAATTAACCAGAATAAGTACAGATTGCCACAAGCTCACAGAGATGAGGTAAACCGGCAAGTAGAAGGAATGTTAAAGGGTAACATAATTTCACCGAGTATCTCGCATTGGAAATCACCAATAATTTTGGTACCAAAGAAGGGAGGTGCTCAGGGTCAAAAGAAGTGGAGAATGGTCGTCGATGTTAGGAAATTGAACGACGCCACTATCAAGCAGGTGTTCCCGATACCAAGGATAGAAGAGATTCTGTATCAGTTGGGGCATAGTATATATTTTTCTACACTTGATTTAGCAAGTAGCTACCTCCAAGTTCTGGTGGATACCCAAGATAAGCAGAAAACTGCGTTCAACACCTGTTTAGGGTATTATGAGTTTAACAGAATGCCGTTTGGATTAATAGGAGCACCGGCTACCTTCCAACGGCTAATGAACCATGTGCTAACAGGCTTGCAAGGGTTAGATTGTTTTGTGTATCTCGATGATATTGTAATTTATGGGAAGAACTTGCAGCAGCATTCGCAACGCTTGTGCAAGGTGCTCCAGAAATTACGAGTACACTATTTGAAATTGAACACGGAAAAGTGTCAATTTTTGTGAAGAGAGGTGGTTTATTTAGGCCATCGTTGCTCAGAGGCAGGAGCACTACCTGACCCGCAGAAGGTGGAATGCGTTAAAAATTTAGCGATTCCGCGAAATAGAAAGGAAGTGCAAGCATTCCTAGGACTAGTGAACTATTACAGAAAGTTCGTAGAAGGACTAGCCGGAATTGCGTTGCCAGTGAATAAGTTGCTACGAAAAGAAGCAAAGTTCGAATGGACAGAGAGCTGTCAGCAAGCATTCGAGAGGCTAAAGGAAATAATTAGCTCACCACCGATTTTGGCGTACCCCGACTTTGAGCAAACTTTTTTGTTGACCACTGATGCTAGCAATGAAGCATTGGGGGCAGTGTTGTCACAAGGGAAAGTCGGTAATGACCGACCGATAGCATTCGCAAGCAGGGCGCTTAGCGATACGGAGAAAAGATACTCCACAATAGAGAAGGAATTCCTAGCCATAGTGTGGGTTACGAAAAATTTTAGGGCATATCTGCTAGGACGCCCATTTAAAATATACACTGATCACCAGCCGTTGAGAGGCATAGCGAAATTGAAGGACCAAACGTCTAGGCTAGCCAGGTTCAGACTGAGTATGATTTTGAAATCATATACACCTGGGGATCAAACCTGGGAAAAAGAATCTGAATGCAGACGCACTCAGCAGAGTACCGCAGGCGCAGAAGGTATCAGTAGTGCAAACGAGGCCAAAGCACAGTCAGAGAAGGAGAAGGCCGAGAGAATGCAAGAAAATAAAATGGATGCGACAAGAGATGTTAGCAATGCGGGTTTCGATGCCAATGAACAAACAGCCAGTAATGTGGAATGGAAGGAGGATATAAAAGAAATCCAGGCTGTGTTAAAGGGTTTTCATAATAGCCAGGGCATTCTTTGACGAAATTATAGCACGGTACAATATACCTAAGGTTTTGATAACCGACAATGGTTCAAATTTTGTATCGAAACTATTCTCAGAAACGTGTAAAATGCTGGGAATCAAGAAACTGCATATAACACCATATCATCCACAGGCGAATGGCTCAGTGGAATGTAGTCATCGACCACTTGCCGAGTACTTGCGCAGATTTGCAAAGGATGGCGGCTCGAATTGGGATCAATAGTTGACTACTGCAATGCATCTACACAATAATACTGTGCATGTATCAACGAAGCAAACTCCGTTTAGGACGCTCTACGGGTTTGATTTCAACATGCCAGCAAATTTGAAGCGCAAATGTGCGCCAGTATACAATGCTAATGACCCGAATAATGTGCAAAAGTTTTAGCTACAGCGAGCGCACGAGTTGGTTAGAGAAGACCAGGAATGTGCTAAACGGGTAGCCAGGGAAGCCTACAACAAGGTACTAAACCCAGTAGTCCTTCATGTGGGTGACGAAGTACCAATGAAGAATCAGGCTAGGAAAAACTAATTGTCACCTGATTGGATAGGTCCGTATGTAGTAGCAGAGATCCGCAGCCCAGTTACAAAAGTCGTAACAATTAAGGGCAAGCATAAAAACTACACAATAGTTTATTGAAATTGTTCCACAGAACTAAAGACATGCGTTAACAGTGTTTTACAAGTGTAAATACAAGAATAACAACGTAATCATGTACGTGTGTATATGAAATAAGACAGCTCCGATTTTCAAAGTCAATGCCAGTAGAAGTGTGCCACTTAAACTCGGGCAAATAAAATTTACGTTATGAAAATATGCTTATTGGGCATTGTAGCCGAATGAGGCGCCATAGAGAAGAACATTTTTTAAGCTGAAAATAGATACATACATACATACTACAGATCATGCACGGAAATTTGACACGTAAGAGTTAACGCCAGACAACGGAACCGCTGGTGAAGTAAGTATATATATATATATATTTAAAAAAAGTAAAAATATGGAGACATACGATGGGAAATTGGGAATCTGCAGATATTTACATACTACAGCAGGCAATATGTAAGTATATATAGTTTTTTCGGTTTATCGCTTAGGAAATTAGCGTGTCGGGAAGCTGTTTTTATTACTTATTTATAGTTTGGTTATTAAGACGTATTAGATATACGATATATACATTTAAATAGTACATAAAATTTACTATTTTCGTTAGCAAGAATATTAAAAATGAATTAAATGTAATAGCCAGTAAGAATAATTAACACTCGGGAAGTCCGATACATGTATAAAAGTATGGTTTTTAGGTATTTAGTCGTTGGTGAACAGACAAGGACATCTGGATGGTTCAATTTTATCGCTTAGGAAATTAGCGTGTCGGGAAACTGTTTTTATTACTTATTTATAGTTTGGTTATTAAGACGTATTAGATATACGATATATACATTTAAATAGTACATAAAATTTACTATTTTCGTTAGCAAGAATATTAAAAATGAATTAAATGTAATAGCCAGTAAGAATAATTAACACTCGGCAAGTCCCATACATGTATAAAAGTATGGTTTTTAGGTATTTAGTCGTTGGTGAACAGACAAGGACATCTGGATGGTTCAATTTTGTGCAGCGTGAACCGGGAAGGGGCTTCCTGCAGCGTCGAAGGCAGAGTAAGAGATTAACCAACATCCAGGAGGCCGGTAGATGAAATGCAAGAGCAGCGAAGAAAAATCCAACTGGATAAAAGAAGTGAGAAGGCGTAGAAGAAGGATAATCAGCAAGTCGCAAAGGAATAACTACGACGTTTGCAACGATGATGTCCCAAGATATTTTTTGGTTCGGAAAAAAATACAAGAGAAAACAAAATTAGTGGGAATTCATTTTTATATGAAAGAGTGGAGCTTCCAACTTCCCATGTGCGAGATGACTACGATTTAAGCTTATGAAAAAATGGAGATGGTATCGGCCGAATAGAAGAGTCTCTATCTGACTAGTAAAAATCTAATAATACTTGAGGTTGTTGCATAACTGACGAAATGGCATGAAAAACACTAACATGCACGTTGTCCGTATACAAAATCCAACGTGTCTGCCATTATTACAAAAGAGGAAGAGATAATTTTAGCCACAATCCGAGGTTACTCCGTAATTTTAGCGAGAAACGGCTACAATAACAATAACTACCACAACTACCATCGTTCAATTAGATTCGCAGAATAATCTCCTGGCGCAAAAAATCATTTTAACCACGAAAAGATCGAGCATAACATAGCCAAGCTTTATCGGCTAACTTCGTAACGATTTCTCTAATCAGAAAATATCCACTGTCACTGACTAAGCGAATATCGAATATTTATTTTGACTTCGTCAGAAGCGCATCTAGTCGCACAAACTTGCGTCATCTTTGTACGCACCGGTCCAGAAAGAAGCGAGGGGTATGCGGAGTTCATCGAGGGACTTCACTCCGACAACGACGGTCGTCAACTGGACCAACAGGTAGCAAAGGTCGCAGTACAACATAAGATTATAGGTATAGAATAGAATTGTGTTATTGTATAGATGTTTGTATATACGCCAATGAGAAAAGAGTCAATAAAAGACAAAATTATAAAAAGGGGAATAAAAGAAAAAAAGATAGATAAAAATAAAAGAACAAACACAAAGTATGAAAGCAAACTACAAAAGAAAACGAAACAAAGTTAGCAAAATAATATGGAACAGAAGAGAATAAAAAAGAAAAAAAATCGTGATGGAACCCAAATAAGGCGATTTAAATCGATGCACATAATTGTTTGCAGTACGAGAAAAATATTGTAGAGATTTAATTTAAGTTAGTTGCACTAACTTCTTTTCGAAAGAGGTGAGGGATGTTGTGAGTTAGAATCAAGCCACCGACTCCTAACAGATACTACACATTTGGTGTGGTTAGCTTTACGTAATTAAATTCATTAAGAGAGCACATATTTCTAGGGTGCAAATATTGTAAATGAATAGAATTATGTATTAATTATTATGTAAACTTTTATGGTATCACAGTTCCGCGGTCAAGCTGACGAAGGGCATTTAGCGGTGCATTCTAAATGACACTTTTACATTCAGTAGGTCAGTTGGCTTGAGCCACTGACACCAATCAACAATTGCGTAACTGGAACACCAGAAAAGTCCATACGTAGACTGTAATTGTTTCTTGAGAATAGTATATAAGAAGTAGTATTTTAAGAATAAAGCTCTTGTTGTTTTTAAACTAAAAGTGATGTAGTGTTTATTCTAAAGAGTGATTTAGGTTTACAGGTACACGCGCAGGACAAGCAGCAAGAGGCCGCTCCCGAGGACAACAACCAAATACGGTCCCCAACAGGTAGAGAGCTGTATATGCCTTTAGAAACCGCCGATTTTATACAGTTGGTAAACGATTGATTTGACGTTCTCAATTCGAAAATGACGTCATTTAATATTCCTGGAAAAAAACCATATGGAAGAGATATGAGCTACCAAAATGGAATATTAGATAACATGGACATATTTATGGAAGGACCCATAGTCCCCAACAGAAATTCAATACAACTCCTTGGAACTTAGTGGTATTGTTGGATTATCTGTAAAATATGGTTTTGAAAGTGTGTTTGGTGTCACTTATCCAAGTATGTCAAACAGAGACAAAACCTTTCCTCAATTAATATATGCTACAAGAGAAAGGCATTTAGCACAAGAGTGGAGTAATATTAAAGACACTCCTGATAAAGGTGGATACAGTAATTTTACAGATTTTAAAGCTAATGCTCTAATAGCTAAATGATGTATATGCTAGAACAATAGAATCATATGGTTCATATCATCCAATAAAAGGTGGATTCGGTTATGATACACAACCTCAATTACATGTGGGGTTAATTGCAACTCCTCAATTAAAACCAACAGATAATTCAACTAGTTATTTAAATAGCGCATGTTATTGGAAAGTAGAATGTTCAATAGAAATTAAATGTAATATTACATCAGCATTTGGCAAAGGATTTAGTGTTAGTTGGCCTTTAGAAGCAACTTTTTTTCAAACATTATTCGGCGTTACAGATGACGATAATGGAAAAGTAAATGCAATTTAAAATGAACAAGATGATGATGAAGAATATGATGTTATAAATAAAACACAACATTTAAATTTATAATTTTATTTTTTATTGTAATATATTATATTTTTTCAATAAATGATAACAAGATAATGGATGTGGTTTTTTTTTATATATTTCTTAAGATATTTACATGGTCTCCATTTATAAGTAAACATTCTTGATCTAAAAGCATTATCGTTAGGAAAAACATAATTATTAGACAGTACTATTATTGGAGTTCGCATAACAACAGCATCACTTGAGTATTTCACTTTTGCAGCAACAGTATCTCCTCCAAATAACATTTTTAGAGTTTCAGTAGCAGATGGTTCCAATAATGGTTCATTCCATAATATAACCCTTTTATCAACACATTCCATCAAAGGAAATGAGCAATATCTATTAAAATTACCAACTTGTCCGAAATTTAAGCAATAGTGAATAAAAGTATCAAAGAAAAAATTTTTACCGGCATTAGGAGGTGACAATATAAAAATAGTATTTTTCTTAGGTACAGTTTTATCAATTACATTATATAAATCTTTCTAAAATTTTATAATTTTTTCATCATTTTTATAAAATTGAAATTTTAATAAATCATCTAATATAACAATTGATTCATTTACTGAATAATAATAATCATATAAATTTCCTATAGGCGCATTGAATATTAAATTTTGTGGTTCAAAAGATTTTAAATATAAAAATAATTCCTTAAATGTTAAATTATTTATATAATTATTAATTATTCTTATACAATTTTTAATTAAAATAGAATTAATATCCCAAAATCTAAATTCAGAAGACAACCACATTGACGTATTTAATATATGATGTATAGGAGCAGTAGGGTGTTTTTTAAAAAAATAAATTACTTTGTCTCCCTTTCCTCTTTTTGATTCCTGGTATTTGCTGGATTTGATTCGTCACAGATACTAGTAATTTCATTACTAATTGATAGTTGGGATCCAATGGAGATTGAATTATGAATGTTGAACGATAATTCGCTTCCTTCCACCATTCCGTTTTCGGCTTCTTGCAAATCTTGGAAAAATCGAAGACATCTAGTTTCACTATTTGGTAGCCACGTTCTCCCGGCGATGTGATAGTAAATAAACTGCCGGGAGTCCTTCTGCAAATAGATTGAGACATTGATCCAGTGCTGCAACGTGAATTTCCAGCTTGGAATAACTCTTCGAGCGAATCTTCTATTGACTTGTTGTTGGAAGCATTTGCTAAAGGCACATCGACAGGAGTTGTTGGAATATGTGCAATCGTGGATAACATGGATGTGATTCCCGTGGTGTGAGATGATGAGAATGGCCCCTGAAAATTTTCTACATACTTGTTCGTAAGTTTGAAGTTTCCATAGTCATAACTGGTTCCAAAAACATCGTGGACCACTCGCTGTTTAATAGGATGCTCACTAAATGTTTCAGCGAGCACTTTCCTAACTCTTTCTTTTGGGCAAGTAATGTTTTCTGAGTGTATAACAGGGAGTTGATCAACGTATGTAGAAGCCTCTTCGCTTCGTATTCCTTCTCCTTCAAGGAGAGAGATATCAAAATCTCCATAGTTGTAATCACATGCAATAGAAATTATTTCGTCCATATTATTAAAATCAGAGAAAGAATCGATATATGAGTTGTATTCTCCTTCAACGTTGCTGCTTTCTTCATCTCCTGATCCACATCGATTTTCTTCTTCTTCATTTGTTCTGTTGTTGTTCCTTCGGATTTCCGCTCCTTCTTCTTCTCCTTCACTATCGCTTCCTCGATTGCTTGAGTATTGGGAATTATCGGAAGATCCTCGGAATCCCTTGAAATAAGATCCTGCCGATTCGGGACTTCTTCTTCGTTTGCGAATATTTGAATTGAATCGTCGTCCATCGGCAGTGGTTCCCGAATCGTCACTTTTTTTGGAGCCATTTTCTTCTTCACTTTCAGAACTATGAGAATAATTATACGAACAAACACTACTTTTACTATCACTGTCGGAAAACATTTAAAATTGTATTCATTTTGCCGCTATTTATATGTAAAAATTCATTACTAAAAATTCCATCATGTAATTTTTGCGCAGTAAAAATAATAAAACATTTTGACGACGGCGACGACAGTGCAGCTGGTGGGGGCAGCGCTGCAATTTTCGAATTCATGGCTTAGCTTAATCATGGCCTACGGCCGATAGCTGCCGAATAGAAAATTGCAGCGCTGCCCCCACCAGCTGCGCTGTCGTCGTCGTCGTCGTCGTCAAAATGTTTTATTATTTTTACTGCGCAAAACCAGTATTATACAAAGTTGCTAATAATTTACAACGTGAATATAAACATACACACAAATTGTGTATACAATGTTGCGCAGTAAATTAAAATATAAATAACGATGATGCAATATTGTTGTTAGTATGAAATTAAAATATATTCGAGACGGATATACGTATCCAAGGCATAATTACTTGGGGCCGGGCAACACAATATACAAAGACGACGAACCAGTTGATGAAGTTGATTTCGACGCATACATTCACGATTTAGAATATGAATTAGCAACAACAACACAGCAAATAAGAGTAGCAGATCGTCAAGCGATTACACCATTTATTGCTGATTTTAAAAAGCACGGATCATTGGCAGAACTTAGCGGTATTGTTGGATTATCTGTAAAATATGGTTTTGAAAGTGTGTTTGGTGTCACTTATCCAAGTATGTCAAACAGAGAAAAAACCTTTCCTCAATTAATATATGCTACAAGAGAAAGGCATTTAGCACAAGAGTGGAGTAATATTAAAGACACTCCTGATAAAGGTGGATACAGAAATTTTACAGATTTTAAAGCTAATGCTCTAATAGCTAAACAAATTTACCAAAGTTATAAAGAAGGTGGATATTATCATATTGCACTAAAACGTGACTTTGATGCTTCATCTAGCTCCCGAACCGATAACGAACCAGCCGCCAAGCGACCAAAACCTGGAGAAGATAGCGATCTCGATTCATCTACTGAACAAGATCCTACATTCATTGAGAAATCAAATCATATTAATAATCGTAATTCTAATATGGATGTTGATGTGCAAGAAAATATTCATCAACAAAGTGGTTCAGGTCGTGGCCCGACTACGGGCGCGAGGTCGGGTGCAACAGGAAGTGGAAATTCCACTTCTTCGGGTATCACATGGATAAGACCTAGTACACCATGTTCTAGTATATATGCATTTTTCAAAAACCAAAATATTAGTAAGTTATGGTTATAGTACTGAGAACATTCAAACTTCACAAACAATTCATCAACTTACTACACCTTTAGCTCTAATTCCAGTTGTGTTTGTACCTTTTTATCTAAGTGAAGCCGAATATGATATGTTACCGACAACTGCAGAAGTAATGAAAGTTACATGCCAAGTAACTCCATTAGGTACTCGTACTGCTTTTGACATTGGTTCAACTGTGACTGGAACTGTAACTTCAGAATATGTACCAATTGGATTGGTAGCAGAAGGATTAAATAAAACATTTTATGGAAAAAATGTAAAATATACTTCAGCTGGAACAGACCCGATGAGAGTAACTGGATTGGAAGCAATTGATGTTACTGAAATGTACCAAAAATATTATAAACACATTCCATCAAATGCACTATGTGTTCCAACACCAATTGAACAATACTTTGTCCATGAATGGAATCGAGAAAGAAATCCAGATGAAGGCAAATATCCAGAATATATAATTCATGATAAAGGAAGTGTGAGAATGGATGAAAAAGTTCACCAGTTTTTAATAAATCAAGCAATAGGAATCCCAATTGCAAATTATGAATATACACCAAAAAGTGGATTTATAAAACATGGTAAAGAACATTTTGTCCCATATATAAGACAAAAATATAAAGTTCATTCTTCAAAAATTAGACCACATAGTCATGTACTACAATTCTTTAAAGCTGGCAATAAACCAATATCTAGAGATATAGGTTTAAGTAAAAGTGCAACAACACCTATCGTAATTAATAATATAAATGATGTATATGCTAGAACAATAGAATCATATGGTTCATATCATCCAATAAAAGGTGGATTCGGTTATGATACACAACCTCAATTACATGTGGGGTTAATTGCAACTCCTCAATTAAAACCAACAGATAATTCAACTAGTTATTTAAATAGCGCATGTTATTGGAAAGTAGAATGTTCAATAGAAATTAAATGTAATATTACATCAGCATTTGGCAAAGGATTTAGTGTTAGTTGGCCTTTAGAAGCAACTTTTTGTGCTAATTATGATAGAGCTTACACAGATGGTCAAACATTATTCGGCGTTACAGATGACGATAATGGAAAAGTAAATGCAATTTTAAATGAACAAGATGATGATGAAGAATATGATGTTATAAATAAAACCAAACATTTAAATTTATAATTTTATTTTTTATTGTAATATATTATATTTTTTCAATAAATGATAACAAGATAATGGATGTGGTTTTTTTTATATATTTCTTAAGATATTTACATGGTCTCCATTTATAAGTAAACATTCTTGTTCTAAAAGCATTATCGTTAGGAAAAACATCATTATTAGATAGTACTATTATTGGAGTTCGCATAACAACAGCATCACTTGAATATTTCACTTTTGCAGCAACAGTATCTCCTCCAAATAACATTTTTAGAGTTTCAGTAGCAGATGGTTCCAATAATGGTTCATTCCATAATATAACCCTTTTATCAACACATTCCATCAAAGGAAATGAGCAATATCTATTAAAATTACCAACTTGTCCGAAATTTAAGCAATAGTGAATAAAAGTATCAAAGAAAAAATTTTTACCTGCATTAGGAGGTGACAATATAAAAATAGTATTAATCTTTCAAAAATTTTATAATTTTTTCATCATTATTATAAAATTGAAATTTTAATAAATCATCTAATATAACAATTGATTCATTTACTGAATAATAATAATCATATAAATTTCCTATAGGCGCATTGAATATTAACTTTTGTGGTTCAATAGATATTAAATGTTAAATTATTTATATAATTATTAATTATTCTTATACAATTTTTAATTAAAATAGAATTAATATCCCAAAATCTAAATTCAGAAGACAACCACATTGACGTATTTAATATATGATGTATAGGAGCAGTAGGGTGTTGTTTTACAAAATCAATTACTTTGTCTCCCTTTCCTCTTTTTGATTCCTGGTATATGCTGGATTTGATTCGTCACAGATACTAGTAATTTCATTACTAATTGATAGTTGGGATCCAATGGAGATTGAATTATGAATGTTGAACGATAATTCGCTTCCTTCCACCATTCCGTTTTCGGCTTCTTGCAAATCTTGGAAAAATCGAAGACATCTAGTTTCACTATTTGGTAGCCACGTTCTCCCGGCGATGTGATAGTAAATAAACTGCCGGGAGTCCTTCTGCAAATAGATTGAGACATTGATCCAGTGCTGCAACGTGAATTTCCAGCTTGGAATAACTCTTCGAGCGAATCTTCTATTGACTTGTTGTTGGAAGCATTTGCTAAAGGCACATTTACAGGAGTTGTTGGAATATGTGCAATCGTGGATAACATGGATGTGATTCCCGTGGTGTGAGATGATGAGGATGGCCCCTGAAAATTTTCTACATACTTGTTCGTAATCCAATTTGAAGTTTCCATAGTCATAACTGGTTCCAAAAACATCGTGGACCACTCGCTGTTTAATAGGATGCTCACTAAATGTTTCAGCGAGCACTTTCCTAACTCTTTCTTTTGGGCAAGTAATGTTTTCTGAGTGTATAACAGGAAGTTGATCAACGTATGTAGAAGCCTCTCCGCTTCGTATTCCTTCTCCTTCAAGGAGAGAGATATCAAAATCTACATAGTTGTAATCACATGCAATAGAAATTCTTTCGTCCATATTATTAAAATCAGAGAAAGAATCGATATATGAGTTGTATTCTCCTTCAACGTTGCTGCTTTCTTCATCTCCTGATCCACATCGATTTTCTTCTTCTTCATTTGTTCTGTTGTTGTTCCTTCGGATTTCCGCTCCTTCTTCTTCTCCTTCACTATCGCTTCCTCGATTGCTTGAGTATTGGGAATTATCGGAAGATCCTCGGAATCCCTTGAAATAAGATCCTGCCGATTCGGGACTTCTTCTTCGTTTGCGAATATTTGAATTGAATCGTCGTCCATCGGCAGTGGTTCCCGAATCGTCACTTTTTTTGGAGCCATTTTCTTCTTCACTTTCAGAACTATGAGAATAATTATACGAACAAACACTACTTTTACTATCACTGTCGGAAAACATTTAAAATTGTATTCATTTTGCCGCTATTTATATGTAAAAATTCATTACTAAAAATTCCATCATGTAATTTTTGCGCAGTAAAAATAATAAAACATTTTGACGACGACGACGACAGTGCAGCTGGTGGGGGCAGCGCTGCAATTTTCGAATTCATGGCTTAGCTTAATCATGGCCTACGGCCGATAGCTGCCGAATAGAAAATTGCAGCGCTGCCCCCACCAGCTGCGCTGTCGTCGTCGTCGTCGTCGTCGTCAAAATGTTTTATTATTTTTACTGCGCAAAACCAGTATTATACAAAGTTGCTAATAATTTACAACGTGAATATAAACATACACACAAATTGTGTATACAATGTTGCGCAGTAAATTAAAATATAAATAACGATGATGCAATATTGTTGTTAGTATGAAATTAAAATATATACGAGACGGATATACGTATCCAAGGCATAATTACTTGGGGCCGGGCAACACAATATACAAAGACGACGAACCAGTTGATGAAGTTGATTTCGACGCATACATTCACGATTTAGAATATGAATTAGCAACAACAACACAGCAAATAAGAGTAGCAGATCGTCAAGCGATTACATCATTTATTGCTGATTTTAAAAAGCACGGATCATTGGCAGAACTTAGTGGTATTGTTGGATTATCTGTAAAATATGGTTTTGAAAGTGTGTTTGGTGTCACTTATCCAAATAAGTCAAACAGAGAAAAAACCTTTCCTCAATTAATATATGCTACAAGAGAAAGGCATTTAGCACAAGAGTGGAGTAATATTAAAGACACTCCTGATAAAGGTGGATACAGAAATTTTACAGATTTTAAAGCTAATGCTGTAATAGCTAAACAAATTTACCAAAGTTATAAAGAAGGTGGATATTATCATATTGCACTAAAACGTGACTTTGATGCTTCATCTAGCTCCCGAACCGATAACGAACCAGCCGCCAAGCGACCAAAACCTGGAGAAGATAGCGATCTCGATTCATCTACTGAACAAGATCCTACATTCATTGAGAAATCAAATCATATTAATAATCGTAATTCTAATATGGATGTTGATGTGCAAGAAAATATTCATCAACAAAGTGGTTCAGGTCGTGGCCCGACTACGGGCGCGAGGTCGGGTGCAACAGGAAGTGGAAATTCCACTTCTTCGGGTATCACATGGATAAGACCTAGTACACCATGTTCCAGTAATTATATGCATTTTTCAAAAACCAAAATATTAGTAAGTTATGGTTATAGTACTGAGAACATTCAAACTTCACAAACAATTGATCAAGTTACTACACCTTTAGCTCTAATTCCAGTTGTTTTTGTACCTTTTTATCTAAGTGAAGCTGAATATGATATGTTACCGACAACTGCAGAAGTAATGAAAGTTACATGCCTAGTAACTCCATTAGGTACTCGTACTGCTTTTGACATTGGTTCAACTGTGACTGGAACTGCAACTTCAGAATATGTACCAATTGGATTGGTAGCAGAAGGATTAAATAAAACATTTTATGGAAAAAATGTAAAATATACTTCAGCTGGAACAGACCCGATGAGAGTAACTGGATTGGAAGCAATTGATGTTACTGAAATGTACCAAAAATATTATAAACACATTCCATCAAATGCACTATGTGTTCCAACACCAATTGAACAATACTTTGTCCATGAATGGAATCGAGAAAGAAATCCAGATGAAGGCAAATATCCAGAATATATAATTCATGATAAAGGAAGTGTGAGAATGGATGAAAAAGTTCACCAGTTTTTAATAAATCAAGCAATAGGAATCCCAATTGCAAATTATGAATATACACCAAAAAGTGGATTTATAAAACATGGTAAAGAACATTTTGTCCCATATACAAGACAAAAATATAAAGTTCATTCTTCAAAAATTAGACCACATAGTCATGTACTACAATTCTTTAAAGCTGGCAAAAAACCAATATCTGGAGATATAGGTTTAAGTAAAAGCGCAACAACACCTATCGTAA
The DNA here is from genome assembly GCA_920105625.2 of Clusia tigrina. NCBI lineage: Eukaryota > Metazoa > Arthropoda > Insecta > Diptera > Clusiidae > Clusia > Clusia tigrina. The sequence goes on along the minus strand of OV050030.1, from coordinate 81,318,282 downwards.
TTAATAATATAAATGATGTATATGCTAGAACAATAGAATCATATGGTACATATCATCCAATAAGAGGTGGATTCGGTTATGATACACAACCTCAATTACATGTGGGGTTAATTGCAACTCCTCAATTAAAACCAACAGATAATTCAACTAGTTATTTAAATAGCGCATGTTATTGGAAAGTAGAATGTTCAATAGAAATTAAATGTAATATTACATCAGCATTTGGCAAAGGATTTAGTGTTAGTTGGCCTTTAGAAGCAACTTTTTGTGCTAATTATGATAGAGCTTACACAGATGGTCAAACATTATTCGGCGTTACAGATGACGATAATGGAAAAGTAAATGCAATTTTAAATGAACAAGATGATGATGAAGAATATGATGTTATAAATAAAGCCCAACAATTAAATTTATAATTTTATTTTTTATTGTAATATATTATATTTTTTCAATAAATGATAACAAGATAATGGATGTGGTTTTTTTTTATATATTTCTTAAGATATTTACATGGTCTCCATTTATAAGTAAACATTCTTGTTCTAAAAGCATTATCGTTAGGAAAAACATCAGTATTAGATAGTACTATTATTGGAGTTCGCATAACAACATCATCACTTGAGTATTTCACTTTTGCAGCAACAGTATCTCCTCCAAATAACATTTTTAGAGTTTCAGTAGCAGATGGTTCCAATAATGGTTCATTCCATAATATAACCCTTTTATCAACACATTCCATCAAAGGAAATGAGCAATATCTATTAAAATTACCAACTTGTCAGAAATTTAAGCAATAGTGAATAAAAGTATCAAAGAAAAAATTTTTACCTGCATTAGGAGGTGACAATATAAAAATAGTATTTTTCTTAGGTACAGTTTTATCAATTACATTATATAAATCTTTCTAAAATTTTATAATTTTTTCATCATTTTTATAAAATTGAAATTTTAATAAATCATCTAATATAACAATTGATTCATTTACTGAATAATAATAATCATATAAATTTCCTATAGGCGCATTGAATATTAAATTTTGTGGTTCAATAGATTTTAAATATAAAAATAATTCCTTAAATGTTAAATTATTTATATAATTATTAATTATTCTTATACAATTTTTAATTAAAATAGAATTAATATCCCAAAATCTAAATTCAGAAGACAACCACATTGACGTATTTAATATATGATGTATAGGAGCAGTAGGGTGTTGTTTTAAAAAATCAATTACTTTGTCTCCCTTTCCTCTTTTTTGATTCCTGGTATTTGCTTGATTTGATTCGTCACAGATACTAGTAATTTCATTACTTATTGATAGTTGGGATCCAACGGAGATTGAATTATGAATGTTGAACGATAATTCGCTTCCTTCCACCATTCCGTTTTCGGCTTCTTGCAAATCTTGGAAAAATCGAAGACATCTAGTTTCACTATTTGGTAGCCACGTTCTCCCGGCGATGTGATAGTAAATAAACTGCCGGGAGTCCTTCTGCAAATAGATTGAGACATTGATCCAGTGCTGCAACGTGAATTTCCAGCTTGGAATAACTCTTCGAGCGAATCTTCTATTGACTTGTTGTTGGAAGCATTTGCTAAAGGCACATCGACAGGAGTTGTTGGAATATGTGCAATCGTGGATAACATGGATGTGATTCCCGTGGTGTGAGATGATGAGAATGGCCCCTGAAAATTTTCTACATACTTGTTCGTAAGTTTGAAGTTTCCATAGTCATAACTGGTTCCAAAAACATCGTGGACCACTCGCTGTTTAATAGGATGCTCACTAAATGTTTCAGCGAGCACTTTCCTAACTCTTTCTTTTGGGCAAGTAATGTTTTCTGAGTGTATAACAGGGAGTTGATCAACGTATGTAGAAGCCTCTTCGCTTCGTATTCCTTCTCCTTCAAGGAGAGAGATATCAAAATCTCCATAGTTGTAATCACATGCAATAGAAATTATTTCGTCCATATTATTAAAATCAGAGAAAGAATCGATATATGAGTTGTATTCTCCTTCAACGTTGCTGCTTTCTTCATCTCCTGATCCACATCGATTTTCTTCTTCTTCATTTGTTCTGTTGTTGTTCCTTCGGATTTCCGCTCCTTCTTCTTCTCCTTCACTATCGCTTCCTCGATTGCTTGAGTATTGGGAATTATCGGAAGATCCTCGGAATCCCTTGAAATAAGATCCTGCCGATTCGGGACTTATTCTTCGTTTGCGAATATTTGAATTGAATCGTCGTCCATCGGCAGTGGTTCCCAAATCGTCACTTTTTTTGGAGCCATTTTCTTCTCCACTTTCAGAACTATGAGAATAATTATACGAACAAACACTACTTTTACTATCACTGTCGGAAAACATTTAAAATTGTATTCATTTTGCCGCTAATTATATGTAAAAATTCAATACTAAAAATTCCATCATGTAATTTTTGCGCAGTAAAAATAATAAAAAATTTTGACGACGACGACGACGACGACAGTGCAGCTGGTGGGGGCAGCGCTGCAATTTTCTATTCGTCAGCTATCGGCCGTAGGTCATGATTAAGCTAAGCCATGAATTCGAAAATTGCAGCGCTGCCCCCACCAGCTGCACTGTCGTCGTCGTCGTCAAAATGTTTTATTATTTTTACTGCGCAAAAATTACATGATGGAATTTTTAGTAATGAATTTTTACATATAAATAGCGGCAAAATGAATACAATTTTAAATGTTTTCCGATAGTGATAGTAAAAGTAGTGTTTGTTCGTATAATTATTCTCATATTTCTGAAAGTGAAGAAGAAAATGGCTCCAAAAAAAGTGACGATTCGGGAACCACTGCCGATGGACGACGATTCAATTCAAATATTCGCAAACGAAGAAGAAGTCCCGAATCGGCAGGATCTTATTTCAAGCGATTCCGAGGATCTTCCGATAATTCCCAATACTCAAGCAATCGAGGAAGCGATAGTGAAGGAGAAGAAGAAGAAGCGGAAATCCGAAGGAACAACAACAGAACAAATGAAGAAGAAGAAAATCGATGTGGATCAGGAGATGAAGAAAGCAGCAACGTTGAAGGAGAATGCAACTCATATATCGATTCTTTCTCTGATTTTAATAATATGGACGAAAGAATTTCTATTGCATGTGATTACAACTATGTAGATTTTGATATCTCTCTCCTTGAAGGAGAAGGAATACGAAGCGGAGAGGCTTCTACATACGTTGATCAACTTCCTGTTATACACTCAGAAAACATTACTTGCCCAAAAGAAAGAGTTAGGAAAGTGCTCGCTGAAACATTTAGTGAGCATCCTATTAAACAGCGAGTGGTCCACGATGTTTTTGGAACCAGTTATGACTATGGAAACTTCAAATTGGATTACGAACAAGTATGTAGAAAATTTTCAGGGGCCATCCTCATCATCTCACACCACGGGAATCACATCCATGTTATCCACGATTGCACATATTCCAACAACTCCTGTCGATGTGCCTTTAGCAAATGCTTCCAACAACAAGTCAATAGAAGATTCGCTCGAAGAGTTATTCCAAGCTGGAAATTCACGTTGCAGCACTGGATCAATGTCTCAATCTATTTGCAGAAGGACTCCCGGCAGTTTATTTACTATCACATCGCCGGGAGAACGTGGCTACCAAATAGTGAAACTAGATGTCTTCGATTTTTCCAAGATTTGCAAGAAGCCGAAAACGGAATGGTGGAAGGAAGCGAATTATCGTTCAACATTCATAATTCAATCTCCGTTGGATCCCAACTATCAATAAGTAATGAAATTACTAGTATCTGTGACGAATCAAATCAAGCAAATACCAGGAATCAAAAAAGAGGAAAGGGAGACAAAGTAATTGATTTTTTAAAACAACACCCTACTGCTCCTATACATCATATATTAAATACGTCAATGTGGTTGTCTTCTGAATTTAGATTTTGGGATATTAATTCTATTTTAATTAAAAATTGTATAAGAATAATTAATAATTATATAAATAATTTAACATTTAAGGAATTATTTTTATATTTAAAATCTATTGAACCACAAAATTTAATATTCAATGCGCCTATAGGAAATTTATATGATTATTATTATTCAGTAAATGAATCAATTGTTATATTAGATGATTTATTAAAATTTCAATTTTATAATAATGATCAAAAAATTATAAAATTTATGAAAGATTTATATAATGTAATTTACTACTGTACCTAAGAAAAATACTATTTTTATATTGTCACCTCCTAATGCAGGTAAAAATTTTATCTTTGATACTTTTATTCAGTATTGCTTAAATTTCGGACAAGTTGGTAATTTTAATAGATATTGCTCATTTCCTTTGATGGAATGTGTTGATAAAAGGGTTATATTATGGAATGAACCATTATTGGAACCATCTGCTACTGAAACTCTAAAAATGTTATTTGGAGGAGATACTGTTGCTGCAAAAGTGAAATACTCAAGTGATGCTGTTGTTATGCGAACTCCAATAATAGTACTATCTAATAATGATGTTTTTCCTAACGATAATGCTTTTAGAACAAGAATGTTTACTTATAAATGGAGACCATGTAAATATCTTAAGAAATATATAAAAAAAACCACATCCATTATCTTGTTATCATTTATTGAAAAAATATAATATATTACAATAAAAAATAAAATTATAAATTTAATTGTTGGGTTTTATTTATAACATCATATTCTTCATCATCATCTTGTTCATTTAAAATTGCATTTACTTTTCCATTATCGTCATCTGTAACGCCGAATAATGTTTGACCATCTGTGTAAGCTCTATCATAATTAGCACAAAAAGTTGCTTCTAAAGGCCAACTAACACTAAATCCTTTGCCAAATGCTGATGTAATATTACATTTAATTTCTATTGAACATTCTATTTTCCAATAACATGCGGTATTTAAATAACTAGTTGAATTATCTGTTGGTTTTAATTGAGGAGTTGCAATTAACCCCACATGTAATTGAGGTTGTGTATCATAACCGAATCCACCTTTTATTGGATGATATGAACCATATGATTCTATTGTTCTAGCATATACATCATTTATATTATTAATTACGATAGGTGTTGTTGCACTTTTACTTAAACCTATATCTCCAGATATTGGTTTATTGCCAGCTTTAAAGAATTGTAGTACATGACTATGTGGTCTAATTTTTGAAGAAAGAACTTTATATTTTTGTCTTGTATATGGGACAAAATGTTCTTTACCACGTTTTATAAATCCACTTTTTGGTGTATATTCATAGTTTGCAATTGGGATTCCTATTGCATGATTTGTTAAAAACTGGTGAGCTTTTTCATCCATTCTCACACTTCCGTTATCATGAATTATATATTCTGGATATTTGCTTTCATCTGGATTTCTTTCTCGATTCCATTCATGGACAAAGTATTGTTCAATTGGTGCTGGAACACATAGTGCATTTGTTGGAATGTGTTTATAATATTTTTGGTACATTTCAGTAACATCAATTGTTTCCAATCCAGTTACTCTCATCGGGTCTGTTCCAGCTGAAGTATATTTTACATTTTTTCCATAAAATGTTTTATTTAATCCTTCTGCTACCAATCCAATTGGTACATATTCTGAAGTTGCAGTTCCAGTCACAGTTGAACCAATGTCAAAAGCAGTACGAGTACCTAATGGAGTTACTTGGCATGTAACTTTCATTACTTCTGCAGTTGTCGGTAACATATCATATTCGGCTTCACTTAGATAAAAAGGTACAAAAACAACTGGAATTAGAGCTAAAGGTGTAGTAACTTGATCAATTGTTTGTGAAGTTTAAATGTTCTCAGTACTATAACTATAACTTACTAATATTTTGGTTTTTGAAAAATGCATATAATTACTAGAACATGGTGTACTAGGTCTTATCCATGTGATACCCGAAGAAGTGGAATTTCCACTTCCTGTTGCACCCGACCTCGCGCCCGTAGTCGGGCCACGACCTGAACCACTTTGTTGATGAATATTTTCTTGCACATCAACATCCATATTAGAATTACGATTATTAATATGATTTGATTTCTCAATGAATGTAGGATCTTGTTCAGTAGATGAATCGAGATCGCTATCTTCTCCAGGTTTTGGTCGCTTGGCGGCTGGTTCGTTATCGCTTCGGGAGCTAGATGAAGCATCAAAGTCACGTTTTAGTGCAATATGATAATATCTACCTTCTTTATAACTTTGGTAAATTTGTTTAGCTATTAGAGCATTAGCTTTAAAATCTGTAAAATTTCTGTATCCACCTTTATCAGGAGTGTCTTTAATATTACTCCACTCTTGTGCTAAATGCCTTTCTCTTGTAGCATATATTAATTGAGGAAAGGTTTTTTCTCTGTTTGACATACTTGGATAAGTGACACCAAACACACTTTCAAAACCATATTTTACAGATAATCCAACAATACCACTAAGTTCTGCCAATGATCCGTGCTTTTTAAAATCAGCAATAAATGATGTAATCGCTTGACGATCTGCTACTCTTATTTGCTTTGTTGTTGTTGCTAATTCATATTCAAAATCGTGAATGTATGCGTCGAAATCAACTTCATCAACTGGTTCGTCGTCTTTGTATGGTATGGTATATTGTGTTGCCCGGCCCCAAGTAATTATGCCTTGGATACGTATATCCGTCTCGTATATATTTTAATTTCATACTAACAACAATATTGCATCACCGTTATTTATATTTTAATTTACTGCGGCAACATTGTATACACAATTTGTGTGTATGTTTATATTCACGTTGTAAATTATTAGCAACTTTGTATAATACTGGTTTTGCGCAGTAAAAATAATAAAACATTTTGACGACGACGACGACGACGACGACAGCGCAGCTGGTGGGGGCAGCGCTGCAATTTTCTATTCGGCAGCTATCGGCCGTAGGCCATGATTAAGCTAAGCCATTTCGCAAAGGAGTTCTAATAACAAACTACTCACTTCGTCTACTACTTCAGTATGTGCTAAAGAAATACGAAATGGAATATATCCTCACGTATCGCCTGATCCAAGATATTTTGGAGCAATTTTTCGGTGCTATACGTAGCAAAGGTGGGCTTAATGATCATCAGGAATTCAAATACTGATTGCGAAAGTATATGCTAGGTAACACAGCAGCAATTCGTGTGTTGGAGTGGTGTCAGTTGTGATTTGTCTAGTTTGTATGTTTTTCTGTCTTATATATTTATTATGTGATTTGTTTTGTTTTGTTTCAGATAAAATAATATTTATTTTAGTAAGAATAGTAAATTGGTGAAAAATAATAATTCCATTCCCATAATGTAGCTAAAAATACAGAATGCTTAAATGAAACAGGCAATGTTCAAACGGATGATACGGAATTGTTGAATAATGCTACTAGTACCACCAACGATATTTCTGAATATTTGTTGATGGGTAACCAAATAAATTTTGTTGAGAACGAGGATTTTGCTGTACCTGAACACGACAGCGAAGAGTTTCCAGATGAGTTTGATGGAAATAATTCTATTGAAGATATGGACATTCTGCATGAGGACGCCCTAGAATATGTACCTGGCTATTTGATTGGGAAGCTAAATTTGAAAGAATGCAAGGGTAATGGAACTGTATGGACTTGGGTTGACCAACTATCTAAAGGAGCCCTCAAAAAACCTTCTGAAAAGTTTCTAGGTGAAATAAAATCCTTAGAAAATATATTTAACAATGTGAATGGCGATAAAATACTCCATTGTAAAAATTTCCGTACGAATTTATTGCAAAAAAGTTCCGGAATTAACCTCCAAGAAGCAGTCAAATCTTTTTTCTTCAAATGCAGAATACATTTCCGAATTAAGCATTTATACCATCGTATGAGAATTCAAAAAGCTAAGCAAAAAATAATGGGAAATAAAAAACTGATGAAAATAAAACTTTAACTATCCATTGGAAGTGCAATAAATAACTGGAGGAAGCAGTCATATATTAATATATTATTATATATTTTTTATATTATTATTATATTTATGTATTGTATTTATAAATATAGTTTGAAGAAATAATAAATAGTGGGTTTTTTGCTACATTTCAACATTCCAAATCAATAAGAGATCGTCCAAAGGGAAACGAACGTCAAAGTTGTAGCTTTCGTGTAAGTTCTCTCGGGGGGAGATTGTGCTGGTAAGCAGTGTTGCTCTCGTTCTGTGTTTTCAATATATTCCCATCAGTGTATACTTTAGTAGTAGGAGAGGACAGAGACCAGCGGCAGCTGCAACGCTTTCCTACTACAATAAAGGACTATATTGCAAGATGCCAAGAGGGATTTGGCGACACAGACCGAAGCAACTTCCCTTCGAGAAGTGCTCCCAGAAGTGCTCCCTGCATTGGGCGGTACAGATGCCACTGTTCCAATCGCCAATAAACCAGGAATACCCACGGAAAAGGTCCTAGGAATGTTTTGGCAACCATCAACAGACAGCTTTGAATTCAAGCTGAAGTTTCATAACGTCGACGAGAGAGTGGTCACCGGTGAAAGACGCCCAACAAAAAGGGAAGTACTCACTATCATCATATCAATATTCGATCCGCTCGGGTCATATCACGATTGCCGCCAAGCTAATCATGGGCGAATTCTGGAGACAACAGGTAAATTGGGACGAACTACTACCTACCTGACGATATAACTGCTACCTGGGGAAGGTGGCGTCATTTGATGCCAGTGGTGATGGAAACGGCATTCCACAGCAACTTCAGGTGCACATTTTCGAAGATGCCAGCGAAGACGCTTTCGCAGTCGTAGCAAATTGGCGTGCCGTCAATTTTGCGGGTAAAGTAGCAGTCGCCTTTATATGTTCCAAAGCGAAGTGTGTCCCACTGAAGCCTCTCACAGTTCCACGTCTGGAATGCCAAGCAGCTGTGCTGGGCACTCGCCTGCTGCAGAATATTCGAGACGAGCTTTCTGTCAGCGCGACTACCTGCGTGCTGTGGACAGATTCAAAAACTGTTGTGAAGTGGATTAGAATCGAACATCGACGCTATAAGCCGTTTGTGGCGCATCGTGTGGCTGAAATATTAGCTACTACTACGCCATCAAACTGGAGATGGATTCCAACGGCTGAAAACGTCGCCGACGAAGCCACTCGGGACAACAGCCGATCGGAGAACTGTTCCATATCACGCTGGCTAGGTGGGGCAGAGTTTTCACTTGCCGATGAAAAAACATGGCCTTCGGAAGATATCCATAGCCATAGCCCAGAAGTGAACGAGGAACTGCGTCCAAAATATGCCTTAGTTGTCGTAAGTCAAGCCTTGGTTGATTTTAATCGTTTTTCTTCACTAAGCAGACTAGTGAGAGCCATCGCTTGGGTGCTACGATTTATCTACAAATGTCGCCGCAACGAAACTTGTAACGACCACGGACCAGCGTCTTCCTTATCGCCAAGCTCAAAAAGAGGCGTTCCAGCTGGAACTGAAGCAAATCGAGAGTGGAAACGCTGTTCCACGTAGCAGCAGTTTGTATCACCTTTCACCGTATGAAGATGCTGAGGGAATCTTGCGTGTAAACGGACGCATCGATGCTGCTAGTTGGTTGCCCTCACTAAGCTCATTGTCGCTTACCATCACTGCGTGCTGAAATACCAAAACGCTGAAGCCACGAATTCGCCGCCACTACCTCGCTTGCGACAAGTTCTGCGAAATATCATCACTAATTGTTTCGTCTGCCGGTTGACCAAAGCAGCACTAGTTAGGTCAATCATGGGTCCGCTGCCTGCAGATCGACTCACGCCATCCGTAGGGCCATTTATCCACAGGGGCCATAGGGCCACAATCGGTCGCCGCCAAGAGAAGCTTTGGGTAGCGCTTTTCACTTGTCTCACGATAAGAGCCGTTCACCTGCAGCTTGCGTTTGATTTGAGCACAGACGCATGCATAATGGCAATCCGCAATGTTATTAATCGCCACGGTGTGCCGGTAAGACTAAGATCCGACAACGTGAAGGACTTCGTTGGCGCCAACCACGAAGCCAAGAGGTTTTCTGAAGTGTTCGATTGTGGACGTGTCCAAGATGAGCTAGCATAGAAAGGAGTTGAATGGCTGTTCAACTGTCCCATCAATCCGTCTGAGGGAGGCATATTGGAGCGCATGATGCAGTGCGTCAAGCGGGTGCTGTGCCAGACGCTAAAGAAGTCGCCCCAAGAGAGCATACACTTCAGTGTTTCCTCATCGAGGCGGAAAATGTGGTGCATTCGCTTCCATTAACTCGTCTACCAAGTGTCAACATCGATCTAGAAAAGATTTGTGCCCTACGCAAACAATGGAGAATTGCGCGCCACTTACGCTACCACTTCTAGAAAATATGGATCGCAGACTATCTGCCTACACTTACTCGTCGTGCAAAGTGGTGCGAGGTCACTGGGCCATTAAAGGAGGGTGATTTAGTATTCGTATGCGATGCTAATGTTCCAAGAAAACAATGGTGTCTAGGAGTTGTGGAGCGCGTATACCCTGGTGCTGATGGAGTGACTAGACAAGCAGACGTACGCACAGCTCGAGAAAGGGTCATACGACGCGCTGCATCTAAGTTAGCCATTCTCAACTTGCATATTAGTGAATCGGGACGATTCACGGGAGGTGGGGTGTCACCGAATGAATCCTAAATGCAACGCTGCGTCTTAATTTTAAGTATTTTCAATATTTGCATTTTATCATATGGCAACTTTGTAAATCGCGACTCCATTTCAAATTGGCATTCGTTGATTCAAAGCCGATGGAGACGGAACCACGGTCAGTAAATTGGTAGATTGTTGTGAAATTATTTTGAGTTTAATTGCTTTATGTTTCACTTGGTGCTATGGAAGTTTAATCGCAGTCTTTTTTGGGGGAATCAAAGTTTACACACACACACACATATATATATATATATATATATATATATATATATATATATATATATATATATATATATATATATATATATATATATATATAAATATATATAAATAGCACGGGCCCAGTCTTTGAGGAATCGTGAGACAACCAGCATCGCGGCGCAAATACATATCTAGGGGGACATTACGAGCAGGAATCCTTTCAGCAATACCCATAGAAACTCTCATCAGCATCCGGGAATAAGCCCTAGGGGCAATGTTAGGGAAGGTAATGACAGGCTGGAATTTATACAAGAAATTTATAAGTACGGGTGAATCAAATGTATGGCTAACTGACAAGACACAGATCTAATTAACTTATGTATTATAAAAAAAGGACATTATGATCATTTAACAATAAAATCTATGAACTTTCATCTGACCAGTCACTAGTTATGGTAACCTTCCAAAGTACTTTTCGATTAGAGAAACGCAATAAATATAAAAACAATAATTATACACTCTGGAGTACGTTCCGTGAAATAATTAAGATCAAGCTAAATATAAAATTTTCAATGAAAAATGAAAATGAAATGGACTCTGCTATAGCATATATGAATGATAATTTTAATCATGCTGCAACTGACTCAGCACCAATACCTAAATTCCAAACTAACAATTACACTGTGTCATCTGCTATTATAAAATAAATAAAAAAAATAAAAAGAATATGCGTAAACAATGTTTATCCGAGGATAAAACTAAATAACGAAAGAAGTCAAAAACGACAAGGAAAAAAAATTCGAAAAACATTGCTAATCTAAGTACAACAACTACTAACAACTACTCGATGTGTAGAGCTACGAACAATATTAATAATTCGATTCACATTAACAACCTCTCAAAAATACAGAAAATAAATGGGCTAACACATAAACCGAGAAGGCAGAAATTCTCTCTGCACATTATAATAACACATTCGCAAATAATTTGAACAATCAAGACTTTATCCTTCCTAGCTTGTCCAATAACAGAAAGAAAATAACGAGAAAAGAAATTAAATTAAATATTAAAGACAATGTTAAAACAAAAAAATCACACAGCTAATACCGAATAACAGAAAAAATAATGAAGGAACTACCCGAGAAAGCTATTAACTACTTAAGAAGTATAATTACTGATAAGACTATTATTTCCCTTTACCTTTAAAAAAGGTAAATAGGGTATACTAATTTTGTGCTTTTGAGAGGGGTTGCAATTTCAAGAAGGAGGCGTTGTAGGTATGGACATACGAGTATACTCGTATATACAGATATGATCAGAATCACTTTCTAAGCAATTTTTATTTTGTCCCTCTGTCTGTTCGTCTGTCCGTCTGTGGCCACTTTTTTTCTACAGCGTTAGAGCTATCTTAATGAAAATTTGCAAAAATGTAGTCTGGATAAAGATACAGAACCAGATTGCTATATGGGCCGATTTGGACAAAGACCACGCCTTCCTCCCATATAAGGAACTTTTTTCACCTTTAAAAAAGGTAAATAGGGTATACTAACTTTGTGCTTTTGATAGGGGTTGCAATTTCAAGAAGGAGGCGTGGTAGGTATGAACATATATATACAGATATAATCAGAATCACTTTCTAAGCAATTTTTATTTTGTCCGTCAGTCTGTCCGTCTGTCTGTCTGTCCGTCTGTGGGCACTTTTTTCTACACCGTTAGAGCTATCTTAATGAAATTTTGCAAAAGTGTAGCCTGCACAAAGATACAGAACCAGATTGCTATATGGGCCGATTTGAACAAAGACCACGCCTACCTCCCATATAAGGAAGTTTTTTCACTTTTTTAAAATAACAATAACTTCGGTCCAATTGACGGAATCGTGACATTATTTGGCAGTTATGGAGATGGGGGTCCTACTAAACACTGTGCAAAAAGTGGGCGGCATATATTAACTGCCACGCCCACTATTAGCAAATATTAATAACTTAAGATCTGGTCGAGATTTACGGACCAAATTTTACGGGTAGGAACAGCTTACAAAGCTATCTGCAACAAATGGGGCTGATCAGAGAAAAGACACGCCCACTTTTGATATAGGGAACTTTCGGGTCTAAAATTAAAATTGGTCTACCTATGTTCGAATTGATGCCAGCGGAATAAAAATGTGCAGAATTATACAAGGGGTCCATAATAGTGTGTGTGCAGAATATGGAAATCATAATACAACTGCCACGCCCACAATTAGCCAAAAATCATTACTGTGTTCCTATTAAAGATTTATCAACGAAATTTCACAGGAAGGTTGCGGGTACTTACGTTAAACACCACACAAAAAATGGGCGTTTTATTTCTACAGCCACGCCCACTATTCACATATTATTATAACTTACGACCTATACAATATTTTTGGACGAAATTTGATATTAGTACGTATATGAACTCTATAAAGCCATATACAAGATAGGGGTCGATCAGATGAAATATACGCCTCCCTCCCATATAATGAACTTAGGGGACCCCACTTAACGACAATTACCCTATCTATGCTTTTAGTGATGATATATGAAAACAAATTGGTATATGTATATACTGGGTCTGTACTAGAATGCATTCAAAATATGGGCAGATTATTACTACTGCCACGCCCACAATTAACTAAAAATCATTACTAGGTTCCTATTGAAGATTTTTCAACGAAATTCACAGGAAGGTTGCGGGTACTAACATTAAACACTACACAAAAAATGGGCGTATTATTTTTACTGCCACGCCCACTATTGACATATTATTATAACTTTCGACCTACACAATATTTTTGGACGAAATTTTATATTAGTGGTTATATTGTCACTAGAAAGCCTTACACAAGAAATGGGGTCGATATAATCATTTCAAGGTACCCTACCAAAAATTACCGTGAATATGCTCCTAATGAAGATTTATGAAGAAAACATCCTCATTGTTGAACTCGCACGCACAAGAAAAGGTAAAGGGTATTTCGAAGTCTGTCTAACCCGACTTCAGATTTCTGTACTCGTTTTTAATTGTGGTTTGGCTGCCAGAGTTGTTATTGTTATTTGGATCTATTATAATCTCCTCCAATTATGACTGTTTTTGACCCATCACTCAACTTTTTTTAATTTCTCTATTAATTCCTTTTTCAGTTTGGGGTCTCGGGTTATCGGTATGATGCGGTGCAACTCCGCTCTTTCTGCTTTCGATTTCGTCTTCTGATTTGGTTGAGATGGGGGTGTGGTTTTTTGTTTATTTTGACGTGCCAAATAACGTTCTATTGATAATGGTTGTGGACCAAGATGCAATGAAGTCGGTACGTAAATCTCGCTGCACTCTTGCGGAATGATTGGCTGCGGGATGTATTTTTCTTCCTCAGGTTGTTTGATAGAAAAAGATCAAGATAAATTGAGAAATATCCACGACAAACAAAGTGAAGTAAAGATTATGTGCCTTTATGAAGAATATTTCTCGCTACGAATGTTGAAAGATGAGTTAGTTGCAGCATATGTGTCGAAGGTGTCATCCTTAGCAGCAGAAATAGACAGAGTTTTGCAATCTTATAATCCAACCCAAAATCCACTTCCGTTTTTTGTAACGTATCGCCAGTGCATATTTTTACTTATATCTTAAAATCCTTGCCGTCGATTGTTGTCATTTTTTTACTGAAGTTTGTGCTACTTAATTACTACGCAAGTATAAAAAATTCTTTTTAAAAATTTCACTTTTAACATTTTTTTGAAAATATTTTTGCGTACACATGTCACGTCACGTCAAATTGGAAATGCCCATATGGCAACCTCAGTGAGGAAATTTATATGAGGATTCCAAAAGGCATCAAAGTTTAGTTTTTCGTCTCAAAAATGATCTTTATGAATTACTGAATTTTTACAAACATTTAAAATGAGGCAATCGAGTGCTGTGTCTTTTATGGAAATATTCAAAATATTAAGATTATTTTGCTTCTATACGTTGATGATGTTTTGATAATATCTCCAAGCAAAGCTGTTTTACAATTATTTATTAAAGAACTATCAAACAATTTTCGTATGACTTATGGTGAAAACAATTATTATGTTGGACTTGAAAATCACCGAGATAGATTTAACAAATCTATAAAAATTAGCCAGCATTCCTATGCTTAAACGATTTAATATGGATGATGCAAAAGGTATTTCAGCACCAAATGACAGTAGCGTGTATCTATCGAAATCGAGTGAGGAAGACAATATAAGATATCCATTCAGAGGCTGTTGGTTTTTTGAGGTTTGCAGCTACTGTATCTAGACCTATTTCGTATACAGTTGGCGAAGTTAATATATTCACCGAAAATCCTAAAAACTGCCACGTACAAGCCATCAAGAGGATATTTCGCTACTTGAAAGCAACCATAGACTACTTCATACAATACAGATCAGGTAATTCTCTTAAATTTGAAGGTTATACTGACGCAGATTTCGCTTGTGACATCGATACAAGGCGATCTACATCAAGAGGATATTTCGCTACTTGAAAGCAACCATAGACTACAAACGAATAAAATAGTTGAATTCAACAAGCTGATATATATACAAAGCCCTTAACAAATCAATGTTTTAAGAGTAATTTGCAGTTTCTAGGGATGATGCAATTCAAACAATGAGTGAGAGTGTTAAAAGCAATATTGTTAAAAGGCAACACTGTTTTGCATATGTAACATTCGTTAAGTTTATCAATACGTGGCACATTCTGATTCACTATTGTATTCAGCTATTTCTACTTTATTATTTGAATTTTCTAACTGTTCCATTTGTTCCTATATATTTGTTCGTCTATAACCTGTAAATATCTCTATTATTTTCTAATCGTGTTTTTAACCTTGCAAATAAAGCAACGTGTATATTTAATTGAACTCGCTCGTGTTTTAATTCAACAATAATATTCGAAGAAAAAAAAATATATTCATACACACAGTCCACTCAGTTGATTTTTGAATCTGTTTCCTTTGATTGCATAGGTTTCAGCGGCAAATAATTCGTTATTCACATTATAGCAGTGGGACGGAGCAGTATTGGTTTTTTACCATTAAGAACCAGTCGATACATACATTTCATTTTTAAAAAAAATGGAAATTGCTAAGTATATTTTTGATTAATCCGAAATAGTCAAATTATGCCAATTACGCCATTACAGATTATATGACTCATATTCTTAGCCTGAGAAAACAAATAAAAACAATTATTGAGAAGAAGGGATGGCGTAGAGGAATGAATGCTAAATGCAAACCTTAAAACTATTCACGGACGGCTGGAAAATGGAGGACGGTGTTCGGGCAGTAGACTCCTGCCCCGAACTAGATACCAGACAGCCTTTCAGACTATCTTTTCAAGCGGTTTTTGCAGCATAGCGCAGAGCTCGCCTGCATAGCAGAAACTACGAACTCCACAATAAACTTCAACATAGATAGCCAGGCTATCATCAAAGCTATATCTTCAAGCTGTGCAGCTTCCAGAAATGTTCGGGAATGCAAGGCAGCAATGAATAGACTGGCCACCAACCGGAAGTCGCCAGGGCATAAGACCATTTTTTTTATTTTTTTATTAAACCATTTATTTGTTATTGTATCTTACTCCATTGGAAACTAACAATAAGTTATCAAATCTTAACACTAATGTATTAAATATGCTCTTTGCCTATTGCTTGGAGCTATTTGGGTTCTACTTTTAAAAAGAAGAGGGAAACAAAATTTTATATAAACACATATTACAGATTAGTTTGTAAATAAGTTTGGAAACATGGTTTCTTTAGACGTGAATCAGAATTCTGCTGGAGCACACTTCTTGCAAGTATGTTCGGATGATTTTGCAGGCTATTCAGGTATATCTGCCTTAATTCTACGATTTCTTCTTTTATAGTGTATATATGTGTATCGTTGTGAATGTTTTTATACTTGATAAACCATGGTGCGCCGGCAATTGTTCTGAGGATTTTCGACTGTGCCCTTTGAATAAGTTCTAGATTTGAGGTGCTCGTACTACCCCAAAGTTGCACCCCATATGTCCATATGGGCTTTATAATAGCTTTGTATAGAAGGACTTTGTATTCCAAGCGCATCTTTGATTTTTTATTGATTAACCAATTCAGAGAGTTGGTTTTTAGTCTCATTTGAGTTCTTTTCGTTTCTATGTGCTTCCTCCAAGTTAATCTACGGTCAAGATGGATTCCTAAATACTTCACTTCTGTTGCTTGCTGTATTTTTATGTCATTTAGTGACACAGCTGGACAGGTGCTGGTTCTGAGGGAGAACGTGATGTGAGTACATTTCGCTTCGTTAACTTTAATACGCCAGTTTGCCAGCCAAATTTCTACATCTGTAAGGTGTTCGTTTAGGTCACGAGAGGCGATATGCGGATTTTGATGGGTACTTAAAATAGCAGATGTGCATGTCACTAGGCTGTTATTTATTGGTAGGTCAGACGTATATATAAGGTAGAGAATAGGACCAAGCACACTCCCTTGTGGTACTTCAGCAAAAATTTGAAATTCGGGGGCTTCAAATTGCTTGTATTTCACTTTGTACTTCCTATTCGCTAAGTAAGATTCCAGCACTCTGTGTGTTGTATGGCAGAAACTTTCTAATCTTGTGCACTAGCCCCACATGCCAGACTTTATCGAAGGCTTGGCAACGTCTAGAAATATTGCTGAACAGTATTTCTTCTGTTCGAAAGCTCTTCTAATTTCGCTTGTTATACGGTGCACCTGCTTTATTGTACCGTGCTCTTTTCTAAATCCGAATTGATGAGTGGGAATGTTGCCATTTTGATTTAGATAGGGCATAATTTTCCCAAGTAGCAATTTTTGAAATATTTTTGAGAGGGTGGGTAGAAGGCTTATGGGCCGATATGAGGACACCTGCGTTGGATCTTTTCCTGGTTTAGGAATCATTGTAATTTGCGATATCTTCCATATATGCGGGAAATGACCCAAGAGAAGGATAGCATTGAACAATTTCGTTAGGTGTATTAACGCTATGTGTGGTAACTCCATGACTATTTCATTTGTGATTAGGTCATATCCAGGGGACTTTTTTGCATTAAGACCTGTTTTAATGACACACTCTAAGTCTTTGATTTTTAGTTGAAGCGGCTGAGTCACTTTGGTTCTAGGTAAAGTAGGGACATCGAAGTTATTGCACGGAGCATTAGGGCAAAAAACTGTTTGAAGATGTGCAGCAAACGCTGCTCCTTTTTCTTCGTCGCTTTTGGCCCAACTTCCATTTCCAAGCCTTACTGGTGGCTCACTTTCCTTTGGGCTTCTTGCCACCTTTGTAGCTCTCCAAAGTGAGTAATTGGTGTATTTAAGCGGGCCCAGATCTTTAATATAGGTGTCAACATTTTCTTCAGCTTCCTTTTGAAGTACATCTCTAAGGTGATTTTGTGACAATTTTAATTTCCTCTTTAGGGCAGGTGACCTATATTTCTGCCATTCTCGTCTTAGGCGTCTTTTCTCCTTAACGAGGCACTGCACATGGGTTGAAGTTATATAACCGGTAGCAACCAACGTCACATATTGTGCGTAGAATGCAGTAGGATGTCGTGTGCCCATATTCCTGGCAATTTGAGCATTGTTCCTGACCTTTGCGCTTGTGGGGCTCGTCAATTGAAATTCTACGATGTATTAAGAAACGTAGGCTATAAACAGGGTGGGTTTCATTTTTTTCAGACTTCTCGTCTCTGGGGCGAGCTCCACCTTAAATAATGGTTGAGGTATTTTATCCCTTTTTTTTGTTATCGTCGAGGTAATTAGCAATAGAGTTTTTTTCGTATGTTACCTTTTTTGAGCGAGATTATATGAAAGTTATTCTTGCCTATTAGGCGAGCAATATTTTCAACCAGAACGTTTGAACTTTTTTCACGCAAGTAGATTGGCAGCGGTTTAATGATTTTTTCAAATGAATTTATTTTACTTGAAATTATTTCATTTTCTTTGGTTGGCTCATCATTAAGTGCGGCAAACCTGTTATGGTACATTGAGTTAGTTGGTTGATCAATTTTATTTCTTTTATATATTTTTGTTGATTTGTTATTTTTTGGGGGGCTTAGTTTCCGTTTAATTTGAATATACTGATCCATGCCTGTTTGTATAGTTGCAGACTGAGCGGAATTTGTTGTACTTCTTGTATTTGTTGTTTTTGATCGTCTCTCAGACAATATTGAGCTTAGCAAGCGTGTTAGCTGTATTTGCATGAGAATTCATTTGTGTGTTTGGGTAGGTGCGAGAGCGGGTGCTTTCTACTCTTTGTTCTTTAGCTTCCTGTGCGGAATTATCATTCAGAGAGTTTTGTTCAGTCACCGTCTGATTTGACATAGGTGTCGTTTGCTCTAGTTGAGCAGTAGTTTGTTGTTCCATGTTTTTTGCAGGGGCGACTGCTGCTAACGTTCGCTGAGTTCGTATGCTTAAATGCGCATGCGCTGTTAACTCATGAGAGGACAACTCCGTTGGTTTCAGTGAAGTTTTTGGTATACTGCCTATTGGTGATGCAGAAGGAGGCGCGGGTGTGAGACATCATTATATATAATTTGCTTTTGTTTTAGGTTTTGTGATTACCACTATTTGGACTTTTGCAAAGTCCAAATAGTGGTAATCACTATGTTTGGTTTACACATTAATTTAAACAAAGGTGCAATCTCAAAGTAGTGGTGGAGTCACTATCTCGGCGATTTGCGTGATCACTTTAGGTGTTTATAATTTGTATTATTTTAATTTTTATATTTCCCTTTTTTTTATGAAACTATGTGGAACGTTTTAAAAGCACATCCATAAGAACATAGAAGGTAACGAGAGTGTCCATTGAATTGCTAAAATCGGAATCTTACTACCAAATGAGGAAGTAAGTAACGTACTGATGCCTCTAAAAATGATCAATAGCCGTATTGCAGATGACATGATGAGATATGTGGAAGAAAGGTGGAGTAATACTATATGAAAAATCGCAAGGCTCATGTGCAAACCGTACGGCACTCAGATCAAATCGATACTGGCACTTCCGAGGAAGGATTGCAGAACGGTAGTAGGAATACGGACAAGTCACTGTCTAACGGCGGTACACGCTAAAAGGATGACAGTCACAAACAACAATGAATGCAGGAAATGTGGGGGGCTGGGCCCTAGGGAAACTTTGGAGCATCTGCTATGCCTATGCCCCGCAATATCGTAAACGCGCCTTACACAACTGGGAGCTCCTTGGTTTGAAGGACTAGAAGAGGTCGCACAATTAGGGACAGGTTTCGCTCTTAAGATTTCTTAAGAGCGTCTCTCCGTTTAACGAATTATACTACAACTCTTAAACGGATATCCATCTGGCAACGCAAAAGATCCAGCAGGTCTATCTGTAACCTTCACGGCCCGCCAGTTTAACCTAACCTAATCTTAATTGATTCCAATTGGGTGGCGTTGAATTGAGTTCGCGAAAATTCGATTTATTTAATTGAGGTGATTTATCATTATGATCTTCATTCTGTGGTGCCATGCATTTCCGTTCAGAGATTACATCCGATAACAATGAAACATTTAAATTATGTTGTCACAAAGGTAAAGGTCACTTATCACCATTTAATCAAAATGGAATTCGTTCAAAATCTTTTCGTCAGCCTTCATTCAAGTGACCCAAAAATTAAGCAACGTTCCAAAAATTATATTGCAGTTAGAATTAGGGAGAACGAGATTTAATCAGTGGCGGAGATATCTAGTTGTGATTTGAATTTAGTTTCAATAACTTGAATGTCACAAATAATCTAAATATAATATTCTAAAAGTTATTGATTTTCTAACACAATTTTCTGGCATTAAACCCGGTTATTTAGATGCAAGTTTCAACAAAAAACGGTTGGCAGCCCTAAAGAATTCTTATCAAAAGCTAAAATACTTGGTGGACATTGGTGTTATATTTGTGGGTCATGGGTTAAAGAACGATTTCAGGTACGATGTGTACGTAAATTAATTAATTTAATTATTAATATTACATAATATTTAAGAGTAATTAATGTTTATGTACCCTCCGAGCAAATTATCGATACTGTATATCAATTTCATTTGCCACATCATCGCATGGTCTCGTTGAGATTTTCAGCTTGGCACTTTTTAGGTTTACTTTTACTTGACACTGTATGTAACACAATAGGAATGATCATTTAGTACAAATGAAATAAACGTCTGGCTTCGTTGACCGTCGCTTTTATTCTGCTTTCTCATAAATCAGTGATGTTTCTTCAACTCCTCAATAGTACAATGTTGTCAATACACTTAATAGTAGGATTAATTGTAATCACAGTACTTGTAATACTATTTTATAAAAGACTTAAGGGTAATGACAATAGTTATAATGATATTTAATAATACTTTATATACGACTAATATAGTGACATCATAAACAAGCTTGCTAAAATTCGGCCACCTTGACAATAAGATTGTCCCGATCATGTAGTGCTTAAAATAAACTATTTTGGAGGATGATACCTACTTTTCTAATCTTTGTTTCGTCTTTGATGTAAAAACCATGGTGTAATATTGGCAATAGCCCAAACTCCCTTATAGGGCGTCCGTGTTTGTTGAAACCCATCATCGTCTCTTAGTAAATATCGGTCGTTTCGCAAAACTTTTGTTACCTTGTAAGGACCTTTAAATTCAGGTAAGAGTTTTTAGATATTCCTTGTGTTGAGTCGAAATTGCTAACCATAACATAATTCGTTGCTATTTTACGTTTCTTATTTACGTACTTTTCATTATACGATTGCAATTTCTTTTGTTACTTTTCGGCCTCAGTTCTTATTTGATCTAGACTTTTGTTTAAATTCTGTTAATTTTCAATTAAATTTTCTTTCAATCTAACTATTATGCTACCTCTTTGTGGAATCCCAAAAAGCATCACACTTGGATGTTCTTTAATACTTCTATGTATTTTATTATTTAACGCAAACTCAATTATTTCGATCACTGTTTCCCATTCCATGTTTTCCTTAGGTTCGAGTAATTTAGCAATCATTGGTCCCAAATTTCTATTCACCCTTTCCACCTGGCCAGTTGCTTGTTGCGACCCAGTAGAAATTTTGACATGATTTATGTTGCGTTCTTCTAAAAACTTTACAAATTCATGGGATGTGAAACAGCTGCCTCTATCAGAAATAATATGTTTAGGACGACGATATGATCTAAAAAAATTTTTAAGAGCAACAATGGCTTATTTTGAACATGTGGTTTCAGAATAATATAACCGTAAAAATTTTGTAAATGCATCTATTACTACCATTATGTGTCTTTTCCCTTTTCCCGAATCTCCAGGATCGTAGTGGCCAATATTAACTGTTTCAAAAGCTTTGTTTTCTTTAGGAATACTATGAAGATAGTTTACCATGCTGTGGTGAAAACGTTATACATTTCAAACAGTTCTTAATATGTGAGGACACTTTACGCTTAATTTCTGCTTTCTAAATGCCCTTCGTCAGCTTGACTGCGGAACTGTGACACCATGAAAGTTTACATAATAATTAATACATAAATACTATTCATTTACAATATTTGCACCCTAGAAATATGTGCTCTCTTAATGAATTTAATTGCTTAAAGCTAACCACACCAAATGTGTAGTATCTGTTAGGAGTCGGTGCTGTGAGTCAACTACGCGCAGGTAGCTTGATTCTAACTCACAACATCCCTCACCTCTTTCGAAAAGAAGTTAGTGCAATATTTTTCTTACACTGTACACAATTCTGTGCATTTTCTTAAACCTATAGTACATATATATACTTTGTTTTATTTTTTTTTTAAATCGCCTTATTTGGGTTCTATCATGGTTCTTTTTCTTCTTGTATTCTTTCTTTTCTATATTTTTTTCTTTGGCTTTTGTTTTCTTTTTTAGTTTTTTTCTTTACTTTATTTTTGTTGTTTTATTTTTAACTATTTATTTTTTTTTATTCTCCTTTTTTTTTTTTTGGTCCTTCATTGACTCTTTTTTCTCTGGCGTATATACAAACATCTATATAAATTATACTAGCGATTCAAACACAATTCTTTTCTATACCTAAAATCTTACATTATGCTGCGAACTCTGCTATCTGCTGGTTCGGTTGACGGCCGTCGTTGTCGCAGTGAAATCCCTCGTTGAACTCTGCATACCCCTCCCTTCTTTCTGGACCGGTACGTATGATATTCTAGGCTGGCGATTTTGTTGACTCATATATCGCCTTCTTCTTTTGATTCATATATCGTGTACCAATGGATAGGTGGTACTGCCTCTGCTTATGAATTTTACTGCCTCTGCACTAAAATGCATTCAAATACATGAGAGATTACAATACTCCTCCGTTATTTACTTTGCAGCAATACGTTTTATGGTGGAAGTGTTTCTCTTGAGCTTTCTCATAATAGAATTTTATTTCGTTGACCTGGATGTGTAGACTATCGGTATTTCTCGGAGATACACTGTTAATGACGCAATTTGCGTACTCCGATCAGATACCAATCTCTGTGTCTTCTTCTAGTAAATCAATTTCATAAGCGAATAATATTTCTAATGTTCATCCTCTAGATTGAACATATACTTTAATGAAGCAATTGACTTCCGTAAGACGAATTTCCTCTGCTTATTATATTTGGTGGTGATTTCAGTCACCCTCCTTATGCTTTTGCCCATCTTCAACTTATTGAAAATCGATTCTGGTACGATTGTGATCCACTGGTTGGACATTGTAACGTAAGACTGTCCAATGCAAAATATGACACCGCAAGGAAGCCTGTTTATTTTTCCATTGTTTGTCAATAAACCCATCCACAGCGTGATCAAACACTGCGGCCATATGCTGCTTCGAGAATATCACTTTAGTCGCCATTCATCCCCAATCCATCGAATAATACGTTGGTCCTTTAGTCCGCACCATCTTCCGATATATGCTATTCCCGGAACTTCCTGCTTCGATTCACATCATCAGAGCTGAATACTTATAATAATCTTCTTAATTTTCTAGTTAACATTTTATAAGTTTCATAAGTTAATTTAATAAATCAACTTCAAAATTATGTAATATTTAAATAAATATATTATATATACTATATATACTCTTGAGAATAATTTTCCTATTTAGTATAATTTGTATTTTCTTTTGATTATTACACTTATTTCATTATAAATTTAGATTTTAAATAATTAATTTCTGTAACTCTAACTATTTTCTAAACTACTTTTGTTTTTAAAATGAACTTTTACACAGATTATAATTTTTTAATTTATAACTTTTCTTAATGCGAGTATATTTTGAATATTTAGTATGTAATAATCCGTACTTATTTTGTGAAATTGGTAAGAACAAAAATTCGATTAGAAAAAAAAATAGAATTTCTTTGAAATCATAGTCATTTTTTTTCAATTTATTTGTTCTTCATATATTGGTTTCTTTTTATTTTTATTTTTTTTATTAAATATTTCATAATTAGTTTCATATCATTTCCCTTTTTATATAATATCTTTTTAAATTTTTCCATTCTAAGCAAATTCTTTTTTCCCTCTGACATAAAGAAAATTGTATATCAATTCTAGGCAAAACTAGTTGCCCATCTTACAAAAGCTAGTATATAAAAGATAAACCCGTTCATGTGAAAAAATTGTAAATTGCATGACTCAATATTTCATTGCATCTAACTACTGTATATATTTCAATTTACTACTAGCCTGGTATGTATATATCCATTAACAAGTGTATTTCCCTACACCATGTAACCTGCTCTTACGTGAATACATACATACATTCAAGGCATTTTATAATTAATTGCCAATGTTATTACCTAATTTGTAATGGTAAGCTAAAAATATTGTTCTAATTCAATATATATATATATATATATATATATATATATATATATATATATATATATATATATATACATACATATATATATATATATATATATATATATATATATATATATATATATATATATTACTATTCCCCACATGCAAATTCCCTAAGCGATAAACCGAAAAAATCTATGTACGAGGTGTGATCAAAAAATTATTTTCAAATTTCGTGATTTACGTATGTTCGATGTTCGCATTTTTTTCTGTTTTGTTGGTACATATGTCTGTTATATATGTTGGCAATACCATTTTGGATTGTCAGTTTGTTTTTGACAGATAAAAAAGTTAGTCGTGTTTTGGTGTGCTCTTCGATTTTGTACTATTCGAAAAAAATGGATCAAAGAAACTGTATTCAGTTTTGTGTAAAAAATTAAATTAAATGCGCAAGGACATTTGAAATGTTGACTGTGGCCTTTGGCAAGTCTACTATGAGCAGAACACAAGTTCAATTGTGGTAGAACCGGTTTAAGGAAGGCCGAGAAGATGTCAATGACGATGCTCGTCCTGGTCGCCCGAGCACGTCAACAACCGATGAAAACATTGACGCAGTGAAGAAAATGATTTTGGATAATCGTCGAATCACTATCAGAGAGGTTGCTGATGATGTTGACATATCGTTCGGCACATGCCAAGCAATTTTTACGGATATTTTAGGCATGAAACGTGCGGCAGCGAAGATTGTTCCAAAATTGCTAAATTTTGAGCAAAAACAACGTCGCATGGACATCGCTCAGGAGCTGTTTTTGGCCAAAAACAAAACCGTTATCATGCCTCAACCACCGTATTCACCGGACTTGGCCCCGCTGACTTTTTCCTCTTACCAAAACTGTACACACCAATGAAAGGAAAGCGTTTTGCTACGATTGAGGAGATAAAAGAAAAATCGAAACAGGTGCTGTAGGCGATACCAAAAAAAGGGATTCAGAAGTGTTTCGAGGATTGAAAAAATGCTGGCATAAGTGTATTATATCTGAGGGGAATTACTTTAAAGGGGACAAGATAGTTGTTGATGAATATATAAATACTTTATTTTTTGATCACACAATAACGGTTCTTTTTTGATCACACCTCGTACGTCGTAGCAGTTGAAGACAAAACGCAAACAAAATTAAATTACTTATATATATGTACGAGTATGTATGTTGTATTGCTATGATCTCATTTCTGAAATGTAAAGTATATGTATATGCAAATGTATATGTCCGAGGGCGGATTGATATTGAAGCTACCTAAGTAGGAAAAGATTCATCTTCGTTTGAGATGAATCTTTTTCCTGCGAGCCATTTTTTCAAGTTTTGAAACAGGAAAAAGTCACCTCTGTTAAGGTGGCAGGACCACATTGCAAAAGAAAAATCCGCGATAGGACATAATAATCGGCTTTTTATCCGCAATCGAATGCCGTGAAAAAAAAATTTCCCGCATTTCCCATTTCCCGGGAAAATGGGGTCCCGCTAACTTTATGTTAAAATAAATTTATTTGAAACAAATACACCTCTAAATTATCGTATTGAAAAGGGAGCAATTACATCCTTGAAACCGCACTATACCATCTGACTGGTTTTATTCTGGCAGCAATGGATAAAAAATAAATAGAACTTTGTGTCTTTCGCGATATTGAGGGGGCTTTTGACAACACTCCTCATGAATATATGATTAGGGCTCTTAACAATAGAGGAATAGATAATACCACTTCCAATTGGATACGAGCTTAACTCAACAGTATACTGACTGAAGCTGAAGCAGGGGACAAAACTCTTAAAGTCAAAGTCAATAAAGTATGTCCGCAGGGTGGGGTATTATCATCCATCTTGTGGAGCATAGTAGTTGATTATCTTTTGGTAAAACTCACAAATCTAGGCATATCATGTCAATGATATGCGGACGATATTGTGATAATAGCTAGAAAAAGATCTGAATCCACTCTTTGTGATATTATCCAGAGGGGCTTATTAGCAGCTAGTGAATGGTGCAAGGGAACAGGATTAAAAATCAATGCCTAAAAGACCACCATTCTGCCGTTCACTAGAAAAACATCTCTACCATATATGAAACCTATTCTTCTAAATGGTACACAGGTCGATATTAGTTCTGAGGCCAAATACCTCGGAGTCATTTTCGACAAAAAGTTAATTTGGAAAGGTCATCTGACAGCAACCACCAAAAGTGTTGGGGTCCTTATCTGTTTGTCGGTAGCCTCGAAAGCGTCCCCTTGCGGCTTTTCCTGGGCGCCTTGTGTATCTGAAAGCCTAAACTCTTTAGAAATAACACTACATTACTTTCGGTTAAAAAACAACAAGCAGGTTTATTCTTAAAATACTAATTCTTATATACTATTTCCAAACAGTACTCTCAGTCTGTGAACTGACCTTTCTGGTGTTCCAGTTCCGCACCTGTTAATTGATGTCAGTTAGTCAAGCCAACTGACCTACTCCAATCCAAATGTGTCGATTGTGCATTCTAAATTTCAATGCCCTTCGGTGGCTCGACTGTGAAACTGTAACACCCTAAAAGTTTACATAATAAATATTACACAGATAATATTAATTTAAAATAATAAGACCCTAAAAGTATGTGTTTCTTTTACATGACTTTAACAGATGCTAATCACACAGAATGTGTGGCATCTGTGAGGAGTCGAAGATGTGAGACACTACGCGCAGGGAGCTTGTTTCAAACTCACAACATCCCTCCCCTCTTTCTAAAAGAAGTTAGTGCAACTAACTTCTAATGAATCTTTTACAATATTTATTTTTTCTGGACTTTGAACAATCTGTTTATTTTCTTAAACCTATAATACATTTTTCCTCTTTTTTGTTTTTTAAAATCGCCTTACTTGGATTCTGTTATTGTATTCTTTTCTTTTTTTACTTTTGTGTTGTTTTGTTTTTTTTTCTCTTTGCTACTTGCTACTTCTTCTATAGTTTTTTCTTTTTGTACTTCTTTTATAGTTTTTTTTTTGTTTTGTTCTTTTACTTCTAATTTTCTTTTTTTAGTGATATTCCCCTTTTTATATTTGGTTCTTCATCGATTCTTTTCTCATTGGCGTATATACAAAACAAAATTACAAACTAATTACATACTTAGCTACGCTTCTTATAAATAAGGTCCTCCGCAATTGTTGGTCCTGGTCACGCCCGTCCTGCGAGAGTGAAGTCCCTCGATGAACTCTACATACCCCTCCCTTCTTTCTGGATCGGTACGTACAAAGATGTTATAGGTTGGCGATTTGGTTTGCCATTAAAACGTTGATTTTAGTGGCCTTCTTCTTTCCATTTATATAGCGTGCCCTACGGATGTAGGTTGTACTGCCTCTGCTTATAGAAAGCAGCTAAAATGCATTTGAAATACATGAGAGATTACAATACTCCCCCGTTATTTACTTTGCAGCAATGCTGGAAGTGTTTCTCCTGAGCTTCCTCATAATGGTTTTTGACTTCGTTTGGCTTTGATGTGGAGACAATCGGTATTTTTCTGCGATACACGTTTAATGATGTAATTTGAGTACTCTGATCGGACACCAGTCTCTGAGCCTTCTTGTATTAAATCACATTTCATATGTAAATTATATTTCATATGTTCATTGCACATACACTTCAATAAAGCAATTAATTGTCTTCTGCTTACTATATTTGGTGGTGGTTTCAGTCACCCTCCTTATGCGTTTGCCCATCTTCAACTTATTGAAAATCGATTCTGGTACGATGTGGACACTGGTTGGACATTGTAACGTAAGACTGTCCAATGCAAAATATGACTCCGCAAGGAAACTTGTTTATTTGTTTGTTGCTTGTCAATAAACCCACCAACAACGTGTTCAAACACTGCGTCCATATGCTGCTGGGAGAAATATTACATCATTATTACATTACATTCATCCCTAATCCATCGAATAATACGTTGGTCCCTTAGTCCGCACCGTCTTCCGATATACGCTGTTCCTGGAACTTCCTGCTTCGATTCACATCATCAGAGCTCAATACTTATAATAATTTTCTTAATTTTCTAGTTAACATTTTAGTTTGATATTTTTCTATATTTAAGTTTAGTCGAACGTTTCATAAGTTAATTTAATAAATCAATTTCAAAATTATATAATAATTAAATAAATATATTATATATACTCTTGGGTACAATTTTCCTATTTAGTATAGTTTGTGTTTTCTTTGGATTATTACATTTATTTCATTATAAATTTAGATTTTAAATAATTAATTTCTGTAACTATAATTATTTTCTAAACTACTTTTGTTTTTAATTTAAACTTTTACACAGATAATATTTTTTCGATTTATAACTTTTCTTAATGCGAGTATATTTTGCATATTTAATATGCAATAATCTGTACTTATTTTGTGAAATTTGTAAGAACAAAAATTCGTTTAGAATAAAAATATAATTGCTTTTAATTTATTCGTTTCCATCTATATTGATTTGTTCTTCATATATTGGTTTCCTTTCATATCATTTTTCTTTTTATATCATATCTTTTAAAATTTTCAATTCTGAGCAAATTCATTTCCCCTTTGACATAAGCCAAAATATTTAAGATGTGAAAACATTGTCCATTGCGTGACTCAATTTTTAATTGCATGTAATTATTCTATATATTTAAATTTACTTCTATTCCGGTATGTATACATCCATTAACAAGTGTATTTTCCTACACCAAGTAACCCGTTTTTATATGAAAATATATGTACATACATTCAAGGCACTTTCAATTGTTTATAATTAATTGCTACAGTTATTACCTAATTTTGTAATGTTAAGCTAAATATATTTTTTCTATTTCAACATATACATACATGCATTTCAATATTCCACAGGCTAATTTCCTAAGCGATAAGCAGAAAAATCTATGTATATTTACATGTAGCCTGCTGCAGTATGTAAATATCTGCAAATTCCCAATTTCCCATCTTATGTCCCTATATACTTACTTTTTTAAATATACGTTCGTGCATTCACTCTGCATCTTATACACACACACACACACACACACATATATATGTATATATATACGACTATTTATATATATATATATATATATATATATATATATATATATATATATATATAGATATATATATATATATATATATATATATATATATATATATATATATATATATATATATATATATATATATATATATATACGAGTATATATATACATATATATGTAAATATATATATATATATATATATATATATATATATATATATATATATATTTACTTCACTAGAGGTTCCGTTGCCTGGCGCTAACGCTTACGCGTCGAATTTCAGTGCATAAACTGCCGTATGTATATTTTAAGTTTAGTTTTATATTTCTTACCCACGACTGTCTTACTATTTTATTTTTGAATTACGTGCAACGAACACTTTTTTTATTATTTAATATTTAAAAAATATTTATACCCTTTAATTTTAAAAAAGGTAAATAGGGTATACTAACTTTGTGCTTTTAAGAGGGGTTGCAGTTTCAAGAAGGAGGCGTGGTAGGTATGAACATATATATACAGATAGAGCAAATATTATTAACTTAAGATCTGGTAGAGATTTACGGACGAAATTTTACGGGAAGGCACATGTGGGCATTATAAAGCTATCTGCAACAAATGGGGCTGATCAGAGAAATGACACGCCCACTCTTGATATAGGGAACTTTCGGGTCTAAAATTAAAATTAGTCTGCCTATTCTCGTATTGATGCCAGCGGAATAAAAATTGGCAGAAACATACATGGGGTCCATTATAGTGTGTGTGCAGAATTTGGAAATCATAATACAACTGCCACGCCCACAATTAACCAAAAATCATTACGGTGTTCCTATTTAGCATTAAACACTACACAAAAAATGGGCGTGTTATTTCTAGAGCCACACCTACTATTCACATATTATTATAACCAACGACCTATACAATATTTTTTGACCAAATTTTATATTAGTGGTTACATTGTCACTAGAAAGCCTTACACAAGATATGGGGTTGATATAATCATTTCAAGGTACCCTACCAAAAATTACTGTGAATATGCTCCTAATTATGATTTATGAAGAAAACATCCTCATTGTTGAACTCGCACGCACAAATTATTCTTGTGTTTACACTGGTAAAATATTGTTAACACATGTCTTTAGTTGTGCGGTCTCATATGGAACAACTACAATAAATTATTATGTAGCTTTTTATGCTTGCGACTGTTGTAACTGGGCTGCGGATCTCTGCTACTACATACGGACCTATCCAAACAGGTGAGAATTTGTTTCTTCAGATTCTTTTTCCAAGGTTTGTATATGATTTCAAAATCATACTCAGATAATTTGTGTCTGAACCTCGCTAGACTAGACGTTTGGTCTTTCAAATTGACTATGCCTCTCAACGGGTGGTGATCAGTATATTTTAAATGGGCGACCTAACAGATATGCCCTAAAATTCTTTGTAGCTCACACTATGGCTAGAAATTCCTTCTCTATTGTGGAGTATCTTTTCTCCGAATCGCTAAGCGCCCTGCTTGCGAATGCTATTGGTCGGTCATTACCCTCTTCCCCTTGTGACATCACTGCCCCCTAAGCTTCATTGCTAGCATCAGTGTTCAACAAAAAAGTTTCCTAAAAATCGGGGTACGCCAAAATCGGTGGCGAGCTAATTATTTCTTTTAGCCTCTCGAATGCTTGCTGACAGCTCTCTGTCCATTCGAACTTTGCTTCTTTTCAGCAGCTTATTCACTGGCAACGCAATTCCGGCTAGTCCTTCTACGAACTTTCTGTAATAGTTCACTAGTCCTAGGAATGCTTGCACTTCCTTTCTATTTCTCGGAATCGCAAAATTTCTAACGCATTCCACCTTATGCGGGTCAGGCAGTGCTCCTGCCTCTGAGCAACGATGGCCTAAATAAACCACCTCTCTTCGCAAAAATTGACATTTCTCCGTGTTCAATTTCAAATTGTGTTCTCGTAATTTCTGGAGCACCTTGCACAAGCGTTGCGAATGCTGCTGCAAGTTCTTCCCATAAATTACAATAGCATCCAGATATACAAAATAATCATACCCTTGCAAGCCTGTTAGCACATGGTTCATTAGCCGTTGGAAGGTAGCCGGTGCTCCTGTTAATCCAAACGGCATTCTATTAAACTCATAATGCCCCAAACCGGTGCTGAACGCGGTTTTCTGCCTGGGTATCCACCAGAACTTGGTGGTAGCCACTCGCTAAATAAAGTGTAGAAAAATATCTACTGTTTCTCAATTGATCCAGAATTTCTTCTATCCTTGGTATTGGGAACACCTGCTTGATAGAGTTGGTGAGTTCCAAGGCGAGATACTCGGTGAAGTTATGTTATCGTTTAACATTCCTTCCACTTGCCTATTTACCTTATCTTTGTGAGCTTGTGCAATCTGTACTGTTTCTGGTTAATTGGTGGTTGATCCACTCTAGTAGGTATTTCAAGCTCTACCTCTGGTGTATACGTCAGCTGGTTTCCTTCCAGCAAAAATATGTCATGGAATGAAGTACAAATGGCTTCTATTGATGCCTCCTCTTCTGAATTTACACTTGGGTCAAACTTCAGTGATTCTAGCACCCTCTCCATCATTTTTCTTATATCTACCTGCTTAATCCAATTAACCGATCTATAATTCGGTTCTTTAAAATTATCGTAGCTAGTGAACTTAGGCCTAAAATCCTCATCCATCAGGTAGTACTTTTCTGAGGCATTGAGTATGCAAGCGTACACCTTACCCTTGTCAACGTGCGTTATGGTTTCCCCCATATATACGCCCTCCGCTAGCTGATGCTTGTGCAAAACAAGAGTCCTAAGTTTCGTGATAACATGCATAGTAACTACTCTGGTTGACTTTGCATTTACTACCTCCATACAATTCTTAACCCTATTCGCGGTTCCTTCCTGCCATGACTTTAATGGAAGAGTAAGGATTCTATTCTTATTATCATCGTAAAATGATAACTGCTTTTCTAGCGCATCCAGTATCGTGCGTCCCCAAATATTATCGCGGCCAATTATACCATCCGCCGGGATACCGTCCCAATTCAATTCCACCCAGTGCACTCTAAAACTCATGCCCTTAGCTTCACTGTACCCTATTATGAGCAATCCCAGTGTCCTGATGCAACCTCCTAAAGCTCCTATATTTTCTAACCTTATGAAAACTTAATCTAAATACTAGAAACATCACAGTTACCCAAATCAACAAGTAATCAAAAATTTTCTCCCGGAGAGACTCTTGCTCCTCCGTATCTTGAACCATTGTTCTTACATTACTCGGTACTTGGTATTGGAGAGCCTCTTGCTCCTCCTTCTCCTGGACTGTAATTCCCACACTACCAGTCACACGTACTTCCGGTCGAATTATTATTTCCTTTCTTTTGGCTTTCCAGTCTACTGGCCTCGACTGGGCCGCTGGAAGTTTCCCTGGTTCCTTTGTTGGAATAGTCTATCCCTGCATTCCGCTGGCCGATGTCCCATTCGGATGAGTGTAATGCACTCATCCCTTGTATGACCTTGCTTACGGCAGAACGAACATGTGGGTGCTCTCTGTACAAACCGCCTGTACGGATTTCTCGGATTGGCGGCTCTGTTGTCGGAGACACCGGGATTATACGCTCCTCTGCATATGTTTGGGACGGAATTACTTCCCTCTCTATCAATGGCAGCGGCAGTGAAACTGTCATGTCTGTTTGAGAACATATGTACCTCTCCCAAACCGGCCGTACTCCGTTCCACGAGAGTTTGTGCTCTAATTGCTTCTTCTACTAATTCCTCAAGATTTCCTTTTCTGCTATTCAGCATATGAATCTTTAGAGCGGAGATGCGGAGGCCCACCACGAAAGTTGTTAACACCGACTTCTCAACTTGGAATAATAATGCTGTATCTCCAACGCCATTGTACTTATTTCTTATCATTTCCTGGGCCATCATCTGAAGTGATTCATCAACTGACCTACTGAATGTAAAAGTGTTGTCGGTGATTTCTAAATGCCCTTCGTCAGCTTGACTGCGGAGCTGTGACACCCTGAAAGTTTACATAATAAATTATACATAAATACTATTCATTTACAATATTTGCACCCTAAAAATATGTGCTCTCTTAATGAATTTAATTGCTTAAAGCTAACCATACCAAATGTGTAATATATGTTACAAGTCGGTGCTGTGAGTCAACTACGCGCAGGTAGCTTGATTCTATCTCACAACACGATCTTAAAATATTTCCCCTGTAAGTTAACCCTACAACGTTGAAGAGCTTTCTAGCTCAAAGCTATGATACTGCGATTCTGCATCTGTTGTTCGTTTCGAATAATAAAAACCATGCTTGCAGTTTTCCATCCTTCTTTTTTTTTTTTAAATCGCTACAAACCCAATAGTGCTAGCATCACAGTGTGATTCTGTTTTATCTTTTGGGTAGTAAAGTGCTAACACAGGTGTACTAGTTAATTTTTCTTTGAGTAATTCAAACGCTTTCAATTCATCTTGTCCCATCTCAAACTTCTTATTTTTTCTAGTTAATTCATACAACGGTTTAGCTATAATAGAAAAATCTTTAATAAATATTCTGAAGTATGAGGACATTCCAATATACATTTGTACCGATTGAACATTTTTGGGTATTGGAAAATCCTTAATTGCCTGCATGCCTCGCTCATCTGCTTTAATCCCATCCCAGTACGCTTTATGGAATAAACTAAATATTTGATTTCAGATTTTAGAAACTCGCATTTGTCTAAACGAAGCTCTAAATTGTTCTCTACCAAACGTTGAAATAGCTCTTTCAAAATCGTCGTCCATATAAATAATTACTTTGTCTTCTCTAATTATTTGGGCAAAACCTTTGTTAATAAAACGTTGAAAATTCGCAGGCGCCTTTTATAAGCCGAAAGGCATTCTCAAATATTCATTTTGTCCTAAAGATGTGTATTGTATTGATTCAGGATGCTCATGTTCATGATAAAATCCATTTTTTAAGTCCAGCTTAGTAATAATTTTTTTGTTCGCTAGCCTGTAGTCAAATAAATCGTCAATTAGCGGGAGAGGATAGTTATCATTAATCATCACTTTATTTAGTGTTCGATAATCTGGACATAGCCTTGTCTCTCCGTTTTTGTTTAGTGTTAAAACTATTGGCGAACTGTATTCAGACTCACTTGAGCGAATGCAGCCTTTTGTTAAATACTCATCTAATATTTTTTGCACTTATTCTTTTTCTGCATAAGACAACCTTCTTGGAGTGTAGCTAAATAGTTTTAGATTTTCAAAAGTAAGTTTAATTTCACTTTTAACACTCGATTCCATAGGTCTTTCCGCTTCAAGATAATATTTTTTTTAACATTTCATCAAAATTACGTTTACATTCATAACTTACATTTTCATTTATTAAATAACTTTCTTCTTTTGTGTCGAAGTCAATAAGCATAATTTCATTTGTAAATTAGGTTCTAAGAATGTATCTTTTTGATCATTAATAATATCCATTAAAATTTCTTTATTGGCGCTTTTTGAGTCACTTTGGGTTCTAGAATTTTCTTCAGTTTCAACTTTAATTTTTCCTTTTCCAAGGATTTTGTCATCTCGCTTTTCTCAAGATTATTACCCACTTGTTTCTTCTTTAAAAAATGTCTGTACTTTTGTTACATGACAGTTTACTTAACTGACCTGCATCTATTATGGAGGCCCTGCTTTCTTGATTTTTTAAATTGTTCATTTTTTTAACTTCTAAAAATTTGTTTGACTTTTTTTTCATTTATATTTTCTAATTCACAAATCATTCTAATTTTAGCAAGATCCATAAAATCTTTGCCGAATACAGCATCATGGTTGATAGCCTCATCAGTACCATTTAAAACCATTTATCTTTCCGTATGTTTTTAACACATTATTATTTAAACCAAAGTAAACGTATTTTTCTTTACATAATAAAAAATTAAAATTTATTTAAAAATTCTGTGGCAAACAGCACCTTTTTAGAAAACTTATTGGGCTTTCGAAATCTATGAGGCAGGTAATATTTCGAAATTTCTTACATAATTATCCTTTTGGTTTATTGAGCACTTTTTCCCTTTTGGTGTGGACAGTCTACGGCACGATGCGACAAATTGTTGCAAATAAAGCAGATACCTTGTTGTCGCTTTGGTTTGCGGCACTCTGCAGCCATATGTCCGAACGAGCTACAGCTGTAACATTTAATTGTTGCATTTGCGGTACTGTTGCGACTTTTCAATTGGACTTTTGAAAAAGCTTGCATCAATGGCAGTTCGTTTGAAAAACGATGTAGATGCGCTAGCGAACGTAGCTGAGAATCAGGAATTCCTTCGATCAAAAAGTTAATTAGCTACTCTTTCTCGAAATTGACACCTTGCGTCAAAGTCATTTTTGGATTGTAATACGATGTAAATGTCTCATCAGAGACCCATTTACGTTGTTCGAATTTTTTTACGCAGTGCAAGTTTGGATTCTTTTGAGCCAAAAATCATATAAACTTCACTGAATAAAGCTGCAATAGGCTCCACAGCATAGTTGGATTTCGAAAATAGCCACGATTGGGCATTTTTCCTTATTTGCCAGCAATATGCCGGCCAAATTTTCGGTGACAGCAAAAATATTCAACACGTTTTTAAATTGAGCTTCCCAAATTTCAAATGAAGTTGAACCATTATATTCCGGCACTAATTCTTTTGTTGTGTTGAATGTTTCGTTGGAATTAATGTCATTTTTTAGAGTCGGTATGCCAAGCACATTTAACTGTGCATAGTTTTAAAATAGTTCATTCTCTTTTTCCAATAAGAATTTTTCTTTGCGTAATAGTTTATTTTCTCTTTTTATAAATTCCATTTCACGCTCTTTGTCTAACTTACTTTGGCTTACTTTGAATTTGTCAACGTTGCTTTGTGTCTCGCTCGCTTGCGTCTCGTCGCCACTTACTTCGTCGTTGATCGTTACATTTTGAATAGTAGAAGTTTCGTTTTCTCTACATTTTTCGTTCGTTTTATACTTTTGACTGCCGTTATTTGCATTATCTTTGTTGTTATTGACAACTGTTTTTCTGCTTACATTTGAACTGCCGTTGCTGCTTACTTTGTTCGTCCTGTTGCCATCGCTACTGCCGCTGCTCTCGTCACTTGCTTTAGCCTCGATGTCTTCGTCGTTGTTGTTGTACATGACATTGCTTGCGTTGGCGCCTTGATGATTCAATATAGGGAAAGTACCACTATCTTCTTTTGTCACATTGTTTAACCGCTGTATTAATGCATTTTTGCTGCCTAATGAAGACAGCCCCTATTTATTTAACCACTCTTCTAACTGTGTAACTGTATACTGGCCTCTAACATCATCCATTGCGAAATTATGATTTTTAACTATTTCACAATTGATGATTTTTATTGTTTTTGTCACTTATGAGTTGTAAACACAATTTTTTAGTTTATTTATTATTATTTTTAGGCGCCATGAATTAAACGAGTAAAACCGAGTACAGAAGTCTGACGTCGGGTTAGACCTACTTCGAAATACCCTTTACCTTTCCTTGTGCGTGCGAGTTCAACAATGAGGATGCTTTGTTCATAAATCATCCTAAGGAGCATATCAAGAATGATATAAATGAAGATTACGACATGCACATGATTTCCCGTTAGACGACGTAATTAGTCCAAGAGAGTAGTTTGTCAAGGGTTACCAACTTTGTATGTCCCTAAATAATTTAATAAGAACTATTTTTATATAACAAATAAATCAATCAATAATCAAATCAATTTCATACGAAATCAGTGATAAATATAATATATAAATCTAATATTTATTTTTGCTCTATTTATTTAAATTTTATGTATAACAAATTGCTTCACTCGTAAAAATGATCATTTCGTACAATAAAGTGTATATATTGTTTGAGAGTTGGTATAAACATGAGGTGTGCAGAGTGCAAATGCGAGCAAATCAATAGTAAAAAATTAAGTGAGAAATTGTACGAAACATTTACATTTTGTGTGTTTTTAATGAATTCAATACATTTTTGTGTGTCTTTAATGAATTCAATTTCATTTTCATCACGCTTTATGGTAAATTCCCATCTGAATCCAAACGCTTTATGCCCTACAGTCAAGGGCCATATATCGTTTGGTATCAACGCTTCATATTCTTTCTTCATTGCATCGGTCCATTTGTCAGCATAACTACCTGAAGTTGCTTCTTTTACAGTCTCAGGAACTATAGCTTCTGTACACATGTTGCTGGGCATGTTGAACTACCTCTATGGTCGGCCCGGTCGAGGCGTACGAATAAACTTTGGTATACCAGGACCAATTTTGGTAGAATTTTTAGTAGCAGTGGTGGCTATCTCATTAGTAACGATAGTGGCATATCTTTCTGTGGCTCTCCGATTTCTGATATTATCCGTCGTGGCGATATCTTCTGTGACATTTTCAACCGTAGCATTTTCTGTTATATTAGTGACACAAGAATTTTATCTAAAATATGGTAATCAT
This sequence comes from Clusia tigrina, assembly GCA_920105625.2. Lineage (NCBI taxonomy): Eukaryota > Metazoa > Arthropoda > Insecta > Diptera > Clusiidae > Clusia > Clusia tigrina. Next base: position 81,280,030 of record OV050030.1, on the reverse strand, counting down.
TAATTTTCTTTATTTCAGTAATATTTTTAAAATTTTCAATTAAAATAACGTTTCCACCAGTAATTCTTTTCCGAGTTGTTGTATCGAATAAACGATAGACTTTTGCAGTCTCAGAATAGCCCACCTCTGTTCCTTTTATAAAAAATTTCCTGTTTTCATTTTTGTTTAACGCCACAACTGATGAACCAGAAACTGTCAAATGTTGAACCAATGGTTTCCGATTATAACAGGCTTCAAAAGGGGGTTGATTAAGCAACGATCTGGATGTTGATATATTCCGCAAATATTCGGCCGTCAAAATCGCCTCTGCCCAAAAACTATCATTTAGTCCTGAGTGCTCCAACATACATCGTGTATTCTCAACTAACGATCTATTGGCACGCTCGGCAACTCCATTTTGTTGTGGTGTATGGGAAGGAATCAACTGACTTTTGATACCCTGTTGTTGAAAATATACATTAAAGCATAATTAATATACTCGATCCCATTATCACATCTTAATATCTTATCGCATCGAACTATGACTTTGATTTAACAAAGTATACGGTTATTAATCGAGACTTATCATCAATGAATGAAATAAAATATCGTGAACCTCCTCTAGTTTACCGACTGAAATGAAATTACCTTGTAATTCAGGTACATATAAAATAGTTTCTTTAATACACCACCAGGTGAATTTTGCCTATACCTGTAGCTTCAATACAGCTAATATAAATATTTTTTTGTGTATCTACACAAATAAATATTGATTACAACACTTATGAGAGGTTGCGCCACTATCCATATGCCAAGAACTTTGATTCAAACATGTTGCATCTGATGATACTAGCGTTTTGAATGCTGCCGGTGAATTTTGCTCTCGATCATTTCTCCTTCTGCATAGTACTTCGTAATAACCGAATTTTTTGCATAAAAAAAATTTACCTTTGTTTCTGTTCTGCCGTTATTGCTGTATTTTTTGTTGTAGTCGGTGCCACCATTGTTATTGCTGTATGTACGCGCTAAAAAAACTTGATTTCCCGCGTTTCCCGAATTACAATTCGTCGCTCCTCTCCGATTCGTCAATTAATTTGATTTTTATTCCGCTAAGCGAGGGTAAAACGTCTCTCGTCTCCATAGCTATCACGAAGTTTTCATATGATTCCAGCTAATTAGACAGAAGATGATTACCAAAACCTTCATCTGAAACCTGGACTTTAATTGCAGACAGTCTTTCAACAATCGACGTGTACGAGGTAAGATAGGAAGCCATATCTCCATCTCACATTGAAATATGTAACAATTGCCGAAAGAATGATACCTTTCTAGCCAGCCCTTGCGATTGATATACAGTTGCTTTATGTGATTCCATTGAGTGGGTGTTACACTCAATATGAGAGTCGTGAATGCCTTCTCGTCCTTCGTGATCCATGCAGCAGCCTCTTCAACTGCTGTGAGTTTCAATGATCCGAATTGGTCCTTTGTGAAGGGACTCTGTTTAACTACGATCAAAGATCAACCGTATCAGACGGGAAGTATAAACTAAGAACTAATAACCACATCTTCCACCTCCGTCTCTTCCATCCTATACTTCATTTTCACTTCCATCAGACAGACTCTGTCTAACCACGTCCACGGAACACAACCGTGTCAGACGGGAAGTACAAACTAAGAACTAAGAACAAAAAACCGCATTCTTCCCCTGCCTCTCTTCCATCATATAAGTATAGGATTTTCACACCCACTGACTACAGCATAGTGGGCGACCTCTAATCTCATTGTTTCAAATCCATGGGGCGTCTGTTCCATAGTGGGCGGCCCCTGATTTGTGTCTGATTCCAGTGGTCGGGCAGTTATTAACTCTTGGTAGATAAGTAAAAATGAAAACACAAAAAGGTGACATTTACTCTAGGGTTATCTACATGAGGTGTCCTTCCGGCGACCCGTCGATGGCTTGGGCATCGGATGTACCTACAGCTCACTATCTTTACGACCGAGACTGACAATCAGGGCATAGCAGGATACGTGTTACTTCGAGAAATTGACAGCACATTGACTCTGTCAATAGATATATACACTATTATTTGACGAAAAAGAGGACGTTCTCGTATCGAAGCAATTGGAGGCAGACATTGGACTTGCCGAAGATGTGGAGTTGATAGAAGACGGTGTCGGTAAGACAGCAAAATTAAGGGAAGGAGAGGGAGAAGAAAGACGCAGCAATGGCGGGGGCGAAGACTGAAGTTCAGTTGACTTCGACGCCGCTGCCGGTAACGGGGAAGCATGACAGAACATACGATAACACGTTTGCCATGGAGCCCCCTTCCGGTGTCAAACAGGGGTCTACGGAATTAAATAGGAAAATAAAAAAGGCTAGGAGGAAAAAGGTCGGAAGCCCGGAATCTGTGGATATGGCAGAGGGACCCCGAAAGGAGGAGGATGATTCTCGTCATTCACAAGAGAGGGTGCTATGGCTAAGACGGTAGCGATACAAACGGGTTGAACTGCTCTCGAAAGCGCAGGTAGACTATGTCGACAGCTACAGACAGCTGAGATACTTAAACAATACAACGAAGACAACCAGGCAAAATAGATAAGAAAAAAATTACACTAACAATTGCGACTAGCTGCAGTAAAATGGCATTTTTATCAACTCATTTTACAACAACAGTAGGTAATGAAATTAACCTGCCCGTTTGCATAAGAACAATAACACTACGAGAAACAGCACAAACAAGTATCAGCATAGCAACAGGCGGCAGCTAGAAGTTGGAACGACGCTTTACTGACTACAAGGGCCTACGCATTGAATACCAGAAAGATTATAGAAATGCGTTGAAGGTGACCGAAGGGCGAACTCCTATAACAACATTAATGCAGCACAGCAACAGTATAAATAGCAACAAGCGGAATTGCAGCTAAAAATTGAAGCAACGGCCCAGTGACAACAACCGCCTAGGCTCTGAATACCAACCACAGAGATTACATGAATCCGTTGAAGGTGACTCAATTTCTTTAGAAAGTAAGAGGACACCAACTAAGAACGCTCCCAGGAATCGATCCTGGACCTTCAGCTATTATATTTGTCCATCCAGCAACTACTGGGAATTCACTCAGCAAAGTCTGTTCATCTATTGTCTCAGACTACCGCACTCTAAACTACTGTGTCTCATTACTACCTGCCTTTTATTTCTGTGGAGGTACGCTTCGCTCTGTAGCGGATTGCAACCTAACCTGTTTAATCAGGGATGCTATCATCATTAGGAGCATATCGAGAATGATAGAAATGAAGATTACGACATGCACATGATTTCCCGTTAGACGACGTAGTTTGTCCAAAAGAATAGTTTGTCAAGGGTTACCAACTTTGTGTGTCCCTAAATAATTTACTAAGAACTGTTTTTATATAACAAATCAATTGAATTTCATACGAAATCAGTGATAAATATAATAAATATATATATAAATCTAATATTTATTTTTGCTCTAATTATTTAAAATTTTATATATAACAAATTGCTTAAGGTAAAGTGTCTGATTACCTCTCACTTGGAAGAGGTCTGCATGATCCGTGCAGGTGCAAAGCATCTCAAAAGAAGGGATGCCTTATACTTGATTTAGTAAAGTCTTATTGCGTTCTGTGAAAATAATAAATATTCGATGCAGTGGCTGAGGATATTACCTGATTTGTAAATGTAGTCAGTTAGCTTAGAAAAATAGTCTCTTAACAAAGAAAGATTCAGTAAATAAACAAATATAATAAAATTGAAAAAAAATAATATACGAGTATATATATATATATATATATATATATATATATATATATATATATATATATATATATATATATATATATATATATATATATATATATATATATATATATATATATATATATATATATATATATATATATATATATATATATATATATATATATATATATATATATATATATATATATATATATATATATATATATATATATATATATATATATATATATATATATATATATATATATATATATATATATATATATATATATATATATATATATATATATATATATATATATATATATATATATATATATATATATATATATATATATATATATATATATATATATATATATATATATATATATATATATATATATATATATATATATATATATATATATATATATATATATATATATATATATATATATATATATATATATATATATATATATATATATATATATATGTTTATTTTATGTTTTTTTAAATTCCTAGGTTTTTGTACGATGTTACCGAACTATTTGTGTTTAATGAGGTTCCACATCTGTTCAAACTATTGAGAAATCAGTGTTATTGGCAGTTCGTCATTAATAGCAAGGAAGTTAAAAAATACATAATTTTCAATATTTTGTGTCTCCAATCCAATGACTTGAGATCACACTTAAAATATCACCACATAATTTAAGTGTGGTTGGAGCTGAGAGATAGAAGGTTTAACTGCCCACCAAACATTTTTTTTGTGGTTAAAACTCTACAACACTGAACCCTCTCATGGGTGAAATTTCTAAGTGAAGGTGGGCTAAGTAAGCCATCGAATTCAATAATGGAAACGCTGAAATCATACGCTGCAATTTTTTTGAAATTAAATGGAGAAAAATTATTGCTTACTAGCGGATATTTGCAAAAACAGTTGACGGAAGCAAAGACATTGAAGCAAATGACAACGTCAAAAAACAAATGTTTAAATGTAGAACTTACTTTGGGATAAGATTACTTAATACAGAAATTCCTCAAAATGCCAAAGCACGAAGAGAAAATTAAAAAAGAACTTAATTTGAAAAAAATTTTTTTTCATTTTTCACTTTCAAATAATTTGATAAGAAAAATAATAATAATGGGCTCTGACCTCTATGCAGATTTCCGTAGGATGTTAACGCTTTTAGCGAATTTAAGCAGTGCTGTCAGCTCCATTCCTGAGATGTCTTCCAATCTCTCAAATTGTGGGACTCCTAAGCATTTAAGCGCATTTTTGATAACGCGGGACATGTACAAAGTAGATGTTCTAGAGTTTCCCTTAATCCAATCTCCCTACATTTCCTACATTTGTCATTGTCCGTAATTCCAATCTTGTGTGCATGTGCCGCCAGTAAATTATGGCCTGTCATTGTAACTATGATAGTTGTGCAGTCTTTTCGTGAGAGCGCAAGTATAAATCTCATTTGTTTCCTATGGTTGACCTTACACATAACTTTTGCAATTTTGCAGGTGTTTAAACTGTGTCACCTTGCTTTCACCTGCCTACTCATGTGTCCGTCCCTTTCATTGAATAGTTCTTTAAGGAGTTTCTATATGTCGTTTTCTTGTTCAAGTGGTAAATGCACAGTGTTCTTTGCAACCTCATCAGCTATTTCATTCCCTTCTATGCCCTTATGACCAGGTACCCAATAGATATGCAGTGTTCTATTTGTAACTAGCCTATCTATGGCTTCCCTGCTCTGTATGATATTTTTGGATTTTATACTATATGAGTTAATCAAGTTTATCGCGCCCACGTATAAGTTTATTTTTGAGTCATTTTCTGTCCTGGTGTATGCTAGCTCTGCGGCTTTCCTGACAGCGGAGACGTCCGCTTGAAAGATACTGATCTGGTCAGGCAGCTTAATAGGCTGCCTAATTCCCAACTCTGAGCAGTAGATGCACGCTCCCACACCATCCATCGTTTTTGAGCCGTCCGTGTAAAAGTTAAAGGTCTTTCGGCTGATCGTCATGCTCTTACGCCACCCCTCCTCTTCGATTGTAGATCGATACCCTCTTTCCCAATTAAAACGTGGAGTCATGTAATCAGTGTTGCACAAACCCCTACTGCCTATTGAGCTATGCCCGAAGGTTCTGTATGTGAATTCTCCCGTAGCCCTTAGTCTCCCCGCGGATTTCGCTGCAAGATTCTCCGCCACAAGGTCGATAAGCGGCATATTGAATACTGTTTCGAGAGCAGCCGTTGGAGTGGTTCTCAGTGCGCCTGTTATGCAGAGTGAAGCGAGGCGCTGGACTCTTCGCATTGGCATTATATATGTAGCCTTCTTTTTTGCAGTCCACCACACTAAAGCACCAGACAGTAAGATTGGTCTAACTATTGCGTTGGGCGGTCAGATCAGAAAGAAAGAAAAAAGTCCTCGTCCAAAAAAAGGAAAACGAATATTAAATTAGGGAGAAAGCTTTCGAACTTTCGTTGCCGTGTAAGCTCTCTCGGGAGGAGATTCGAATAATAAGCAGTGTTGCTCTCTATCTGTGCTTTCAATATATTCCGATCAGTGTATACTTTAGTAGTAGGAAAGGAAACAGACTGCATTTTCAACAGCGGCAGCTGCAACGCTTTCCTACTACAATAAAGGAATATATTGGAAGATGCCAAGAGGGATTTGGCGACACAGACCGGAGCGGCAGAATGGTCTAAAAAGGGATTTAGCCATCCTGGGCCCGCATGCACTCGTGCATGATTAGAGGGCAACCTTTAGCTGGGTGAGGGACTGGATGGCCCGATCTATGAGTGCCTTCGCTGTCCGCTCCCGGTAACTTCCCGTCTCCACACCTCGGGGTGTGCGGCGGATGGCTGGTCGATGCTGCTATCGGGAGCTGCTGTTTGGAGACATCGGACGACGGATAGAGCGTGGCGCTTGGGAGAGTGCGCGTGGGCCAGAGGAACGTGAGCCTGGTTGCGATGCTTTCCTTGCCTTTGATGAACCCGGTCGATTTCCGGTACGATTGCCGAGACGGTGAGGGCTCGGTGATTGCTGCCTTCGTCCGTGCGTCTGGGGCGCCGTTGCGTCGCGTGGGGTCTGGCGCGCGCGTCCTCTGGAAGCGATGGTCGTTGCTGGGTGGTCGAGTGGAGCGCCATGCTCCTTTTGGCACCACGAAGGCCGCTAACGAGGCTCTCATCCGGATGCACAAGGGTGTGGTGCTTGTTGTGGCATATTCGGCATCGGTTGGTAGACTGGCATGCCGCAACAGTGTGCGACCGGGCAAGGCAATTGTTACAATATTTGTGCGCTATGACCACTGCTCTCCGCCGGCTCATACCCATGGCTAAGAACCCCTTGCAGTATCTCAAGGGATGCTGACGGTGGCACAGCGCGCATTGGTGAATGTCCATTTTTTTTTTGTTGGTCTGTAAAGAGATGGAAATAGAATTGAATATTATCGTAAATAAATGGGCAGACAGGGAAGTCTGGTGTTTGGGAAAAATGAAATTCCAAGGTTTGTATTTGCGTCACGCGGGCGGCAGCACACAGAGTTTCACGACGGGCCTGGTGAGAACACCAGCCTGCGTGCGGACATCCGCGACTCGGAGGTATCCGTCGGTCCCGCGGTGTAGCGCGCTGACTCGGCCCAACCGCCAATCAGCCGGAGGCAGCAGCTCATCTTTGATTATTACCATTTGGTCCGTCTGTAACTCTTCATGTGGATATCGCCATTTGTATCGCTTATGTTCCTTCAAGTACTCTTCCTTCCATCTCCGGCTGAATTGGTGATGGAGAGCCTTCAGCTTTTCCCAACGGTTTATGAGAGACACGTTCCCCGAATTGGGGTCGGGGGATTGCCAGGAGGGGGGCGCCTCGTAAGAAGTGACCTGGAGTGAGAGCTAAAAATTCATTAGGATCTTGGGAGAGCGGAGAAAGCGGCCAAGAATTTAGGACCGCCTCTATGCGGCAAAGTAGGGTGGTAAGTTCTTCATAGTAAAATTTATGAACGCCGGCAGTCTTTTTCAAATGGGTTTTGAAACTTTTGACCGCGGATTCCCAAAGACCACCCATATGGGGTGCGCTGGGCGGGATGATATCCCAGTTCAAGCTTTGTGGCGCGTAATGTTTGACGATGTCTGCAGATAACTCCTTCGAGAACTTGAGGAAGTCTCGGCTAAGCGCCCTCTGACCACCGACGAACGTTTTGCCGTTATCAGACATGACTTTGCGAGGCAGTCCTCTCCTGCCAACGAAGCGGGCGAACGCTGCTCGGAAAGCTTCGGTCGTGAGGTCAGAGCAGAGTTCCAAATGTGTAGCCTTCGTTGAGAAGCACACAAACACAGCAACATAACCTTTCAGGAACATCGTTGACCGAAGCTGGGATGCTTTAATGAGGAAAGGACCCGCAAAGTCAACACCGGTGGTTGTGAAGGGAACTGATAAGGTACAACGTTCGGGTGGCAAGGCTGCCATGATTTGCGAGCGGACCTTCTGCTTGAAGACGGTACACACTTTACACAAATGTATACATTTTTTTATCTGCGGCTTTATGCGTGGGATATAGAATTCCTGGCGAGCCATCCGAAACATAAGCCGTTGCTTAGCATGCAGGAAGAGGGTGTGTATAAAATTGAGATATAGAGTACAAAATCGGGGGGTATCAGGGAGAGTGATGGGATGTCGCTCGTTGTAACTTAGACCCGAGGAGCTAGCCTACCATTCACTCTCAGGAGATTGTGCGAGTCCAGGAATGGGTTGAGAGTGAGTAGAGAACTTTTCCGATGAATGGGAACCTGGCTTGTTAACGCTTTTACTTCGAGCGGAAACTAGCGACCCTGAGCTAATGGATAAGCTTTCTTCTGGTTTCTTGGACTTCACCTTGGGAAAGCGTAGAGGTTGCCATCCGAGGGAAATTTCTTCGCGCCGCGACTCCGTTGTAAAGGAAGCGGAACACGTATGAGAGCATGCGTAGTGCCCGCGGAAGGTACGAAAACCGATCGAGAATATCACTGGGCGCTTCGAGTGTCAAATTCGCCTCCACTCTCTTTTAATCTTCGGGGCCTTGTAACCATTTTAGACCCTTCCACCACAAATAATTGGCGATTAAATCCTTGGCTCTGCACCCGCGAGAGCCCAGATCAGCAGGATTCTCACCACTGACTACGTGGTGCCACGTGGAGTTGCTGACGTTGTTAAGTATTTGGGCCGTGCGATTGGCGACGTAGGTCTTCTAAGTCTGTGGGGGTTTTTCGAGCCATGCCAAAACGATCTGCGAATCCGACCAGAGGAACACACCTTCAGCGGGCATCTCCAAGTTTGTTCGGACGGCTTGACCAACTGGGACAGCAACACTGCCCCGCATAACTCCAAGCGCGGGAGTTATGCGGGGATAGTGATTCAACTGCATCAGCGATGGTATGGCTGCCTGCAAGAATATCATCCACATAAGTTTCCTTGAGTAGAACTTTTTTTGCGAGTGGAAATACATCTTCACAGTCCTCGGCTAATTGACGCAGAGCTCTGATGGCAAAGTATGGAGCACAATTAACGCCGAAGGTCACTCTTTTTAGTTTGAAATCCTGTATTGGGCTATTGTTGGACTTTCGGAAGAGAATGCGCTGAAATTCGCGGTCGTCTTGGTGGACAAGAATTTGCCGATACATCTTCTCTACGTCTCCGTTGAAGACGAACTCGTAAAAACGCCATCTCAGTATGAGAGTCATGAGATCGGGTTGTAGGGCGGGTCCGATATGCAGGACATCATTGAGAGTTTACCCTTCCTAGAAAGGTTTTTTTCCATGCTTAACAATTGGCTGTAAGCTGTAGCATGTGAGGGTTCCAAACTCGGCGAATTCGGGAAACCTATCTTGAAGGGGAGTCTGACCGTGTACCGACCATCCGTTGCCCGAAGTGTGGTTCGTTTCTAGTATTCCTCACATATTTTGTCTTATTCGGAGGGAGGAACCTGTTGATACACTTCTTCCTGCTCCCAGAACTGTTTTAACTGAGAACTAATAGCTCATTGGATACTTCCTTCACTTGCGTCGAGAAGGTAGCTACTTTCTGGGTCAGTGGACCACTTACAATCCAACCAAATATGGTGTTTTGCGCTAGTAGACGGCCGCACACTTTTTTATGAATTCCCTCCAGGAGAATCTGTGGAATCAAGTCACCTCCTATGGCCATATCGATTTGGGCTTGCATGAAACAGCTAGGATCTGCCAAGTCCAGTGTGGCTAAGTGTTCCCAATCTGGCTGCTCTATTCTGAAAGGCGTTAAAAATTTCGTTAATTGAGGAAGTACTATTGCTTGAATTGGAATTTTTTCTCCAGTTTTGTGGGCACACAGCGTGAGAGGGCAACTGTGACTGGCGTTCTGAATGGTCTTCCCACGCATTCCAGAAATTTCGAACTGAGCTCGTTGGGTTGGGAGTCTCAGCCGTTTTTGAACTTTGGAGGCAATGAAAGTTCTTTGGGAGCCTTGGTCGATAAGCGCTCGTACCTTATAAAGCTCACTAAGGTGCTCTATGGATACTAGGGCCGCGGGAAGCAGCACTCTTTCTTCATTTGTAGTGAATGTTGAGCGGGACTGCTCGCTGGTGGTGTTGTGAAATTGGTTTTGTTGAGGTCTAGGGGGCGTCTCATTCCGTTGGAGGTTCGGAACGGTATCATTTTGGAGATGCTTTTTTTGGCAATGCATGCAGGTGTGCTGACTAGAGCACTCTTGTTTAGTGTGAGAAAATGCTAAACAATTCTCACACATCTGGTTCTCTCTTACGATTCTCACTCTTTCACGAGCGGACAACTTTTTGAACTTTTGACAGTATCTGATCGCATGAGTTACGCGACAGATTGGACACGAGTAGGCCATACTGCTTTCTGTGTGAAAGTTCTGAATTCTCATGTGACTCTTATTCGGCTGTTGTATGGTCCAACATGGTTTCGCATTCTGCAGTCGATCCACAATCTCGAACCTACTAGTGAGGAACTCGTTCATTTGATGCCATGTCGGAAGTTCTTTTCGGGAACTAAGGAATTGTTCCCACAACGCTAGGGTTTCCTCGGGGAGTTTTGTAGAAAAAACACTGATCAGAATTGGATCCCAATTGTCTGTCAGGACGCCTTATGACTTCAAGACTGACAGAGAGTTATTTATAAACTCTGAAGTCTTTGTAGTGCCTCGCTACTTTCAAAATTTACTTGAGGGGGCTCAAAATGCATTTTACTTGTTTGTCCACTAGTATACGCCTGTTGTCGAACCTTGTTCTTAGTGCGTCCCAAGCCAACTCGAAATTTTCATTGCTTAAGCTGTACTGTTTGACTATTGTTCCAGCTTTTCCGGCGGTTTTGTATCGAAGATGATACAACTTTTGTGCGGGAGTGAGTTTAGAGTGATTAATATATACCGCCTTAAACATGTCTCGGAAGGACGGCCACTCTTCATACCCTCCGGAAAATATTTCGGTGTCACATGGGGGCACATTTAAGCATAGCGCAGTTCCAACTTGTTCTATTGCAGGCGCTGGGGCTCGCTCAGTTAGACGTTGTGTCTCAACTTGTTGAGGCCTGTGTAGTTCCAAAAGATCTGAGATTTGGGCCTTAGTGCTATATGCACGGTCTTGGGATCGTTCCATTTTGTGTCGCGCTACCATCTTGAAGCCACTGGGTAGCTCTTCATCGTTTGCTAGTCCTACTTGACGGTACGCACGCTTTACATCATCGTAGTATCCATTCAAGTCGCTGAGGTAGGCCTGAAGTAGGCGGAACGTGAGGTCTTCAATTGGGAATGAAGTAAATTTTGTGCAGAAATGCACCAAATTGTCGGCTTCAAATATGAATGCATTCATAGAAGGATCGTAATCTTTTTATTTTTGGTTTTTTGTAGATTTCGAGTTTTTTGTCGTGAGAATTTTGGAATTGCCCCACCACCTTCCGCACCATGTTCAGCTGGTGCATCAATTTCGGTGAGCCCTTTCTTGGAATCGTCTTCCTGGCTTGACACTTTCTCTGGAGTTCTATTCAATGGCATTTTTAATTAGTGTTTCCTAAAAACGGTGTACTAATTTTAAAAGTTAAAAAAGCTTTGTGCTACGAAATTTATGGAAGAGAACAACAGTACTTCATAGTTATAATTTGCTGCTTTGGGATAAAAAACGACTCTTTGGGATGGTCACAGCAGATATGATATGAAGAACTTGTAAAAAAAAACACCCAGTGAAATCAAAATATGGAATGCAATATATCAATTTTTTCAGTGTATTACCAGAGCTGGTTGTTTAGTACACTGGAAAAAGATGAGGGATTGCTTCAATTTTGAAGTGAAAACAAAATCCAGAATAATTTCACCAAACTAATGATGGTGGTAGTATTTTTATACAAATTGATTAGCGGGATAATTTTTTTTTGTTTGTGATTTAATTAATATAAAAATCATATTTTACATATATGGGATATAAAAAAAATTTTAATTTTTTTTTTAATACACGGAACAGAAATACGGGATTGATTTCTATTTGAACCGGTTAAAAAAATTAGAAAAGTTAAAAAAACAAATTTGAGAATTTAAAAAAAAATTTTTTTTTTAGTGCACACGATTCATATATAACGGCACATCCAGAAATGCACAAAGAGAGAATGCAAAACTGTGCCAGGCAAATTTTAAATTTCAATGAAGACTTTGTGCTTGCACGAAAAATGGTTTAAAAATCCGTATGGGACACACATGTATACATACTAATACACACACATGTATACATACTAATACAATATGTGCATATATATATATATATATATATATATATATATATATATATACATATATAGGGAAATACATGTATATGTATGTATAATATTCTCCAAGTACACTTAGTGGGTTAATATGTACTTGGATTATGCGGAATTAACTAGAATTTTATTATTTGAAATAACTTACGTTTTTTATGTATGTATATTTTTTCTCTTGCCTCGCTATTGTTGACTATCAGGATGTCTATGTCGCTGATCTTCCTATCCGGCTCGAAGGACCAATGTTTCATTCAACTTTAAAATTAATATATATTTCACAAAGGGAAATTTAATTCTGATTAATTCAATTTTAAACTTAATATATTTTTCACAAAAGGAAGAAAGACGTGTTCGTTGGGCGGTCAGATCAGAAAGAAAGAAAAAAGCCCTCGTCCAAAAAAAGGAAAACGAATATTAAATTAGGGAGAAAGCTTTCGAACTTTCGTTGCCGTGTAAGCTCTCTCGGGAGGAGATTCGAATAATAAGCAGTGTTGCTCTCTATCTGTGCTTTCAATATATTCCGATCAGTGTATACTTTAGTAGTAGGAAAGGAAACAGACTGCATTTTCAACAGCGGCAGCTGCAACGGTTTCCTACTACAATAAAGGAATATATTGGAAGATGCCAAGAGGGATTTGGCGACACAGACCGGGGCGGCAGAATGGTCTAAAAAGGGATTTGGCCAAGATTCGCTCTTATCTTTCTGCAACCTAGAAGCTGCTTTATCCACAGATAAACAGTGGGTTCTACATTACTTTTTACCATGCTATTCAAAATAGCATCCTTATTCACGTTATTGAAGGCTCCGGATATATCTAGGAATACCCCAAGGGCATAGTCTTTATAATCTAAGGCCCTTTCAATATTCAGTACTAGCGAATGGAGTGCAGTCTCCGTGGATCTGCCTTTAGTATAAGCGTGTTGTGCTTTTGACATATTGTCTTGCGTTATTGTGTCCCTGATATATGTGTCTAGTATCTTCTCCAACGCCTTCAGGCGGAATGAGGTCAAACTGATGGGCCTGTATTCCTTTGAGTAGAGAGGGTTGCTTTTACCCGCTTTCGGTATTAACACAATCCTCGCCTGCTCCACGCAGCAGGCACATAGCCAAACCCCAAACATCCCGTATATATCGTTTTGGTACCATGGAACCAAAAGATACCTAACCTTTTGGAGCATGACTGGGAAGATTCCGTCCAGACCTGAGGATTTAAATGGGTCAAAGGAATTTATTGCCCACTATATTCTATCTGCTGTAATCCTCTATGTGCTGGAACATGTTACATGGAAGACTGGGATGTGGTCCAGCATATAAACAAAGAACTACCACCAACGCACAGGTTGAAAGTAGATAACTACGATTCCTGGTCAGACGTTGAGGGGCTAGCTAGGTTGCCAGCTTGGCGCAAGCTAATTGGTCAGCCCTGCGGGGAAGTGCGGCTATCTTTCAGACCAATGGCTCATTTTCAGTACGGTCATGTCTCTGCTGAGGTTGAGCCGCCGATAGCCGGGCGGGGAGAAGGAAAACTCCCTGGGGCAAGGATCCGCCCGCGCTCTGGATCTCCAGTCTGGAGCGCGGACGGGCCTATTGACCCAAACAAACCCCCTAAACCCAGAGTGGAACAGCTATGCTTCTGGGCTTGCTTGACGGGGTAGAGCCAAGTTTAATAGTGAACTTGGGGTGCCCAGGCAAACCCCCATTTCAATCCATGCCTTACCGCGCTACCGGGGCACTGGCGTGGTGGACCGATATTTCCCCTTTACTCGTGGGAAAAAAATGAACACAGATAAACAAAAACCGAATGGCGAGAGCAGCCACAATAGCTCACACAAAGAGGCCACAGCACCTCTGCAAAGAGAGGCAGAGCAGCCCCCGATTGGCGCGAGCCAAAACGCCGACCACCAAAATCCGATAGGCACGGCAGCAGCAGCTGAAAAGCCTAAAAAACTCAGCGGCGCGGGCAAAAAGAGGTTCAGTTACTTCCTCAAGAAAGGATTCAGCAGAGAAGAGGCTTACGCCAAAGCTATGCTCCCTATGCCCACAAACAAGGTCGAAGGTGGAAAACCAGGCCCCAAAAGGCAGAGGTCGGACGAACAAACACCTCCAGAGGCCATATATAAAAAGCGGCTAAGGGATGATCAACCCTCCACCTCCAAGGCCGTAGCAGCAGCAGCACCGGCTATTAAAACAGCACAAGCAGCAACATCTGCAGCAGACGCACCAAATTTGATTAAAAATACATCCAAGAAGGGGCAGCCCACTGCCTCCTACAAGGATGTGGTGACACGCATCAAAATGGCAGTACTCGCAAGGGACTATCCCAATACGCCCCTAAGAACGGAGCAAATGGACTCCATCCAGAAACTCATCCTGGATAAAATCATAGCCGGAAGACAACAGGCTACAAAACCAGCGTTCCTAGGCGCTATCTACAAAGCAGATACATGGTTCTCCATGGCCATCACCAACGCGTCGCCTTTGGAGTATGCTTCACTGTGGGTCACAGAGGAGTCCAAGATACCTCACTCGAGGATCGCTGTGGGGTACTTTCCCAACTCCCAGTCCCTGGAGACCGCTATGATCCTGGACTTTTTGCAGGGGCAGAACAAAGGCCTCCACGTCGAGTCGTGGCGCACACTACGAAGAGCTGAAAGAGGCTCTAACGTAACTCTGGTCCTAGCAGTAGACCAGAAATCAGCAGCCAGCCTTGTGGAATCCGGTGATAAGGTCAACTTTAGATTTGGCAAAGTGAGTTTCAGGCTAAAGGCTGCATCCCCCAATGCTGATGAGCTGGCGGATAAAATGGATGCTGTGGAGTTGGAAGAAGAGGACGAAAGTACTCCATCCAATCCCAACTCAGTAGCACCAACATGAAGTGCATCCAGGCAAATCTTCACCATGCTAAGGCTGCAACGGCCGAACTTAGCAGAAGGTTTGCCTGTGGAAGCACCAACATAGGACTTATCCAGGAGCCCTGGATACATAGAGGCAAGATAGTAGGCCTCAAGACACCAAACACACAGGTAATCTATGACGTGGGTGCAGTCAACCCAAGGGCTGCACTTATCATTGATACCAACATTAAATATCTGCCATTTATAGAGTTTATGAATGGCGACACAGCAGCAGTACTCGTCGAAGTGGATGCAAATGGGAAGAAAATAGAGGCTGTCGTAGCCTCAGCTTACTTTCCAGGAGACACCAACGAAGCACCACCACCGAATATCATAGGTCTAGTGAACTACTGTAAGACATACAACAAGACGTTAATCATTGGTTGCGATGCAAATGCGCACAATACAATCTGGGGCAGTACAGATACAAACACAAGAGGTGAGTCGCTCTTAGAATTTTTACTACAAACTAACATAGCTATTGTAAACAGGGGCAATAAACCCACCTTTGAAAATGCCATACGACAAGAGGTTCTTGACTTAACACTCATAACTAATAATTCACTTGATATGATCACGAACTGGAGAGTCTCTGATGAGGACTCAATGTCTGATCATAAACATATTCTCTTTGAAATCATGGGGTTAAATAAGAGCGTAATGCTCTATAGAAGCCCAGGAGAAGGACCAGGAGATTAATACAAATTTTGGTTCAAACCTTTAGATCTACTTTAATATTGGGATATGTTCCTAAGTTTTGGCGGGAGGTTAAGGCTATATTCCTACCAAAGGGTGGAAATAAACCCCCCGAATCTCCCAAATCCTACAGGCCAATCAGTCTAACGTCCTTCATGTTAAAAATCATGGAAAAGATATTCGACTGCTACCTAAGAGAGGAGGTAATCTCTAATACTCCACTACATAAGCTACAATTTGCCTATCAAAAAGGGAAATCTACAGTCACAGCACTGCACACAATTGTTCGTGATATTGAAAAGGCACTAGGCCTAAAGGAGTAGCCCTCTGTGTATTCATGGACATTGAGGGTGCTTTCGACAATGCGAACTTTCAAGCAATAGAACTGGCACTCTCTAACAGGGGAGCAGATCCAGCAATAGTAAAATGGGTAAGCAATATGCTAAACCAAAGAATAATCACAGCCTCTTTAGGGCAAGTTAACATGAGTGTTACAGCGGTAAAGGGATGTTCGCCAGGGGGAGTACTATCACCACTGCTATGGTCCATACTAGTTGATAACCTAATACAGATCCTTAATAATAAAGGATACAAAACAATTGGATATGCAGATGACATATCTATTATAATCCAAGGCAATCATGAAAGGACTATTGGAGACCTGATGCAAGATGCCTTAGACACAACATGGGAGTGGTGCAGGAAAGAGGGGCTATCAATCAACCCCACCAAAACCACTATTGTCCCCTTCACCAGGAAAAGGACATTTGATATCCCAACATTAAAAATAAATGGAATAGAGGTACCCTTACATGAAGAGGTAAAATATCTAGGTATCCTCCTGGATAAAAAACTCACCTGGGAGGCACACCTTAACTCGGTAATAAAAAAAGCCACGAAAAACCTTTGGACTACAAAACAACTACTTTGAAAATCCTGGGGTCTGAGCCCCAAAATGACCTTCTGGATATACACCCAAATGGTTAAACCCATCACACTATATGGGGCATTGGTATGGTGGGGAAAAACAAAACAAACAACAGCCAAATTAAAACTGTGCAAATTACAAAGGCTGGCATGCCTAAGCATCACAGGGGCTATGAGAACTACCCCAACTGCTGGCATGGAAACGCTGTTAAATTTACCACCGCTACACCTAGCAATACAAGAGGAAGCTGCAAGGCAAGCACTCTCAATCCATGCAAATGAAAAATTCAAACCAGCAAATCTCACTGGACACCAATTCTAAATTTGGTCAAAGATGCTATGCACATGACCCAGGCAAGTGACCACACAGACTCAGTACTCAATTTCACCAAAAGGTACAATGTCATATTCCCATCAAGGGAGGAGTGGAACGATAGCCCAACATGGCTACACGATGATTCGCAAAAATGGTATACAGATGGATCCAAACCGCTCCAGGGGGTAGGAGCAGGAATAGTGGGACCTAGAGCACACAAATTAATAACCCTAAGTGCAGATACCACGATTTTCCATGCGGAGCTCTATGCTATAATGGAAACAGTGGAAATCTTATCTAAAAGAGGACTTAAAGGAGTGCAAATTATTATTATTATTATTATTGACAGGCTAAAAGAACACCGCGACCTAAAAGATCTATTGTGCAGCCTCGTACCCAACTAAAACAGTCCTAGACTGTTTATAAATCTCGTAACTGCTGTGGGCTTAATTTTAACTAGGTGATTTGGAGATATGAACCCACTGCCTAGGTACTTATGTCTGCGTCTTGCCACCGCTGGGCAAGTGCATAGAATGTGTTCTGCCGTTTCCTGCTCCTCTTGACAGAGTCGACAAGAATCGTCTTCTACCACGCCTATTTTCTTCAGGTGGTAATTTAGTTTACAGTGTCCTGTTAAAAGTTCAGTGTATAGTTTGATGTCATTTCTGCTGAGGTTTAAAGAAGCATCTACCCTGATGTGTTCAGGATCAATGAGTAGTCTCGACTGCCGCATGCCTTTTTGGGCTCTCCAGTAGTTTAGCAGACTTCGTTTTTCCTGTTCGCACAACAAGTTATTTGTGAAGCTACTGTTTACCCCACAGAAGGGTTCTGGGCCTATAAAGGCAGTGTCTGCACCCTTTTTTGCTAAAGAATCTGCCATTTCGTTTCTCGCTGCTAGGGTATTGAGAAGTTTACAGCATTCCCAGACCAGCTTTGATTGGAATGAGAAGTTTATTAATGATTTTAGAGCTGCCTGGCTATCTGAGAGTATGCATATTTTGGTGTTGCGTGTACCCCTGCGTAGACATTCTCTAGCACATAACTCTAAAGCGTGGACCTCCGCCTGAAAAATGGAAGCTGTTTTTCCCATTGCAATTGCTTTTTGGAAATTTGGCCCTACAATTCCAGCTCCTGCACTGCCATCTTCCATTTTGGACCCATCTGTATACCACAACTGAGAGTCCTGTTTTATTGTTATTTCCTTGTTTCTCCAAGCTGAACGGTCACTGATGACCACTTTGAATTGCTTTGAGAAGTCTAATTTTCTGTCCATTTTGTCGAAGATGAGGCACGGAGAATTCCAGACAGTGTCCAGAATCGTTGCGTGCCCCGAAAGGTTGCCTTCTTTAAGATGGGCTAGATTAGGTAGCCTTAGGGCCGCGCTGGCCGCCATGCTTTTAACTACAAGGTGTAGAGGAGTCAGTCCAGTGATCACTCCCAAAGCTAGTGTGGGGCACGTTCTCATTGCTCCCGTCACACTCAAACAGGCTATACGGTGAATCTTGTTAAGAGTCCTCTGAGCTCCTGTTTGGTTGACTTTTGGCCACCATACCAACGACGCATAAGTAATCATTGGTACTATTATTGTTTTATATGACCACGCCATCATTTTTGGCCGTAGTCCCCATGTTTTACCGTACAACCTCTGGCAAGCATAGGTTGCTCTTAAGGCTTTACTAGTTATGTATGATAAGTGGTTTTTCCAAGTTATAGTTTTGTCCAGGATTACTCCCAGATATTTCATTTCATTGGACATTGTTAAGTTTGTGGTCCCTAAACTTAAGGTCCCCAGATTCAGTTTCCTTCTTTTGGTGAAGGGTACCACGTTTGTTTTATTCGGATTTATCGATAGGCCTTTCTCCTGACACCAGTTTTGAGTGATGTCAAGAGCTAGTTGCATGCGATCTGTTATGGTAGAGTCAAACTTGCCTCTGACCATAATTACCAAATCATCCGCAAAGCCCTGAACTTCGTATCCGAGGTCATTGAGAGTTTGTAAGAGCTCGTCGATAACCAATAACCATAGGAGTGGCGATAGGACGCCCCCCTGGGGACATCCTTTGGTTGACCTGACAATTTGCTTTGCTGTCCCTGTTTCAAAGATTGTCGTTCTGTTTTTCAGCATATTGAGAACCCATGTTATGATCAGTCTTTGTATACCTTTCCTGTTCATCCCCTCCTCAATTGATCTGAAAGTAGCATTGTCAAAAGCCAGCGTAATGTCAACCGATGTACAGAGAGCTATTTCTTTACCCTCAAACGCCTTTTCAATTTTGCTTGTTAAGCTATGTATGGCTGTCTCAGTCGATTTGCCTGATTGGTAAGCGTATTGTTCAATATGAAGAGGAGAATCTTTAAGATAAGTTTCCCTGATATATTGGTCCAGAATTTTTTCCATAACTTTTAGCAGGAATGACGTCAGGCTAATGGGCCGATAGGCTTTTGGTGTGTGGTCCGCCTTTTTGCCTGCTTTCGGTATGAAAGCCACCCTAGCCTTCGTCAAAGGTTTAGGCACTATGCCTAGCTCCAGGCTTATCCTGAAAATGTTTGTTAGCACAGGTGCTAATACATCAACACCTTGCCGAAGTAGGCACGGTTGTATATTATCGACACCTGGCGATTTGAATGGTCTAAAAGTGGAGATAGCCCATTTGGTTTTATTGACGGTGAAGATTCTGCGAGCCAGTGAGAGTTCCCTCCGAGTAGGCATCAAGAAACGAGTATTCTCGATGATTTCACTATCCTCTCCGCTAGTGGCACAGCCTGGAAAGTGAGTGTCCAACAAAAGCTGTCCCGTCTCTTCCAGGCTCTCCGTAAAATTTCCGTCAGGCTTCTTGAGTGTAGAAAGTCCGTTTGAGTGATCTTTATTGAGTGACTTCTGGAGTCGGGTAGCTGCTGGGAGGGTTTCAATCTCCTCACAGTACTTTTTCCATGAGTCTCTCTTAGATCTTCTCAACTCATTATTATAGGCCGTTAAGGCACTTCTATAAGATGCCCAGTCACCATTAGACTTGGCCCTATTAAAGAGTTGACGGGCTTTTTTGCGCAAAACATTTAGCTCCCCGCTCCACCAGGGTACGTTCCTAGAACGTTTCTTCACAACTAAATTGCAGCTACTTTCAAAAGCCTCGATTATTATATTATTTAATTTGTTAACTTCAAGATCTAGTTCCTGAGAGTTACTTATTTTTTCACTAAGGCACGCAATATTTTGCTCTAAGTAAAAGTTATATATCGACCAGTTGGTCTTCCTAACATTTCTCATTTCGAAGGTGCCTCCAATCTCCCCCCCCAGATCAAAGCAAATGTACCTATGGTCCGACAAGGAGACCTCATTAAGCACCCTCCAATTAGAAATGTTATTTGATATGAATGCGCTAGTTAGGGTGAGATCTAACACCTCCCCCCTTATCGCATTCATAAAGGTAGGCTCGTCACCCCTATTTACCACCACCAGATTGTTTGTCGTAATAAAATCAAGAAGTGACTCACCTCGCCCGTTCGTGTCCGTGCTTCCCCATACCGTGTGGTGCGCGTTTGCGTCGCAGCACACCACCCACTGTAGACTGCGAGTGCGACAGTACTCCGTAAGCTGCTGGAGCTCGCGCGATACCGCGTCCTCTGTGTCGCCAGGTAAGTACATGGAGGCCAGGACTACCGTTCTCCTCCCTTTGGCACTAGGCACTTCTGCCTGTACTGCCACCAGATCGCGTTGTAGAAGCTCTGAAATTGGGAGGAATTTAATATTTTTGTTGATCATGATCGCTGCCCTCGGTCGGTCAACATTATTATCATAGATCAACTTACATGTTTTTGTCTGCAGACCATTTATGCGCCCATTTGTGGCCCATGGTTCTTGAATGGCTACGACGTCCAGACTCTGGTGTTCCACCAAGGCACTGAGCCTGTAAGAGGCTGCTATAGCCCTGTGGAGATTTATTTGGAGACAGTGAAGCTGCTTCCAAGAGTTTTGCGTTCGTGATGGGGCCTGGGACATTATTTCCCAGACCGATCCTTGCGGATCTTACCACCCTTTGTGCTCCGCAAAGTTTCCGCAGCCTCCGGGTCTTTTCTCTCCCATTTCCTGAGCCTACCAGAGAGAGCAGATGGTCCTGGACGTTGGACACGTGTGTTGCCTCTCTCCGCTCTCGGTACTGGCTTTGTAAAAATGGGCCCCGTTTTCGGCTTCTGGCTACTCTGCTTTGCCCGCGCTGCAACAGATGTTGTTGGTTGCTCTTCAACACCAACAGCAGATTTTGCCCTGTTCCCCTTCAGTCTAGGTCGGAGCTGGGCACTGCCAAAGCCATAGTAGACTTTGTTACCCAGTGTGTCAACCCTTTCAGACGAGATGGGGTCCAGAGCAATTGCCAGCTCGACCTGGTCACCTTTTTGTAGGCGATGGAGCACCCGCCACTCGCTGACACTAATGCCCGAATTCTGCGACTCCACTTGCCCCAAAATTCGGTCATTTTGCCAAGATACCGAGCCGGGAAAGTAGCCAACGAAGATCTTGGCCTTTGGCACTTTTGCCTCGTCCACCACCTTCAACTCAGCCCCCTCCCATGGCTTCATGGCTGGTATCCATTCTTCAGCCCAGGCTACGGTTTCGTCGTCCAGACAGTTGACCGTCAACCATCCAGGCTTGAAACTACAGCCTGCAAAGTGTGGCTTCACTGGGCCCCCACGAGTCTCGAACATCTTGTCGAGAATGCACCGTTGTACCTTCCCAATTTCTTCAGTGGACCATATGCCCTCCGGGAAATTGCTAGGTATAACCCCTATCTTTTTGGAGCAGACTGTCTCCGCTAGAGTAGGCTTTGAGCAGGGGACCCCCAAGGAGGCGCCCTGCACGCCATATCTTTCAGAGACACTCGCCACCCTCTTACTGGGACCAGGTTCGCCCCCAAGTAAGGTCTCCGCCTCCTTCATCTCACCACACACCGGCGGGTCCGCTGGGGGCACTATTGACATTTTATCAATGTTTTTGTTGCCCTCTTGTGCAAACCGCTTTGTCGGCCTGGAGTTCGATGTCGGCGTGGAGCCATCTGAACGGGATCTTTTAGGGGTCCATCGCGCAGACACGTTGGCTGGATTTGCCGCCAAGGACCGAGCTGTTTCCAGCGATATGCCCCTGGCAAGCAAAGCCTTAAAACGTTTACGTCCAGCTCCGGACAGCTTCACCCTAAGTTTTGGAATCTTCTCTGGAGCAGGTTCAAGAAGATTTCTCTCCTGTTCCGAGGAGATAGACACCCCAGCCGATTCCTGGCTAAGTGGGATGTCCATCTCCTCCGGCCTGTCGGTTAAGGGACCGGGTGCCCCCCCCAACAGGTCGTGCTCCATGCTTTCATTGTCGATGGGACCAGATGCCCCCTCGGCCAATGATGGCTGTTGGCTCATTGTAGCCACAATATGCACATTTGAAGGTGTGCAGTCCATTTTTTTTTCATATAGGCTTAAGTTTTCCATATATTTTTCTTTAGTTTTCTTTTGCGTTTTGGTCACCCACGGGCGCCCCCGTGGTAAGGCTAATTAAAACCGTAGGTTCGCCGGACCTCGTACGGAGTTCGTTATTAAGCTTGACTCTACCCCGTCAAGCAAGCTCACTGGCATAGCTGTTCCACCGTGAATTTAGGGTGTTTTTTTTTTATGGGCCAATATGTCTGGTGAACCCTGCCCCAGGGAGTTTTCTCTCTCCCCCGCCCGGCAATCGGCGACCCAAGTCCAGCAGAGACATGACCGTACTGAAAGTGGGCCATTGGTCTGTAAAGTAATTGCCGCACTTCCCCGAAGGGCTGACCAATTGTTAGTGTCTAGGCGATCCGGCGGTCTCAGTGAGACGTTCGATATTGGCCAGTACGACTACTAACTAGCCTTAACGACTGAGCAGGAATCGTAGAAAACTACTTTCAACCTGTGCGTTGAAGGTAGTTCTTAGTTTGCGTAACTGGACCATGTCACCGTCTTTCATGTGCCATGTTCCAGCACACAGTAAGCCCCTACACCGCAACAAGGTGACTACCCAGCGTTAGGGAGTGCAAATTAAAATACTCTCAGACAGTCAATCAGTCCTCAAAGCTCTTAAAAACTACACATTTACATCAAAAGTCCTTATAGAGTGTACCAACGCACTCAACGAACTGGCCATCCACAATCAGGTCTCTCTGATTTGGGTGCCAGGACACGAAGGACACGAAGGTAACGAAAAGGCAGACCTTTATGCCCAAAAAGGTGCTGAAGGATCATTTATTGGACCCACCCCCTTCTTTGGCTTTAATAAAAACAACATAAAACAAGAGACCAAAATATGGATCCAACATAAAATCAGCGAATATTGGAATGGCATTGACTGCCTCGATCACTCCAGAAAATTCCTGAGCTCTGACGCTAATAGAGCAAAAATCGCTCTTACCTTAAACAAAAAATGCCTTAGATCACTCTCTGGAGCATTAACAGGCCACTTCGCCTACAACAAACACCTACACAAAATAGGTATATCTAGCACGAGCACTTGCAGATTCTGCTGTGATGAAGAGGAGTCTGTGGGACACTTAATCACCAACTGTGATGCATTAGGCCACAGGAGACACAGGATCTTAGGTTCCTATATACTAGAAGATGAAGACCTTCAAATGCTCTCTCCAAAGGAGCTGGTCCGATTCCTTGATATACTAAGTATACTAAATAATTAAGTACGAAGGGGCGCACAATAGATCAAGTTGGTCGCAGTGCATAAAGGCCTTAGCCTAACCCGTACAACCATTACCATTACATCTGCTGTAATGATATCAATTGGAATGTCGTTCTCATTATCTCTTATAGGTTCGAGATTTACAGTGTCAGTACAGCCCGGGAAATGTGTACTGACAAGGTCCTCGAGGGATTCCTCACAGCTGTCAGTCCAGTCTCCATTGCTTTTACGTATTAAATTGGGCATGGTTGGATTCTTAGAAATCAGTTTCCTGAGCCTAGCCGTTTCGTTTGTATTTTCTATATTGCTATAGAAGTCTTTCCAAGATTCCCTCTTTGCTACGCGTAGTTCCCCTTTGTAATCCCTTAATAATTCCCTGTACTCAATGCAACATAACTCATAGTCAGTTACTTTGGCCATCTTAAAGAATTCAAGTACCTTCCGCCTTTGCAACCCTAGCTCCTTGTTCCACCAGGTAGGTTTCGACTTGCGTTTTGTACGTGTTGGAGGACAAGACCTATGATGAGCTTTAATGAGAGTACTTGTGAGTGAATTTACCCCTTTTTCAAGTTCAACGTGCGAGTTGTACCTTCTTGGTCTCATTCGTTTATTTTCTAGTATCTTCCTGTTCATTTCCCAGTTCAGGATTCCTGAAGTTTAAATTTTCATATTTAGTCGAGAATGTAACAGAGAAACTTATATATTTGTGGTCAGATAGTGATGGTGCACTAAGCACCTTCCAGTCTTCTACCATAATACAATTATTTGTGTAGAGTGTTACGTCTAGTACGTTCTTCGAGGTTGGTCCAATGTATGTTGGTTCCTCCCCCCTATTGGCTACTTTTGGACTACTTTGAAGAATAAAGTTGAGTAGTGACTCACCTCTTTCATTTATATCGGCACTTCCCCATACCGTGTGGTGCGTGTTTTCGTCGGATCCCACCACCAGAGCCTGTTTCCTTTTGCTAGCTGCTTCCGCCAGTCTATGAAGTTAACTCGGCGGTGCCGCGTCTCCGTGTGGCATGTAGCAAGACGCAAGGAGTAGTAGCTCATTCTTGCCGCCTTTTACGGCCACCACCGTCATCATGTGGAGAGATTGAGATTAATATAAGAATTTATACTTTTCTTTACGAGTATCGCTGTTCTTATCTGTCACATTTGGGATATAGGTATTATAATTTTGTGATTTTAAGCCTGAAACCACGTTACCCGAGGCTATCCATGGTTCCTGGACCAACACCACATCCTAGCCGACTTCCTCCATATTGAGGAGAAGTTCAGCTGAAGCGAGTTTACTTTTGTGAAGATTGATTTGAAGAGCCTTCAGCATTCGGCACCGGCTCCCTCCCAGGGTTGGATATTTCCTCCAACTCACCCTTCTCCACATCCCGGAAGTTCAGAGAGGCTTTCAAGACCTCTTCCAGGTCAAGATCTTTTTCCACCTCCTCAGTATCGAGAGTTTTGGTTATCATCACCCTGGCTCCGTTTTTTGAGGCGAAGGTACACGCTACCAATTCCCCAAGCCATCTTCCCAAACTGTGGATACAGTATATTTTCTGCCGTCTTATTGATCTGCAAGATGTAATTTTGGCCTATCTCAGTATTCGCTGGTTTAGCCACACTTATCACCTTCCACTCGCAGGTAAGGATTCTGCCGTTGTAAGAGTAACAGAGCATCCTCAGATTTCACCAGGCGCGGTATGAGCACCATCGCCTTCGGTACCGATGGAATGCAGCTGCGATCGATAATTCCAAGCAAAGCCTCCTCCCACAGGCCTTGACGCATTTTTACGGCTTCCTTTACCCACTTTAGAGAAGGATCGTCTTTGCATTTAATGATTTTGACACCGCCAAACCATCCTGCTCCGTCAAATGCTGCGTACATTTTTGCGAATAGGCTTTCAAGCAGTTTCATCTCCACCGCTTTCTACCGTTCTTGCGTCATTTGTCCCAGCGGATTACTGCGGTCTATGAGCGCCACGATTACGTGTTTCTTGGCAATCTCATTGGCCGCCGTCGCTGCTTTGGACGTTGCAGGTCGTTCTTGCTTGGCGCTTGGCTTCACAGCACCGCTTTCGGTAGAGCGTTCCCTTTTTTCAGCAATTTGCTCCTCTAACCTATTCGCGGACTTCGGATCCGATGCGGCACACCCTGGGAGAGTTGAGAAATGTGCCCGTCCTTTTTCAACTTCCTCCTTAGCCAAAGCCAACCGCTCCTTCTCCTGCTGAGTCAGGTCGTTTTTGGTGCGAAGTCGGTCGTATACTCTTACCGCGGCTTTGTATCGCGCTTTCGCTTTCATCCCCTCCTTACTTGGCTTAGCTCTAGCCCCTTTCTTGCGGTCAGAACTGACACCTTCGTGTTTGGCCGGAGAGCGAAGAAGCGCGTCTTCGTCGGTTGTGTTTACGCTCGCTACGCTATCGAGGTGAGAGTCTTCCTGGACTATGGCCCCTGTGCGTCACAGATCGAACGTCGTTGTTGTGTTGGCAGTAGCTGTGCAACTGCTACAACCTGCTCCCTTTACAGCAGAAGTATGGCCGCTGGCGACACAGCTAATAGCTTCACTGTACTCGCCGGTGGTAGTAGCCACTTCTCCCACCGACGTTTGGGCTGATATCCCTGCCCGCTTCTTTACATCATTGCCCTCCATTTTGAGTTTTTGTTTCGGGAAGCCTCTATCCCTAACGTTTTATACCTGCCATCAGTTACCTTTTTAGCAATGACCTTATACTAGCTCCTCCGTCACCTATTGGGGCACAAAATATATAGTTCTCCGCCAAGAGGGAAGGGGGAGTTCATATATTGATCTTGGCTAGACACCACCTGTTTGCATTGCTTCAAATAAGGTAAACCCCGCAACAGCTCTGCAAACCGTGATGCCCATTGCCAGGTCGGCACCCGCGTTGTGGGTACAGCTAAGAGGATTTCTGCCGACCCGTCCCACTGTCATATTTACCAAAATATTTTACTGGTGATTATTAGGCAATAGGAGCACAGTTAGCGTGACGTCACTTTTGCTACATGCGCAGGACATTTGACTTTTCTACGCGGGAGGTCGTAATCATTGTTTCTATCATTATTGGGAGCATATCTACGGTAATTTTTGGTAGGGAACCTTGAATTGATTATATCGACTCTATTTCTTATCTATGGCTTTATGGGGTTCATACACGTACTACTATAAAATTTTGTTCAAAAATATTTTATAGGTCGTAAGTTATATATAAAAATATATCAATAATGGGCGTGGCTGTAAAAAAGCTCGCCCATTTTTTGTGGGGTGTTTAATATCAGTAGCCGCAACCTTCCTTTTTTCGTTGATATAATAGGAACGTTTCTTGAATAGGAACCTAGTAATGATTTTTGGTTAATTGTGGGCGTGGCAGTTGTATTATGATTTCCATATGGTGCACACACACTATTATGGACCCCATGTTTATTTCTGCCAATTTTGATTCCGATGGCATCAATATGAGCATAGGTAGACTAATGTTAATTTTAGAAACGAAAGTTCCTTACATCAAAAGTGGGCGTGTCTTTTCCCTGATCAACCCTTTTTGTTGCAGATAGCTTTATAAAGCCCACATGTACCTTCCCGTAAAATTTCGTTTATAATACCAGATCTTAAGTTATGAATATTTGTGGCAGGTTATATATACCGCCCACTTATTTAGTAGGACCCACATCTCCATAACTGCCAAATGGCGTCAATATACCATCAATTAAACCGAAATTATATTCATTTGAAAAAATTTGAGAAAAGTTTTTTATGTGGGAGGTAGACGTGGTCTTTGTCTAACTCCGCCCATATAGCAATCTGGCGGTGTATCTTTGTCCAGACTATACTTTTGCAAAATTTCATTATCGGACGAAAAAATGTTTTCCTTAGAAGCCCATACCTACCAAGCCTCCTTCTTGAAATTGCAACCCCTCTCAAAAGCACAAATTAGTATACCCTTTTTACCTTTTTTAAATATAAAGGGTATAAAAAGTTTCTCTTTTATCCCACTTCTGAAATTTTAATTCAAATTGAATAAAGGTCTGACTTCGTTGACGGTCGCTTTTATTCTGCTCTCTCATAAATCAGTGATGTTTCTTCAACTCCTCGATAGTACAATGTTGTCAATATACTTAATAGTAGGTTTAAATGTAATCACAGTACTTGTAATACTATTTTATAAAAGACTTAAGGGTAATGCCAATAGTTACAATTATATTTAATAATTCTTTATAAACGACTAATACACTGACATCATAAACAAGCTTGTTACAATCATTAATTTATTTTAAGCAGGCCCAAAAATTCAATCTGAAACACATGATTCTGTGGAGGATGCTCGCACTACTCCTCAACTTTATAAACATTATTTGCAGTTGAAAGCCGAGAAGAAATTTACTTCTGCTCTAAAAACCTTCTATGAACGAGGTAAGCTATTGTAGTGCAAAGTGCCTGAGGATTGAAGAAAATGTAAGTAAAGTCCAAGAGGGATTTTTAGGAAATATTAAATCCTGAGAAAAACAGAAAAAGTACAAAACAAACACCGAACCATGAGCAAAAAATTTCTTATTCCATTTATATGAAAAACTACAACACAAAACATAATATTTTGTAAAGCATTTCTTTATAGAGCCAATTTTTTTTGTTGCAAATGAAAAATTTTAAGTCAATGTTCAATTTGATTTTAAAATAAATTAAAACATCTTCAATCTAATAATGAAAATAGTAATGCAATAATGAATATATTTTTGAAACTGGATAATAATAAACATTTTTATAAATATATTTATTCTAAACTTAATAAATTCCGAATCACATCAATGTTAAATTAATTGTGCACTGAGTATAAGAGTGACCTTTCCACTTTTCAGAATTAGAAATTGATTATATATGTGGTGCAGGTATTGAAATTTTCTCTCATTTCAGGGCACTTCGTCTGAAATGTAGTATATAAATAAACACCTTAAGTTTCCGACTGTTTCGAAAATACAATAACTAGAAAATGTTTACAATTAAAAATGTTGTCATTATCACCCTTTTAAATTTTATATACGGTTTTGTTATTAAATGTTCGAGTAGAAAAACAAATTTTAGTTCTGTGTAAGAGAAATATATATATTTTTAAATATATTTTCGAGATTGCACACACATCTTTTAAGATTGCAATGTGTTCTTCGATATATTCTATACATAATAGTCAAGTGGTATGATACATTCTGAGCATAATTTTTTTTTAAATACACAAAATTTGGAATGAGTGCAGTGACTTTTTTAAATCCCAATTGAGATTTCGCATTCGTATTTTCAGTGGTACATCTTTTTGGTACGGATTTTTAACATGGACTGATTTAAATTACCTTTCCAGTAATGTTTCAGCAGTAATGTTTCACATTAAAACAACCTTTATAATAGTTTCCATTTGCAAAGAACCGTGTGTGTTATTGTAATATTAATTTGTGTTTGTAAAATATGGTAATATGCGGCGATTGTATTAATATAGTATATTTACTCGTATTGTGATATAGTTACTCGTTGGTTATATTTATGAACAGTTTCTAGATGACTGTACATTTTGAGAGCATTTTATTTGGATTTGAAGTGCGATAGCTAGTCGTAAATACAACTATCCAGCTGTATTAACGGCTAGCTAGTTCCGATTGAAGAATAGAAGTCACTCGTGATATGGTGTAAAGATATACCTCTATGATATCAGCAGAAAAATACCAATGACCCAATTGTGTTATTATCAAAGAGTTTTTCTATTTCAATTATAAAATATTATTGAAACGAAACATCCCTACTAAACCGCCAAGCATCTAATCTTTATTTTTTGAAAATAAAGGAGGGATTATATACAGTTTCCGAAAGAAGAGTGCCAGGACTATTTACAATTGAATATGAACATACACATCAAAATAATGTTCGTCAATGTTAAAGTGCGATCCAAAGTACGTTTGGCATCGATTCATTTCGGATTGGATGCAAAATAGATCTATCACAGGGGCCAAGTCACAGAGAAAATGGTTGCAGCGGTGAACTTCTCATGAAAGTATCTACACTGATGAAGGCGAATTTGATCTCATCGGCCAACAAGGTAATGACCACATATTCTAAAATGTACAAGGCACATTGACTGCCTTTAAAAAAAGAAAATGACTACCGTCGAATATTATTCCATCTTACTCCAGGAATTCAAATTCAGTTTTTGGATGATTTAGTTTGAATGAAATAATTAATATACCAGTAATGCAATTTTCAAATATTTTGCAATATTTTTTTATTATAAAAAGGTGCAATAAGATTCACTATAATTTTTTTTTTAGCATTAAGATTAGAAGGTTAGTATAATGAGTATATCGTAGCGAGCCTATACTATCGGAGTTTATATAAGCTCCTTACTATATTCTTGTAGACTTTAAGCCTAATATTAAGTGTGTAAATTGCAATAATTAAATAAAGTTAATTAATTCAAATTAACCAGCGATTGTTTGATTACTACAAAATCCAGTGGTACGAATTCGACTATTGAGAGTTAGAATAAATTGTCAGAAGGGCAATTTCGTAACAATTGGTGTCAGAAGTGGGATTGTGTATCAGTAAAAAAAAATGATTAAATTTGAAAAACTGAGATTGGAATAGCTCAAGAAGGAACTTGAGCGTTTAAACTTGCAAACGCAATGGCTTAAAGCAGAGCTGCAGGTGCGATTAAGAAGCACTTTGGAGGAGCAGGGTATAGACGTCAATGAGCATGAATTCCATTTTTTAGAGCAAAGGACATCTCGAAAGGAAGAAACACCGCAAGAACTAATAAGGATAAATTCGACATGAACGCACTTTTCGGATCAATACAGATGCAGTTACAACAAAGCGATTCGAATATGCAGCAGTGATTACAACAGAGTGCTGAATCCGCCAATCAAGATGTCAAAGAACAGTTACAACAAAATGATCAGGCAGTCAAAGAGGATGTCAAAGAACAGTTACAACAAAATGCTCAAGCTGTCAAAGAACAGTTACAGCAGAGTGAAACACAACTTACTCAACTAGCGTAACAGAACTCACTCAGAGAGCGCTCCACGAGTTTAATTCCTTGTTAGCATCAGCGGCTGCGTGCGCAACACCAACACAAAAAACGATGCAGGTTGCTACCGGTTCGGAGAAAAGACGCCTAAGACGAGAATGGCAGAAATATAAGTTACCTGCCCTAAAGAGGAAATTAAAATTGTCACAAAATGACCTTAGCGATGTACTTCAAAAGGAAGCTGAAGCAAGTATTGACACCTATATTAAAGATCTGGGCCCACTGAAATACACCAATTACTCACTTTGGAGAGCTACAAAGGTTGCAAAAGGCCAAAGGAAAGTGAGCCACCAGTAAGGCTTCGAAATGGAAGTTGGGCCAAAAGCGACGAAGAAAAAGAAGCAGCGTTTCCTGCACATCTTCAAACAGTTGTTTGCCCTAATGCTCCGTGCAATAACTTCGAGGTCCCTACTTTATCTAGAACCAAAGTGACTCAGCCGCTTCAACTAAAAACCAATGAATTAGAGTGTGTCATTAAAACAGGTCTTAATGCAAAAAAGTCCCGTGGATATTACCTAATCAAAAATAAAATGGTTATGGAATTTCCACACATAATGTTAATACACTTAACCAAATTGTTCAATGCTATCCTTCGCTTGGGTCATTTCCCGCATATATGGAAGATATCGCAATTTACAATGATTCCTAAACCAAGAAAAGATCCAACGCAGGTGTCCTCATATCGGTCCATAAGCCTTCTATCCACTCTCTCAAAAATATTTCAAAAATTGCTACTAGGGAAAATTATGCCCTATCTAAATCAAAATGGCAACATTCCTACTCATCAATTCGGATTTAGAAAATAGCACGGTACAATAAAGCAGGTGCACCGTATAACAAGCGAAATTAGAAGAGCTTTCGAACAGAAGAAATACTGTTCAGCAATATTTCTAGACATTGCCCAAGCCTTCGATAAAGTCTGGCATGAGGGGCTAGTGCACAAGACTAAAAAGTTTCTGCCATACAACACACACAGAGTGCTGGAATCTTACTTAGCGAATAGGAAGTACAAACTGAAATACAAGCAATTTGTAACCCCCGAATTTCAAATTTTTGCTAGAGTACCACAAGGGAGTGTGCTTGGTCCTATTCTCTACCTTATATATATGTTTGACCTACCAATAAATAACAGCCTAGTTACATGCACATTTGCTGACGACACAGCTATTTTAAGTACCCATCAAAATCCGCATATCGCCTCTCGTGACGTAAACGAACATCTTACAGATGTAGAAATTTGGCCGGCAAACTGGCGTATTAAAGTTAACGAAGCGAAATGTACTCACATAACGTTCTCCCTTAGAACCAGCACTTGTCCAGCCGTGTCACTAAATGACATAAAAATATCGCAAGCAACAGAAGTGAAGTATTTAGGAATCCATCTTGAGCGTAGATTAACTTGGAGGAAGTACATAGAAGCGAAAAGAACTCAAATGAGACTAAAAGCTAACTCTCAGAATTGGTTAATCAACAAAAAATCAAAGATGCGCTTGGAATACAAAGTCCTACTATACAAAGTCCTTCATCTCCCCAGTACTACACAATGCCACAAAAATCTATGTTTTACTATTCTCCGACTAGGACACTCAAGACTGACACACTCGCACTTACTCAACAAGGAACAACAGTCAATATGTAATTTTTGCAAAAACAGCCCACTAACCATACCTCAGATCCTATCAGATTGCACATCCCTTTTTCGATCCGCACTTCCTTATTCAATAACACCAATCCAATATCCCGCTTAGCTGACGCCTCCCTCTCTAATATAGAATTATTTTATAAATTTATAATTAAATAAAAAATTAACAGCTTTCTGTAACTACACCCAATTTTAAGAATGGATCAAGCCGATAGCCCTGGTAGCTAATGCTTATAATATAAGTTTATTATAAATTTAGTTATAGTAAATATATAAATAATAATAATAATAATAATAATAATAATAATAATAATAATAAATTTCAATTATTCGTTCTTATAATTCCTGATTTTCAATGGTTAGTTCTGAGGCCAAGTTGTCTGATACAACTTTGCATGGCGTTTATCATGTTAAAATACATGCCATATTTTACCATTTTGCTGGTGTGCGTTAAGTTCTGAATATGGTTGTCAGCCGTGTTATGCACACCGGTAAGATACTGAATGCGTGAAGGAATAAGCAAATGTAAAGAATAATGAGATTTGGCGAATGAATTGGACAGTTTCAATAATTTTGTTCTGTCTTTTAAGTCGATGGCCGATTCTTATCGATCTAAACCAAATACCTTACCCCAAATTTTTGAATTTCCCTAGGTTGCGGTCGGATTTCTTCCGTTGGTTTCCACTAGTATATATTATTTGCTTGTCACTACTGACATATAGAATTAGGGAGAACGAGATTTAATCAGTGGCGGAGATATCTAGATGTGATTTGAATTTAGATTAAATAACTTGAATTTGACAAATATTCTTATTTACTGATTTTCTGAAATTTCTATTTTGGCAAATTATTAGTACGATCAAAATAAGAAAACAGAAAGTGTTGTCGGTATATGAGAAAACTATCGTTTTGTAATCACACTGTGGAATTTTACTGTCATTTCGAATATATTGTGACTTCAATCTCAGTTTTATTAAAGCAATTATTGCGATCATTTTTAATTTTTGAGGGAATGGGCTACTCGTATTTGTGTTTTGATTTTATGTCGAGACTATTTCAAAACTAATTTTTAAAAACTTTTATAGTCAAGGAAAAGATGAAGGTACACCATTTATGGATGACTACATATCAATGCGGGAAAAAACTGTGGATTATCTAAGACAATTTTCTGGCATTAAACTCGGTGATTTAGATGCAAATTTCAGCACAAAACAGTTGACAGCCCTAAAGATTTTATATCAAAAGCTAAAATACTTGGTGGACATTGGTGTTATATTGGTGGGTCATGGGTTAAAAACTGATTTCAGCTACGATGTGTATGTCAATTAATTAATTTAATATTGCATAATATTTCAGAGTAATTAATATTTATGTACCCTCCGAGCAAATTATCGACACCGTGTATCTATTTCATTTGCCACATCATCGCATGGTCTCGTTGAGATTTTTAGCTTGGCACTTTTTAGGTTTACTTTTACTTAGTGTGTATCAGGAAAATAACCCGTATGTCAGGGTGCAGGCGCTTATGTTATGTTATGTCGTCGTCTCTTTTCTTTGCATTCCTTCCTCGTGTTGTTGTTGTACTATATCCCGAGCTAACGCACTCGATAAATTCTGCCGAGACTTGCTGTTGTAATTAAGGCACTATTAATTTTAGTCGGCTTGTGGTATTGTTCTTGTTGTCGGTCAGGGCAAGCGGCTGGTTTGAGTTCGCCAAGTCTGTCAGCGCATTCTTGTTGGTGTAATCCACATTCAATTTATTTTCCTTGTCTTATGCAAGCGGCTGGCTTGGCTTTGCCAATGCTGTTGTTGACATTGCGCTTGTGTAGTTGTTGGTATAATTTGCATTTGATTTATTGACCAATGTTGCCGCCGTCACTAACAACAGATGAGCAGTAAACAGACGAGCAGTAAATTTGTAAATTAGAACGGTACATAGATTAACGGGTGGGTACAAGAAGGAAAAAATGTTAAGCAACCGTATAAGTCAGTCGATTTTTAGATTAAACACGGCGCGGTAATACAATTAAATTTTAAAGCGTATCGATCGCTAAAATAAATAAAGTGTAATTAATAAAATATAAAAAAATAAGTTTTTAATTTGTAGCGACGAACGCTTATGAAAATTGTATATACATATGTAAGTATCGTTTCGACAACGCGCCAACAAATCGTTAAAATCTAATTTTGTTTAAAAACTAATTGCGCGAGTGCCGCGTAAATTTGCTAAGTGACTTAAAAAACAATTGTTGAATTAAAAACGTTTTAATTTGCAATAAGAAAAAAGCAAATATGCCACGAAATAGTTACAATTGCAAAAGGTGTGATAAGGAAGACAATCAACGTATGGTGCAGTGCGACACCTGCGACAAGTGGTTTCATTTCGATTGTGTGCAAGTAGACACTTTCGTAAATGATATAAGCTGGAACTGCGATTTTTGCGAATCCAGCAAAATACCCACAAACGCAAAGTGCAATGCAACCACCTCGACGGTCTCCGGCACCAAATAAGGGCCAATCTCAACATCATCACCTACAATGAATGAGAAGCAAGCAGCGCCTCCCTCTCGGTAAGTGCAATTCACATTGCCACAGTCAATAGCGCCAGCAATGCAGTCGCCCCTCTCTGCCACCACAGCATTCCCTTCCACCATAACACACTCTTCAATTTGTCCTAACCCTGAAACGGTACAAATGGCACCGACCTGCGTTACGTGACCGATCGACAAAAGGACATCTAAGACATTTATAACTGCGGGTGCAGCAGCAGCGCCAATTTTCGCAACTGCCGCTACGACGTCAGCAGCGCCGCCTCTGCCTGTATTTTCTGCAGCAACGACATTCCAAAGGTATAGCGAAAGAGAAATGCAGCAGCAACAACAACAACAACACTGTTTATTAAGTGCGCAGCTGCCTTCGTTTGCAGGAACTGCAAATAGTGACAGCTCGTTGAAGCTACGAAATTTGCAACTAGAGCAACTAGAAGAAGAAATGAATCTCCAAAGACAATATTTGGACAATAAATACAAAATATTGTCACAGTCAAGTGAGTTTTCATCATCGTTCGGACAAATCAATATGCTGACCAGGACACCTACAGCAGCTCAACTATCAGCGCGCCAGGCTATACCAAAGCAATTGCCTACTTTTAGCGGCGATCCTGACGACTGGCCATTATTTATAAGCAGCTTCGAAAACAGCACAGCGGTGGCCGGATTTAGCTATGCGGAGAATCTGATAAGACTACAATCGTGCTTAAGAGGTAAAGCCCGCGAAATGGTTAAAAATAAATTGCTTTTGCCGTCAATGGTTCCTGGGAGCATTCAGACGCTGCGCATGTGTTTTGGGTGGCCAGAGCATATTATCGAGCGAGCAGTGAAGAAGTCTCGGAGTATGCCGGCAATAAAAGACAAATTGGAGTCGCTCATTGAATTTCGCACTCTCTGTTCGAAACATTTGCGCAACGATGGAAGGTTGCCATATGGACATGCACCTAAATAATCCTTTTTTGGTGAAAGAGTTGGTGGACAAGCTTCCCAATAACCGTAAATTGAATTGGGCGATGTACCCGAAGGATCAACACACTCCGGTAGTGAAATTGTTTAGCGATTGGCTGTACCAAATGGCGGAGGAAGCAAGCACAGTCATGTCTTTGGTACCCAGTAAGGGTAATGCTGCTTTAAATACACATACGATTGTAAAAGATGACGAGTGAGTACGCCCGGCCCGCGCCGAACGTAACACATAGTTTAGTAAATGTAGCGTTTGCGATGGAGAGAATCACAAGGTACCGCAGTGCGACAACTTTAAAAAGGCTTCACTGGATCGTAAGTGGAAGTACGTGCGTGAAATGAACCTGTGCCGTCAGTGCCTCGGCACGCATCGTCGAAAATGTTTTGTGAATAAAGTGTGTGGCGTCGACGGTTGCACAGCGAAGCATCATCAGCTGCTCCATGAAGGTAGAACTGAAGGCCAGGGTGAGTTACAAACCACAAATACAAAGGCAATTACGAGTACATCGCAAAACGCAGAAGTGAACACCCACAGTAGCAGCGGGAGTGAGAATCGTATTTCCGAATCTTACCAATTAATATTCATTCAAAAAATAAAATAATGAAAACATTTGCATTTTTAAATGAAGGCTCCGCTGTAACCTTCATAGAGAGAAATGTGTTTGATGAGTTGAATCTGCAAGGTGAGCGAGAACCATTGTGCTTACGGTGGACCGCAAATAGGACGCGCACAGGGACTGATTCCAGAAGAGCTAACATCGAGATTTCAAATATAGGCAACGGTCATAAGTATCAACTAAACGAAGTTCACACTGTTGACAATCTTGATCTGCCTGCTCAGTCAGTGGACGCTCATGAAATTGGTATAAGATACCCACATTTGGAAGGGTTACCAATTCAATCGTATAAAAATGTAAAGGCGACCATTCTAATTGGTGCCAAGAATTGGAATTTGGCAGTTCCTTTAAAAATTAGAGAAGGAAGTTGGACTCAGCCCATTGCATCGAAAACGCGACTAGGGTGGACCCTACAAGGCTGCGACAACAATCAACTTCGCGAATTTCGGCTTAACATACGCACTTCCGATTGCCAAGAGCAGTACGACGAGCTACACGAAGCGGTGAAGGAGTATTTCAGCATGGAGGAGCCTAAATCGGCGCAACTATTATCCGCAGACGACAGCCGAGCGTTACCAATCTGGAATGAAACAAGCACAGAAGTCAATGGACGCTGCGAAGTCGGGTTGTTGTGGCGCGATGATAATGTGGTGCTACCAGAGAGCTATTCTAACGCTTTCAAAATATCAATGTGCCTACGCCAAAATATCGATAAAGATGCAGCGTTGAAGGCAATTATTCAAAACCAAATCGACAATCTTACTTCGAAAGGGTACGCCAAAAAACTCCCCAATAGCGAAACGACGATGCCAATAAATAAAATTTGGTATTTACCAATTTTTATAGTCAGGAACCCTAACAAGCCCGGGAAAGTCCGACTAGTTTGGGACGCCGCTGTTAAATCAAAAGGAGTATCACTTAAAAATTTTCTCTTAAGCGGTCCAGATCTTCTTAATCCACTTATGGAAGTCTTGCTGGCATTTAGAGTTGGGCGAGTGGCTATATGCGGCGATATTGCAGAAATGAAATGAAATTAACGTACGAGAAAGCGATATGAACGCTCAAGCGGGTAAAGCAAATTCATGCCGCAGCCGAGTTCAACATTCTAAAATGGTCATCAAATTCTACCAATTTGTTACAACAACTCGAAGAAGACCCATCAACAGGGCAAAATTCCAAAGAATGGGGATCCGCTACCAAAGTCTTAGGTATGTTTTGGGATCCCACTAATGATATGTTCAAGTATACTCGTATTTGCAGATTTGCTAAATTACGTCGTGACGTAATGACCGAGCTCGTGGTACCGACAAAGAGAGAGACGCTCCAAGTTCTCATGTCAATTTTCGACCCTCTCGGATTTGTATCGTGCTACACAATATGACTCAAAATTCTGCTCCAAAACATATTGAGCTCTGGTATAGGCTGGGACGAACCACTGACCGAAACTCTATTTGAAAACTGGTGTCAATGCCTATATTGAATCATCAAGGCGCCTACGCAAGCAATGTCATGTACAACAACAACGACGAAGACATCGAAGCTGAAGCAAGTGACGAGAGCAGCGGCAGTAGCGATGGCAACAGGACGAACAAAGTAAGCAGCAACGGCAGTTCAAATGTAAGCAGAAAAACAGTGGTCAATAACAACAAAGATAATGCAAATAACGGCAGTCAAAAGTATAAAACGAACGAAAAATGTAGAGAAAACGAAACTTCTACTATTCAAAATGTAACGATCAACGACAAAGTAAGTGGCGACGAGACGCAAGCGAGCGAGACACAAAGCAACGTTGACAAATTCAAAGTAAGCCAAAGTAAGTTAGACAAAGAGCGTGAAATGGAATTTATAAAAAGAGAAAATAAACTATTACGCAAAGAAAAATTCTTATTGGAAAAAGAGAATGAACTATTTTAAAACTATGCACAGTTAAATGTGCCTGGCATACCGACTCTATAAAATGACATTAATTCCAACGAAACATTCAACACAACAAAAGAATTAGTGCCGGAATATAATGGTTCAACTTCATTTGAAATTTGGGAAGCTCAATTTAAAAACGTGTTGAATATTTTTGCTGTCACCGAAAATTTGGCCGGCATATTGCTGGCAAATAAGGAAAAATGCCCAATCGTGGCTATTTTCGAAATCCAACTATGCTGTGAAGCCTATTGCAGCTTTATTCAGTGAAGTGTATATGATTTTTGGCTCAAAAGAATCCAAACTTGCACTGCGTAAAAAAATTCGAGCAACGTAAATGGATCTCTGATGAGACATTTACATCGTATTACAATCCAAAAATGACTTTGACGCAAGGTGTCAATTTCGAGAAAGAGGAGCTAATTAACTTTTTGATCGAAGGAATTCCTGATTCTCAGCTACATTCGCTAGCGCATCTACAACGTTTTTCAAACGAACTGCCATTGATGCAAGCTTTTTCAAAAGTCCAATTGAAAAGTCGCAACAGTACCGCAAATGCAACAATTAAATGTTACAGCTGTAGCTCGTTCAGACATATGGCTGCAGAGTGCCGCAAACCAAAGCGACAATAAGGTACCTGCTTTATTTGCAACAATTTGTCGCATCGTGATGTAGACTGTCTACACCATAAGGGAAAAAGTGCTCAATAAATCAAAAAGGATAATTATGTAAGAAATTTCGAATTTATTTCTAACTCAAATGGTAAATATAGTTTTTCTCTTACCTGCTTCATAGATTCCGGAAGCCCAATAAGTTTTCTAAAAAGGTGCTGTTTGCCACATAATTTTTAAATAAATTTTAATTTTTTATTATGTAAAGAAAAATACGTTTATTTTGGTTTAAATAATAATGTGTTAAAAACATACGGAAAGATAAATGGTTTTAAAGTTAAGATTTTGCTTGGCCTTATTTATTCCATAACGGGTACTGGGTTTTGTGAGTTAGAATCAAGCTGCCTGCGCGTAGTGTCTCACATCATCGACTCCTAACAGATGTTACACATTCTGTGTGATTAGCATCTGTTAAAGTTACTTAAGAAGGCACATATTTTTTGGGTGCGAGTATTTTGAATTGATATTACCTATGTAATATTTATTATGTAAACTTTTAGGGTGTTACAGTTTCGCAGTCCAGCCACCGAAGGGCATTGAAATTTAGAATCCACCATCGACACATTTGCATTGGAGTAGGTCAGTTGGCTTGACCAACTGAGACCAATTAACAGGTGCGGAACTGAAACACCAGAAAGATCAGTTCACAGAGTGAGAGTACTGTTTGGAAATACTATATAAGAATTTGTATTTTAAGAATAAAGGTTTCTTGTTATTTTGAATCTGGAAGTGATGCTGTGTTTTATTTCAAAGAGTGATTTATGTTTGCAGGCACACGCGCGCCCAGGACAAGCAGCGAAAGGACGCTCCCGAGGACAGCAAATACGGTCCCCAACATTTGGGCGCAGCTGGTAGGATCCAACGTCGAGTGCTAGGAAAAGAGCACTCCTACGCGGGAATCCACCAACAGGAAACCACTTCGAAGGACCATTGTGAAAAGTACCCAAAGGAGTTCAATGGAGGAATCGAAGATAATGGTGAGTAGAGTGTATAATGGCGTAATCTAAGTAGATACTTCTGCGACCCTGAAGGCGCCGTACCGCTGGTCAGAGAAGTTGTAACATATAAGCGCGTTTGCGCTTTTGCACACAGCTTTGTATGGGCAACCATATGATCAGACGGTCTACGTATGTTCGTCCCAGGTGTGAGGATTTTTTTTTAGGGGATTCGTGTGTGTTTGTCCATAGGGACATTTGTATTGTTTATAAAGCGATTTAATTAATCTTTTATACATTTATATTATTTTTGCATCAGCTTAATATATATATTGGAGACTTGTGAATTGTTTTTAATTCAAATTGTTGAAATTGATGTTGTCTGAAGATCAAAATAAAGTGTTTTAATTATTTGACATTGTGAGCTTAGGGTATTAGGTGAAGAGATTTCAAGAGGTGCAAAGAACACGTGTTGTTGCATCAAAGTTTTTGTAGTTCGGAAACTACGATTTGCGTAGCAACGTTGAAGAAACCATTTAATTGCTATTATTACGTGGCGCATACGTTACGGGTTTATTTTTAAATATGGAATCAAGACACTTTTGCCTGTAAATCCAATTTCGGTTTTTACAAACATATGGCCTTTTCTATGGATTTTTGGGAGTATTAACGATGGTGAGAGGAAATCAAGGAGTATCTGTGAGGAAGTCAAGAGCCAATTTGCACTGATGGAAGGACTTAATGGACGCCGGTAGACAGCGGATATGGAACTTGTGATGGAAGATAAGTAAAGAAAGAATATTAAGATAGAATTTACGGTGGAATGTCTTTTAATAAATTTGTATTTATCATTAAGTAAGATGAAATAAAAAAATTGGGATAAGTTAATAACAAGTTTTAACAATTATTGGGTTATATTTGTAAATTGTTTTGGTAATGGGGATACGCCATCTGTTCTGGCATTTGGGATATGACGAAGGAAGCGCAAGGATTACTGCTGAGGCAGGAGCAAATTGGCGAAGCGATTGAAGAACTGGTCCGTAATTTTAAGAAAGACGGCAGGTTACGTAAGGACAACGTATATTACCGCAAGCGAATAACACAGTTGCAAAATCTGGGGAGAGAGTTCAACAAAAATCACGGACTGTTGTTGCCTCACGCAGTTGAGTACGGCAAGGGAAAATATTTTGCGGAAAATTACGCAGACTACATAAATAGTCTGGTCAACGAATGGGCAGATACATTTAGTTTTAAATTAGAGGGACTAGGGCAAGAGATTGTGAGTTTGGTTTCGCCAGACGAGGAAATAAGGAACAGATTGAAATCAATACAGTCAGAGGTCAAACTGTTTACTGGGAAAATAGTTGACCAGTTCGAAGCGAGTACGAGCAGGGAAGAAGCTCAGGAATTGTGGAGGCAGGCGAACGCCGGTGGCGCTGTGTCACCATTAGAAGTAGCGGATCAAGCCTTAACGGCAATCCAAAAAAGAACAGAAGAAAAGTTGTTCAGTTTTCATAAGAAAACAGAAGATTGGAGAGCACAAAAAGGGTATCTTGAGAATAAGGTAAAGGAACTTTCTCAGAGATTGACGGAAACAGAGGAAGCAGCATCGCTGTTGGAAAAGGAGTGTGCGGAATTGAAAAGAGGACGGGCGACCAATAGGGCCTCACCGAAAAAGGAGAGATCAAAATCAGCATCGGCTTGATTTACACAGACATTATTGACATTGCCTCCGGAAGTTCGCTGGCCGGAATATTTAACACCAGAAGGGATAAGCCGCATGGTAAAGCCAAGATTAGTTTTTAGTGAAGGAAAGCAAGCGGAATTTGTTTGTTTGGAGCATCTGAAATCGGTGTCGATATATTTTCTCCGGGAAGTCCGATAAATAATAAAAATCAGGGATATTCGCCAAAAGAGCCAGAAGCAGTAACAGTGCAGTAAAGTCTCGATACAGTGGACAGTATTTCGCCTGTACGAGCAAACGGTCGAAGACTAATCAGTTTGAGTCCGTCACTGGTCCAGGACCTCTCAGATCCGGGAGAAGAGAATTTGGGAACCCCCAATAGATTAATAAAGGTAAGGTGTTACCAGCAATTGAGAAAACACAAACTAGTAAAATGGGCATTCTGGAAGTTGCTCATGCGGTGGAGAAGTTGGTGCCCATGTTCCCTGGAGTCGAGTTGTATGATCTGAGAACTGAGATCAGGCGCTTCAAATCAGGTTGTGAGCTAGCACAACAGAGTCTTCCGGAAGCGGACGGGGAACACTTAATAAAGTGTATTAGGCAAAGAACCACAGGTGATGCGTTTGAATTACTGGTGTATAGCTCAGTAAGCACCCTGGCAGAGTTATACGCACTTTTGGATCGGATATATTGAAAAAAAGTCGTACGACTGTCTCGTACGGGAAATTCAGGAATCAATTCAGAAACCTGGGGAGAAACTTAGAGCCTGGTGATGAAGGCTCCAGTCTCTGAGGAACGCTGCAGAGACGGAAGCCAACAGGCAGTTTCCAGGAAACGATGCAGCATACAAGGCTCAAGTAGAACGGGCTATGATTTCTGTGTTCAAGGCAGGCCTGATAAATTGGGACATAGCTGATTATACTCTTACTCTCACTCCGAGGAGGATGACAGAGTTAGTGGAAGCGGTCTCTTCCGCTGAAGCAGCAATACAACAGCGAAAGACAACTGGTGGAATCTGTTGGACTGGGGTAACTTCATTCGTCCTCGAGTTAATTGAACGGAAGGAAATTACCAATTAAGAAATCCTTTCAAAACTGAATACGCGTCCACGTTGGGAACAATGGGGCATTGCTTCGTTATCAGCAGGATAGGTGATACCTTCATCGAGATACCCTGCAAAGAATCAGCTAGTGGAAAGCTAATGCTTTTGGTAGATTCAGGGGCGGACACAAGCCTCGTAAAATCTAGTGTTTTACGGAAAGGGCTAGATATTAATCAAATGGACGTAAGAATGCTTAACGGAGCGTTTGGAGGGTGCATAAGGACATTGGGGTCGCTCAGAATAGGGCACAGTGGAGCTAAGGGTATGAGTTTTAGGGTGCACGCAGTGGAAGTGGATAGGAAGGGTATCCCGGCTGATGGGATAATTGGCCGCGATAATCTTTGGGGACGCACCATACTGGATGCGCTCGACAAGCAGTTATCATTCTATGATAACAATAATTCCACTGTGCCCTAGTCTGAGCGGCCCCGACTAGGGCACAGTGGAGTTATGGTAATGAGTTTT
Source organism: Clusia tigrina (assembly GCA_920105625.2). Lineage (NCBI taxonomy): Eukaryota > Metazoa > Arthropoda > Insecta > Diptera > Clusiidae > Clusia > Clusia tigrina. The sequence continues at coordinate 81,236,374 of OV050030.1, read as the reverse complement.
AGAGTGCACGCCGTGAAATTTAATAAGAAATGTTTCCCGGCCGATGGGATAATTGAAGCACTACCTGATGGATGAGGATTTTAGGCCTAAGTTCACTAGTTACGATAATTTTGAGGAACCGAATTATATATTGGAAAATCAGATTAAACAAGTTGATATAAGAAAAGGAATGGAGAGAGTGCTGGAATCACTAAAGTTAGACCCAAGCGTAAGTTCAGAAGAGAGGCATCAATAGAAGCTATTTGTACGTCATTCCATGACATATCTTTGCTGGATGGAGACCAGCTAACGTATACACCAGAGGTGGAGCATGAAATACCTGCTAGAGTGGATCAACCACCAATTAACCAGAAGCAATACAGATTGCCGCAAGCTCACAAGGATGAGGTAAACAGGCAAGAAGAAGGAATGTTAAATGATAACATAATTTCACCGAGTATCTCGCCTTGGAACTCACCAATAATTTTGGTACCAAAGGAGGGAGGTGCTCAGGGTAAAAAGAAGTGGAGAATGGTCGTCGATTTTAGGAAACTGTACGACGCCACTATCAAGCAAGTGTTCCCGATTCCAAGGATAGAAGAAATTCTGGATCAATTGGGACACAGTCGATATTTTTCTACACTTGATTTAGCGAGTGGCTACCACCAAGTTCTGGTGGATACCCAAGATAAGCAGAAAACCGCGTTCAGCACTGGTTTAGGGCATTATGAGTTTAACAGAATGCCATTTGGATTAACAGGAGCACCGGCTACCTTCCAACGGCTGATGAACCATGTGCTAACAGACTTGCGAGGGTTAGATTGTTTTGCGTATCTCGATGATATTGTAATTTATGGGAAGAACTTGCAGCAGCATTCGCAACGCTTGTGCAAGGTGTTCCAGAAATTACGAGAACACAATTTGAAATTGAACACGGAGAAGTGTCAATTTTTGCGAAGAGAGGTGGTTTATTTAGGCCATCGTTGCTCAGAAGCAGGAGCACTGCCTGACCCGCAGAAGGTGGAATGCGTTAAAAATCTAGCGATTCCGAGAAACAGAAAGGAAGTGCAAGCATTCCTAGGACTAGTGAACTATTATAGAAAGTTCGTGGAAGGACTAGCCGAAATTTCCTTGCCAATCAACAAGTTGCTACGAAAAGAGGCAAAGTTCGAATGGACAGAGCAAGCATTCGAGAGGCTAAAAGAAATAATTAGCTCGCCACCGATTTTGGCGTACCCCGACTTTGAGCAAACTATTTTGTTGACCACTGATGCTAGGAATGAAGCATTACGGGCAGTATTGTCACAAGGGGAAGTCGGTAATGACCGACCAATAGCATTCGCAAGCAGATCGCTTAGCGATACGGAGAAGAGATACTCCACAATAGAGAAGGAATTCCTAGCCATAGTGTGGGCTACGAAGAATTTTAGAGCATATCTGTTGGGTCGCCCATTCAAGATATACACTGATCACCAGCCTTTGAGAGGCATAGCCAATTTGAAAGACCAAACGTCTAGGCTAGCCAGGTTCAGACACAAATTGTCTGAGTATGATTTTGAAATCATATACAAACCTGGGAAAAACAATCTGAATGCGGACGCACTCAGCAGAGTATCGCAGGCACAGAAGGTATCAGTAGTACAAACGAGGGCCAAAGCAAGGTCAGATAAGGAGAAGATCGACAGAATGCAAGAAAATAAAATGGATACGACAATAGATGTTAGCAATGCGGGTTTCGATGCCAATGAACAAACAACCACTAGTGTGGAATGGCTGGAGGATAAAAAAAATATCCTGGCTGTATTAAAGGGTTTCCATGATTCACCCCTAGGTGGACACCAGGGATTCTGGAAAACCCATGCCAGAATTAGGCGAGTATACGGATGGAAAGGTATGCTCCGAAACAAAATGTCAGGCCAACAAGAGATCAAGGCTAACAAAGATGCCAATGTTGTTAGCTGACACACCAAAACAGCCATTTGATAAAGTTCATATGGATATTGTGGGTATTTTACCTGAGACAGTTTCGGGAAATAAATACATTTTGACGTTCCAAGACGATTTCTCAAAGTATATGGCGTGCGTGGCTATACCCGATGCTGAAGCAAGTACGGCGGCCAAAGCATTCCTTGATGAAATTATAGCACGATACAACATACCTAAGGTTTTGATAACCGACAATGGCTCAAATTTTGTATCGAAATTGTTCTCAGAAACTTGTAAAATGCTTGGAATCAAGAAGTTGAACATAACACCATATCATCTCCAGGCGAATGGCTCATTGGAACGTAGTCATCGACCTCTGGCCGAGTACTTGCGCAGTTTTGCCAAGGAAGACGGGTCGAATTGGGATCAATGGATAACCACTGCAATGTATGTACACAACAATACTGTGCATGTATCAACGAAGCAAACTCCGTTTAGAACACTCTACGGATTTGATATCAACATGCCAGCAAATTTGAAGCGCAAATGTGTGCCAGTATACAATGCTGATGACCCCAATAAAGTGCAAAAGTACCAGCTACAGCGAGCGCACGAGTTGGTCAGAGAAAACCAGGATTGTGCTAAACGAGTAGCCAGGGAAGCCTATAACAAGTTACTAAACCCAGTACATGTGGGTGACCAAGTACTAATGAATAATCAGGCTAGGAGAAACAAATTCTCACCTGTTTCGATAGGTCCGTATGTAGTAGCAGAGATCCGCAGCCCAGTTACAACAGTCGTATCAATTAAGGGCAAGAATAAAAAGCTACATAATAATTTGTTGAAATTGTTCCATACAAGGCCACACAATTAGGGACATGTGCTGGCAGTGTTTTACAAGTGTACACACGAAATAACAACGTAAACAAACTGATACCGCGTAAGTATATCAAATAGCACGGTTCTGACGTTCAAAGTCAAGGCCAACAGAAATGTGCCAATTAAACTCGGGCGAGTAAAATTGACGTAAGAAAAATAAGCTTATTAAGCACTATGGCGGAACGAAGCACAGTAGATTAAAATATATTAAATAATAAGAAACGGGTTCATTGGACACAATTTAAAAAATAAAATTATAAGACAGTCGTGGGTAAGTAATGTAAACTAAACGTAGAATATACATACATACATACGACAATTAATGAAATACGATGCGTAAGCAGTAGCGCCGGCACCGTTGGTGAAGTAAGTATATATGTATGTAGCTGTATCATGTACAGAATGAATATTCGAGGGTATATTTAAGCAAGTAAGTAATTTTGTTAATAGGAATGGGTATGGCCCTATAAGTAAGTATGTAGGGACATATGATTAGCAATTGGGAATTTGCAGATACTGCAGCAGGCTAGATGTAAATATACATAGGTTATTACTGTTTATTGATTAGGAAATTAGCGTATGGAAAATTGAAGAAATGTATATGTTAATTGGGAAAATAACGTGAGCATTTAATTCTAGGTAATTTAAAGCGCCAGATACGAGCTAATTACAGGGTGTAGGAAAATACAATCGTTAATTTTTACAATTTATATGGTTAAAAATTTATAGTTGCAACTAACCATTAGTATCACTTTTAACAATGGCAAAAATACCATTTTGATTTTAACATACTTTAAAAAAGGATAAAATTAATTCGAACAAAGATGCGTTATCAAAAATACAATTACACTCCAGCATACTCAAGAATATGATACCAATGAATATTGATGAAAATCGCTAATAATTACAAGGGGCATGTCTAAAGCGGAAAAGTTAACAGAGGTTATAGAGAACTGTATATCTCGGCAGAAGTCTGATCAACTTCAAATTTGGGATTGCACATCTATAAATGACGTCAAATATAAGAGGAAATAAAAGAATTAATAATGGCAAATGAAAGAAAAGAAAGTGCACAAGAAAAATTGGGTATAAAGAAATCCACGTGGGATGTAGTGATAATTCGGCGAATCAAGATTCGACCCAGAAGAAGCTATCATCAAATATAAATAAAAGATACAGTGATAAATCAGCGAAACAAGATTCGATACTGAAGAAACTGCTATCAAGAAGGAATAATGAAGATATAAAGCATGCAGGAATCAATGATAAATCAGCGAGACTAGACTCGATTCTGAGGAAATTGATATCCAAAACGAAGAAAGAAAAGATAATGAATAAGCTAAATACAAATATATAGCAAACAATGATGAAATATTTCAAATATGTGCCAAAGAAGAATTTAAAGAAATGAATGCGCAAATAAAAATAATGAATGAAAATACTCAAATTAAAAATTATGACATATGCCGCTCCAGAAAGAGAATTTAAATGAATATAAACTGATAGATGAGTATCATAATGCACCACATGGAGGTCATTTAACAATTAGAAAAATCCTGATAAATAAATAAATAAATTAAAACAGATATATATATATATATATTTAAAAATATGAATAAAGTGGTAAAAGAATTTATTACGAACTATGACTTATGTGTACGACACAAACAAACAACACACACAAAAGAACCACTTACAATAACAGACACCCCTAATAACAGCTTTGAAGTAATATTCATCGACACCGTGGGACCACTTAAAATTTTAAACGAAAACTGACCATGCAGTGCGAGCTGACAAAATTTGTATTCGCACACCAAATGATAACAAAAGATGCACACACAACAGCCAAGACACTCGTTGAACAATTCATTCTAAAATACGGACACTTTAAAATACTTAAATCTGACAACGGGACAGAATTTAAAAACGAGCTAATGGCAAACATATGTGCACTGCTGAAAATACAACAAAAATTTTCGACAACGTACCAGTACGAAACAATAGGTTCATTAGAACGCAACCACAGAGATTTGAACGAATTCCTACTGACATCGACAAACGACGACGAATGGGATAAATGGATTCCTTACTTCACTTTCACTTACAACTATACAATTGAAAACCATAAGGTAACCAAAATATTGTAATTTAAATTTATAAACCATGAAATGTAATTTAAACAATAAGATTTATAATTAAAACTATCACAATATGTAATCAAAACAATGTAATTAGTAATCATAATTATATGTAATTATGTCAAAACTACATAATTTGTAATTTTAACTATATAATTAAAAACGCTACAATGTAACTTTAATAATAAGAAACAATTTATAAACAAACAATACCAATTATTAGAAAATATGAAAATCATCTAAAAAATCCATAACATAAGACAATTGTAATACAACACAAACCATATTTCCAGAAAAATTATTCGCTAACACCCCTAATTTTTCTCTTTAGGGTGAGGGTGTAGTGTACCACACAAGTGTACACTGACGACCACACATCGTCATAAGCACAGCAACAAGTCGCATATGCAAACAAACTGACAATAGCGCAACGTACGCAATTGCACTCAATACCCAAATACGCTAGACTAGCATTTTGGTGGTGCAATAACACACGCTGCCTATATTGCAGCGTATGCATATTGGACAGTGCAGTAACTTTAGTCCTGCACTCAAAATTATTAATATAAACAAAGACGATGATTCGTCAATGAATAATATCGGTAATCCGATACTTGAGACAAATTTCGGGAATATGATTTGTAACTAGTGGAAATAAGATAGATACATTTTATGTTAGTTAGAATAAGAAAACAATAAGAATTCAATAATATAAAAGAGCCAGCGAGCCACCAAATAAACCAGAGTTAATCTGAAGACAACTGAAACTGCTACTCGCATTAGTTCATTCTTTTATCTCTCGTGCTCTAAGTCAGGAAAGACTTAGAACAGCACAAACAATAGCTTGGCCAACGGCACACTCTGCCGGTCAAAACCTCTACTGAGGGCGTCTTTCCGCTTCGTGTTAGGCATTTCTTCTTTATAGTGCTCTTTTGCATCTATACATTGTATAGAATCTGCAAATGAATTGAATGCCGATCCTGCGTGACCAACAATCAACATACCCTACAGCTGAATACTATAAGAAGAGGCAGTACCACCTACATCCGTAGGGCACGCTATATAAATGGAAAGAAGAAGGCCACTAAAAGCAAAGTTTTAATGGCAAACCAAATCGCCACCCTATAACATCTTTGTACGTACCGATCCAGAAAGAAGGGAGGGGTATGCAGAGTTCATCGAAGGATTTCACTCTCGCAGGACGGGCGTTACCAGGACCAACAATTGCAGAGGACCGTATTTATAAAAGCGGAGCATTGGCTACATATGTAATTAGTTTGTAATTTTGTTTGTATATACGCCAGTGAGAAAAGAGTCGATGAAAGACCAAGATATAAAAAGGGGAGTAAAAACAAAAAAAACATATAGAACTAAAAGAACAAAAATTTAAAAAAATATAGAGAAAAAAAATACAAATGAAAACGAAAACAAAGTAAGAAAAAAAAATATGGAAAAGAAGAGAATAAAAAAAAAATTAAAAAAGAACACAAATAAAGCGATTTTAAAAAATAAAAATGAGGAAAAAACTATATATATGTATTATAGGTTTAAGAAAATGCACAGATTGTCCAAAGTGCAGAAAAAATAAATATTGTAAAAGATTCATTAGAAGTTAGTTGCACTAACTTATTTTAGAAAGAGGGGAGGGATGTTGTGAGTTAGAATCAAGCTGCCTGCGCGTAGTGTCTCACATCATCGACTCCTAACAGATGCCACACATTCTGTGTAATTAGCATATGTTAAAGTTACTTAAGAAAGCACATATTTTTAGGGTGCGAGTATTTTGAATTGAAATTACCTATGTAATATTTATTATGTAAACTTTTAGGGTGTTACAGTTTCGCAGTCGAGCCACCGAAGGGCATTGAAATTTAGAATTCACCATCTACACATTTGCATTGGAGTAGGTCAGTTGGCTTGACCAACTGAGACCAATTAACAGGTGCGGAACTGAAACACCAGAAAGGTCAGTTCACAGAGTGAGAGTACTGTTCGGAAATAGTATATAAGAATTTGTATTTTAAGAATAAAGGTTTCTTGCTATTTTGAATCTGAAAGTGATGTAGTGTTTCATTTCAAAGAGTGATTTAGGCTTACAGGAACACGCGCGCCCAGGACAAGCAGCGAAAGGACGCTCCCGAGGACAACAAATACGCTCCCGAGGACAACAAATACGATAGCTTAACCGTTGTATGAACTAACTAGAAAAAATAAGAAGTTTGAGATGGTACAAGATGAATTGAAAGCGTTTGAATTACGAAAAGAAAAACTAACTAGTACACCTGTGTTAGCACTTTACGAACCAAAAGATATAACAGAATTACACTGTGATGCTAGCACTATTGGGTTTGGTGCGATTTACATCCAGTGTTTTATTATTCGAACAACAGATGCAGAGTCGCGGTATCATAGCTTGAGCTAGAAACTTTACAATAAACAACGCTTTTCTACATTGTAGGGTTTACTTACAGGGAAGCATTTTAAGATCGTGACAGATTGCAATTCTTTAAAACTTTCTTTGAGAAAAAAGGAATGAAACCCAAGAATAGTGAGGTGGTCGTTAGATCTACAAAATTACGATTATACGTTAGAACATAGAAAAGGAAACCGCATGCAACACGTAGATGCGCTAAGTAGAGGTACAAATATTATGGTAATTTGAGAGATTTATTAGAAAAATCGGAACATAAATTATATAAAATTGCGCAATGGAATTCTATATATAAAATACAAAGACGTAGTGTTATTTTACGTCCCAGAAAAATGATGGAAGATCATGTCGCTTAGAAGTATCAGAATGAATTGGGACATTTGGGCATTGATAAAACGACGGAAATAATACTAAGAAACTACTCGTTTCCAGAAATTAAGCGTAAAGTGTCCTCACATATTAAGAACTGTTTGAAATGTATAACGTTTTCACCAAAGCATAGTAAAGATATCCCTATAGTATTCCTAAAGAAAACAAAGCTTTTGAAACAGTTCATATTGACCACTACGGTCCTGTAGATTCGGGAAAAGCGAAAAAACACATATTGGAAGTAATGCATTTACAAAATGTTTGCGGTTATATTATTCTAAAACCACGTATTCAAAAGAAGCCATTGTTGCTCTTAAATATTTTTTTAGATCATATAGTCGTCCTAAGCATATTATTTCTGATAGAGTCAGCTGTTTCACATCCAATGAATTTGTAAAGTTTTTTGAAGAAAACAACAAAAATCATGTCAAAATTTCTACAGGGTCGCCACAAGCAACTGGCCAGGTGGAAAGGGTGAATTGAAATTTGGGACCAATGATTGCTAAATTACTCGAACCTGAGGAAAACATGGAATGGGAAACAGTGATCGAAATAATTGAGTTTGCGTTAAATAATAAAATACATAGCAGTATTAAAGAACATTCAAGTGAGATGCTTTTTGGGATTCCACAAAGAGGTAGCATGATAGATAGATTGAAAGAAAATTTAATTGAAAATTAACAGAATTTAAACAAAAGTCTAGATCAAATAAGAACGAAGGCCGAAAAGGAAAAAAAGAAATTGCAATCGTACAGGGTGGCCCAAATGAGACCTAGTGATGTTAAACACGTGTAACTCTTGTAATAACAGGTTTTTTTAAATGATTTATTTTAATATGTTAAATACATTTTATGGAAATTTAACGTGACTATGTGTGAAATATGACATCAGACAAATGACCACCATTTTGCTCGATACAGGCATTGGCTCTTTTTAGCACATTTTGCATTACACGGCGTAATGTTTCTGGTTGCAGGCGCCGTATTTCGTCTCGAATATTCTGCTTGAGCTGTCCAAGTGTCTGTGGTTTGTTAACATACACTTTGTCTTTTAAATATCCCCATAAAAAAAATCGGGCGCAGTTAAATCTGGTGAACGAGGAGGCCAAGGGAAATCTGAATTTCTTGAAATTATGCGTTCACCAAAAATTTCACGCAGCATGTCAATAGTTTGCCTAGCAGTATGCGCAGTGGCTCCATCTTGTTCAAACCACAAATTAGGATGTTGCTCCACCATTGGCCGCAAAAAGTTGTCGATCATTGTTCTGTAAGAAGCCCCGGAGGCCGTTTCTGGCGTTTCATCCTCATTCTCCAAGAAATATGGGCCGATGATTTTTGTGGCCATAACACCGCACCAAACAGTGCATCTGATTGGATGTGACTGATGCTGATGTATTGCCCTTGGATTTTCGGAGCCCCACAACCTACAGTTTTGTTTATTCACATAACCACTTAAATGGAAATGCGCTTCATCCGTCATCAAAAGATAATTTAAAAAATCATTTTGTATGGCTAATTGTGTAAAGCGAATAGCGTACTGTAGTCGTTGTTGGGGGTCTTGCGGTAGAATCTGTTGCACAATTTGAACTTTGTATGGATACATCTTAAGATCCAACTTTAAAGTTCTCTGTAATGTTGTTCTGGGTATACCCAATTGGCCGGAACGGCGACGAGTTAAGACAGATGGATCATTTGCAACACTCTGCTGCACAGCTTCCAAGTTGTCTTCAGTACGAATATTTCGATGAGCACCTCTTCCTGGACGATCGGCAACTGAACCCCCTTCCTCAAAACGGCGAAGTAAACTTGTAATCATGGAAGATGTGGGCGCTGATCTTACGTTAAAAAAACGGCGATAATTTCGCTGCGTCAGAACAATTGATCGTTGAGAAGAATAATAAAATTCGATAATTTTAATGCGTTGTTGTGGACTGTACGTATTCATTTTAAATTTCCAAGAGTTCAGTTATAATGTGCAAAAAGAAAAAATAAATTATGTTAAAAAATAAAAAAGTTATTTGTGTTTCACATCAGCTGGTCTTATTTGGGCCACCCTGTATAATGAAAAGTACGTAAATAAGAAACGAAAAATAGCAACGAATTATGTTATGGTTAGCAACTTCGACTCAACACAAGGCATATCTAAAAAAGTATTACCTGAATTTAAAGGTCCTTACAAGGTTACAAAAGTTTTGCGAAACGACCGATATTTACTAAGAGACGTTGATGGGTTTCAACAATCACGGACGCCCTATAAGGGAGTTTGGGCTATTGCCAATATTAAATCATGGTTTTTAAATAAAAGAAGAAAAAAATATAAGAAATGTAGGTCTCAACCTCCAAAATAGTTTCTTTTAAGCACTACATGATCGGGACAATCTTATTGTCAAGGTGACCGAATTGTTGCAAGCTTGTTTATGATGTCAGTGTATTAGTCGTTTATAAAGTATTATGAAATATCATTATAACTATTGTCATTACCCTTAAGTCTTTTCTAAAATATTATTACAAGTACTGTGACTACATTTAAACCTACTATTAATTATACTGACAACATTGTATTATTGAGGAGTTGAAGAAGCATCATTGATTTATGAGAAAGCAGAATAAAAGCGACGATCAACGAAGCCAGACGTTTATTTCATTTGTATTAAATGATCATTCCTATTGTGTTACATACAGTGTCAAGTAAAAGTAAACCTAAAAAGTGCAAAGCTAAAAATCTCAACGAGACCATGCGATGATGTTTATATGATGATTACTCTGAAATATTATGTAATATTAAATTAATTAATTGACGTACACATCGTACCTGAAATCATTTTTTAACCCATGACCCACAAATATAACACCAATGTCCACCAAGTATTTTAGCTTTTGATATGAATTCTTTAGGGCTGTCAAACGTTTTTTGCTGAAATTTGCTTGGTGATTCACACCGGGTTTAATGCCAGAAAATTGTGTTAGATAATCTACAACTTTTTCTTGCGTTGTAGTCATCCCTAAATGGTGTACCTTCTTCATCTTTTCCTTGACTAGTAAAAGTTTTTAAAAATTATTTTGAAATAGTCTCGACATAAAATTAAAACACAGATACGAGTAGCCCACTCCCTCAAAAATTAAAAATGATCGCAATAATTGCTTTAAGAGATTGAAGTCACAACATATTCTAAATGACAGTAAAATTCCACAGTGTGATTACAAAACGATAGTTTTCTCATATACCGACCACAATTTCTGTTTTCTAATTTTGATCGTACTAATAATTTGGCGAAATAGAAATTTCAGAAAATCAGTAAATAAGAATATTTGTCAAATTCAAGTTATTTAATCTAAATTCAAATCACAACTAGATATCTCCGCCACTGATTAAATCTCGTTCTCCCTAATTCTATATGTCAGTAGTGACAAGCAAATAATATATACTAGTGGAAACCAGCGGAAGAAATCCGATCGCACTCTAGGGAAATTCAAAAATTTGGGGTAAGGTATTTGGTTCAGATCGATAAGAATCGGCCATCGACTTAAAATACAGAACAAAATTATTGAAACTGTCCAATTCATTCGCCAAATCTCATTATTCTTTACATTTGCTTATTCCTTCACGCATTCTGTATCTTACTGGTGTGCATAACACGGCTGACAACCATATTCAGAACTTAACGCACACCAGCAAAATGGTAAAATATGGCATGTATTTTAACATGATAAACGCCATGCAAAGTTGTATCAGACAACTTGGCCTCAGAACTAACCATTGAAAATCAGGAATTATAAGAACGAATAATTGAAATTTATTATTATTATTATTATTATTATTATTATTATTATTTATATATTTACTATAACTAAATTTTTAATAAACTTATATTATAAGCATTAGCTACCAGGGCTATCGGTTTGATCCATTCTTAAAATTGGGTGTAGTTACAGAAAACTTTTAATTTTTTATTTAATTATAAATTTATAAAATATTTCTATATTAGAGAGGGAGGCGTCAGCTAAGCGGGATATTGGATTGGTGTTATTGAATAAGGAAGTGCGGATCGAAAAAGGGATGTGCAATCTAATAGGATCTGAGGTATGGTTAGTGGGCTGTTGTTGCAAAAATTACATATTAGTTGTGGTTCCTTGTTGAGTAAATGCAAGTGTGTTAGTCTTGTGTGTCCTAGTCGGAGAATAATAAAAGATAGATTTTTGTGGCATTGTGTAGTACTAGGGAGATGAAGGAATTTGTATAGAAGGACTTTGTATTCCAAGCGCATCTTTGATTTTTTGTTGATTAACCAATTCTGAGAGTTAGCTTCTAGTCTCATTTGAGTTCTTTTCGCTTCTATGTGCTTCCTACAAGTTAGTCAACGGTCAAGATGGATTCCTAAATACTTCACTTCTGTTGCTTGCGGTATTTTTATGTCATTTAGTGACACGGCTGGACAAGTGCTGGTTCTAAGGGAGAACGTTATGTGAGTACATTTCGCTTCGTTAACTTTAATACGCCAGTTTGCCGGCCAAATTTCTATATTTGTAAGGTGTTCGTTTAGGTCACGAGTGGCGATATGCGGATTTTGATGAGTACTTAAAATAGCAAATGTGCATGTAACTAGGCTGTTATTTATTGGTAGGTCAGACGTATATATAAGGTAGAGAATAGGACCAAGCACACTCCCTTGTGGTACTTCAGCAAAAATTTGAAATTCGGGGGCTTCAAATTGCTTGTATTTCAGTTTGTACTTCCTATTCGCTAAGTAAGATTCCTGCACTCTGTGTGTGTTGTATGGCAGAAACTTTTTAATCTTGTGCACTAGCCCCTCATGCCAGACTTTATCGAAGGCTTGGGCAATGTCTAGAAATATTGCTGAACAGTATTTCTTCTGTTCGAAAGCTCTTCTAATTTCGCTTGTTATACGGTGCACCTGCTTTATTGTACCGTGCTATTTTCTAAATCCGAATTGATGAGTAGGAATGTTGTCATTTTGATTTAGATAGGGCATAATTTTCCCAAGTAGCAATTTTTGAAATATTTTTGAGAGGGTGGGTAGAAGGCTTATGGGCCGATATGCGGACACCTGCGTTGGATCTTTTCCTGGTTTAGTAATCATCGTAATTTGCGATATCTTCCATATATGCGGGAAATGACCCAAGCGAAGGATAGCATTGAACAATTTCGTTAGGTGTATTAACGCTATGTGTGGTAATTCCATGACCATTGACTCTATGACTCTAATTCATAGGTTTTTAGTTGAAGCGGCTGAGTCACTTTGGTTCTAGATAAAGTAGGGACCTCGAAGTTATTGCACGGAGCATTAGGGCAAACAACTGTTTGAAGATGTGCAGCAAACGCTGCTCCTTTTTCTTCGTCGGTTTGGCCCAAGTTCCATTTCGAAGCCTTACTGGTGGCTCACTTTCCTTTGGGCTTTTTGCAACCTTTGTAACTCTCCAAAGTGAGTAATTGGTGTATTTCAGTGGGCCCAGATCTTTAATATAGGTGTCAATACTTGCTTCAGCTTCCTTTTGACAATTTTAATTTCCTCTTTAGGGCAGGTAACGTATATTTCTGCCATTCTCGTCTTAGGCGTCTTTTCTCCGAACCGGTAGCAACCTGCATCGTTTTTTGTGTTGGTGTTGCGCACGCAGCCGCTGATGCTAACAAGGAATTAAACTCGTGGAGCGCTCTCTGAGTGATTTCTGTTACGCTAGTTGAGTAAGTTGTGTTTCACTCTGCTGTAACTGTTCTTTGACAGCTTGAGCATTTTGTTGTAACTGTTCTTTGACATCTTGATTGACGGATTCAGCACTCTGTTGTAATCACTGCTACATATTCGAATCGCTTTGTTGTAACTGCATCTATATTGATCCGAAAAGTGCGATCATGTCGAATTTATCCTTATTAGTTCTTGCGGTGTTTCTTCTATTCGAGATGTCCTTTGCTCTAAAAAATGGAATTCATGCTCATTGACGTCTATACCTGCTCCTCCAAAGTGCTTCTTAACCGCACCTGCAGCTCTGCTTTAAGCCATTGCGTTTGCAAGTTTAAACGCTCAAGTTCCTTCTTGAGCTATTCCAATCTCAGTTTTTCAAATTTAATCATTTTTTTTTACTGATACACAATCCCACTTCTGACACCAATTGTTACGAAATTGCCCTTCTGACAATTTATTCTAACTCTCAATAGTCGAATTCGTACCACTGGATTTTGTAGTAATCAAACAATCGCTGGTTAATTTGAATGAATTAACTTTATTTAATTATTGCAATTTACACACTTAATATTAGGCTTAAAGTCTATAAGAATATAGTAAGGAGCTTATATAAACTCCGATAGTATAGGCTCGCTACGATATACTCATTATACTTACCCTCTAATCTTAATGCTAAAAAAAAAATTATAGTGAATCTTATTGCACCTTTTTATAATAAAAAAATATTGCAAAATATTTGAAAATTGCATTACTGGTATATTAATTATTTCATTCAAACTAAATCATCCAAAAACTGAATATGAATTCCTGGAGTAAGATGGAATAATATTCGACGGTAGTCATTTTCTTTTTTTAAAGGCAGTCAATGTGCCTTGTACATTTTAGAATATGTGGTCATTACCTTGTTGGCCGATGAGATCAAATTCGCCTTCATCGGTGTAGATACTTTCATGAGAAGTTCACCGCTGCAACCATTTTCTCTGTGACTTGGCCCCTGTGATAGATCAATTTTGCATCCAATCCGAAATGAATCGATGCCAAACGTACTTTGGATCGCACTTTAACATTGACGAACATTATTTTGATGTGTATGTTCATATTCAATTGTAAATAGTCCTGGCACTCTTCTTTCGGAAATTATATATATTCCCCCTTTTATTTTCAAAAAATAAAGATTAGATGCTTGGCGGTTTAGTAGGGACGTTTCGTTTCAATAATATTTTGTAATTGAAATAGAAAAACTCTTTGATAATAACACAATTGGGTCATTGGTATTTTACTGCTGATATCATAGAGGTATATCTTTACATCATATCACGAGTGACTTCTATTCTTCAATCGGAACCAGCTAGCCGTTAATACAGCTGGATAGTTGTATTTACGACTAGCTATCGCACTTCAAATCCAAATAAAATGCTCTCAAAATGTACAGTCATCTAGAAACTGTTCATAAATATAACCAACGAGTAACTATATCACAATACGAGTAAATATACTATATTAATACAATCGCCGCATATTTCCATATTTTACAAACACATATTAATATTACAATAACATACACGGTTCTTTGCAAATGGAAACTATTATAAAGGTTGTTTTAATGTGAAACATTACTGCTGAAAATGATGTAACTCCGACTTTTTTGATGGAAATTTAATTTAAATCAGTCGATGTTAAAAATCCGTACCAAAAAGATGTACCACTGAAAATACGAATGCGAAATCTCAATTGAGTTTTAAAAAAGTCACTGCACTCATTCCAAATTTTGTGTATTTAAAAAAAAAATTATGCTCAGAACGTATCATACCACTTGACTATTATGTATAGAATATATTGAAGAACACATTGCAATCTTAAAAGATGTGTGTCCAATCTCGAAAATAATGATAAAAATATATATATTTCTCTTACACAGAACTAAAATGTGTTTTTCTACTCGAACATTTAATAACAAAACCGTATATAAAATTTAAAAGGGTGATAATGACAACATTTTTAATTGTAAACATTTTCTAGTTATAGTATTTTCGAAACAGTCGGAAACTTAAGGTGTTTATTTATATACTACATTTCAGACGAAGTGCCCTGAAATGAGAGAAAATTTCAATATCTGCACCACATATATAATCAATTTCTAATTCTGAAAAGTGTAAAGGTCACTCTTATACTCAGTGCACAATTAATTTAACACTGATGTGAATCGGAATTTATTAAGTTTAGAATAAATATATTTATAAAAATGTTTATTATTATCCAGTTTCGAAAATATATTCATTATTGCATTACTATTTTCATTATTATATTGAAGATGTTTTAATTTATTTTAAAATCAAATTGAACATTTACTTTAAATTTTTCATTTGCAACAAAAAAATTGGCTCTATAAAGAAATGCTTTACAAAATATTATGTTTTGTGTTGTAGTTTTTCATATAAATGGAATAAGAAATTTTTTGCTCATGGTTCGGTGTTTGTTTTGTACTTTTTCTATGTTTCTCTCAGGATTTCATATTTCCTTAAAATCCCTCTTGGACTTTAGTTACATTGTTTTCAATCCTCAGGCACTTTCCAATGCAATGACTTACCACGTTCATAGAGGGTTTTTAGAGCAGAAGTAAATTACTTCTCGGTTTTCAACTGCAAATAATGTTTATAAAGTTGAAGAGTAGTGCGAGCATCCTCCACAGAATCATGTGTTTCAAATTGGATTTTTGTGCCTGCTTAAAAAAGAAAATAATAATCAATCCTATTGTGTTACATACAGTGCCAAATAAAAGTTAACCTAAAAAGTGCCAAGGTAAAAATCTCAACGAGAACATGCGATGATGTGGCAAATGAAATAGATACACGGTTTCGAGAATTTGCTCGGAGGGTACATAAATATTAATTACTCTGAAATATGTAAGGAATCTCTAGCTGGGGTACGCTCAGTCTTCCCAGAGTCCTGTACAATATTTATTTTATTGACCTTAACACAACACGTTTGATGTAGTTTGTTTTACTTTCTTTTATTATTCAGTAAATTATAACTTCATTTTTGTGTGATTTTAAATTGTTATAAAATTTAGGTCTTCACACCCCCCCTTACTTCATGGTGCGCAATCTTATGGTTATTGACGTGGGGTTAATGACGATTCGGTATGGTGGTATTTTGAATCGCATTCGTTTCATTTTCCCAGTCCTATGATCTATCTGCACCCTCGCTGTTATTGCGTCTTTGACCGTTTGTGGTAAGTGTTGCCCTTTCTCTCCATGTACCTCGTTCAGATCGCAGAAAGTTAGGACAGTTGTAATGGGCCGTTTAGTTAATAACGCGGTCAATGATGTAGCGCCTCTCTTCCACGTGCCTCCGTCGTTGTATTCCTTCTCTTCATCTTGCAGTTCAGTACGTGAGTAAAGAGCCTCTAGTGGTTGTCTAGATAGCGCATCGGCTACGCCATTCAGTTAGCCCTTCCTGTCAACTTTAAAGCTGGTAATAGTGTCGGCCGGTGTAGCTGTGTCCGTGTCCATATCAAATAGATTGGGGATAGCTTGAGGGTTAATGACGCGAGTCAATTTGCCAACCACTGGTCTATTGTCACGTGAAAGTGTACTTTTGCTCGACTCTTCATTGAAGTCTTCAAAAAGGCCGTCGGACGCTATTCGTATGGCTTGCTTGTCATTGAATTTCGGAGGCATTGCGTCGCAGGAAGCATCGCCGTTGGCTTCAGCACCCCACCGATGCTTGAACAGATGCTGTCGCTTGTAGACTGCAGACCGCTCGGGTTGGTCGGACTGAACAAGTGCCCCACTTTTGAAAATCCTACCCTTCTTTTTGGATATGACCAGTTTTACCGAACCGCGTTGCTGTTCCTCCTCGGCTGCGACTATGCCAGCAGTACCAGTGCCTTCAGCGGATACTTGTGCGCTCGGTGACGGGACTACCGCGTTGCAGTTGATCTGGTTGTTCAGCATAAGGGTCCGTTTGAACTTGTCTTTGATGTTATAATCACGCCGCGGTGGCGATGAAGGCGCAGTGCTTGGTAGACGAACGTGAGCGTTGGAATTAGAGTTGGGATCGTGCAAGTCCAGCGTTGGAATTTCATCATAATGGGCGGATAGTAGAGGCGAAATCGCTTTGAGTGCACTTGTACGTGAACCTTCTGCTAATTCAATATTAGCCATTTTGGCGGGCATCGGATGTAGTTCCTGACTCTCAAGAATGTCAGCAGTTGGTTGCAGGACTTGCGTTACTTGTTTGTTCTTTCTCTTCCGTCCGTAGTTGCGGGGTGTTATAGGTGTGGCTGAAGCCGGTGATGTAGTTGCGGCTGCTTTGGCTTCGTCGGCAGCGCCGGCTTTAGCTGAGAGGCTAGCGGCAATTTTGTTAATGTTATTGTTGTTGTTACTGAGATTGCTGTTGTTTGCGCTCCGCATCGAATGCCCTCGTCTCACTGCAGGCGGGGTTATCTGTTGATCGTCGTTTGCTATTGTCAACTGTTGTTGTATTAGCGTTTGCTGTCCTTGTTGTTTCTGTGGTGACCTCTGCTGTTGCTTCCTAGGATTCCTGTTACACACTGTCAACTGTTTGGGGTTGTTTCGTGAGTTCCTCCTGTCGGCTCTCAATTCAATGGAGCTCCCTCCGAGAGAAAGTGTAGCTCCCATGGCGTACAAGAAATCTAACCCTAAAATAACTTGTCCAGATGCACGGGGGAAGATGAGAAACGGCATTCGGCAACATTTATCACCTATTCGCACGTCAAGCATAAGGGCTTCCTTGCTTGTTCATTCACCGCCGTTTGCTAGTTGTGCCCTCACGTTTACTGCGATTACGTTGTTCGCACTCCGATGTTGTTTGGCAAATTTTCCATTGATGAAGCTCTTTGTAGCCCCAGTGTCTATTGTCGCATCTATTAGTTCTTCGTCCACCGTAACTGTAGCGAAGATACGGTTACGCTCGCAACGTAAAAACTTTACTTTTGGCGGAACGGGTTGCGATTTGACGGCCCCACTCGGCCCCGGTTCTCAGGGGGTCCTTGCTCGTTTCCCGCTTGCTGCTGACAGCACTCTATTGTTCGGATATTCGTCTGGCCGCACTCCCAGCAGAACAGTACCTGTGGGTTCCGACAATTGCGTTGAATGTGTCCTTCTTGACCGCAGCGTCGACATGCTGTTTTGGGACTTATTTTGATGCCCATTGTTAGTGCTCGATCGCGTCGAGATTCCGGTTGGCCTCGTGGTAGTTGCTCACGTGGTGGTTTGTGTCGGCTGCGTTGTGGTGCTTCACGCAGTGTTTCCTGATCCGCTCTGATACTTTCGTATTCTTGCGCACGAGTGATCAGTTCGTCCAGCGAGGAGAAATCGTCACGCCGTATGTATAGGCGGTAGTCGGGCAAACTATTGCGGAAGATACGTTCGTTCTTTCGGTCTTCGTCATACTGCGCACGTCCCATCAGATTTTGCAGGGCGATGGTATAATCCTTAAAGGCCTCTCTTGGCTTTTGCAACCGTTTTCGGATCTGATCGTCTAGATCTTCAAAATATCAGCTGGGGAGGAAAAATTTCAGAAACTCTCGTTCGAATGCTTCAAACGTGACCCACTGCTTTTTGTTGTTCCGGTGCCAGGTTAATGCCTTGTCTGTGAGAAGCTGTGGCATTGTGCGAGGGAGTAAGTCCCGGTTGAGACCATACATGTCTGCCAGTTCCTTTACGCGCTCTATAAATCCCAACGGATCCTTATCGCCGTCGTATTTTACTGCCCACTTACGAACTTGTTCAATGACTGTAACACATTGAGTTGACACAAAGGCGTTCATGTTATCTGCGCCGACAGATGGTTGTTCCTGGTGTCGTTCCATTTCCTCCACGTGGACGTGAGATGGTTGTGTTAACGTTGACTTCGACGTTTTTGGTAATGTGGTGCTTGCTGTGCTTTGCGTGTGCTTTATTTCCAATTCCTCCAGTCGTGTGCGGAATTCCGGGTTAGTGGTGCTATCAACTATGAAAGCTGCGAACCTTTTTCGCAGTTCGTCCACACTTCCAGTATCGTCAAGTTTAAATTCTGCCGCGTATTGTTCTAGCTGGTCTTTGCGTAGGGCATAGATCCACCCTGACTTCGGCTTCATATCAATTCGCTGTTCGGGCGCCATGTAAGGAATCTCTAGCTGGGGTACGCTCAGTCTTCCCAGGGTCCTGTACAATATTTATTTTATTGACCTTAACACAACACGTTTGATGTAGTTTGTTTTACTTTCTTTTATTATTCAGTAAATTATAACTTCATCTTAAACTAATTATAACTAAATCCTGTATACTCGCCGCTTCGTCTAATTGCGGACTAATTATAACTAAATCCTGTATACTCTCCGTTTGGTCTAATTGCGGTGAAGTGGGGTAGTGGCAGACGTAGAAGCAAGAACTGCTTTGGAGTTAAACGCCGGTTAAAACCTCGCATTTACTTGGCCTATGGTGGAGCACTCTCTTACGTGGTAGTGATGTCGGTTAAAACCTCACACCACCAATCACGTAAGAAGTCTCAAAAGTCTAAATTGAAGCAATAGCTGCTTTGAAGTTAAACGCCGGTTAAAACCTCGCGTTTACTTCGCCTAGGGTGGCGCACTCTCTTACGTGGTAGTGATGTCGGTTAAAACCTCACACCACCAATCACGTAAGAAGTCTCAAAAGCCAGGAACTGTCTGCCGTGGTCGCCACTGTCCGCGAATACTATACCCACTTACTCCATGCTCGTTCGCTGTTATCGCCGCTGCTGTTGAAATCGCAAGAGAGAGAGCTCGTCCGCTGTTGTCGCCGCTACTGTTGAAATCGCAAGAGAGAGCCTGCTCGTTCGCTGTTGTCGCCGCCGCTGTTGAAATCACAAGAGACCGGTTCCTCTGTGCACCGGCCTTTTATACATTTTTTTATGCGAGCATCGACAAGTCCAGTATTTCGGCACTGTGTCGTGTTCGCGCATACGGAATTCCCGCATTTCGGCGTTGTGTCATGTTCGAGCATAACCACGTGTGGCGTGATTTGGCTACATGTGCTCGCATGGTGTTGGTATATGGTGAGGGCGGTAATTTGTGTGACCTTAAATTTTACAAAATTTAGGTCTTCACAAATATTATGTAATATTAATAATTAAATTAATTAATTTACGTACACATCGTACCTGAAATCATTTTTTATCCCATGACCCATCAATATAACACCAATGTCCTCCACCAAGTATTTTAGCTTTTGATATGAATTCGTTAGGGCTGTCAACCGTTTTTTGCTGAAATTTGCGTCTAAATAACCGGGTTTAATGCCAGAAAATTGTCTTAGATAATCTACAACTTTTTCTTGCGTTGATATGTAGTCATCCATAAATCATCTTAATTCATCTTTTCCTTGACTATAAAAGTTTTTAAAAATTAGTTTTGAAATAGTCTCGACATAAAATCAAAACACAAATACGAGTAGCCCATTCCCTCAAAAATTAAAAATGATCGCAATAATTGCTTTAATAAAACGGAGATTGAAGTCACAATATATTCGAAATGACAGTAAAATTCCACAGTGTGATTACAAAACGATGGTTTTCTCATATACCGACCACACTTTCTGTTTTCTTCTTTTGATCGTACTAATAATTTGGCGAAATAGAAATTTCAGAAAATCAGTAAATAAGAATATTTGTGAAATTCAAGTTATTTAATCTAAATTCAAATCACAACTAGATATCTCCGCCACTGATTAAATCTCGTTCTCCCTAATTCTATATGTCAGTAGTGACAAGCAAATAATATATACTAGTGGAAACCAACGGAAGAAATCCGACCGCACTCTAGGGAAATTCAAAAATTTGGGGTAAGGTATTTGGTTTAGATCGATAAGAATCGGCCATCGACTTAAAAGACAGAACAAAATTATTGAAACTGTCCAATTCATTCGCTAATTCTCATTATTCTTTACATTTGCTTATTCCTTCACGCATTCTGTATCTTACCGCTGTGCATAACACGGCTGACAACCATATTCAGAACTTAACGCACACCAGCAAAATGTTAAAATATGTAATTTAGTTTAACATGATAAACGACATTCAAAGTTGTATCAGAAAAACTTGGCCTCAGAACCAACCATTGAAAATCAGGAATTATAAGAACGAATAATTGAAATTTATTATTATTATTATTATTTATATATTTACTATAACTAAATTTTTAATAAACTTATATTATAAGCATTAGCTACCAGGGCTATCGGCTTGATCCATTCTTAAAATTGGGTGTAGTTACAGAAAGTTGTTAATTTTTTATTTAATTATAAATTTATAAAATAATTCTATATTAGAGAGGGAGGCGTCAGCTAAGCGGGATATTGGATTGGTGTTACTGAATATGGAAGTGCGGATCGAAAAAGGGATGTGCAATCTAATAGGATCTGAGGTATGGTTAGTGGGCTGTTGTTGCAAAAATTACATATTAGTTGTGGTTCCTTGTTGAGTAAATGCAAGTGTGTTAGTCTTGTGTGTCCTAGTCGGAGAATAATAAAAGATAGATTTTTGTGGCATTGTGTAGTACTAGGGAGATGAAGGAATTTGTATAGAAGGACTTTGTATTCCAAGCGCATCTTTGATTTTTTGTTGATTAACCAATTCTGAGAGTTAGCTTTTAGTCTCATTTGAGTTCTTTTCGCTTCGATATGCTTTCTCCAAGTTAATCTGCGGTCAAAATGGATTCCTAAATACTTCACTTCTGTTGCTTGCGGTATTTTTATGTCATTTCGTGACACAGCTGGACAGGTGCTGCTTCTGAGGGAGAACGTTATGTGAGTACATTTCGCTTCTTTAACTTTAATACGCCAGTTTGCCCGCCAAATTTCTACATCTTTAAGGTGCTCGTTTAGGTCACGAGAGGCGATATGCGGATTTTGATGGGTACTTAAAATAGCAAATGTGCATGTCACTAGGCTGTTATTTATTGGTAGGTCAGATGTATATATAAGGTAGAGAATAGGACCAAGCACACTCCCTTGTGGTACTTCAGCAAAAATTTGAAATTCGGGGGTTACAAATTGCTTGTATTTCAGTTTGTACTTCCTATTCGCTAAGTAAGATTCCAGGACTCTGTGTTGTATCACAGAAACTTGTGCACTAGCCCCTCATGCCAGACTTTATCAAATGCTTGGGCAATGTCTAGAAATATTGCTGAACAGTATTTCTTCTGTTCGAAAGCTCTTCTAATTTCGCTCGTTATACGGTGCACTTGATTTATTGTACCGTGATCTATTCTAAATCCGAATTGATGAGTAGGAATGTTGCCATTTTGATTTAGATAGGGCATAATTTTCCCAAACAGCAATTTTTCAAATATTTTTGAGAGGGTGGATAGAAGGCTTATGGACCGATATGAGGACACCTGCGTTGGATCTTTTCTTGGTTTAGGAATCATTGTAAATTGCGATATCTTCCATATATGCGGGAAATGACCCAAGCGAAGGATAGCATTGAACAATTTGGTTAAGTGTATTAACATTATGTGTGGAAATTCCATGACCATTTTATTTTTGATTAGGTAATATCCAGGGGACTTTTTTGCATTAAGACCTGTTTTAATGACACACTCTAATTCATTGGTTTTTAGTTGAAGCGGCTGAGTCACTTTGGTTCTAGATAAAGTAGGGACCTCGAAGTTATTGCACGGAGCATTAGGGCAAACAACTGTTTGAAGATGTGCAGCAAACGCTGCTTCTTTTTCTTCGTCGCTTTTGGCCCAAATTCCATTTCGAAGCCTTACTGGTGGCTCACTTTCCTTTGGGCTTTTTGCAACCTTTGTAGCTCTCCAAAGTGAGTCATTGGTGTATTTAAGCGGGCCCAGATCTTCAATATAGGTGTCAATACTTGCTTCAGCTTCCTTTTAAATGCATCTCTAAGGAGATTTTGTGACAATTTTAATTTCCTCTTTAGGGCAGGTAATCTATATTTCTGCCATTCTCGTCTAAGGCGTCTTTTATCCTTAACGAGGCACTGCACATGGGTTGAAGTTATATAACCGGTAGCAACCTGCATCGTTTTTTGTGTTGGTGTTGCGCACGCAGCCGCTGATACTAACAAGGAATTAAACTCGTGGAGCGCTCTCTGAGTGAGTTCTGTTCCGCTAGTTGAGTAAGTTGTGTTTCACTCTGCTGCAACTGTTCTTTGACAGCTTGAGCATTTTGTTGTAACTGTTCTTTGACATCCTTTTTGACAGCTTGAGCATTTTGTTGTAACTGTTCTTTGACATCTTGATTGACGGATTCAGCACTCTGTTGTAATCACTGCTGCATATTCGAATCGGTTTATTGTTATTGCATCTGTATTGATCCGATAAGTGCTTTCATGTCGAAGTTATCCTTATTAGTTCTTGCGGTGTTTCTTCCTTTCGAGATGTCCTTTGCTCTAAAAAATGGAATTCATGCTCATTGACGTCTATACCCTGCTCCTCCAAAGTGCTTCTTAATCGCACCTGCAGCTCTGCTTTAAGCCATTGCGTTTGCAAGTTTAAACGCTCAAGTTCCTTCTTGAGCTATTCCAATCTCAGTTTTTCAAATTTAATCATTTTTTTTTACTGATACACAATCCCACTTCTGACACCAATTGTTACGAAATTGCCCTTCTGACAATTTATTCTAACTCTCAATAGTCGAATTCGTACCACTGGATTTTGTAGTAATCAAACAATCGCTGGTTAAATTGAATTCATTAACTTTATTTAATTATTGCAATTTACACACTTAAAGTCTATAAGAATATAGTTTTCAGACCTACCAGCTTATATAAACTCCGATAGTATAGGCTCGCTAGGATATACTCATTATACTTACCTTCTAATCTTATTGCTAAAAAATAATTATAGTGAATCTTATTGCACCTTTTTATTATAAAAAAATATTGCAAAATATTTGAAAAGTGCATTACTGGTAAACTAATTATTTTAATCAAACTAAATCATCAGAAAACTGAATGTGAATTCTTGGAGTAAGATGGAATAATATTCGACGGTAGTCATTTTCTTTTTTTAAAGGCAGTCAATGTCAGTTATGCCTTGTACATTTTAGAATATGTGGTCATTACCTTGTTGGCCGATGAGATCATATTCGCCTTCATCGGCGTAGATACTTTCACGAGAAGTTCACCGCTGCAACCATTTTCTCTGTGACTTGGCCCCTGTGATAGATCTATTTTGCATCCAATCCAAAATGAATCGATGCCAAACGTACTTTGGATCGCACTTTAACATTGACGAACATTATTTTGATGTGTATGTTCATATTCAATTGTAAATAGTCCTGGCACTCTTCTTTCGGAAACTGTATATAATCCCTCCTTTATTTTAAAAAAATAAAGATTAGATGCTTGGCGGTTTAGTAGGGATGTTTCGTTTCAATAATATTTTATAATTGAAATAAAAAAACTCTTTGATAATAACACAATTGGGTCATTGGTATTTTACTGCTGATATCATAGAGGTATATCTTTACATCACATCACGACTGACTTCTATTCTTCAATTGGAAGTAGCTAGCCGTTAATAGCTATCGCACTTCAAATCCGAATACAAATCTCTCAAAATGTACAGTCATCTAGAAACTGTTCATAAATATAAGCAACGAGTAAATATACTATATATATATACAATCGCCGCATATTACCATATTTTACAAACACAAATTAATATTACAATAACAAAGACAGTTCTTTGCAAATGGAAACTATTATAAAGGTTGTTTTAATGTGAAACATTACTGCTGATGTCACTCCGACTTTTTTGACGGAAAGGTAATTTAAATCAGTCGATGTTAAAAATCCGTACCAAATGATGTGCCACTGAAAATACGAATGCGAAATCTCAGTTGGGATTTAAAAAAGTCACTGCACTCATTCCAAATTTTGTGTATTTAAAAAAAAACAATTCTCAGAATGTAACATACCACTTGACTATTATGTATAGAATATATCGAATAACACATTGCAATCTTAAAAGATGTGTGTCCAATCTCGAAAATAATTTTTTAAAAATATATATTTCTCTTACACAGAACTAAAATGTGTTTTTCTATTCGAACATTTAATAAAAAAAAAACCATATATAAAATTTTAAAGGGTGATAATGACAACATTATTGATTGTAAGCATATTCTAATTATGGTATTTTCTAATCAGTCGGAAACTTAAGGTGTTTATTTGTACACTATCTTTCAGACGAAGTGCCCTGAAATGAGAGAAAATTTCAATATCTGCACCACATATAAGTTAAATATCTCCTGCATACATCTAAAATTATAAAAATATTTAATTATAGAAATATTGTTTTAATTTTTTTTTTAATATTTTATTTTTCTAATCGCCCTTCTCCTTCGAGCTCCTGTCAATTAAAGGATGCGAGCTCTCCAACTCGTTTTCGCCGCCGACAATCGCATGGTGAGTGCGCTTCGAGCCGGCATTGCGCGACAGCGTTTCACGGCTGGGCTTGGCGGCACCGACATACAACACATGTTTCGCCAATTCCTCCGGCACCGAGAAACATCACCGTCTACCGTATCTACGCTTGGCGGCTGTGCCGCGTACTTTGTACAATGCTTTGTACTGCTGCGCAAGCGCATGGCGCCAATACTCTTTTCGTGTGTTTTCTCGCGTACCGAGAACCAGCACCGTCTATCGTTCCCCTGCGCAGCGGATGGCAGCAGACGCTGTTGCAGCGTATTTCGTACAATTCTTTGTACCGCTGCGCAAGCGCACGGCGCCAACGACATGCAACTCGTATGTTGCTAACTCCTCCCCCACCCCTTAAGAAAAATATGCCGTAACATAGGTTGTGTTGGTGGACTACTCGGCCATCTACCAGGATACTCGATCCGAGGTCTTCGCCTACAGTCTTCTGGTTGTAAACTTTTGATAGTTTGTTTCCAAGTCTTTTATTTGCCTTAACAAATGCCTTGTCTCCTGTTTTGAAAAATTTAATTTTTCGCAGCCGGTTGAAATATTGGTGTTTAGTTTGTTGGGTAAGTCGTAATCTGGCTTCCACCTCGCCTCTCATTACCTCGGAAATAGAATGAAGTATGTCGACAGGTCTCTGATTAGTAACAGAGTGGATTGTGCGGTTATACCTGGATACCGCTAACAAAACTAGCTTCCGAGGAATAGTCCGCTGCTTTGAGACATCTTGAAATCTGCGTCAATGTGCTGTGGAAGCGTTCCACCTGTCCATTAGATGTGCTGTGAAGGGGCGGAACTGCCTGAACGCTAGCATCGAACTGATTTTGTAGTAGTTACCTCAGAGTGTTAGAAGTCAGCGATTTTTCGTTGTCGCATACCACAGTACGTGTATCCTTAAACACACTGAGGGTTTCCAGTAGGGGTCTTTTGAGGTCCACTATATTTCTGGAGCTTATGGGTTTTACAATGGCAAACTTGGAGAACTTGTCCAGGCATGTGAGGAAGTGGTGACCTGCCGTGGAATAGATATCCAGATGCAAAATTTCGACCGGATGCGTGGGAATAGGGGTTTTTCCAATTTGGGTTGCGTGTGGGTGTCGATTGTATTTGCCTTCCTGATATATGCGGCAGGCAGATGCCAGCTGCTTGAATTGTTTACGGACACCGGGGAAA
The DNA here is from genome assembly GCA_920105625.2 of Clusia tigrina. Classification (NCBI taxonomy): domain Eukaryota; kingdom Metazoa; phylum Arthropoda; class Insecta; order Diptera; family Clusiidae; genus Clusia; species Clusia tigrina. The sequence continues at coordinate 81,209,343 of OV050030.1, read as the reverse complement.
TATGTCATCCGCAACACCCGACGTGTAGTTTCATTCGGCGAACGATGGGCTCTGTTGTGCTGTCTGGCTAGGATTTCTTGTTGCTCGCTTGGGTTGGTGATATCCTTTACCCTTCTCTCACTGAATCGGACTCGTGGATGGGAAGAGATCCGGCAAGGTGTCCTCCAAATATTGCAATGTAACTCGATCGCAATATATTCCATTCACAACACTGACGTTAACGGACTCGTTCAGCAGCTGGGGCAAGTCCGAAGGTGAGGCATAAGTTAGGACATACCTGAGCTGTTTCTGGAATACTATGGAGGAAGTTTTCATCGACTTCTCTCCAGCTTGGAGGATAAGATGATTTCTGAAGCAATTGACGGGGTTATCGACAGTCGGGATAGGTGATCCCAGCGACTTTTCAGCACTGCTATTGGTTTCACATTACTTAGGTTTCTTCATTACTGCATTTATATGCTGTCGTGAAAGCGCGTCCGCGACAATGTTGAGTCTTCTTGGCTTGTAATGGAACTTCGGAGCGAACTCCTCAATGAAGGTTCGCCATCGTTTCATCTTTGAGTTAACATTTCTGTCCGAGAGATCGACGGTGTTTATGTGTATATATTGTGATTCTATACTTTTTTCATTTTGTAAAAATTGCAAATTTGATTTCTGTTCAATCTATTCTTTGCGTCAATAATAACAGAAGTTCGTTGCACCTTGCATAACAACAGTTTAAATTCTCTTGCATATTAAGCAGACGGAAATTCGACACGTTTTTTGTTGTAGTCTCATGATAATATGCTATTCTAGCAAATATGTTGTGCAACTTGCATCGAACTACAGTATTGCTGATCATTTGTATTATATTTATGTATGTATTATATTGTATTGGTATGGATTTTGATATGTTAATTTTGTATAAAAACGCATGCAATAATTTAATAAAATCCGTTCAAATTCAGAACTGAAAAAGAACAATTATTGAATTATCATTTCTTCGTGGTTTTCTAGTTCAAGTACTAGAAGGTCAGTTTTAAGTTAACTTCAATTTTGTTTCGTCGAGAATCTTCAGTTCAAGTACTGGAAATTCAAAACATAAATTCATAGCAAATTTTGAATTAACAAACGGTAAGGGGTTGATAGTCTGTAAAAACATTTAGGTCCTTTACTCAGTATAGGTAATTTCTCAGCTTCTGAAATTACCAAACAATTGCAAACAGCTCTTGCTCATAAGTCGCATAGTTCTCCTCTGTATTGGAGAGTGTGCGCGAGATCATGGTGATGAGCCGACCTCCCTGCGATAGTACAGCCCCTAAGGCATAGGATGAAGCATCCGCAGTAAGATCGAATGGTTTTCTGAAATCTGGATAGAGGAGCAAAGCATGTGCTGACCTCACTCGCCGAAAGGCGTCTAATGCATCCGCGTCGAGGACAATCGAAGTGTTTTTAGAGTTTGATGCTACTATATGACCATTCTTCCCCCTCAGATACCTGGTTAGTGGCTTCTGCGGAAATTTCCGTTTGATCGTTGCCGCTGGTATGCTCTACTTCTTCATTCTCGTCTATGCTGGAATCTCTGTAATTCATCCCTTCACACTCCTGAAAGAGCAGCGTTTCCATTCCCCGCGCATGCCTGAGGGTTCCCACGTCTAAGTTGACACAAGCCGAGACGTCCGTTAGCAGATCAAACCCGATTATAGCGTCAAAGGTGTTTAGAGTGGGAAGAATGGAAAAGGTAGATATCCTTCTCAGCATTTTGATTCCACATTTCCTAGTGACATGCACACTACCCACCGCAGTTTGACCTTAACTGGTTTGATTATCGGCTTTATTCCCCGTAGATCAGGGATATCCCTAATACAATTCTTGGCAGAGCCGGTGTCCACCAAGAACTTTAAACGCTGTGATGCTAGAGTCATTTGAAGGTATGGGAGAAGTGGCCTCCCCTCCCTAAAAAATTCACCTCTTCTATTGGCTTCTATTGTCCCAGCCACCAGGAGAAAAATCAATTTACTTAGTTTCCAGGTAATTGACTCTTGGGTCTTTCCAATCGTGTGAAGATGGTTGCGACGAAGGTGTCCTTTTTGTAGCTAGTTCCCTCACTTGAAATTGCTGGCCTTCCGAATATCTTTTCTGCATATGTGGAGCGCTGGTAGAAGCTCCAAACCGGTTTGCATTAAAGGGATTTCGTGGAGGAGCGTCTATGGCGGGTATCGTAGACGGATTGTCCCATCGGGGTGGAGATCTCGGCTGTGCGATGACTCCAGTTCCTTGGAGACCAATGGCAAGTCGAGCTGAGTCGGGTTGATACATCCTTATAGGCTGCTGGTTGATGCTACAATTGAAGGAGGGGTGCATTCCCTGGGCCCCGGTGCTTCCATGTCTGGTCTACTTGGGTTGTGGCTTTGTTTACTTCTAGCTCCAGGATCAGAGCGAGGGCTACCGACATATGCGGGGGACTAGCAAAAAGAACCGATGAATTCATTGGCTCGATGTGCTCCGAAATGAATAAGCTCCTAGCCAGGTGCCTGTGCTCTTCATTCAGGATTCGGTTCAGTGATGCGTCACCAGAATTGCTCGAGTCATACTGGTTGGTTAGAAAGGTGAACCATTTTTGAATCTCGTCATAATAGTGAGAGACGGACAATCCCCTTTGTCTGAGCCTCCGCATTTCCTGTTGAAGCGCATATGGGAATCTTCTGTGTGCGTATTTTAAGACTAAACGAGCCAGAATTGCGTCAATGTTAGTAGGCATATTGAAGGATGTTAGGGGGGATCGGCCTCTCCCATTGCTTTGCTCCTGGTCAAGCGGACGGCCTGATAATGGCGAGCAATTCCATATAAATCTGTGAAAAGGGAATAAACGCTTGTGACAGCTTTCCGCCAGGAAGCGTACTGCGATCTACTTCCACCAAGCTCGCGTAAGGCTTGAATGAGCACGAATAAATCCACCCTCTCGATCGAACGTAACATCGCTATAAACTGTGGGAGGTACTGCCGGTTGTCCAAGGATCTGCAGTTCTTTCTGGAGTTCGCATATCTCGTTGCGACTCTCAGTAAATCGTCGGTTGCTTTCTTAAGTCAAAGAGGAGATCACAGGTGTTGATCATAGCCTCAAATATAGCCAAATCTCCGTGGGGTTGGTGCGCTGCTTCGTTGTGCGCCATACTACAGTCTAGAAGCGCACTCTACTTTGCGATGAACAGTACTATAGACCTGACTGAACGTGGCCTATGCTGGTCTTGCCTTGTTACAGCGGAAGTCCTTGGTGTGGTGAGCCGTGCACCGTCTTTTTCGGATGCTCTCTACGTCACCAAGAATGTGCTAGAACGTATGGTTGGGCTGTGCACCGCCTTTTTCGGTTGCACCGTGTTTAATTAAAAATCTTGCGAATGGTCAATACGCAGCGAACCGCCTTTTTCGATAGCGCTAAAAATTGAATTATATTTATTATTAATTACAAAAATTTATTTGATGTTTTTTCTTTTATTTTTATTTATTTGTGATAAAAACTGGAGGGTCCCGTAGGAGTCGCAGATTTTAACACAATATACTCGCATATATATACATATATATATATATATATATATATATATATATATATATATATATATATATATATATTTATATATATATATATATATATATATATATATATATATATATATATATATATATATATATATATATATATATATATACGAGAATCTTGCATATTTGTCTCATTGTGGGCAAAGCTGACTTTCAAAAATATTTAAAACTTCCGAAAGCACCTTACTAAAACTGGATTGAGGTATTGCTAGATCGTAGTCCTCTCCAACTCCAGTTTGATAACCTCCTTCTGCAAAGAAGCGCAAGTACGCACTTAGCTTTACTATTGGAGCATTCCTAAATTTGTTCTCCTCTGTTGTAAAGAACTGTTAACATTTGAAGCAAATACAGGTCAATCTAAATTGCAAGAAAAGTATATATTGTTGCTAAAATTATCAAAATTAATTCACACTGCGGTTCTGAAACTTGAGACTTTTAAGTTTTCCAAAAAATCGTTTATTGCACCACTATATTAGACGCAAAAACCAAAACAAAATATGGATGTCACATCACCATTACTTAAATAATATACAAAAATAAATCAATCTGTCCCACTGTTCCGTTCTTCGCTCATTTTCTTTTGCACACAATTTTTAGTCATAGGAACACGTTTAAAATGTCGTCAATGGTGTACCTGCGCATAACAAGAACGATAGAGAAGAAGATTACGCATTGCGCAGGTCCGTTATTATTTTCTCTTTGAGGTTGACATTTAGTTGATTGGCTGTGACTTCACAGTAGTAAGGATTGTGTATTCTTAATAAATAATTAAATAAAAAAGAAAAGTGGAAATTGTGAAAAATACAATGTGCGGGAGCAGGTTGTAAAAACATGGCATGGACCGCGGTGCTGTGCAAACGATTTTCAAACAGACTTTTGGAAATCCGGAGCGTATTTAACGCGTTAAACGGAGAGAAAAAAAAAACATTGTCGCTAAGATACTCCAAGAGCAAAATGTTGTCGCATCTCATAATGGTAATAAAATTCAAATGCACTTAGTTATAGGGATATTAAAGTTGTAAATTTTAAAGGAGCTTTTGGTAGAGAGCTGTGTGTCCAGAGAGGTTCCAAGTGGGATCGCAGAAGACCCGCGTACTGTAGATGAGAATAAGGAAAACTCTTTCCTCTATCCTACAAATATACTTATAGAGCAACATCACGAGGAATCGTCGCTAATAACAGAAATGTATTCGACGAAGTGGAGTATTTGCAGAATCAAATGTAAGTGTAATAATAAATTTATGATTCACAAAATAATTATTTTCAATTGTGCAACATGTATTTTTTATACTACTCATACAGCAAAACACTAAAGGGAGAGAATTGACGTCTTCGAAATTAAGCCCACAGCAGTTACGAGATTTATAAATAGTCTAGGATTGTCTTCGTTGGGTACGCGGTGGGAAAAAGGGGGCCAAAGATTTCAGACCGATTAGTCTTACTTCCTTCTTTCTGAAAGTTCTTGAGAGAGTCGTCCATCGTCATATTCCAGATCTCTCTGAGAAGCATCCACTGGGAGATCTACGGAGACTGCACTACATGAAGTGGTGCGAGTGGTAGAAAGATCCCTTCATTTTAAGCAATTTACTGTGGCTGCTTTCGTAGACATCGAAGGGGGTTTAATACCGTAAGGGCTGAAACTATTAACTTGGCTCTTAACAGGGAAGGGGACGAAGGACCGATTTGTAATTGGATATAATCCCTGCTGGCAAACAGACAAATTATAGCTGAATTAGGTAATGCCAGGATTACGAAAAGTGTGTGCATTGGGCGACTTTAGTAGATGGGCGAACAGGTGTGTTCTGGGGCTTGCTCTTCACAAAAGAATATAAGCCTCCATACTTCAAACTTCCGAGGCTTAACGGTCAGCAGCTCTCACTATCATCCAGGATAAAATATCTTGGTGTCATATTGGACCCCAAACTTAGTTGGAATACGAGCGTCGATGATCGAGTACGGAAGGCCTGTATGGCTTTCTATACTTGCAAGTCGATGTTTAGCCAAAAATGAGGGGTAGACCACCAATTGTGCTCTGGATGTACAATATGGTGTTGCGGCCGATCTTGGCATACGGCTCCGTGGTTGGGAGGGAATCTCTCAGCTAGGGCTACAATCTCAGAAAACTACAAAAAATGCAGCGCACCACGAATTTCAAGAGCCTGCCGCACTTGTCCGGGGGTTGCTTTAGACGGGAATCTAAACATCCTCCTTATAGATCTTCACACTTATTGTATTTCCGCACAAAGTGCATCAAAACTCAGGGAATCCGGTAACTTGAGGGATTCTCTGAATGGTCATGGTAGCATTTTGAGACAACTTCTACCAGACATAGTATCCTCGAGAACCGACTTCCTAGTTCACAATTTGGATTTTGCGGGCTGTGTTAACACAGTTCTACCAAGTAGGAATAACTGGAAGTAGATAAAGATGCTCGCGGAAGGGGGTTCGCCCATTTTCACCGATGGTTCCAAGATGGAATCTGGTGTGGGAATATTTTCAGAACCTCTAAATTTTCTTTTCTCCTTCAAATTGCCATCGACATCAAGTATCTTTCAAGCAGAGGTCTAGTTGGATGGAGCCGCATACAAACCAAGAATGATAAAGAACAGATTTTCGCCATGCACAGGATGTCTCGTTAGATAAAGTCAGTGTTGAATATCCAAGAGTTGCCAACCTTATGCTCAGGAAATCAAGTCTATTTATTTGTTTTTATGTTGCCTTTTGTATCACCAAAGACTGGAATTCGCTATATATGTACATTAATATATTTTTACACAGATATTGTAATTCATTCATAAATAATATATTTTACGTGCTGTAGTGTACCACACAAGTGTACACTGACGACCACATATCGTCATAAGCACAGCAACAAGTCGCATATGCAAACAAACTGACAATAGCGCAACATGCGCAATTGCACTCAATACCCAAATACGCTAGACTAGCATTTTGGTGGTGCAATAACACACGCTGCCTATATTGCAGCGTATGCATATTGGACAGTGCAGTGACTTTAGCCCTGAACTTGCACTCAAAATTATTAATATAAACAAAGACGATGATTCGTCAATGAATAATATCGGTAATCCAATACTTGAGACAAATTTCGGGAATATGATTTGTAACTAGTAGAAATAAGATAGATATATTTTATGTTTGTTAGAATAAGAAAACAATAAGAATTCAATGATATAAAAGAGCCAGCGAGCCACCAAATAAAACAGAATTAATCTGAACTTCTAAAACTGCAATCCTGCATTAGATTTCTCATTTCTTCTCTCGGTGCTCTTAACTAGGCTTAGTTACAGAACAGCACCAAGCAATAGCGTAACCAACGGCAAACTCTGCCGGTTACAATCTCTACTGAGGGCGACATTCCGCTTCGCACTAGGTTTCTGTATATCATTGCATTCATACGTTGTATGAAACCTGCAATCGATGCGTAAGCTGAACTTGCAAGGCCAACGCAATTGATATTGATTCAACCCTCATCAACACACGTATATTACCCTACATGGCGATCCTGCCAGCCTAACTTTATATTACTCTCATAAAAACCCTACATGGCGATCCTGCCACTGACCTGGGACCTGAAAGGCAGCCAATAATCCTGCAACCGATCCTGCAACTAAGCTGAAGCCAATAATCCTGCAACCGATCCTGCAACTAAGCTGAAGCCAACGATCCTGCAACCGATCCTGCAACTAAGCTGAAGCCAATAATCCTGCAACCGATCCTGCGACAAATCCTGCAATTGCCAAACCGACAAGCAGCCAAACATATTCAACTGAAAAACAAATAAATGGAAGAATACGTGCCAGAATATTTACCGATACCAACTGCTCCAGCACCAGTATACACCCCAAAACCAGCAATAAAGGTCGGACCACTGCCACTCACGATTGAGGAATATAAGAAACGGCAAGAAAAACGAAAGGACCTAGAAAAAACAACAATCCCACAAAGTGAAAGCAATAAAAAAAAGAGAGGATGTTTGTTAACACAACAGAAACGCCAACTGGCCCATTTACTAGCAATAGTAAAAAACGACAACCCACCACCATGTAATGAAGCCACAATCATCTGGAAGCGAATCGACAAGATTAAAAATCAAATCAGAAATAGAAGAAAAAAATAAAATCGCATGCATGCGAATAACTTGGCGTATGATCAGAAAAACTGGCACTCCAACTATCGAGGACTATAACGACAAAACAACAATCGAAGACGAGACAATACGGATGATCGAGGCGCTCGAAAAATGGGAAAAAGCCAGAGCAAGCCGCAGCACCAAGATGCAACAGTAAATAATAACCAGCTATCAACAGAGATTACCTACCCATCGATTCCAGAATCCTACGTAGTTATATTTTTAGTTATAATTATCATTATAATAGCGTACAAACTAGATAAATATTTTAAAAACTATGTTCATAAGTATAAGAATGACGCTAATGGCAACGCCATTACAGCAGTCTAAAAAACAAAAATTCATATATTAAACATTTAAATAAAAATGTCAAATTTTATATAGTATAAAAATAAATAAAATCTCTTAAAACAAATTTATTATTGTCATCCTAAATGGATTTGAAATTCAATGCCTTAAAAGATATACTAGCTACACTTAGGAAAAATCCCGGCAGAATACATACAAACAAAACAGTGACAGCAAAACTAAGACTAATTGACACATTAAGAGAGGAATTTAATAACATAATAGAGACCGACACTGACAATAAAGATCTAACTGGAATAAAAATTAGCTTCGCCAATACTTATTCCACAATCAAAACTATTCTATTGAAACAATTAACCGAAGAGACTGAACCAATAGACAACATGGCATCTTTTAGCATAGAAACGGCATCAAAATCTCTACCCACATTTACGGGCAAGTTCAGAGAATTAGATAGTTTCATAATCACCGCTGAGCTGATAAACAAATCAAGGACAAAAAAAGGACAGACAGATTTACTAGAGTATATCTACCATGCCAAATTATCTGCCAATGTAAGAACAGCAATAGGAGGTTACACAAAACCAGAAGACTTAAATACACTTACCACTCTACTACAACAGAGGTACAAAGACGCGACAACAATACCACACCTACAAGCTAGACTAAACAATCTACAACAAAGGAATTCAGGAATCAACTCGTACAAAGAAAAAATTCTGACAATTATAGAAAGTTTAAACAGAATTAACATACACAATTTAGGAGAGACAGTTACACAAGCAGAAAAGAACGAACAACAAGTTAGCATTGGACACTTTCAAGAAAGGACTGAATGAGAATTACAAAGCGACAATTTTTGCTGCAAGACCGAAAGATCTAGCAGAAGCAACAGAATTGGCACTTGAACTTGAGAGCGAATCTAGAATAATGCCGAACACATCACAGCTGATGCAAGTAAGACATAATGCATTCAACTCATAAGGTACAAAGTCTAATTTCCACGCTCCGCGCAAATATAATTCATTCAACCATTCTCCACAATACACAAACAACACACGACAAAATTTCAGCACACGCTATGACAAAAATAACTACAACAACACTAACCATGCAAACAACAGAAACAATAACCGTAGCAATACAAATTACAGTCAAAGAAACAATAACTACAACAACACATATGCCAATAATCAAAATAATAACAACTTCAGACACAACAACAGCTACAACTCACAAGGCAGACAGCAGAACAACAACAACAATTACAACTTAAACAGAAACCGCCGCATAAACATGATACACGGTGCGGGAAACGAACAAGGCCCAGAATGCATAACCATTCTGGACAGCCACAATTAAATGTGTAGAAAATCTCGGATAACCACACAAATTTCGTCACGCTGACACACAAAAAGCAAAAAATTACTTTTTTGATAGACACAGGTGCCGACATCTCATTATGCAAAATAAGTAGCAAATTAGAAAACCACGAATACTTTCCTGATGACAAATGCAAATTAACAGGCATAACAAACGAAGAGGTATATTCTGAAGGTCAAATAGAATTACAATTAGATATTAGAGAAGAATCTTGTAACCACCCTTTCCAATTAGTAAACAAAACATTTCCAATAGAAACAGATGGGATTTTTTTGAAAAATATATATGTAAAATCGATTATGAAACGTTTACAATTTCCGCGTACGTAAACAAACAAAGATTCATTATACCCATGCACACTAAATCTCACGATACTCAAAAAATAAAAATACCAGCAAGAACAGAAATAATACAAGCCTTAAAATTAAACATAAATGAAGACAAAATAATTCTAAATAAAGAATTAAAAGAAGGCATATTTCTAAGCAACTCAATAGCACCCAAAAGTGGTATAACCCACATAAAAATTCTAAATACAACAAACAAAGAGGTAATTTTAGACGTGTTGGGGTATTGTCCTTGTTTGACGGGGGACGTCCTTCTGCTGCGCGCGTGTATCTGAAAAGCCTAAATCACTCTTTGTAAAAATCACTACATTACACTTTTAGTTTTAAAATCACAAGCCTTTATTACTTAGAATACTAACTCTTATATACTATTTACAATTCATAATTACAATACAAGAACTGACCTTTCTGGTGTTCCAGTTTCGCACCTGTTAATTGGTGTCAGTTGGTCAAGCCAACTGACCTACGCCAATACGCTGGGTAGTCACCTTGTTGCGGTGTAGGGGCTTACTGTGTGCTGGAACATGGCACATGAAAGACGGTGACATGGTCCAGTTACGCAAACTAAGAACTACCTTCAACGCACAGGTTGAAAGTAGTTTTCTACGATTCCTGCTCAGTCGTTAAGGCTAGTTAGTAGTCGTACTGGCCAATATCGAACGTCTCACTGAGACCGCCGGATCGCCTAGACACTAACAATTGGTCAGCCCTTCGGGGAAGTGCGGCAATTACTTTACAGACCAATGGCCCACTTTCAGTACGGTCATGTCTCTGCTGGACTTGGGTCGCCGATTGCCGGGCGGGGGAGAGAGAAAACTCCCTGGGGCAGGGTTCACCAGACATATTGGCCCATAAAAAAAAAAAACACCCTAAATTCACGGTGGAACAGCTATGCCAGTGAGCTTGCTTGACGGGGTAGAGTCAAGCTAAATAGCGAACTCCGTACGAGGTCCGGCGAACCTACGGTTTTAATTAGCCTTACCACGGGGGCGCCCGTGGGTGACCAAAACGCAAAAGAAAACTAAAAAAAAAATATATGGAAAACTTAAGCCTATATGAAAAAGAAAAAATGGACTGCACACCTTCAAATGTGCATATTGTGGCTACAATGAGCCAACAGCCATCATTGGCCGAGGGGGCATCTGGTCCCATCGACAATGAAAGCATGGAGCACGACCTGTTGGGGGGGGCACCCGGTCCCTTAACCGACAGGCCGGAGGAGATGGACATCCCACTTAGCCAGGAATCGGCTGGGGTGTCTATCTCCTCGGAACAGGAGAGAAATCTTCTTGAACCTGCTCCAGAGAAGATTCCAAAACTTAGGGTGAAGCTGTCCGGAGCTGGACGTAAACGTTTTAAGGCTTTGCTTGCCAGGGGCATATCGCTGGAAACAGCTCGGTCCTTGGCGGCAAATCCAGCGAACGTGTCTGCGCGATGGACCCCTAAAAGATCCCGTTCAGATGGCTCCACGCCGACATCGAACTCCAGGCCGACAAAGCGGTTTGCACAAGAGGGCAACAAAAACATTGATAAAATGTCAATAGTGCCCCCAGCGGACCCGCCGGTGTGTGGTGAGATGAAGGAGGCGGAGACCTTACTTGGGGGCGAACCTGGTCCCAGTAAGAGGGTGGCGAGTGTCTCTGAAAGACATGGCGTGCAGGGAGCCTCCTTGGGGGTCCCCTGCTCAAAGCCTACTCTAGCGGAGACAGTCTGCTCCAAAAAGATAGGGGTTATACCTAGCAATTTCCCGGAGGGCATATGGTCCACTGAAGAAATTGGGAAGGTACAACGGTGCATTCTCGACAAGATGTTCGAGACTCGTGGGGGCCCAGTGAAGCCACACTTTGCAGGCTGTAGTTTCAAGCCTGGATGGTTGACGATCAACTGTCTGGACGACGAAACCGTAGCCTGGGCTGAAGAATGGATACCAGCCATGAAGCCATGGGAGGGGGCTGAGTTGAAGGTGGTGGACGAGGCAAAAGTGCCAAAGGCCAAGATCTTCGTTGGCTACTTTCCCGGCTCGGTGTCTTGGCAAAATGACCGAATTCTGGGGCAAGTGGAGTCGCAGAATTCGGGCATTAGTGTCAGCGAGTGGCGGGTGCTCCATCGCCTACAAAAAGGTGACCAGGTCGAGCTGGCAATTGCTCTGGACCCCATCTCGTCTGAAAGGGTTGACACACTGGGTAACAAGGTCTACTATGGCTTTGGCAGTGCCCAGCTCCGACCTAGACTGAAGGGGAACAGGGCAAAATCTGCTGTTGGTGTTGAAGAGCAACCAACAACATCTGTTGCAGCGCGGGCAAAGCAGAGTAGCCAGAAGCCGAAAACGGGGCCCATTTTCACAAAGCCAGTACCGAGAGCGGAGAGAGGCAACACACGTGCCCAACGTCCAGGACCATCTGCTCTCTCTGGTAGGCTCAGGAAATGGGAGAGAAAAGACCCGGAGGCTGCGGAAACTTTGCGGAGCACAAAGGGTGGTAAGATCCGCAAGGATCGGTCTGGGAAATAATGTCCCAGGCCCCATCACGAACGCAAAACTCTTGGAAGCAGCTTCACTGTCTCCAAATAAATCTCCACAGGGCTATAGCAGCCTCTTACAGGCTCAGTGCCTTGGTGGAACACCAGAGTCTGGACTTCGTAGCCATTCAAGAACCATGGGCCACAAATGGGCGCATAAATGGTCTGCAGACAAAAACATGTAAGTTGATCTATGATAATAATGTTGACCGACCGAGGGCAGCGATCATGATCAACAAAAATATTAAATTCCTCCCAATTTCAGAGCTTCTACAACGCGATCTGGTGGCAGTACAGGCAGAAGTGCCTAGTGCCAAAGGGAGGAGAACGGTAGTCCTGGCCTCCATGTACTTACCTGGCGACACAGAGGACGCGGTATCGCGCGAGCTCCAGCAGCTTACGGAGTACTGTCGCACTCGCAGTCTACAGTGGGTGGTGTGCTGCGACGCAAACGCGCACCACACGGTATGGGGAAGCACGGACACGAACGGGCGAGGTGAGTCACTTCTTGATTTTATTACAACAAATAATCTGGTGGTGGTAAATAGGGGTGACGAGCCTACCTTTATGAATGCGATAAGGGGGGAGGTGTTAGATCTCACTCTAACTAGCGCATTCATATCAAATAACATTTCTAATTGGAGGGTGCTTAATGAGGTCTCCTTGTCGGACCATAGGTACATTTGCTTTGATCTGGGGGGGGAGATTGGAGGCACCTTCGAAATGAGAAATGTTAGGAAGACCAACTGGTCGATATATAACTTTTACTTAGAGCAAAATATTGCGGGCCTTAGTGAAAAAATAAGTAACTCTCAGGAACTAGATCTTGAAGTTAACAAATTAAATAATATAATAATCGAGGCTTTTGAAAGTAGCTGCAATTTAGTTGTGAAGAAACGTTCTAGGAACGTACCCTGGTGGAGCGGGGAGCTAAATGTTTTGCGCAAAAAAGCCCGTCAACTCTTTAATAGGGCCAAGTCTAATGGTGACTGGGCATCTTATAGAAGTGCCTTAACGGCCTATAATAATGAGTTGAGAAGATCTAAGAGAGACTCATGGAAAAAGTACTGTGAGGAGATTGAAACCCTCCCAGCAGCTACCCGACTCCAGAAGTCACTCAATAAAGATCACTCAAACGGGCTTTCTACACTCAAGAAGCCTGACGGAAATTTTACGGAGAGCCTGGAAGAGACGGGACAGCTTTTGTTGGACACTCACTTTCCAGGCTGTGCCACTAGCGGAGAGGATAGTGAAATCATCGAGAATACTCGTTTCTTGATGCCTACACGGAGGGAACTCTCACTGGCTCGCAGAATCTTCACCGTCAATAAAACCAAATGGGCTATCTCCACTTTTAGACCATTCAAATCGCCAGGTGTCGATAATATACAACCGTGCCTACTTCGGCAAGGTGTTGATGTATTAGCACCTGTGCTAACAAACATTTTCAGGATAAGCCTGGAGCTAGGCATAGTGCCTAAACCTTGGACGAAGGCTAGGGTGGCTTTCATACCGAAAGCAGGCAAAAAGGCGGACCACACGCCAAAAGCCTATCGGCCCATTAGCCTGACGTCATTCCTGCTAAAAGTTATGGAAAAAATTCTGGACCAATATATCAGGGAAACTTATCTTAAAGATTCTCCTCTTCATATTGAACAATACGCTTACCAATCAGGCAAATCGACTGAGACAGCCATACATAGCTTAACAAGCAAAATTGAAAAGGCGTTTGAGGGTAAAGAAATAGCTCTCTGTACATCGGTTGACATTACGGGGGCTTTTGACAATGCTACTTTCAGATCAATTGAGGAGGGGATGAACAGGAAAGGTATACAAAGACTGATCATAACATGGGTTCTCAACATGCTGAAAAACAGAACGACAATCTTTGAAACAGGGACAGCAAAGCAAATTGTCAGGTCAACCAAAGGATGTCCCCAGGGGGGCGTCCTATCGCCACTCCTATGGTTATTGGTTATCGACGAGCTCTTACAAACTCTCAATGACCTCGGATACGAAATTCAGGGCTTTGCGGATGATTTGGTAATTATGGTCAGAGGCAAGTTTGACTCTACCATAACAGATCGCATGCAACTAGCTCTTGATATCACTCAAAACTGGTGTCAGGAGAAAGGACTATCGATAAATCCGAATAAAACAAACGTGGTACCCTTCACCAAAAGAAGGAAACTGAATCTGGGGACTTTAAGTTTAGGGACCACAAACTTAACAATGTCCAATGAAATGAAATATCTGGGAGTAATCCTGGACAAAACTCTAACTTGGAAAAACCACTTATCATACATAACTAGTAAAGCCTTAAGAGCAACCTATGCTTGCCAGAGGTTGTACGGTAAAACATGGGGACTACGGCCAAAAATGATGGCGTGGTCATATAAAACAATAATAGTACCAATGATTACTTATGCGTCGTTGGTATGGTGGCCAAAAGTCAACCAAACAGGAGCTCAGAGGACTCTTAACAAGATTCACCGTATAGCCTGTTTGAGTGTGACGGGAGCAATGAGAACGTGCCCCACACTAGCTTTGGGAGTGATCACTGGACTGACTCCTCTACACCTTGTAGTTAAAAGGATGGCGGCCAGCGCGGCCCTAAGGCTACCTAATCTAGCCCATCTTAAAGAAGGCAACCTTTCGGGGCACGCAAAGATTCTGGACACTGTCTGGAATTCTCCGTGCCTCATGGTCTTCGACAAAATGGACAGAAAATTAGACTTCTCAAAGCAATTCAAAGTGGTCATCAGTGACCGTTCAGCTTGGAGAAACAAGGAAATAACAATAAAACAGGACTCTCAGTTGTGGTATACAGATGGGTCCAAAATGGAAGATGGCAGTGCAGGAGCTGGAATTGTAGGGCCAAATTTCCAAAAAGCAATTGCAATGGGAAAAACAGCTTCCATTTTTCAGGCGGAGGTCCACGCTTTAGAGTTATGTGCTAGAGAATGTCTACGCAGGGGTACACGCAACACCAAAATATGCATACTCTCAGATAGCCAGGCAGCTCTAAAATCATTAATAAACTTCTCATTCCAATCAAAGCTGGTCTGGGAATGCTGTAAACTTCTCAATACCCTAGCAGCGAGAAACTCTGTTACGCTAATGTGGGTACCGGGACACGAGGGACATGAGGGCAACGAAATGGCAGATTCTTTAGCAAAAAAGGGTGCAGACACTGCCTTTATAGGCCCAGAACCCTTCTGTGGGGTAAACAGTAGCTTCACAAATAACTTGTTGTGCGAACAGGAAAAACGAAGTCTGCTAAACTACTGGAGAGCCCAAAAAGGCATGCGGCAGTCGAGACTACTCATTGATCCTGAACACATAAGGGTAGATGCTTCTTTAAACCTCAGCAGAAATGACATCAAACTATACACTGAACTTTTAACAGGACACTGTAAACTAAATTACCACCTAAAGAAAATAGGCGTGGTAGAAGACGATTCTTGTCGACTCTGTCAAGAGAAGCAGGAAACGGCAGAACACATTCTGTGCACTTGCCCAGCGGTGGCAAGACGCAGACATAAGTACCTAGGCAGTGGGTTCATATCTCCAAATCACCTAGTTAAAATTAAGCCCACAGCAGTTACGAGATTTATAAACAGTCTAGGACTGTTTTAGTTGGGTACGAGGCTGCACAATAGATCTTTTAGGTCGCGGTGTTCTTTTAGCCTGTCAATAATAAATAATAATAATACGCCAATCTGAAATGTTGATGGTGCATTCTAACTTTGAATGCCCTTCGGTGGCTCGACTGCAAAACTGTAGCACCCTAAAAGTTTACATAATAAATATTACATAGGTAATATTAATTCTAAGTACTCGCACCCTAAAAATATGTGCTTTCTTAAGTAACTTT
Organism: Clusia tigrina; assembly: GCA_920105625.2. Classification (NCBI taxonomy): domain Eukaryota; kingdom Metazoa; phylum Arthropoda; class Insecta; order Diptera; family Clusiidae; genus Clusia; species Clusia tigrina. The sequence goes on along the minus strand of OV050030.1, from coordinate 81,193,181 downwards.
AACACATGCTAATCACACAGATTGTGTGGCATCTGTTAGGAGTCGATGATGTGAGACACTACGCGCAGGCAGCTTGATTCTAGCTCACAACATCCCTCCCCTCTTTCTAAAAGAAGTTAGTGCAACTAACTTCTAATGAATCTTTACAATATTTTTCTCTTTTCTGCACTTTAAACAATCTGTGCATTTTCTTAATCCTATAGTACATATGTATAGTTTTTATTTTTTCAAATTCGCCTTATTTGGGTTCAATTGTTGTATTCTGTTCTTTTTACTTTTGTGTTGTTTTCTTTTTTCCTCTTTTGTTTAATTTTGTTCTTTTATTTCTATCTTTTTTATTTTCTTCTTTTTTTCTATTGTTTTATTTTGTTCTTTTATTTCTATCTTTTTTTTTTAGTTATATTCCCCTTTTTATATTTGGTCTTTCATCGACTCTTTTCTCACTGGCGTATATACAAACAAAATTACAAACTAATTACATATTTAGCTACGCTTCTTATAAATAGAGTCCTCTGCAATTGTTGGTCCTGGTAACGTCCGTCCTGCGAGAGTGAAGTCCCTCGATGAACTCTGCATACCCCTCCCTTCTTTCTGGATCGGTACGTACAAAGATATTATAAGTTGGCGATCTGGTTTGCCATTAAAACTTTGCTTTTAGTGGCCTTCTTCTATCAATTTATATAGTGTGCCCCACGGCTGTAAGTGGTACTGCCTCTGCTTATAGTATTCAACTTGTAAAAAACATTTGGAATACATGAGAGATTACAATACACCTTCTTCCTTTGCAGCAATGCGTTTTATGGTGGAAGTGTTTCTCTTGAGCTTCCTCATAATGGTATTTGACATCGTTTGGCTTTGATGTGGAGACAATCGGTATTTCTCTGAGACACACATTTAATGACGTAATTTGTGTACTCTGATCGGTAACCAGTCTCTGTGTCCTCTTGTATTAAATCATATTTCCTATGTAAATCATATTCCATATGTTCATACTCTAGATTGGACATACACTTCAATGAAGCAATTAACTTCCGTGAGCCAAATTTCTTCTGCTTATTATATTTGGTGGTGGTTTCAGTCACCCACCTTAAGCTTTTACCCATCTTCAACTTATCCAAAATCGATTCTGTTGAGATTGTGATACACTCGGTGGACATTGTACTATAATTGTCCAATTCAAAACATGACTCCGCAAGGAAACTTGTTTTTTTTTCGTTGCTTGTCAATAACTCATCCACAACGCATTCAAATGATGCGGCCATATGCCGTTTCGCAAAATTAAAATTACATCCGTCGCCATTCATCCCCAATCTAATATGTTGGCATCTTTGGGGTCACAAACCTTAGATAACTGCCAAAAATCTTTGTTTTTCAAAAACGCATCTTTCCGAATACTATGTTGGTCCCTTAGTCCGCACCGTATTCCAATATCCGCTGTTCCCGGAACTTCCTGCTTCGCTTCACATCATCAGAGCTATATAGAGAAAACCTATAATAATTATCTTAATTTTCTAGTATACATTTTAGTTTGATATTTCTTCTATGCTTAATTTTTGTCGAACATTTCAAAGTCAACTTAATAAATGAATTTAAAAATTATATAACATTTAAATAAATACACTATATGTACTATATATACTCTTGGGTATAATTTTCCAATTTAGTATGATTTTTGTTTTTTTTTATTACAAATTTATATTTTAAATAATTAATTTTTGTAACTCTAATTATTTTCTAAACTACTTTTGATTCTAATGTGAACTTTGCACAGATTATAATTTTTTAATTTATAACTTTTCTTAAACATAAGCTATTCCAAAAAACAATATTTCTACAACATGCTTTTTTTATAATTGAATGCTATATCATTCAATTTGCCATCCACTCGTCTTCTCCCCTCACATTATCGGATTCGCTACCGTATCCTGGAGGAAAAGAGGACTGGACTATGCGTTTTCATAGCCATATAGGGCATCAGTTTTGCTCTGATTAATTTTTCGTGCCCTTTTTCAACACGTGAGTTATCACTCATTTCAACTTTGAACCAATTCATTGGCCCTCCGTCAAAAACCAGATTATAAAAAATAATCCCGTTTGTGTCAAAACTTTGTCCACTATACCTTTCATCGCATACAATTACTTTTTATTTAAATTTACTTCTAGCCTGATATGTATATATCCATTAACGATTCTATTTTCCATCCTGTAATCAGCCCGTATATGAATACATACATACATTCAAGGCGCTTTAAATTACCTAGAATTAATTGCTTATTTTCCCAATCAACCTATACTCTTTTTCGAATTTCCATAAGCTAATTTCCTAAACAATAAACAGTTAAAACCTATGTAAGAGTATATCTACATATAGCCTGCTGCAGTATCTGCAAATATATACAGACGCACATACCCATTCCTCCTAACTAGAATACTTACTTCTTTAAATATACATTCGTACATTCATTCTTTATCTTATACACATATATACATACTCGTATATATACTTACTTCACCAGCAGTTCCGTTGCCTGGCGTCAATGCTCATGCATCGAATTTCAGTGCATACACTGCCGTATGTATGTATTTACATATTCGAAGTTTTTTTTTATATTACTTACCCACGACTGTCTTATTATTTCATTTTATTTTTTAATTACGTGCAATATTTATCATTATTTACAAAAAAATATTTTCCCCTACTATGCTTCGTTCGGCCACAGTGCATAATAAGCACTTTTATTACGTCAACTTTAATCACACTTCTACTGGCCTTGACTTTGAGAATCGGAGCTGTATGTTATCCGATATACACACGTACATGTTTACGTTGTTATTCTTGTGTTTACACTTGTAAAACACTGCCAACACATGTCTTTAGTTGTGTGTTCTTGTATGGAATAATTTCAACAAATTATTATGCAGTTTTTTATTCTTGCCCTTAATCGTTACAACCGTTGTAACTGGGCTGCGGATTTCTGCTACTACACACGGACCTATCCACACAGGTGAGAATTTGTTTCTCCTAGCCTGATTCTTCATGAGTACTTGATCACCCACGTTAAAAACGACTGGGTTTAGTACCTTGTTATAGGCTTCCCTGGCTACTCGTTTAGCACAATCCTGGTTTTCTCTGACCAATTCATGCGCTCGCTGTAGCTGATACTTTTGCACTTTATTCGGGTCATCAGCATTGTATACAGGCGCACATTTGCGCTTCAAATTCGCTGGCATGTTGAAATCAAACCCGTAGAGTGTTCTAAACGGAGTTTGCTTCGTTGATACATGCACAGTATTGTTGTGTACATGCATTGCAGTGGTTAACCATAGCCGTCTTCTTTGGCAAAACTGCGCAAGTACTCGGCCAAAGGTCGATGACTACGTTCCAATGAGCCATTCGCCTGTGGATGATATGGTGTTATGTGCAACTTCTTGATTCTCAGCATTTTACACGTTTCTGAGAATAGTTTTGATACGAAATTTGAACCATTGTCGGTTATCAAAACCTTAGGTATGTTGTATCGTGCTATAATTTCATCAAAGAATGCTTTGGCCACCGTACTTGCTTCAGCATCGGGTATAGCCACGCACGCCATATACTTTGAGAAATCGTCTTGGAATGTCAATATGTATTTATTCCCCGAAACAGTCTCAGGTAAAATACCTACAATATCCATATGAACCTTATCAAATGGTTGCTTTGGTGTGTCCGTTAACACCATGGGCATCTTTGTTAGCCTTGAACTTTTGTTGGCCTGACACTTTGGGCAACTCTTTACATATTTTTTTATGTCTTTGAGCATACATTTCCATCCGTATACTCGCCTAATTCTGTCATGGGTTTTCCAGAATACCCTGGTGTCCACCTAGAGGTGAATCATGGAAACCCTTTAACACAGCCTGGATATCCTTTATATCCTTCAGCCATTCCACACTACTGGCTCTTTGTTGATTAGCAGCGTCACCAGCATTGCTAACATTTCTTGTTGCATCAATTTTATCCCCTTGAATTCTCTCGGCTTTCTCCTTATCTGACCATGCCTTGGCCCTCGTTTGCACTACTGATACCTTCTGTGCCTGCGGAACTCTGCTGAGTGCATCCGCATTCAGATTCTTTTTCCCAGGTTTGTATATGATTTCAAAATCATACTCAGACAATTTGTGTCTGAACCTGGCTAGCCTAGACGTTTGGTCTTTCAAATTGGCTATGCCTCTCAACGGCTGGTGATCAGTGTATATCTTAAATGGGCGTCCTAGCAGATATGCCCTAAAATTCTTTGTAGCCCACACTATGGCTAGAAATTCCTTTTCTATTGTGGAGTATCTTTTCTCCGTATCGCTAAGCGCTCTGCTTGCGAATGCTATTGGTCGGTCATTACCGACTTCCCCTTGTGACAATACTGCCCCTAATGCTTCATTGCTAGCATCAGTGGTCAACAAAAAAGTTTGCTCAAAGTCGGGGAATGCCAAAATCGGTGGCGAGCTAATTATTTCTTTTAGCCCCTCGAATGCTTGCTGACATCTCTCTGTCCATTCGAACTTTGCCTCTTTTCGTAGCAACTTGTTAATTGGCAACGCAATTCCGGCTAGTCCTTCCACGAACTTTCTATAATAGTTCACTAGTCCTAGGAATGCTTGCACTTCCTTTCTGTTTCTCGGAATCGCTAGATTTTTAACGCATTCCACCTTCTGCGGGTCAGGCAGTGCTCCTGCTTCTGAGCAACGATGGCCTAAATAAACCACCTCTCTTCGCAAAAATTGACACTTCTCCGTGTTCAATTTCAAATTGTGTTCTCGTAATTTCTGGAGCACCTTGCACAAGCGTTGCGAATGCTGCTGCAAGTTCTTCCTATAAATTACAATATCATCCAGATACACAAAACAATCTAACCCTTGCAAGCCTGTTAGCACATGGTTCATCAGCCGTTGGAAGGTAGCCGGTGCTCCTGTTAAATTTTCTCTATCCTTGGTATCGCGAACACTTGCTAGATAGTGGCGTCGTTCAATTTCCTAAAATCAACGACCATTATCCACTTCTTCTGACCCTGAGCACCTCCCTTCTTTGGTACCAAAATTATTGGTGAGTTCCAAGGCAAGATACTCGGTGAAATTATGTTATCCTTTAACATTCCTTAAACTTCCCTATTTACCAAATCTTTGTGAGCTTGTGGCAATCTGTACTGCTTCTGGTTAATTGGTGCTTGATCCACTCTAGTAGGTATTTCCTGCTCTACCTCTGGTGTATACGTCAGCTGGTCTCCTTCCAGCAAAAATATGTCATGGAGTGACGTACAAATGGCTTCTATTGATGCCTTCTCTTCTGAATTTACGCTTGGGTCTAACTTCAAGGATTCTAGCACCCTCTCCATTCTTTTTCTTATATCTACCTGCTTAATCTGATTCACCGATCTATAATTCGGTTCCTTAAAATTATGATAGCTAGTGAACTTGGGCCTAAAATCCTCCTCCATCAGGTAGTCCTTTTCGGATGCATTGAGTACGCAAGCGTACACCTTACCCTTGTCAACGTGCGTTATGGTTTCCCCCATATATACGCCCTCCGCTAGCTGCTGCTTGTGCAAAACAACAGTCCTAAGTTTCGTATTTACATGCATAGTAACTACTCTGGTTGACCTTCCGTTTACTACCTCCATACCACACTTCTTAACCCCAGTCACGGTTCCTTCCTGCCATGACATTAATGGAAAAGTAAGGATTCTATGCTTATTGTTATCATAGAATGATAACTGCTTATCGAGCGCATCCAGTATGGTGCGTCCCCAAAGATTATCGCGGCCAATTATTCCATCAGCCGGGATACCTTTCCTATCCACTTCCACTGCGTGCACTCTAAAACTCATACCCTTAACTCCACTGTGCCCTATTCTGAGCGACCCCAATGTCCTATTGCACCCTCCAAACGCTCCGTTAAGGGTTCTTAAGTCCATTTGATTAATGTCTAGCCCCTTCCGTAAAACACTAGATTTTACGAGGCTAGTGTCCGCCCCTGAATCTACTAATAGCACTAGCTTTCCACTAGCTGATTCCTTGCAGGGTATCTCGATGAAGGCATCACCTATCCTGCTCATAGCGAAGCAACCTCCTTTTGTTCCCAATATGGACGTGTATCCACTCCCTAACTCTTCGTGATACTGGAGAGCCTCTTGCTCCTCCTTCTCCTGGACTGTAGTTCCTACATTACTAGTCCCACGTACTTCCGGCCTTATTATTACTTCCTTTCTTTTGGCTTTCCAGTCTATTGGCCTCGACTGGGCCGCTGGAAGTTTCCCTGGTTCTTTTGTTGGGATTGTCTTTCCCTGCATTCCATTGCTCGATGTCCGATTCGTCCACATGAGAAGCATCTCAACCCCTGTTGGGTGTTGCGTATCCTTGGTTCACTTCTGGAATTCCAATTTGGTTGCTGCTGACCACTCCCAGTTTTGAAAGGATTTCTTCCTTGGTTAATTCCTTCTGTTGAATTAACTCTGGGACTACTGAAGTTACCCCTGCTGTCCCTCAAGGGTGGAACCGGGCGCCTCGTAGCTGGCTGCCTTTTACTCTGATTCCATTCTGTGACTCCATGGCACTGTCTACTTGCCTCATGACCATATGTTTGGCACTCCATACAATAGGGCGTATTTTTGCGTGTAATGCACTCATCCCTTGTATGACCATGCTTACGGCAGAACGAACATTTGGGTGCCCTCTGTACAAACCCCCTGTATGGATTTCTCGGATTCGCGGCTCTGCTGTCGGAGACACCGGGATTATATGCTCCTCTGTATATGTTTGGGACGTAATTATTTCCATCTCTGTTCACGACAGCGGCGGTGAACATGTCCTGTCTATTTTCCAACATGTGTACCTCACCTAACCCAGCCGTACTCCGTTCCACGAGAACTTGTGCTCTAATCGCTTCTTCTACTAATTCCTCCAGAGATCCTGTTCTGCTATTCAGCATATGAATCTTTAGAACGGAGTTGCGGAGCCCCACCACGAAAGTTGTCAACACCGACTCGTCAACTTCGTGTAATAACGCTGTATCTCCAATGCAATTGTACTTATTCCTGATTATTTCCTGGGCCATCATCTGAAGTGACTCTAAACGCCTGGCAAAGGCACGTATGTCTTCACTTGCCAGCTGCTTCCCGACTCTTATTTCTTGGGTTAAATCTTCCAAAGATCTCTCCTTCAGATAAGTTCTCCTTATAAGACTGTAAAGCTCGTCCACACTGGCGAATTGCTTTGGCAACACAAGGTTGTACGCGTCTCCAAATAATCTTTGCTTAACACAGTCGAAGAAATCCTGCAACTCATCAGGGCTTATGCTTCGCTTTGCAAGCTCACAACCTTGAATGAATCTGTTAACTTCTGACCGTAAATCTTCTGAAGCTGCACCAGTAAACACAGGTACTAGCCTGGCCACTGTCTTTGAAATCTCCTCTACACCCATTTTGCGTATTTTTGTTTTACTTATGACCGGTAAAACTTGAGCGGTATCTTTATGAGTGGTTCCTAGCTTCACTTCTCCCGGATCTGAGAGGTAATTGACCAATGACGGACTCAAACTAATTAGTCTTCGATCGTTTGTTCGTACAGGCGAAATACTGTCCACAGTATTGGGCTTTTCCTGTACCATTGCTGCTTCTGGCTCTTTTGGCGGATATCCCTTATTTTTATTAGTTACCGGACTTCCTGGAGAAAAAGGCTTGACACCGATTTCAGATGCGCCAAACAAAAATCCCGCTTCCCTCTCTTCACTCAATACTAATCTGGGCTTTACCACTCGGATTATCCCTTCTGGTGTTAGATACTCCGGCCAGCGCACTTCCGGTGGCAATGTCAATACCGTCTGTGTAAAGCCAGCCGATGCTGATTTCGATCTCTCCCTATTCAGTGAGGTCCTATTGGATTGCCGTAAAGGCTTGATCCGCTACTTCTAATGGTGACACAGCTCCTCCGGCATTCGCCTGCTTCCACAATTCCTGAGCTTCTTCCCTGCTCGTACTCGCTTCGAACTGGTCAACTATTTTCCCAGTAAACAGTTCCATCTCTGACTGCATTGATTTCAATCTGTTCCTTACTTCCTCGTCTGGCGAAACCAAACTCACTGTTTGTTGCCCTAGTCCTTCTAATTCAGAACTAAATGTATCTGCCCATTCATTGACCAGACTATTTATGTAGTCTGCGTATTTTTCCGCAAAATATTTTCCCTTGACGTACTCAAATGCGTGAGGCAACAACAGTCCGTGATTATTGTTGAACTCTCTCCCTAGATTTTGCAACTGTGTTATTCGCTTGCGGTAATACACGTTGTCCTTACGTAACCTGCCGTCTTTCTTAAAATTACGGACCAGTTCTTCAATCGCTTCGCCAATTTGCTCCTGCCTCAGCAGTAATCCTTGCGCTTCCTTCGTCATATCCCAAATGCCAGAACAGATGTCGTATCCCAATTACAAATAAAAATCCAATAATTGATAAAACTTGTTATTAACTTATCCCAATATTTTATTCCATCTTACTTATTGATAAATACCAATTTAAAAAAAAAACATTCCACCGTAAATTCTATATTTATATACATATTCTGCTATACTTGTTTTCCATCACAAAGTTCCGCTACCTACCGGCGTCCATTAAGTCCTTCCATCAATGCAAAGTGGTCCTTGACTTCCTCACAAATACTCCTTGTTTTCCTCTCACCATCCTTAATACTCCCAAGAATCCATAGAAAAAGGCCATATGTTTGTAAAAACCGAAATTTGATTTACCGGCAAAAGTGTTCTGATTCATTCCCGGAAATTTGAATCCATATTTAAACGTATGCGCCACATGATAATAGCATTTAAATGTTTTCTTCAACATTGCTACGCAAATCGTAGTTTCCGAACTACAAAAACTTTGATGCAACAACACGTGTTGTAGACACTTCTTGAAATATTTTTTCCTAATACCCTAAGCTCAAAAGCCAATCATTTAAATCAAACAAGACAAATTCAGAACTTCAGAATTTAAACAATACAAAAACAATTTAACTTTCTCAACATAGACCACATGGCCTTATAAACAATATAAATGTCCCTCACGACAAACAAACTCAAATCCCCTACAAAAAAAATCCTCACAGCTAGGATGAACATACATAGACCGTCCGATCATACTGACGGTTTATGGTTGCCATTCAAAGCTGCGTGCAACAGCGCAAACGCGCCTATAGGTTGCGACTTCTTTGACCAGCGCTACGGCGCCTTCAGGGTCGCAGAAGTATCTACTTAGATTACGCTATTATACACTCTACTCACCCAAATTTTTTTCGATGTCATCTTTATTCCACAGTGTCCTTCGATGAGGTCCTTCGAATTCGTTGCAGGATGCCTCTCTGCTTCAGGGTTCCTTGCCCTGGGATTACTCCAATAGGTCCTTTTGACCGGCTGCGCCAAAATGTTGGGGTATTGTCCTTGTTTGACGGGGGACGTCCTTCTGCTGCGCGCGTGTATCTGAAAAGCCTAAATCACTCTTTGTAAAAATCACTACATTACACTTTTAGTTTTAAAATCACAAGCCTTTATTACTTAGAATACTAACTCTTATATACTATTTACAATTCATAATTACAATACAAGAACTGACCTTTCTGGTGTTCCAGTTTCGCACCTGTTAATTGGTGTCAGTTGGTCAAGCCAACTGACCTACGCCAATCTGAAATGTTGATGGTGCATTCTAACTTTGAATGCCCTTCGGTGGCTCGACTGCAAAACTGTAGCACCCTAAAAGTTTACATAATAAATATTACATAGGTAATATTAATTCTAAGTACTCGCACCCTAAAAATATGTGCTTTCTTAAGTAACTTTAACACATGCTAATCACACAGATTGTGTGGCATCTGTTAGGAGTCGATGATGTGAGACACTACGCGCACGCAGCTTGATTCTAGCTCACAACAAACGGCATACAATTTGGAACTGACTCACTAAAAAATTATGACATACTAAAGTACAGTACGCAAGATAATTACAACGAAAATAGACTACAGAAAATCCTTGAAACTTTAAATTTTAACTGCACAGACGAAATTACAAAAACCCAACTCATAAACATCCTAGGACAATACCAAGAAGTTTTTCATCTTGAAGACGAACCACTTTCGACAAACAATTTTTACACACAAAACATAACGATACATGACAACACCCAGACTGTCACACACACACACAGAAATTGTGAATGAACAGGTAAAGAAAATGCTACAAGAGGATATCATTGAACCTTCAGTCAGCCCATACAATGCTCCACTCCGTTTGGTTCCTAAAAAGAACACTATTGACAAAAAGAAATGGAGACTTGTAGTGGATTTTAGAAAACTGAATGACAAAATAGTAAATGGTAAATTCCCGCTAACTCGCCTAGAAGACATTCTAGACAAGTTAGGCAGAGCAAAATGGTTTTCAACCTTAGACATGACCAGTTCATTTCATCAAATAAAATTAGAAAAACAATCACGACCATTAACAGCTTTTTCCACATCCAATGGAAATTATCAATTTAAAAGACTACCTTTCGGACTAAAAATTTCATCCAAGAGCTTTCAGAGAATGTTAACAATAGCACTCTCAGGGCTTGACTCAGAAGCATTCCGTTATGTAGATGACATAATCATCTATGGATGCAGTCTAAACCACCATAACCAAAATTTAATCAAAGTACTAGACAGACTAAAACAACATAACTTAAAATTAAACGCAGCAAAATGTAACTTTCTGAGACCAGAAGTCGTATATTTAGGACATTTGATTACACAAGACGGAGTTAAAACTGACCCAGCAAAATACGAGACTGTAAAAAATTACCCTCAACCGAAAAACGCAGACGAAGTAAGAAGATTCGTTGCATTCTGCAACTACTATAGAAAATTCATACCAGAATTTGCAGATATTGCAAAATGTTTAAACTCCTTACTAAAGAAATCAGCCAAATTTGTATGGACAGATGAATGCCAAAAATCTTTTGAAACTCTTAAACTAAAATTAATAAACCCACCACTATTGCAATACCCAAATTTTGATAAACCCTTCATATTAACTACAGATGCATCGAATTATGCATTAGGCGCCGTACTATCCCAAGGCGAAATAGGACAAGATTTACCAATATCATATGCTAGCAAATCATTACAAAAGCACGATCTGAATAAGCCAGTAATAGAAAAAGAGCTACTAGCAATACATTGGAGTATTAACTTCTTCAAACCCTATCTATATGGTCAAAAGTTCACGGTAGTAACTGACCATCGACCACTGATATCACTATTCTCTCATAAAAACCCTTCATCTAAAATGACCAGAATTAGATTAGACCTCAGTGACTATGATTTCAACATAGTATATAAAACAGGAAAGATGAATACAAATGCAGATGCATTGTCAAGAATACAAATTGACTCGCACATTCTAAAAGAAATGATACCGAAAGAAATTGATGAAAAAGCCAAAAGAACCCTAGTAATAACGAGAGGGATGGCAAATAAAAATAAAACAAATGAAGAGGCAAATAAAAATGAAAATAAGAAATTGAGAAATTGCATATTTCAGGAGACTGATCACCTTCAAATATGGGAATGTACATCAATAAATGACGTCAAAAATATTAAAAAATTAAAATTTAATGTCGACAAGAAAAATCAAAGCTTTGAAAAAATTAATATATATATATAAAAAATGATATTGTGCACATAGGCGAAAGCGATAATTCACCGAATCAAGATTCGACTCTGAAGAAGCTCCGACCTAAAAATAAAAATATAAATGAAAATATAAAGCTTGCTGGAATCAATGATAAATCAGCGAGACTAGACTCGATTCTGAGGAAATTGATATCCAAAACAAAGAAAGAAAAAATTTAAGAATTAGCAATTGCAAATAATGATGAAATATTCAAAATATATACAAAAGAATTTAAAGAAGCGTGCGCAAAATTAAAAATGAATAGCAAAAGTCCTCAGCTAAAAATATTAATTTATATACCTCCAAAGAGAATAACGGAGGACATTTTAAAATACAAACTAATAAATGAATGTCACAAAACAGGACATCCCGGAGTAAGAAAAACTCTACTCAAATTAAAACAAAGATACATTTGAAGAAATATGAACCAAATGGTAAAGAAATTCATATCCAACTGTGACACGTGCGTGAAGTGTAAACAAACAAGACACATCAAAGAACCACAAACCATAACAGACACCTATAACACAAGTTTCGAAGTCATATCAATTAACACCGTAGGACTACTAAAAATTTCAAACCAATACCGCTACATACTGACCAAGAAGTGCGAGCTGACAAAGTTCGTAATCGCACATCCAATGATAACAAAAGACACACACACAACAGCCAAAACATTAAATTCTTCATTAAAATTCTTAAATCTGATGACGGGACAGAATTTACAAACGAGCTAATGGCAAACATATGTGCACTGCTCAAAATACAACAAAAATTTTCGACTCCGTACCACCACCAAACGATAGGCTCACTAGAACGCAACCACAGATTTTTGAATGAATTCCTACTGACATCGACAAACGACGACGAATGGGATAAGTGGATTCCCTACTTCACTTTCACTTATAACAAAATGCCACATGTTGACACGGGCTACACGCCATATGAATTAATATATGGGAAACTCCCAGGTTTACCCAATGAAGTAATAGAAAGTAACACAAAAATTTACAACTTTGAAAATTACGCCAACGAGCTAAAAGCGAGATTACGCTATGCCCACGAAAAGGCAAAACAAATGCTAATGAAAGCAAAACAAAAACGTACACTAACTGACTCAAAAACTAATACGAATACACTTAATGTAGAAATAGGAGATTTAGTTCTATTAAAAGTAGAAAATAGGAAAAAGAATATGAATCCATATAAAGGACCATATAAAATACTAGATAAGTTAGGAGTAAATTCATTAATAGAATATAATGGTACACCTAAGAAAGTACATAATAATCAATTAAAGCCATACAATGTAATTTAAATTTATACAATAAGATTTATAATTGAAACTATCACAATATGTAATCAAAACAATGTAATTAGTAATCATAAGTATATGTAACTATATCAAAACTACATAATTTGTAATTTTAACTATATAATTAAAAACGCTACAATGTAACTATAATAATAAAAAACAATTTATAAATAAACAATACCAATTATTAGAAAATATGAAAATCATCTAACAAATCCATAACATAAGACAATTGTAATACAACACAAACCATATTTCCAGAAAAATTATTCGCTAACACCCCTAATTTTTCTCTTAAGGGTGAGGGTGTAGTGTACCACACAAGTGTACACTGACGACCACACATCGTCATAAGCACAGCAACAAGTCGCATATGCAAACAAACTGACAATAGCGCAACGTACGTAATTGCACTCAATACCCAAATACGCTAGACTAGCATTTTGGTGGTGCAATAACACACGCTGCCTATATTGCAGCGTATGCATATTGGACAGTGCAGTGACTTTAGCCCTGAACTTGCACTCAAAATTATTAATATAAACAAAGACGATGATTCGTCAATGAATAATATCGGTAATCCAATACTTGAGACAAATTTCGGGAATATGATTTGTAACTAGTAGAAATAAGATAGATATATTTTATGTTTGTTAGAATAAGAAAACAATAAGAATTCAATGATATAAAAGAGCCAGCGAGCCACCAAATAAAACAGAATTAATCTGAACTTCTAAAACTGCAATCCTGCATTAGATTTCTCATTTCTTCTCTCGGTGCTCTTAACTAGGCTTAGTTACAGAACAGCACCAAGCAATAGCGTAACCAACGGCAAACTCTGCCGGTTACAATCTCTACTGAGGGCGACATTCCGCTTCGCACTAGGTTTCTGTATATCATTGCATTCATACGTTGTATGAAACCTGCAATCGATGCGTAAGCTGAACTTGCAAGGCCAACGCAATTGATATTGATTCAACCCTCATCAACACACGTATATTACCCTACATGGCGATCCTGCCAGCCTAACTTTATATTACTCTCATAAAAACCCTACATGGCGATCCTGCCACTGACCTGGGACCTGAAAGGCAGCCAATAATCCTGCAACCGATCCTGCAACTAAGCTGAAGCCAATAATCCTGCAACCGATCCTGCAACTAAGCTGAAGCCAACGATCCTGCAACCGATCCTGCAACTAAGCTGAAGCCAATAATCCTGCAACCGATCCTGCGACAAATCCTGCAATTGCCAAACCGACAAGCAGCCAAACATATTCAACTGAAAAACAAATAAATGGAAGAATACGTGCCAGAATATTTACCGATACCAACTGCTCCAGCACCAGTATACACCCCAAAACCAGCAATAAAGGTCGGACCACTGCCACTCACGATTGAGGAATATAAGAAACGGCAAGAAAAACGAAAGGACCTAGAAAAAACAACAATCCCACAAAGTGAAAGCAATAAAAAAAAGAGAGGATGTTTGTTAACACAACAGAAACGCCAACTGGCCCATTTACTAGCAATAGTAAAAAACGACAACCCACCACCATGTAATGAAGCCACAATCATCTGGAAGCGAATCGACAAGATTAAAAATCAAATCAGAAATAGAAGAAAAAAATAAAATCGCATGCATGCGAATAACTTGGCGTATGATCAGAAAAACTGGCACTCCAACTATCGAGGACTATAACGACAAAACAACAATCGAAGACGAGACAATACGGATGATCGAGGCGCTCGAAAAATGGGAAAAAGCCAGAGCAAGCCGCAGCACCAAGATGCAACAGTAAATAATAACCAGCTATCAACAGAGATTACCTACCCATCGATTCCAGAATCCTACGTAGTTATATTTTTAGTTATAATTATCATTATAATAGCGTACAAACTAGATAAATATTTTAAAAACTATGTTCATAAGTATAAGAATGACGCTAATGGCAACGCCATTACAGCAGTCTAATAAACAAAAATTCATATATTAAACATTTAAATAAAAATGTCAAATTTTATATAGTATAAAAATAAATAAAATCTCTTAAAACAAATTTATTATTGTCATCCTAAATGGATTTGAAATTCAATGCCTTAAAAGATATACTAGCTACACTTAGGAAAAATCCCGGCAGAATACATACAAACAAAACAGTGACAGCAAAACTAAGACTAATTGACACATTAAGAGAGGAATTTAATAACATAATAGAGACCGACACTGACAATAAAGATCTAACTGGAATAAAAATTAGCTTCGCCAATACTTATTCCACAATCAAAACTATTCTATTGAAACAATTAACCGAAGAGACTGAACCAATAGACAACATGGCATCTTTTAGCATAGAAACGGCATCAAAATCTCTACCCACATTTACGGGCAAGTTCAGAGAATTAGATAGTTTCATAATCACCGCTGAGCTGATAAACAAATCAAGGACAAAAAAAGGACAGACAGATTTACTAGAGTATATCTACCATGCCAAATTATCTGCCAATGTAAGAACAGCAATAGGAGGTTACACAAAACCAGAAGACTTAAATACACTTACCACTCTACTACAACAGAGGTACAAAGACGCGACAACAATACCACACCTACAAGCTAGACTAAACAATCTACAACAAAGGAATTCAGGAATCAACTCGTACAAAGAAAAAATTCTGACAATTATAGAAAGTTTAAACAGAATTAACATACACAATTTAGGAGAGACAGTTACACAAGCAGAAAAGAACGAACAACAAGTTAGCATTGGACACTTTCAAGAAAGGACTGAATGAGAATTACAAAGCGACAATTTTTGCTGCAAGACCGAAAGATCTAGCAGAAGCAACAGAATTGGCACTTGAACTTGAGAGCGAATCTAGAATAATGCCGAACACATCACAGCTGATGCAAGTAAGACATAATGCATTCAACTCATAAGGTACAAAGTCTAATTTCCACGCTCCGCGCAAATATAATTCATTCAACCATTCTCCACAATACACAAACAACACACGACAAAATTTCAGCACACGCTATGACAAAAATAACTACAACAACACTAACCATGCAAACAACAGAAACAATAACCGTAGCAATACAAATTACAGTCAAAGAAACAATAACTACAACAACACATATGCCAATAATCAAAATAATAACAACTTCAGACACAACAACAGCTACAACTCACAAGGCAGACAGCAGAACAACAACAACAATTACAACTTAAACAGAAACCGCCGCATAAACATGATACACGGTGCGGGAAACGAACAAGGCCCAGAATGCATAACCATTCTGGACAGCCAAAATTAAATGTGTAGAAAATCTCGGATAACCACACAAATTTCGTCACGCTGACACACAAAAAGCAAAAAATTACTTTTTTGATAGACACAGGTGCCGACATCTCATTATGCAAAATAAGTAGCAAATTAGAAAACCACGAATACTTTCCTGATGACAAATGCAAATTAACAGGCATAACAAACGAAGAGGTATATTCTGAAGGTCAAATAGAATTACAATTAGATATTAGAGAAGAATCTTGTAACCACCCTTTCCAATTAGTAAACAAAACATTTCCAATAGAAACAGATGGGATTTTTTTGAAAAATATATATGTAAAATCGATTATGAAACGTTTACAATTTCCGCGTACGTAAACAAACAAAGATTCATTATACCCATGCACACTAAATCTCACGATACTCAAAAAATTAAAATACCAGCAAGAACAGAAATAATACAAGCCTTAAAATTAAACATAAATGAAGACAAAATAATTCTAAATAAAGAATTAAAAGAAGGCATATTTCTAAGCAACTCAATAGCACCCAAAAGTGGTATAACCCACATAAAAATTCTAAATACAACAAACAAAGAGGTAATTTTAGACGTGTTGGGGTATTGTCCTTGTTTGACGGGGGACGTCCTTCTGCTGCGCGCGTGTATCTGAAAAGCCTAAATCACTCTTTGTAAAAATCACTACATTACACTTTTAGTTTTAAAATCACAAGCCTTTATTACTTAGAATACTAACTCTTATATACTATTTACAATTCATAATTACAATACAAGAACTGACCTTTCTGGTGTTCCAGTTTCGCACCTGTTAATTGGTGTCAGTTGGTCAAGCCAACTGACCTACGCCAATCTGAAATGTTGATGGTGCATTCTAACTTTGAATGCCCTTCGGTGGCTCGACTGCAAAACTGTAGCACCCTAAAAGTTTACATAATAAATATTACATAGGTAATATTAATTCTAAGTACTCGCACCCTAAAAATATGTGCTTTCTTAAGTAACTTTAACACATGCTAATCACACAGATTGTGTGGCATCTGTTAGGAGTCGATGATGTGAGACACTACGCGCAGGTAGCTTGATTCTAGCTCACAACATCCCTCCCCTCTTTCTAAAAGAAGTTAGTGCAACTAACTTCTAATGAATCTTTACAATATTTTTCTCTTTTCTGCACTTTAAACAATCTGTGCATTTTCTTAATCCTATAGTACATATGTATAGTTTTTATTTTTTCAAATTCGCCTTATTTGGGTTCAATTGTTGTATTCTGTTCTTTTTACTTTTGTGTTGTTTTCTTTTTTCCTCTTTTGTTTAATTTTGTTCTTTTATTTCTATCTTTTTTATTTTCTTCTTCTTTTCTATTGTTTTATTTTGTTCTTTTATTTCTATCTTTTTTTTTTTAGTTATATTCCCCTTTTTATATTTGGTCTTTCATCGACTCTTTTCTCACTGGCGTATATACAAACAAAATTACAAACTAATTACATATTTAGCTACGCTTCTTATAAATAGAGTCCTCTGCAATTGTTGGTCCTGGTAACGTCCGTCCTGCGAGAGTGAAGTCCCTCGATGAACTCTGCATACCCCTCCCTTCTTTCTGGATCGGTACGTACAAAGATATTATAAGTTGGCGATCTGGTTTGCCATTAAAACTTTGCTTTTAGTGGCCTTCTTCTATCAATTTATATAGTGTGCCCCACGGCTGTAAGTGGTACTGCCTCTGCTTATAGTATTCAACTTGTAAAAAACATTTGGAATACATGAGAGATTACAATACACCTTCTTCCTTTGCAGCAATGCGTTTTATGGTGGAAGTGTTTCTCTTGAGCTTCCTCATAATGGTATTTGACATCGTTTGGCTTTGATGTGGAGACAATCGGTATTTCTCTGAGACACACATTTAATGACGTAATTTGTGTACTCTGATCGGTAACCAGTCTCTGTGTCCTCTTGTATTAAATCATATTTCCTATGTAAATCATATTCCATATGTTCATACTCTAGATTGGACATACACTTCAATGAAGCAATTAACTTCCGTGAGCCAAATTTCTTCTGCTTATTATATTTGGTGGTGGTTTCAGTCACCCACCTTAAGCTTTTACCCATCTTCAACTTATCCAAAATCGATTCTGTTGAGATTGTGATACACTCGGTGGACATTGTACTATAATTGTCCAATTCAAAACATGACTCCGCAAGGAAACTTGTTTTTTTTTCGTTGCTTGTCAATAACTCATCCACAACGCATTCAAATGCTGCGGCCATATGCCGTTTCGCAAAATTAAAATTACATCCGTCGCCATTCATCCCCAATCTAATATGTTGGCATCTTTGGGGTCACAAACCTTAGATAACTGCCAAAAATCTTTGTTTTTCAAAAACGCATCTTTCCGAATACTATGTTGGTCCCTTAGTCCGCACCGTATTCCAATATCCGCTGTTCCCGGAACTTCCTGCTTCGCTTCACATCATCAGAGCTATATAGAGAAAACCTATAATAATTATCTTAATTTTCTAGTATACATTTTAGTTTGATATTTCTTCTATGCTTAATTTTTGTCGAACATTTCAAAGTCAACTTAATAAATGAATTTAAAAATTATATAACATTTAAATAAATACACTATATGTACTATATATACTCTTGGGTATAATTTTCCAATTTAGTATGATTTTTGTTTTTTTTTTATTACAAATTTATATTTTAAATAATTAATTTTTGTAACTCTAATTATTTTCTAAACTACTTTTGATTCTAATGTTAACTTTGCACAGATTATAATTTTTTAATTTATAACTTTTCTTAAACATAAGCTATTCCAAAAAACAATATTTCTACAACATGCTTTTTTTATAATTGAATGCTATATCATTCAATTTGCCATCCACTCGTCTTCTCCCCTCACATTATCGGATTCGCTACCGTATCCTGGAGGAAAAGAGGACTGGACTATGCGTAGTCATAGCCATATAGGGCATCAGTTTTGCTCTGATTAATTTTTCGTGCCCTTTTTCAACACGTGAGTTATCACTCATTTCAACTTTGAACCAATTCATTGGCCCTCCGACAAAAACCAGATTATAAAAAATAATCCCGTTTGTGTCAAAACTTTGTCCACTATACCTTTCATCGCATACAATTACTTTTTATTTAAATTTACTTCTAGCCTGATATGTATATATCCATTAACGATTCTATTTTCCATCCTGTAATCAGCCCGTATATGAATACATACATACATTTAAGGCGCTTTAAATTACCTAGAATTAATTGCTTATTTTCCCAATCAACCTATACTCTTTTTCGAATTTCCATACGCTAAACACCTAAACAATAAACAGTTAAAACCTATGTAAGAGTATATCTACATATAGCCTGCTGCAGTATCTGCAAATATATGCATACGCACATACCCATTCCTCCTAACTAGAATACTTACTTCTTTAAATATACATTCGTACATTCATTCTTTATCTTATACACATATATACATACTCGTATATATACTTACTTCACCAGCAGTTCCGTTGCCTGGCGTCAAGGCTCATGCATCGAATTTCAGTGCATACACTGCCGTATGTATGTATTTACATATTCGAAGTTTTTTTTTATATTACTTACCCACGACTGTCTTATTATTTCATTTTATTTTTTAATTACGTGCAATATTTATCATTATTTACAAAAAAATATTTTCCCCTACTATGCTTCGTTCGGCCACAGTGCATAATAAGCACTTTTATTACGTCAACTTTAATCACACTTCTACTGGCCTTGACTTTGAGAATCGGAGCTGTATGTTATCCGATATACACACGTACATGTTTACGTTGTTATTCTTGTGTTTACACTTGTAAAACACTGCCAACACATGTCTTTAGTTGTGTGTTCTTGTATGGAATAATTTCAACAAATTATTATGCAGTTTTTTATTCTTGCCCTTAATCGTTACAACCGTTGTAACTGGGCTGCGGATTTCTGCTACTACACACGGACCTATCCACACAGGTGAGAATTTGTTTCTCCTAGCCTGATTCTTCATGAGTACTTGATCACCCACGTTAAAAACGACTGGGTTTAGTACCTTGTTATAGGCTTCCCTGGCTACTCGTTTAGCACAATCCTGGTTTTCTCTGACCAATTCGTGCGCTCGCTGTAGCTGATACTTTTGCACTTTATTCGGGTCATCAGCATTGTATACAGGCGCACATTTGCGCTTCAAATTCGCTGGCATGTTGAAATCAAACCCGTAGAGTGTTCTAAACGGAGTTTGCTTCGTTGATACATGCACAGTATTGTTGTGTACATGCATTGCAGTGGTTAACCATAGCCGTCTTCTTTGGCAAAACTGCGCAAGTACTCGGCCAAAGGTCGATGACTACGTTCCAATGAGCCATTCGCCTGTGGATGATATGGTGTTATGTGCAACCTCTTGATTCTCAGCATTTTACACGTTTCTGAGAATAGTTTTGATACGAAATTTGAACCATTGTCGGTTATCAAAACCTTAGGTATGTTGTATCGTGCTATAATTTCATCAAAGAATGCTTTGGCCACCGTACTTGCTTCAGCATCGGGTATAGCCACGCACGCCATATACTTTGAGAAATCGTCTTGGAATGTCAATATGTATTTATTCCCCGAAACAGTCTCAGGTAAAATACCTACAATATCCATATGAACCTTATCAAATGGTTGCTTTGGTGTGTCCGTTAACACCATGGGCATCTTTGTTAGCCTTGAACTTTTGTTGGCCTGATACTTTGGGCAACTCTTTACATATTTTTTTATGTCTTTGAGCATACATTTCCATCCGTATACTCGCCTAATTCTGTCATGGGTTTTCCAGAATCCCTGGTGTCCACCTAGAGGTGAATCATGGAAACCCTTTAACACAGCCTGGATATCCTTTATATCCTTCAGCCATTCCACACTACTGGCTCTTTGTTGATTAGCAGCGTCACCAGCATTGCTAACAT
The DNA here is from genome assembly GCA_920105625.2 of Clusia tigrina. NCBI lineage: Eukaryota > Metazoa > Arthropoda > Insecta > Diptera > Clusiidae > Clusia > Clusia tigrina. The sequence goes on along the minus strand of OV050030.1, from coordinate 81,171,857 downwards.
TTCTTGTTGCATCAATTTTATCCCCTTGAATTCTCTCGGCCTTCTCCTTATCTGACCGTGCCTTGGCCCTCGTTTGCACTACTGATACCTTCTGTGCCTGCGGAACTCTGCTGAGTGCATCCGCATTCAGATTCTTTTTCCCAGGTTTGTATATGATTTCAAAATCATACTCAGACAATTTGTGTCTGAACCTGGCTAGCCTAGACGTTTGGTCTTTCAAATTGGCTATGCCTCTCAACGGCTGGTGATCAGTGTATATCTTAAATGGGCGTCCTAGCAGATATGCCCTAAAATTCTTTGTAGCCCACACTATGGCTAGAAATTCCTTTTCTATTGTGGAGTATCTTTTCTCCGTATCGCTAAGCGCTCCGCTTGCGAATGCTATTGGTCGGTCATTACCGACTTCCCCTTGTGACAATACTGCCCCTAGTGCTTCATTGCTAGCATCAGTGGTCAACAAAAAAGTTTGCTCAAAGTCGGGGTATGCCAAAATCGGTGGCGAGCTAATTATTTCTTTTAGCCCCTCGAATGCTTGCTGACATCTCTCTGTCCATTTGAACTTTGCCTCTTTTCGTAGCAACTTGTTAATTGGCAACGCAATTCCGGCTAGTCCTTCCACGAACTTTCTATAATAGTTCACTAGTCCTAGGAATGCTTGCACTTCCTTTCTGTTTCTCGGAATCGCTAGATTTTTAACGCATTCCACCTTCTGCGGGTCAGGCAGTGCTCCTGCTTCTGAGCAACGATGGCCTAAATAAACCACCTCTCTTCGCAAAAATTGACACTTCTCCGTGTTCAATTTCAAATTGTGTTCTCGTAATTTCTGGAGCACCTTGCACAAGCGTTGCGAATGCTGCTGCAAGTTCTTCCCATAAATTACAATATCATCGAGGTACACAAAACAATCTAACCCTTGTAAGCCTGTTAGCACATGGTTCATTAGCCGTTGGAAGGTAGACGGTGCTCCTGTTAATCCAAACGGCATTCTATTAAACTCATAATGCCCTAAACCGGTGCTGAACGCGGTTTTCTGCTTATCTTGGGTATCCACCAGAACTTGGTGGTAGCCACTCGCTAAATCAAGTGTAGAAAAATATCTACTGTGTCCCAATTGATCCAGTATCTCTTCTATCCTTGGTATTGGGAACACCTGCTTGATAGTGGCGTCGTTCAATTTCCTAAAATCAACGACCATTCTCCACTTCTTCTGACCCTGACCACCTCCCATCTTTGGTACCAAAATTATTGGTGAATTCCAAGGCGAGATACTCGGTGAAATTATGTTATCTTTTAACATTCCTTCCACTTGCCTATTTACCTCATCTTTGTGAGCTTGCGGCAATCTGTATTGCTTCTGGTTAATTGGTGGTTGATCCACTCTAGTAGGTATTTCATGCTCTACCTCTGGTGTATATGTCAACTGGTCTCCTTCCAGCAAAAATATGTCATGGAATGACGCACAAATGGCTTCTATTGATGCCTTCTCTTCTGAATTCACGCTTGGGTCTAACTTCAAGGATTCTAGCACCCTCTCCATTCTTTTTCTTATATCTACCTGCTTAATCTGATTCACCGATCAATAATTCGGTTCCTTAAAATTATGATTGCTAGTGAACTTGGGCCTAAAATCCTCCTCCATCAGGTAGTCCTTTTCCGATGCATTGAGTACGCAAGCGTACACCTTACCCTTGTCAACGTGCGTTATGGTTTCCCCCATATATACGCCCTCCGCTAGCTGCTGCTTGTGCAAAACAACAGTCCTAAGTTTCGTATTTACATGCATAGTAACTACTCTGGTTGACCTTCCGTTTACTACCTCCATACCACACTTCTTAACCCCAGTCACAGTTCCTTCCTGCCATGACATTAATGGAAAAGTAAGGATTCTATGCTTATTGTTATCATAGAATGATAACTGCTTATCGAGCGCATCCAGTATGGTGCGTCCCCAAAGATTATCGCGGCCAATTATTCCATCAGCCGGGATACCTTTCCTATCCACTTCCACTGCGTGCACTCTAAAACTCATACCCTTAACTCCACTGTGCCCTATTCTGAGCGACCCCAATGTCCTAATGCACCCTCCAAACGCTCCGTTAAGGGTTCTTAAGTCCATTTGATTAATGTCTAGCCCCTTCCGTAAAACACTAGATTTTACGAGGCTAGTGTCCGCCCCTGAATCTACTAATAGCACTAGCTTTCCACTAGCTGATTCCTTGCAGGGTATCTCGATGAAGGCATCACCTATCCTGCTCATAGCGAAGCAACCTCCTTTTGTTCCCAATATGGACGTGTATCCACTCCCTAACTCTTCGTGATACTGGAGAGCCTCTTGCTCCTCCTTCTCCTGGACTGTAGTTCCTACATTACTAGTCCCACGTACTTCCGGCCTTATTATTACTTCCTTTCTTTTGGCTTTCCAGTCTATTGGCCTCGACTGGGCCGCTGGAAGTTTCCCTGGTTCTTTTGTTGGGATTGTCTTTCCCTGCATTCCATTGCTCGATGACCGATTCGTCCACATGAGAAGCATCTCAACCCCTGTTGGGTGTTGCGTATCGTTGGTTCACTTCTGGAATTCCAATTTGGTTGCTGCTGACCACTCCCAGTTTTGAAAGGATTTCTTCCTTGGTTAATTCCTTCTGTTGAATTAACTCTGGGACTACTGAAGTTACCCCTGCTGTCCCTCAAGGGTGGAACCGGGCGCCTCGTAGCTGGCTGCCTTTTACTCTGATTCCATTCTGTGTCTCCATGGCACTGTCTACTTGCCTCATGACCATATGTTTGGCACTCCATACAATAGGGCGTATTTTTGCGTGTAATGCACTCATCCCTTGTATGACCATGCTTACGGCAGAACGAACATTTGGGTGCCCTCTGTACAAACCCCCTGTACGGATTTCTCGGATTCGCGGCTCTGCTGTCGGAGACACCGGGATTATATGCTCCTCTGTATATGTTTGGGACGTAATTATTTCCATCTCTGTACACGACAGCGGCGGTGAATATGTCCTGTCTATTTTCCAACATGTGTACCTCACCTAACCCAGCCGTACTCCGTTCCACGAGAACTTGTGCTCTAATCGCTTCTTCTACTAATTCCTCCAGAGATCCTGTTCTGCTATTCAGCATATGAATCTTTAGAACGGAGTTGCGGAGCCCCACCACGAAAGTTGTCAACACCGACTCGTCAACTTCGTGTAATAACGCTGTATCTCCAATGCCATTGTACTTATTCCTGATTATTTCCTGGGCCATCATCTGAAGTGACTCTAAACGCCTGGCAAAGGCACGTATGTCTTCACTTGCCAGCTGCTTCCCGACTCTTATTTCTTGGGTTAAATCTTCCAAAGATCTCTCCTTCAGATAAGTTCTCCTTATAAGACTGTAAAGCTCGTCCACACTGGCGAATTGCTTTGGCAACACAAGGTTGTACGCGTCTCCAAATAACCTTTGCTTAACACAGTCGAAGAAATCCTGCAACTCATCAGGGCTTATGCTTCGCTTTGCAAGCTCACAACCTTGAATGAATCTGTTAACTTCTGACCGTAAATCTTCTGAAGCTGCACCAGTAAACACAGGTACTAGCCTGGCCACTGTCTTTGAAATCTCCTCTACACCCATTTTGCGTATTTTTGTTTTACTTATGACCGGTAAAACTTGAGCGGTATCTTTATGAGTGGTTCCTAGCTTCACTTCTCCCGGATCTGAGAGGTAATTGACCAATGACGGACTCAAACTAATTAGTCTTCGATCGTTTGTTCGTACAGGCGAAATACTGTCCACAGTATTGGGCTTTTCCTGTACCATTACTGCTTCTGGCTCTTTTGGCGGATATCCCTTATTTTTATTAGTTACCGGACTTCCTGGAGAAAAAGGCTTGACACCGATTTCAGATGCGCCAAACAAAAATCCCGCTTCCCTCTCTTCACTCAATACTAATCTGGGCTTTACCACTCGGTTTATCCCTTCTGGTGTTAGATACTCCGGCCAGCGCACTTCCGGTGGCAATGTCAATACCGTCTGTGTAAAGCCAGCCGATGCTGACTTCGATCTCTCCCTATTCAGTGAGGTCCTATTGGTCGCCCGTCCTTTTTTCAATTCCGCACACTCCTTTTCCAACAGCGTTGCTGCTTCCTCCGTTTCCGTCAATCTCTGAGAAAGTTCCTTTACCTTTTTCTCAAGATACTCTTTTTGTGCTCTCAAATCTTCTGTTTTCTTATGAAAACTGAATAACTTTTCTTCTGTTCTTCTTTGGATTGCCGTAAAGGCTTGATCCGCTACTTCTAATGGTGACACAGCTCCTCCGGCATTCGCCTGCTTCCACAATTCCTGAGCTTCTTCCCTGCTCGTACTCGCTTCGAACTGGTCAACTATTTTCCCAGTAAACAGTTCCATCTCTGACTGCATTGATTTCAATCTGTTCCTTACTTCCTCGTCTGGCGAAACCAAACTCACTGTTTGTTGCCCTAGTCCTTCTAATTCAGAACTAAATGTATCTGCCCATTCATTGACCAGACTATTTATGTAGTCTGCGTATTTTTCCGCAAAATATTTTCCCTTGACGTACTCAAATGCGTGAGGCAACAACAGTCCGTGATTATTGTTGAACTCTCTCCCTAGATTTTGCAACTGTGTTATTCGCTTGCGGTAATACACGTTGTCCTTACGTAACCTGCCGTCTTTCTTAAAATTACGGACCAGTTCTTCAATCGCTTCGCCAATTTGCTCCTGCCTCAGCAGTAATCCTTGCGCTTCCTTCGTCATATCCCAAATGCCAGAACAGATGTCGTATCCCAATTACAAATAAAAATCCAATAATTGATAAAACTTGTTATTAACTTATCCCAATATTTTATTCCATCTTACTTATTGATAAATACCAATTTAAAAAAAAAACATTCCACCGTAAATTCTATATTTATATACATATTCTGCTATACTTGTTTTCCATCACAAAGTTCCGCTACCTACCGGCGTCCATTAAGTCCTTCCATCAATGCAAAGTGGTCCTTGACTTCCTCACAAATACTCCTTGTTTTCCTCTCACCATCCTTAATACTCCCAAGAATCCATAGAAAAAGGCCATATGCTTGTAAAAACCGAAATTTGATTTACCGGCAAAAGTGTTCTGATTCATTCCCGGAAATTTGAATCCATATTTAAAAATAAACCCGTAACGTATGCGCCACATAATAATAGCATTTAAATGTTTTCTTCAACATTGCTACGCAAATCGTAGTTTCCGAACTACAAAAACTTTGATGCAACAACACGTGTTGTAGACACTTCTTGAAATATTTTTTCCTAATACCCTAAGCTCAAAAGCCAATCATTTAAATCAAACAAGACAAATTCAGAACTTCAGAATTTAAACAATACAAAAACAATTTAACTTTCTCAACATAGACCACATGGCCTTATAAACAATATAAATATCCCTCACGACAAACAAACTCAAATCCCCTACAAAAAAAATCCTCACAGCTAGGATGAACATACATAGACCGTCCGATCATACTGACGGTTTATGGTTGCCATTCAAAGCTGCGTGCAACAGCGCAAACGCGCCTATAGGTTGCGACTTCTTTGACCAGCGCTACGGCGCCTTCAGGGTCGCAGAAGTATATACTTAGATTACGCTATTATACACTCTACTCACCCAAATTTTTTTCGATGTCATCTTTATTCCACAGTGTCCTTCGATGAGGTCCTTCGAATTCGTTGCAGGATGCCTCTCTGCTTCAGGGTTCCTTGCCCTGGGATTACTCCAATAGGTCCTTTAGACCGGCTGCGCCAAAATGTTGGGGTATTGTCCTTGTTTGACGGGGGACGTCCTTCTGCTGCGCGCGTGTATCTGAAAAGCCTAAATCACTCTTTGTAAAAATCACTACATTACACTTTTAGTTTTAAAATCACAAGCCTTTATTACTTAGAATACTAACTCTTATATACTATTTACAATTCATAATTACAATACAAGAACTGACCTTTCGCACTTTTCAGTTTCGCACCTGTTAATTGGTGTCAGTTGGTCAAGCCAACTGACCCACGCCAATCTGAAATGTTGATGGTGCATTCTAACTTTGAATGCCCTTCGGTGGCTCGACTGCAAAACTGTAGCACCCTAAAAGTTTACATAATAAATATTACATAGGTAATATTAATTCTAAGTACTCGCACCCTAAAAATATGTGCTTTCTTAAGTAACTTTAACACATGCTAATCACACAGATTGTGTGGCATCTGTTAGGAGTCGATGATGTGAGACACTACGCGCACGCAGCTTGATTCTAGCTCACAACAGACGGCATACAATTTGGAACTGACTCACTAAAAAATTATGACATACTAAAGTACAGTACGCAAGATAATTACAACGAAAATAGACTACAGAAAATCCTTGAAACTTTAAATTTTAACTGCACAGACGAAATTACAAAAACCCAACTCATAAACATCCTAAGACAATACCAAGAAGTTTTTCATCTTGAAGACGAACCACTTTCGACAAACAATTTTTACACACAAAACATAACGATACATGACAACACCCAGACTGCCACACACACACACAGAAATTGTGAATGAACAGGTAAAGAAAATGCTACAAGAGGATATCATTGAACCTTCAGTCAGCCCATACAATGCTCCACTCCGTTTGGTTCCTAAAAAGAACACTATTGACAAAAAGAAATGGAGACTTGTAGTGGATTTTAGAAAACTGAATGACAAAATAGTAAATGGTAAATTCCCGCTAACTCGCCTAGAAGACATTCTAGACAAGTTAGGCAGAGCAAAATGGTTTCCAACCTTAGGCATGACCAGTTCATTTCATCAAATAAAATTAGAAAAACAATCACGACCATTAACAGCTTTTTCCACATCCAATGGAAATTATCAATTTAAAAGACTACCTTTCGGACTAAAAATTTCATCCAAGAGCTTTCAGAGAATGTTAACAATAGCACTCTCAGGGCTTGACTCAGAAGCATTCCGTTATGTAGATGACATAATCATCTATGGATGCAGTCTAAACCACCATAACCAAAATTTAATCAAAGTACTAGACAGACTAAAACAACATAACTTAAAATTAAACGCAGCAAAATGTAACTTTCTGAGACCAGAAGTCGTATATTTAGGACATTTGATTACACAAGACGGAGTTAAAACTGACCCAGCAAAATACGAGACTGTAAAAAATTACCCTCAACCGAAAAACGCAGACGAAGTAAGAAGATTCGTTGCATTCTGCAACTACTATAGAAAATTCATACCAGAATTTGCAGATATTGCAAAATGTTTAAACTCCTTACTAAAGAAATCAGCCAAATTTGTATGGACAGATGAATGCCAAAAATCTTTTGAAACTCTTAAACTAAAATTAATAAACCCACCACTATTGCAATACCCAAATTTTGATAAACCCTTCATATTAACTACAGATGCATCGAATTATGCATTAGGCGCCGTACTATCCCAAGGCGAAATAGGACAAGATTTACCAATATCATATGCTAGCAAATCATTACAAAAGCACGATCTGAATAAGCCAGTAATAGAAAAAGAGCTACTAGCAATACATTGGAGTATTAACTTCTTCAAACCCTATCTATATGGTCAAAAGTTCACGGTAGTAACTGACCATCGACCACTGATATCACTATTCTCTCATAAAAACCCTTCATCTAAAATGACCAGAATTAGATTAGACTTCAGTGACTATGATTTCAACATAGTATATAAACCAGGAAAGATGAATACAAATGCAGATGCATTGTCAAGAATACAAATTGACTCGCACATTCTAAAAGAAATGATACCGAAAGAAATTGATGAAAAAGCCAAAAGAACCCTAGTAATAACGAGAGGGATGGCAAATAAAAATAAAACAAATGAAGAGGCAAATAAAAATGAAAATAAGAAATTGAGAAATTGCATATTTCAGGAGACGGATCACCTTCAAATATGGGAATGTACATCAATAAATGACGTCAAAAATATTAAAAAATTAAAATTTAATGTCGACAAGAAAAATCAAAGCTTTGAAAAAATTAATATATATATATATAAAATGATATTGTGCACATAGGCGAAAGCGATAATTCACCGAATCAAGATTCGACTCTGAAGAAGCTCCGACCTAAAAATAAAAATATAAATGAAAATATAAAGCTTGCTGGAATCAATGATAAATCAGCGAGACTAGACTCGATTCTGAGGAAATTGATATCCAAAACAAAGAAAGAAAAAATTTAAGAATTAGCAATTGCAAATAATGATGAAATATTCAAAATATATACAAAAGAAGAATTTAAAGAAGCGTGCGCAAAATTAAAAATGAATAGCAAAAGTCCTCAGCTAAAAATATTAATTTATATACCTCCAAAGAGAATAACGGAGGACATTTTAAAATACAAACTAATAAATGAATGTCACAAAACAGGACATCCCGGAGTAAGAAAAACTCTACTCAAATTAAAACAAAGATACATTTGAAGAAATATGAACCAAATGGTAAAGAAATTCATATCCAACTGTGACACGTGCGTGAAGTGTAAACAAACAAGACACATCAAAGAACCACAAACCATAACAGACACCTATAACACAAGTTTCGAAGTCATATCAATTAACACCGTAGGACCACTAAAAATTTCAAACCAATACCGCTACATACTGACCAAGAAGTGCGAGCTGACAAAGTTCGTAATCGCACATCCAATGATAACAAAAGACACACACACAACAGCCAAAACATTAAATTCTTCATTAAAATTCTTAAATCTGATGACGGGACAGAATTTACAAACGAGCTAATGGCAAACATATGTGCACTGCTCAAAATACAACAAAAATTTTCGACTCCGTACCACCACCAAACGATAGGCTCACTAGAACGCAACCACAGATTTTTGAATGAATTCCTACTGACATCGACAAACGACGACGAATGGGATAAGTGGATTCCCTACTTCACTTTCACTTATAACAAAATGCCACATGTTGACACGGGCTACACGCCTTATGAATTAATATATGGGAAACTCCTAGGTTTACCCAATGAAGTAATAGAAAGTAACACAAAAATTTACAACTTTGAAAATTACGCCAACGAGCTAAAAGCGAGATTACGCTATGCCCACGAAAAGGCAAAACAAATGCTAATGAAAGCAAAACAAAAACGTACACTAACTGACTCAAAAACTAATACGAATACACTTAATGTAGAAATAGGAGATTTAGTTCTATTAAAAGTAGAAAATAGGAAAAAGAATATGAATCCATATAAAGGACCATATAAAATACTAGATAAGTTAGGAGTAAATTCATTAATAGAATATAATGGTACACCTAAGAAAGTACATAATAATCAATTAAAGCCATACAATGTAATTTAAATTTATACAATAAGATTTATAATTGAAACTATCACAATATGTAATCAAAACAATGTAATTAGTAATCATAAGTATATGTAACTATATCAAAACTACATAATTTGTAATTTTAACTATATAATTAAAAACGCTACAATGTAACTATAATAATAAAAAACAATTTATAAATAAACAATACCAATTATTAGAAAATATGAAAATCATCTAACAAATCCATAACATAAGACAATTGTAATACAACACAAACCATATTTCCAGAAAAATTATTCGCTAACACCCCTAATTTTTCTCTTAAGGGTGAGGGTGTAGTGTACCACACAAGTGTACACTGACGACCACACATCGTCATAAGCACAGCAACAAGTCGCATATGCAAACAAACTGACAATAGCGCAACGTACGTAATTGCACTCAATACCCAAATACGCTAGACTAGCATTTTGGTGGTGCAATAACACACGCTGCCTATATTGCAGCGTATGCATATTGGACAGTGCAGTGACTTTAGCCCTGAACTTGCACTCAAAATTATTAATATAAACAAAGACGATGATTCGTCAATGAATAATATCGGTAATCCAATACTTGAGACAAATTTCGGGAATATGATTTGTAACTAGTAGAAATAAGATAGATATATTTTATGTTTGTTAGAATAAGAAAACAATAAGAATTCAATGATATAAAAGAGCCAGCGAGCCACCAAATAAAACTTAATCTTAACTTCTAAAACTGCAATCCTGCATTAGATTTCTCATTTCTTCTCTCGGTGCTCTTAACTAGGCTTAGTTACAGAACAGCACCAAACAATAGCGTAACCAACGGCAAACTCTGCCGGTTACAATCTCTACTGAGGGCGACATTCCGCTTCGCACTAGGTTTCTGTATATCATTGCATTCATACGTTGTATGAAACCTGCAATCGATGCGTAAGCTGAACTTGCAAGGCCAACGCAATTGATATTGATTCAACCCTCATCAACACACGTATATTACCCTACATGGCGATCCTGCCAGCCTAACTTTATATTACTCTCATAAAAACCCTACATGGCGATCCTGCCACTGACCTGGGACCTGAAAGGCAGCCAATAATCCTGCAACCGATCCTGCAACTAAGCTGAAGCCAATAATCCTGCAACCGATCCTGCAACTAAGCTGAAGCCAACGATCCTGCAACCGATCCTGCAACTAAGCTGAAGCCAATAATCCTGCAACCGATCCTGCGACAAATCCTGCAATTTCCAAACCGACAAGCAGCCAAACATATTCAACTGAAAAACAAATAAATGGAAGAATACGTGCCAGAATATTTACCGATACCAACTGCTCCAGCACCAGTATACACCCCAAAACCAGCAATAAAGGTCGGACCACTGCCACTCACGATTGAGGAATATAAGAAACGGCAAGAAAAACGAAAGGACCTAGAAAAAACAACAATCCCACAAAGTGAAAGCAATAAAAAAAAGAGAGGATGTTTGTTAACACAACAGAAACGCCAACTGGCCCATTTACTAGCAATAGTAAAAAACGACAACCCACCACCGTGGAATGAAGCCACAATCATCTGGAAGCGAATCGACGAGATTAAAAATCAAATCAGAAATAGAAGAAAAAAATAAAATCGCATGCATGCGAATAACTTGGCGTATGATCAGAAAAACTGGCACTCCAACTATCGAGGACTATAACGACAAAACAACAATCGAAGACGAGACAATACGGATGATCGAGGCGCTCGAAAAATGGGAAAAAGCCAGAGCAAGCCGCAGCACCAAGATGCAACAGTAAATAATAACCAGCTATCAACAGAGATTACCTACCCATCGATTCCAGAATCCTACGTAGTTATATTTTTAGTTATAATTATCATTATAATAGCGTACAAACTAGATAAATATTTTAAAAACTATGTTCATAAGTATAAGAATGACGCTAATGGCAACGCCATTACAGCAGTCTAATAAACAAAAATTCATATATTAAACATTTAAATAAAAATGTCAAATTTTATATAGTATAAAAATAAATAAAATCTCTTAAAACAAATTTATTATTGTCATCCTAAATGGATTTGAAATTCAATGCCTTAAAAGATATACTAGCTACACTTAGGAAAAATCCCGGCAGAATACATACAAACAAAACAGTGACAGCAAAACTAAGACTAATTGACACATTAAGAGAGGAATTTAATAACATAATAGAGACCGACACTGACAATAAAGATCTAACTGGAATAAAAATTAGCTTCGCCAATACTTATTCCACAATCAAAACTATTCTATTGAAACAATTAACCGAAGAGACTGAACCAATAGACAACATGGCATCTTTTAGCATAGAAACGGCATCAAAATCTCTACCCACATTTACGGGCAAGTTCAGAGAATTAGATAGTTTCATAATCACCGCTGAGCTGATAAACAAATCAAGGACAAAAAAAGGTCAGACAGATTTACTAGAGTATATCTACCATGCCAAATTATCTGCCAATGTAAGAACAGCAATAGGAGGTTACACAAAACCAGAAGACTTAAATACACTTACCACTCTACTACAACAGAGGTACAAAGACGCGACAACAATACCACACCTACAAGCTAGACTAAACAATCTACAACAAAGGAATTCAGGAATCAACTCGTACAAAGAAAAAATTCTGACAATTATAGAAAGTTTAAACAGAATTAACATACACAATTTAGGAGAGACAGTTACACAAGCAGAAAAGAACGAACAACAAGTTAGCATTGGACACTTTCAAGAAAGGACTGAATGAGAATTACAAAGCGACAATTTTTGCTGCAAGACCGAAAGATCTAGCAGAAGCAACAGAATTGGCACTTGAACTTGAGAGCGAATCTAGAATAATGCCGAACACATCACAGCTGATGCAAGTAAGACATAATGCATTCAACTCATAAGGTACAAAGTCTAATTTCCACGCTCCGCGCAAATATAATTCATTCAACCATTCTCCACAATACACAAACAACACACGACAAAATTTCAGCACACGCTATGACAAAAATAACTACAACAACACTAACCATGCAAACAACAGAAACAATAACCGTAGCAATACAAATTACAGTCAAAGAAACAATAACTACAACAACACATATGCCAATAATCAAAATAATAACAACTTCAGACACAACAACAGCTATAACTCACAAGGCAGACAGCAGAACAACAACAACAATTATAACTCAAACAGAAACCGCCGCATAAACATGATACACGGTGCGGGAAACGAACAAGGCCCAGAATGCATAACCATTCTGGACAGCCAAAATTAAATGTGTAGAAAATCTCGGATAACCACACAAATTTCGTCACGCTGACACACAAAAAGCAAAAAATTACTTTTTTGATAGACACAGGTGCCGACATCTCATTATGCAAAATAAGTAGCAAATTAGAAAACCACGAATACTTTCCTGATGACAAATGCAAATTAACTGGCATAACAAACGAAGAGGTATATTCTGAAGGTCAAATAGAATTACAATTAGATATTAGAGAAGAATCTTGTAACCACCCTTTCCAATTAGTAAACAAAACATTTCCAATAGAAACAGATGGGATTTTTTTGAAAAATATATATGTAAAATCGATTATGAAACGTTTACAATTTCCGCGTACGTAAACAAACAAAGATTCATTATACCCATGCACACTAAATCTCACGATACTCAAAAAATAAAAATACCAGCAAGAACAGAAATAATACAAGCCTTAAAATTAAACATAAATGAAGACAAAATAATTCTAAATAAAGAATTAAAAGAAGGCATATTTCTAAGCAACTCAATAGCACCCAAAAGTGGTATAACCCACATAAAAATTCTAAATACAACAAACAAAGAGGTAATTTTAGACGGCATACAATTTGGAACTGACTCACTAAAAAATTATGACATACTAAAGTACAGTACGCAAGATAATTACAACGAAAAGAGACTACAGAAAATCCTTGAAACTTTAAATTTTAACTGCACAGACGAAATTACAAAAACCCAACTCATAAACATCCTAAGACAATACCAAGAAGTTTTTCATCTTGAAGACGAACCACTTTCGACAAACAATTTTTACACACAAAACATAACGATACATGACAACACCCCCGTTTACATTAAAGACTACAGACTGCCACACACACACACACACACAGAAATTGTGAATGAACAGTTAAAGAAAATGCTACAAGAGGATATCATTGAACCTTCAGTCAGCCCATACAATGCTCCACTCCTTTTGGTTCCTAAAAAGAACACTATTGACAAAAAGAAATGGAGACTTATAGTGGATTTTAGAAAACTGAATGACAAAATAGTAAATGGTAAATTCCCGCTAACTCGCCTAGAAGACATTCTAGACAAGTTAGGCAGAGCAAAATGGTTTTCAACCTTAGACATGACCAGTTCATTTCATCAAATAAAATTAGAAAAACAATCACGACCATTAACAGCTTTTTCCACATCCAATGGACATTATCAATTTAAAAGACTACCTTTCGGACTAAAAATTTCATCCAAGAGCTTTCAGAGAATGTGAACAATAGCACTCTCAGGGCTTGACTCAGAAGCATTCCGTTATGTAGATGACATAATCATCTATGGATGCAGTCTAAACCACCATAACCAAAATTTAATCAAAGTACTAGACAGACTAAAACAACATAACTTAAAATTAAACGCAGCAAAATGCAACTTTCTGAGACCAGAAGTCGTATATTTAGGACATTTGATTACACAAGACGGAGTTAAAACTGACCCAGCAAAATACGAGACTGTAAAAAATTACCCTCAACCGAAAAACGCAGACGAAGTAAGAAGATTCGTTGCATTCTGCAACTACTATAGAAAATTCATACCAGAATTTGCAGATATTGCAAAATGTTTAAACTCCTTACTAAAGAAATCAGCCAAATTTGTATGGACAGATGAAAGCCAAAAATCTTTTGAAACTCTTAAACTAAAATTAATAAACCCACCACTATTGCAATACCCAAATTTTGATAAACCCTTCATATTAACTACAGATGCATTGAATTATGCATTAGGCGCCGTACTATCCCAAGGCGAAATAGGACAAGATTTACCAATATCATATGCTAGCAAATCATTACAAAAGCACGATCTGAATAAGCCAGTAATAGAAAAAGAGCTACTAGCAATACATTGGAGTATTAACTTCTTCAAACCCTATCTATATGGTCAAAAGTTCACGGTAGTAACTGACCATCGACCACTGATATCACTATTCTCTCATAAAAACCCTTCATCTAAAATGACCAGAATTAGATTAGACCTCAGTGACTATGATTTCAACATAGTATATAAAACAGGAAAGATGAATACAAATGCAGATGCATTGTCAAGAATACAAATTGACTCTCACATTCTAAAAGAAATGATACCGAAAGAAATTGATGAAAAAGCCAAAAGAACCCTAGTAATAACGAGAGGGATGGCAAATAAAAATAAAACAAATGAAGAGGCAAATAAAAATGAAAATAAGAAATTGAGAAATTGCATATTTCAGGAGACTGATCACCTTCAAATATGGGAATGTACATCAATAAATGACGTCAAAAATATTAAAAAATTAAAATTTAATGTCGACAAGAAAAATCAAAGCTTTGAAAAAATTAATATATATATATATAAAAAATGATATTGTGCACATAGGCGAAAGCGATAATTCACCGAATCAAGATTCGACTCTGAAGAAGCTCCGACCTAAAAATAAAAATATAAATGAAAATATAAAGCTTGCTGGAATCAATGATAAATCAGCGAGACTAGACTCGATTCTGAGGAAATTGATATCCAAAACAAAGAAAGAAAAAATTTAAGAATTAGCAATTGCAAATAATGATGAAATATTCAAAATATATACAAAAGAAGAATTTAAAGAAGCGTGCGCAAAATTAAAAATGAATAGCAAAAGTCCTCAGCTAAAAATATTAATTTATATACCTCCAAAGAGAAT
Organism: Clusia tigrina; assembly: GCA_920105625.2. Classification (NCBI taxonomy): domain Eukaryota; kingdom Metazoa; phylum Arthropoda; class Insecta; order Diptera; family Clusiidae; genus Clusia; species Clusia tigrina. Next base: position 81,156,447 of record OV050030.1, on the reverse strand, counting down.
AACGGAGGACATTTTAAAATACAAACTAATAAATGAATGTCACAAAACAGGACATCCCGGAGTAAGAAAAACTCTACTCAAATTAAAACAAAGATACATTTGAAGAAATATGAACCAAATGGTAAAGAAATTCATATCCAACTGTGACACGTTTGTGAAGTGTAAACAAACAAGACACATCAAAGAACCACAAACCATAACAGAAACCCATAACACAAGTTTCGAAGTCATATCAATTGACACCGTAGAACCACTAAAACTTTCAAACCAATACCGCTACATACTGACCAAGCAGTGCGAGCTGACAAAGTTCGTAATCGCACATCCAATGATAACAAAAGACACACACACAACAGCCAATACATTAAATTCTTCATTAAAATTCTTAAATCTGATGACGGGACAGAATTTACAAACGAGCTAATGGCAAACATATGTGCACTGCTCAAAATACAACAAAAATTTTCGACACCGTACCACCACCAAACGATAGGCTCACTAGAACGCAACCACAAAGTTTTGAATGAATTCCTACTGACATCGACAAACGACGACGAATGGGATAAGTGGATTCCCTACTTCACTTTCACTTATAACAAAATGCCACATGTTGACACGGGCTACACGCCATATGAATTAATATATGGGAAACTCCCAGGTTTACCCAATGAAGTAATAGAAAGTAACACAAAAATTTACAACTTTGAAAATTACGCCAACGAGCTAAAAGCGAGATTAGGCTATGCCCACGAAAAGGCAAAACAAATGCTAATGAAAGCAAAACAAAAACGTACACTAACTGACTCAAAAACTAATACGAATACACTTAATGTAGAAATAGGAGATTTAATTCTATTAAAAGTAGAAAATAGGAAAAAGAATATGAATCCATATAAAGGACCATATAAAATACTAGATAAGTTAGGAGTAAATTCATTAATAGAATATAATGGTACACCTAAGAAAGTACATAATAATCAATTAAAGCCATACAATGTAATTTAAATTTATACAATAAGATTTATAATTGAAACTATCACAATATGTAATCAAAACAATGTAATTAGTAATCATAAGTATATGTAACTATATCAAAACTACATAATTTGTAATTTTAACTATATAATTAAAAACGCTACAATGTAACTATAATAATAAAAAACAATTTATAAATAAACAATACCAATTATTAGAAAATATGAAAATCATCTAACAAATCCATAACATAAGACAATTGTAATACAACACAAACCATATTTCCAGAAAAATTATTCGCTAACACCCCTAATTTTTCTCTTAAGGGTGAGGGTGTAGTGTACCACACAAGTGTACACTGACGACCACACATCGTCATAAGCACAGCAACAAGTCGCATATGCAAACAAACTGACAATAGCGCAACGTACGTAATTGCACTCAATACCCAAATACGCTAGACTAGCATTTTGGTGGTGCAATAACACACGCTGCCTATATTGCAGCGTATGCATATTGGACAGTGCAGTGACTTTAGCCCTGAACTTGCACTCAAAATTATTAATATAAACAAAGACGATGATTCGTCAATGAATAATATCGGTAATCCAATACTTGAGACAAATTTCGGGAATATGATTTGTAACTAGTAGAAATAAGATAGATATATTTTATGTTTGTTAGAATAAGAAAACAATAAGAATTCAATGATATAAAAGAGCCAGCGAGCCACCAAATAAAACTTAATCTTAACTTCTAAAACTGCAATCCTGCATTAGATTTCTCATTTCTTCTCTCGGTGCTCTTAACTAGGCTTAGTTACAGAACAGCACCAAACAATAGCGTAACCAACGGCAAACTCTGCCGGTTACAATCTCTACTGAGGGCGACATTCCGCTTCGCACTAGGTTTCTGTATATCATTGCATTCATACGTTGTATGAAACCTGCAATCGATGCGTAAGCTGAACTTGCAAGGCCAACGCAATTGATATTGATTCAACCCTCATCAACACACGTATATTACCCTACATGGCGATCCTGCCAGCCTAACTTTATATTACTCTCATAAAAACCCTACATGGCGATCCTGCCACTGACCTGGGACCTGAAAGGCAGCCAATAATCCTGCAACCGATCCTGCAACTAAGCTGAAGCCAATAATCCTGCAACCGATCCTGCAACTAAGCTGAAGCCAACGATCCTGCAACCGATCCTGCAACTAAGCTGAAGCCAATAATCCTGCAACCGATCCTGCGACAAATCCTGCAATTTCCAAACCGACAAGCAGCCAAACATATTCAACTGAAAAACAAATAAATGGAAGAATACGTGCCAGAATATTTACCGATACCAACTGCTCCAGCACCAGTATACACCCCAAAACCAGCAATAAAGGTCGGACCACTGCCACTCACGATTGAGGAATATAAGAAACGGCAAGAAAAACGAAAGGACCTAGAAAAAACAACAATCCCACAAAGTGAAAGCAATAAAAAAAAGAGAGGATGTTTGTTAACACAACAGAAACGCCAACTGGCCCATTTACTAGCAATAGTAAAAAACGACAACCCACCACCGTGGAATGAAGCCACAATCATCTGGAAGCGAATCGACGAGATTAAAAATCAAATCAGAAATAGAAGAAAAAAATAAAATCGCATGCATGCGAATAACTTGGCGTATGATCAGAAAAACTGGCACTCCAACTATCGAGGACTATAACGACAGAACAACAATCGAAGACGAGACAATACGGATGATCGAGGCGCTCGAAAAATGGGAAAAAGCCAGAGCAAGCCGCAGCACCAAGATGCAACAGTAAATAATAACCAGCTATCAACAGAGATTACCTACCCATCGATTCCAGAATCCTAAGTAGTTATATTTTTAGTTATAATTATCATTATAATAGCGTACAAACTAGATAAATATTTTAAAAACTATGTTCATAAGTATAAGAATGACGCTAATGGCAACGCCATTACAGCAGTCTAATAAACAAAAATTCATATATTAAACATTTAAATAAAAATGTCAAATTTTATATAGTATAAAAATAAATACAATCTCTTAAAACAAATTTATTATTGTCATCCTAAATGGATTTGAAATTCAATGCCTTAAAAGATATACTAGCTACACTTAGGAAAAATCCCGGCAGAATACATACAAACAAAACAGTGACAGCAAAACTAAGACTAATTGACACATTAAGAGAGGAATTTAATAACATAATAGAGACCGACACTGACAATAAAGATCTAACTGGAATAAAAATTAGCTTCGCCAATACTTATTCCACAATCAAAACTATTCTATTGAAACAATTAACCGAAGAGACTGAACCAATAGACAACATGGCATCTTTTAGCATAGAAACGGCATCAAAATCTCTACCCACATTTACGGGCAAGTTCAGAGAATTAGATAGTTTCATAATCACCGCTGAGCTGATAAACAAATCAAGGACAAAAAAAGGACAGACAGATTTACTAGAGTATATCTACCATGCCAAATTATCTGCCAATGTAAGAACAGCAATAGGAGGTTACACAAAACCAGAAGACTTAAATACACTTACCACTCTACTACAACAGAGGTACAAAGACGCGACAACAATACCACACCTACAAGCTAGACTAAACAATCTACAACAAAGGAATTCAGGAATCAACTCGTACAAAGAAAAAATTCTGACAATTATAGAAAGTTTAAACAGAATTAACATACACAATTTAGGAGAGACAGTTACACAAGCAGAAAAGAACGAACAACAAGTTAGCATTGGACACTTTCAAGAAAGGACTGAATGAGAATTACAAAGCGACAATTTTTGCTGCAAGACCGAAAGATCAAGCAGAAGCAACAGAATTGGCACTTGAACTTGAGAGCGAATCTAGAATAATGCCGAACACATCACAGCTGATGCAAGTAAGACATAATGCATTCAACTCATAAGGTACAAAGTCTAATTTCCACGCTCCGCGCAAATATAATTCATTCAACCATTCTCCACAATACACAAACAACACACGACAAAATTTCAGCACACGCTATGACAAAAATAGCTACAACAACACTAACCATGCAAACAACAGAAACAATAACCGTAGCAATACAAATTACAGTCAAAGAAACAATAACTACAACAACACATATGCCAATAATCAAAATAATAACAACTTCAGACACAACAACAGCTACAACTCACAAGGCAGACAGCAGAACAACAACAACAATTACAACTTAAACAGAAACCGCCGCATAAACATGATACACGGTGCGGGAAACGAACAAGGCCCAGAATGCATAACCATTCTGGACAGCCAAAATTAAATGTGTAGAAAATCTCGGATAACCACACAAATTTCGTCACGCTGACACACAAAAAGCAAAAAATTACTTTTTTGATAGACGACATCTCATTATGCAAAATAAGTAGCAAATTAGAAAACCACGAATACTTTCCTGATGACAAATGCAAATTAACAGGCATAACAAACGAAGAGGTATATTCTGAAGGTCAAATAGAATTACAATTAGATATTAGAGAAGAATCTTGTAACCACCCTTTCCAATTAGTAAACAAAACATTTCCAATAGAAACAGATGGGATTTTTTTGAAAAATATATATGTAAAATCGATTATGAAACGTTTACAATTTCCGCGTACGTAAACAAACAAAGATTCATTATACCCATGCACACTAAATCTCACGATACTCAAAAAATAAAAATACCAGCAAGAACAGAAATAATACAAGCCTTAAAATTAAACATAAATGAAGACAAAATAATTCTAAATAAAGAATTAAAAGAAGGCATATTTCTAAGCAACTCAATAGCACCCAAAAGTGGTATAACCCACATAAAAATTCTAAATACAACAAACAAAGAGGTAATTTTAGACGTGTTGGGGTATTGTCCTTGTTTGACGGGGGACGTCCTTCTGCTGCGCGCGTGTATCTGAAAAGCCTAAATCACTCTTTGTAAAAATCACTACATTACACTTTTAGTTTTAAAATCACAAGCCTTTATTACTTAGAATACTAACTCTTATATACTATTTACAATTCATAATTACAATACAAGAACTGACCTTTCTGGTGTTCCAGTTTCGCACCTGTTAATTGGTGTCAGTTGGTCAAGCCAACTGACCTACGCCAATCTGAAATGTTGATGGTGCATTCTAACTTTGAATGCCCTTCGGTGGCTCGACTGCAAAACTGTAGCACCCTAAAAGTTTACATAATAAATATTACATAGGTAATATTAATTCTAAGTACTCGCACCCTAAAAATATGTGCTTTCTTAAGTAACTTTAACACATGCTAATCACACAGATTGTGTGGCATCTGTTAGGAGTCGATGATGTGAGACACTACGCGCAGGCAGCTTGATTCTAGCTCACAACATCCCTCCCCTCTTTCTAAAAGAAGTTAGTGCAACTAACTTCTAATGAATCTTTACAATATTTTTCTCTTTTCTGCACTTTAAACAATCTATGCATTTTCTTAATCCTATAGTACATATGTATAGTTTTTATTTTTTCAAATTCGCCTTATTTGGGTTCAATTGTTGTATTCTGTTCTTTTTACTTTTGTGTTGTTTTCTTTTTTCCTCTTTTGTTTAATTTTGTTCTTTTATTTCTATCTTTTTTATTTTCTTCTTTTTTTCTATTGTTTTATTTTGTTCTTTTATTTCTATCTTTTTTTTTTAGTTATATTCCCCTTTTTATATTTGGTCTTTCATCGACTCTTTTCTCACTGGCGTATATACAAACAAAATTACAAACTAATTACATATTTAGCTACGCTTCTTATAAATAGAGTCCTCTGCAATTGTTGGTCCTGGTAACGTCCGTCCTGCGAGAGTGAAGTCCCTCGATGAACTCTGCATACCCCTCCCTTCTTTCTGGATCGGTACGTACAAAGATATTATAAGTTGGCGATCTGGTTTGCCATTAAAACTTTGCTTTTAGTGGCCTTCTTCTATCAATTTATATAGTGTGCCCCACGGCTGTAAGTGGTACTGCCTCTGCTTATAGTATTCAACTTGTAAAAAACATTTGGAATACATGAGAGATTACAATACACCTTCTTCCTTTGCAGCAATGCGTTTTATGGTGGAAGTGTTTCTCTTGAGCTTCCTCATAATGGTATTTGACATCGTTTGGCTTTGATGTGGAGACAATCGGTATTTCTCTGAGACACACATTTAATGACGTAATTTGTGTACTCTGATCGGTAACCAGTCTCTGTGTCCTCTTGTATTAAATCATATTTCCTATGTAAATCATATTCCATATGTTCATACTCTAGATTGGACATACACTTCAATGAAGCAATTAACTTCCGTGAGCCAAATTTCTTCTGCTTATTATATTTGGTGGTGGTTTCAGTCAACCCTCATCAACACACGTATATTACCATACATGGCGATCCTGCCAGCCTAACTTTATATTACTCTCATAAAAACCCTACAGTGCCGCTTTGAACTAAGAATGATAAATCGTTCTTGGCTTTGAACAGATCTTAAAGAAAATTTATTAATATTCTGAGTTTTGGTATCTCTGCATTGAAAGAGCAATTTATCGCGAAAACCTTTTGTTTTCGAGTGTTAAAGTGAAATAAAAATGAAATTAAATACTTTAAGTGAAAAAAGAAAAACTCAAAAAGCTTCTATTGGCTTTTTGCAAGAAATTAAGTGTACAATGGACAGTTGCAAGCAAGATAGCCGCAAAAAAGTAATATTGTTGGGAATACATTTGAATATATTATATTTTGTGGTTAAACTGAATTGTCTGGAAAAACATTTGTATTTGATTGGTAAAACAGGTTCTGAAAAAATAATACATTATTTTATGTTTCCAAGAAAGTCGAGCAATTGAATCGCTGGATTTACTTTTGCGAAAGAAAACGACCCATTACTAAGAATAACGGAATTACCCTTTAAAAATGAAGACTTCGAAAGAAATTTAAATTTGAAATGGGTGAGTTGCAACTCGTGTCAGCTGTGTACTTAATGCTGTAAAGATCATGTCATATTATGCAGAATCAGATTAACCGAAAATAATGTACCCAAGCTAAAACCCGATGTAGTCCCAAGCGTTAAAAAGCCTTTACAAGAGGAAGTTCCACACAACTCTGCAACGATGAAGAACCTATTATTATCGGAACAGGAAATTGAACTAAATCGGAAACAAAAGTTTAAACCCATCACTTTACAGTCAATTTGCAGAAATAAAAGGAATGAAAAATTTGAATGAATGAATTTTTTTAGAAAAACATTTCGGCTCGAAAATGAAAAACTCAAGAATGTTCATAGAATGTTTAAATACAATAAAATAACTGCGTCATCAAGTAGAGTTCGAGAATTTTTGTATCCAAATTTTGGATGAAAAGTTCGGGCGAATATTTACTGAAGGGCAAGTGAAGAAAACGAGGAACGGCGATAAAATACAAAACTGGACACAATACTGTTTCTTAGTATAAGAGTTCTAAGCAATGAAATAAAAGAAAACACTCCAATAGGATGAGAAAATCTAAAAAAATTACAATTCTAAATAACTTTCCGCAGTGCATTTTTTCACTCTCCGCTTTCCGCATATTCTAAACAATATCCGCAAGCGATTTTCACATTTCAATTTTCGAACTTGCGAACAAATTTGTATTCGCAATACCAAGTATTCTAAAGTATCTAAATTAGCGAAAATTTTTCACATTTCACTTCATTTTGTTCGCCATCTTTTTTATGTAAAATCGTTGGAATCTTAAAAGTATTTAATTAAAAATTCTTAAAAATGCAATTCTTTTAATAAAGCGGTTATAAATTAAATTGTAATATATATATATATACGTAATATATATATATACGAGGTGTGATCAAAAGATAACCGTTATTTTCATCTTTTCATGAGTTACGTATGTACGATGTTCGCATTTTTTTTTCTGTAATGTTGTTACACATGTCTGTTATATATGTTGGCAATACCAACCATTTTGGATTGTCAGTTTGTTTTTGACAGATAAAAAGGTTAGTCGTGTTTTGGTTTGCTCTTCGATTTTGTACTATTCGATAAAATGGATCAAAGAAACTGTATTCAGTTTTGTGTAAAAAATGAAATTAAATGCGCAAGGACATTTGAAATGTTGACTGTGGCCTTTGGTGAGTCTACTATGAGCAGAACACAAGTTCAATTGTGGTATAACCGGTTTAAGGAAGGCCGAGAAGATGTCAATGACGATGCTCGTCCTGGTCGCACGAGCACGTCAACAACCGATGAAAACATTGACGCAGCGAATCACTATCAGAGAGGTTGCTGATAATGTTGGCATATCGCTCGGCTCATGCCAAGCAATTTTTACGGATGTTTTAGGCATGAAACATGCGGCAGCGAAGATTGTTCCAAAATTGCTAAATTTTGAGCAAAAACAATGTCGCATGGACATCGCTCACAAGCTGTTTTTGGCCAAAAACAAAACCGTTATCATGCCTCAACCACCGTATTCACCGGCCTTGGCCCAAGGTGACTTTTTCCTCTTTCCAAAATTGAAGACACCGATGAAAGGAAAGCGTTTTGCTACGATTTAGGAGATAAAAGAAAAATCGAAACAGGAGCTGTTGGCGATACCAAAAAAAACGTTTCAGAATTGTTTCAAGGATTGAAAAAAACGCTGGCATAAGTGTATTATATCTGAGGGGAATTACTTTAAAGGGGACAAGATAGTTGTTGATGAATAAATAAATACTTTATTTTTTGATCACACAATAACGGTTATTTTTTTATCACACCTCGTATATATATATATATATATATATATATATATATATATATATCTTGCATATTTGTCTCATTGTGGGCAAAGCTGACTGTCAAAAAAATTTAAAACTTCCGAAAGCACCTTACTAAAACTGCATTGAGCTATCGCTAGATCGTGGTCCTCTCCAACTCCAGTTTGATAACCTCCTTCTGCAAAGAAGCGCTGGCACGCACTTAGCTTTACTATTGGAGCATTCGTAATTTGTTGTAAAGCACTGTTAACATTTGAAGCAAATATAGGAAAGCTTCCTTATCTGTAGTATTACTGAAATGTAAATTGCAAGAAAATTATATATTGTTGCTAAAATTATCAAAATTAATTCACACTCCGTGATTCAGTTAACCCCAGACGGTTTAAACTGTCCCTCAAAATTCTCGTTCTAAATCTTACCTCTGCATTTGCTTCTTCTGTAACCAATCTGAATGCAATTCTATGCATATTTATTATTAATAAATAATTGTTGTCCACCGAAACGCTGAGATATTTTTAACCACTTTACGTAAAATTTGTAAACCTTTTTTGCGTGTTAATTCCAACACCAAATCACATAGGAAACTCAACTGTTTGTAAGTTCGAAGTGCAGTTTGAAACTTGAGACTTGGAAGTTTTCCTAAACATCGTTTTTTGCACCACTATATTAGACGCAAAAACCAAAACAAAATATGGATGTCACATCACCATTACTTAAATAATATACAAAAATAAATCAATCTGTCCCACTGTTACGATCTTCGCTCATTTTCTTTTGCCCATAATTTAAAATGACGTCAATGGTGTACCTGCGCATAACAAGAACGATAGAGAAGAAGATTACGCATTGCGCAGGTCCGTTATTATTTTCTCTTTGAGGTTGACATTTATTTGATTGTCTGTGACGTCACAGTAGAACGGATTGTGTATTCTTAATAAATAATTAATTAAATAAGAAAAGTGAATATTGTGAAAAAAACAATGTGCGGGGGCAGGTTGTAAAAACATGGCATGGACCGCGGCGCTGTGCCAACGATTTTCAAACAGACTTTTGAAAATCCGGAGTGTACTTAACGCGTTGAACGGAGAGAAAATAAAAACATTGTCGCTAGGATACTCCAAGAGCAAAATGTTGTCACATCTCATAATGGTAATAAAAATCAAAAGCAGTTATTTATAGAGATATTAAAGTTGTAAATTTTAAAGGAGCTTTTGGTAGAGAGCTGTGTGTCCCGAGAGGTTCCAGCTGTGATCGCAGAAGACCCGCGTACTGTAGATGAGAATAAGGAAAACTCTTTCCTCTATCCTACAAATATACTTATAGAGCAACAACATCACGAGGAATCGTCGCTAATAACAGAAATGTATTCGACGAAGGATCTATGCGTCTACGGGGAGTATCGAATCAGATGGAACAACGAGATGTAGGAGCTGTACGCCGACATTGAGATAGTTCAGCGCATTAAAACCCAGCGGCAGCGCTGGCTGGGACATGTTGTGCGAATGGATGAAAGTGCTCCGGCGAAAAGTGTTTGAATCGATGCCGCCGGTTTGCGGACGCAGGAGGGGGAGACTACCACTACATTGGAAGGACCATGTTCAAGAGGACCTGGCTTCACTTGGTGATTCAAATTGGCGCCAGCGTGCGCGAAGCAGGGACGACTGGCGAAGGCTAATAACTCGGCAATGATCAGAAATGGTTGTACGCCAATTATGATGATGATGATGATTCGACGAAGTGGAGTATTTGCAGAATTAAATGTAATATAACCATCAAAGTTTGCCACGTTGAAATGCTGTAACTTTTTACTGGAGCGTCATAAGAACTTGAAATTTTGTGACAATAAAGTACTATTGTCAATTTGAGATATCGGTATAATAAATTTAAGATTCACAGAATAATTATTTTCAATTGTGCAATATGTATTTTTTATACTACTCATACAGCAAAACACTAAAGGGAAAGAATTGACGTCTGCGAAATTAAGCCCACAGCAGTTACGAGATTTAAAAATAGTCTAGGACTATCTTCGTTGGGTACGCGGTGGGAAGAAGGGGGCCAAAGATTTTAGACCGATTAGTCTTACTTCCTTCTTTCTGAAAGTTCTTGAGAGAGTCGTCGATTGTCATATTCGACATCTCTTTGAGCGGCATCCACTTTCTATGGCGCAGCATGCATATTTAAGGGGGAGATCTACGGAGATTGCACTACATGAAGTGGTGTGTGTGGTAAAAAAACCCGCAATTTACTGTGGCTGCTTTCGTAGACATCGAGGGGGATTTTAATAACGTAAGGGCTGAAACTATTAACTTGGCTCTTAACAGAGCAGGGGTCGAAGGACCGATTTGTAATTGAATCTAATCCCTGCTAGCAAACAGACAAATCATAGCTGAATTGGGTAGTGCCAGGATTACGAAAAATGTGTGCAGAGGTACACACCAGGGCGGAGTCCTTTCACCCCTGTTGTGGCTAGTAACTATCGATGAAATTCTCTAAAACTTGACTCTGAAGGAGTCAAAGCTGTAGCGTATGCTGACGACGTAGCGGTACTGGTCTCTGGACATTTCCCCACTGTGATGAGTGACATCATGGAGGGTGTGTTGGGCGACCTTAGTAGATGGGTGAACAGGTGTGTCCTGGGGCTTGATCTTCACATAAGTATATAAGCCTCCATCCTTCAAATTTCCGAGGCTTAACGGTCAGCGGCTCTCACTATCATCCAGGATAAAATATCTTGGTGGCACATTGGATTTCGTGGTAGCGTGAGAGTTCGGATGTGTTTTTCGGTTGCTCCTCAATTATATTGTGATTTAAAGTGGAATAATTTAATGTTTCGAGTTTTAAGCCTAGCGAAATAGACGCATAATAAAAGTCAGTGAGTGAAATTGGCAAAAGGAGTTTGTGCGAAATATCAAATATCAGTTTTTAAACTTAAAATTTGAATTTGCGTTAGCTTCTAATAAAGAAGCGGAACTATAGCGGTCAGTGGTTGAGCGTATTGCGCTCTCCCACTCACCCAGTGCGCTCTCCTGTTCAGCGCATGCGCTCTCATAGTGGGCCTGCACTTGCACCAACACCTGATCTTCCTCAGTCGCTTTCCCAGCAGCGTCCGGTAATCGCGGAACTGAGTGAGTACAGTATGTTACCTTCTCTCCCCAATGCAAGGTCGGATGTTCTCGGCATGACTGTCGATAGCGGTTTGACGACGAATGTGGTTCGCTCAACACATTTGCCTGCAAAACAGAGACAAGCGAGCGGAGGTAGCATGTCCCACAACGGCGAGCGGCCGGGCAGCGGCCCTCATGCGACTGCAACTCCACAGCGTTCAATTGCGACTGCACTTAACAATGCAAGTACACATAGTTCGCACTCAAACCAGAACCAATGTGCAAAAGTGTCTCTGGCACTCTCTGCGCATGCGCCCTCTTGGAGCGCTCAATGTTCAACACCCAGCCCAACGGCGTCCATAACTAAAGAGTGCAAACAGGTTCCACCCACGTCTCTCTCTCACTCGTCCGATCGTGCTAGAACAAATTCGCCAACAGTGGCTGAGCGCACTGAAAATGCACTCACACCAACCATCAATGCAAACCACTCAACCAAAAATTTGTCAAGCAACCCAGCAGGGAAAAGTGGAACAACACAAACTGGTTTAGATAGGTATATCCTTATAAACAAGCGCAAGCGAAGCCCAAAATCAAGTGCAATCAAAACTAACATCGCAAAAATCAGCAAAACTAGCGAGAGCCTAACCTCTAGTAATAATCGCTTCGCACTACTTCAAAGTGCTGAGGAGGCAGACGCACCTAATATTATACTCAAACCACCTCCCATTTACCTACGAGAACGTAACTCCAGTAAATTAGTTGCAAAGCTTATCGAGCTCATTGGTCCTAAAAATTTCCATGTCACCCCTCATGTTAAAGGAAATATCCAAGAAACAAAAATCCAAATACATAGTGAGAGCAACTACAGAGTGGTTATAAAAAACTTCGACAATGATAAAAAAAGCTACTACACCTATCAGCTTAAAAGTAGCAAAGGCCTTACCATTGTCATAAAGGGACTTGAATCAGATATTCCCCCTGCTGCAGTCAAAGAAGCACTACATGAAGCAGGGTTCGCTGCCCGCTCTATTATAAATATAATAAATCGCAACAGAAACCCTCAGCCATTGTTTCGCGTAGAATTGGAGCCTGAAACCCAAAAGCTTAAGAAAGGAGAAGTGCATGGAATTTATAATCTCCGCTATCTTATGCATCGCACAATTACTGTGGAGGAGCCTCTCAAGCGAAACGGCCCAGTTCAATGTTCTAATTGCCAAGAATTTGGGCACACAAGGTCCTATTGCACTCTTCGTAGTGTATGTGTTGCCTGTGGTGATTTACACCCCACATCAGAATGTACGAAGACTAAAACTGACAGAGCTGCTAGAAAGTGCAGTAATTGTGGTGGTAACCATACTGCCAACTACAGAGGTTGTCCTGTATACCAGGAATTTAAGAACAATGACCCTCAGTTAAAGAATAAGCGCACTCAACCTAGTCCAAATATACCGCCCATTGCACAACCACAGAAGTCAATTCCATACCCCGACACAGGGACGACGTATGCAGGGGTACTTAAGTTAGGAATGGATCAGCAGTCCGGGGCTGGTTCAAATCTGCATAATTTTGAAGGAATGATAGCAACGCTCACACAATGTATGACGCAGTTCATGACCTCCATACAAACAATGATTCAAGAAATGATGAGAAACCAAAACCAGCTCATGCAGCTTCTGCTATCTCCGAAATGAACGTACTTAAGATTTGTCAATGGAATGCAAACGGTATAAGCCAGCACAAGTTAGAAATCAACAAATTTTTACTCACTAATGAAATCGACATAGTTCTTATATCCGAAACCCATCTAACCGATAAACATAATTTTTACATACCGGGATATAAATTCTATGATACAAAGCATCTCGCTGGTAAAGCCCATGGTGGCACTGGAATCCTAATCAAACAAAGAATAAAACACTTCGTTATGGAAGAATACAACAAGGACTACCTACAAGCAACATCAGTTTGTCTGGACGGATGGGAGGATAACTTAACAATATCCGCTGTGTACTGCCCACCTAGATCTAAAATAACAAGTAACCAGTTCTCACACTTTTTCTCCACACTTGGAACAATTTTTCTAGCTGCTGGCGACTACAATGCCAAACACACTTACTGGGGCTCACGGCTAACAACACCAAAAGGAAAACAATTATATAACTTCATGCTTTCTGACACCAAGATTGATATTATCTCTTCAGGACAACCATCGTACTGGCCGACAGACCCACGTAAGATACCTGACCTTATTGATTTTGGAGTTGCTAGAAACCTAAAACTCAAAGTAGAACACCTTAACGAACTCTCTTCAGATCACTCTCCTATTATAATACATCTGAACAAAAAGTTACGCCCTACTTACGAATTCACACCCACTAAAACTAACTGGCTGAAATACAGAAAATACATCAGTAGTCATCTCAGCTTAAACCCACGTCTCAAAACTAATGAGGACATTGAAACATTTCTGGAACAATTTACCTTGACCCTAAGATTAGCTGTGCGCCACTCTGCGGAAAAGCGTGACAACAACTGCAACAGCATCCGGCGCCCACAAACCTCAACCCAAATCGATATTCTCCTTACTGAAAAAAGGAAGACGCGTCGTGAATGGCAAAAATCCAGGTCCCCTTTCCTAAAACGGAAGTTATCTATTGCCAGTGAAAATTTGAGAAGAGCCTTGCGTCTAGAATCAGATCGTTGCCTGGACCAATATATCCAAAACCTTTCTCCGACTGACATCACCAATTACTCTCTGTGGAAAGCTGTCAGAGAAATGAAAGCACCTACACGCGGAATTCCACCGATTCATACAAAAAACGGAAACTGGGCAAGAAGCGATGATGAAAAGTCTGCTGTTTTCGCAGAACACTTAAGAGATGTTTTTACCCCCAACCCACCTCGCAATACCAATAACCTAATATTAACCCCCTCGCCAGATACAACATGCTCGCCTATTAAATTAAAAACAAAAGAAGTAAGTAATGCGATTAGTAACCTTGCTCTTAACAAAGCTCCAGGACACGACCTCATTACTGGAAAAGTGATAAAGGAGTTACCCCAAATGGCCATCATCTTACTTACTTCACTATTTAATGGCTTGTTGCGCTTAGGATACTTTCCTAATGCCTGGAAAGTCTCAGTAATCACAATGATCCCGAAACCAGGAAAAGACCCCTCCCAATCGTCATCATATAGACCGATTAGCCTCCTGCCTATCTTATCAAAACTCCTAAAAAGGCTTTTTCTTGCAAAACTAATGCCGCATATAAACGAAAAACGCACTATTCCCACTCACCAATTTGGCTTCCGCGAACACCATAGTACAATAGAGCAGGTTCATCGAATAGTGAACGAGATAAAAAACGCATTCGACAAAAAGCAATATTGTTCAGCCATCTTTTTAGACGTGGCGCAGGCATTTGACAAGGTCTGGCACGAGGGGCAGAAAGTTCAAGGTAAGGTACAATAATGCTTACTCTAAATGCTTTGACATCAAAGCTGGAGTACCACAAGGAAGCGTGCTAGGTCCGGTGTTGTATCTACTATTTACCTCAGATCTGCCTACCAACAAATATTCAACAACAGCAACTTTCGCAGACGATACAGCTATCCTTAGCATTCATCCGAATCCCAAAATCGCATCCCGTGACTTAGAAGATCATCTGGTCCTAGTAACAAATTGGTTGGCTGACTGGCGAAAAAACGTTAATGAATCGAAAAGTACGCATATTACCTTTACTATAAAAAAAGGTACATGTCCAGCGATAAAACTCAACAACGTTCCTATTCCTCAAGCAAAGGAGGTGAAGTACCTAGGAATTCATCTTGACTCACGTTTGACATGGAAGCGCCACATCGAAGCAAAAAAAAAACAAATGACTTTGAAAGCAAATAGCCTACACTGGCTCATGCACAAAAATTCCAGGTTGAGCCTAGAATATAAAGCACTGCCGTACAAAGCCATCATAAAACCAATTTGGACTTACGGTACCCAGTTGTGGGGCGGCGCAAGCAACTCTAACATAGAACTTATTCAAAGAGCGCAGTCCAAAATTCTAAGAACCATCACTGGGGCTCTTTGGTTTATAAAGAATACAAACATTCACAAAGATCTGAACATTCCGCTCGTAAAAAAGGAAATCTTTGACGCCAGCTTAAAATATGCGCAAAAAATCAAAGAGCACCCAAATCATCTAGCTAGGATACTAGCATGTAATAGGGTTCCTAAAACGTACGAAATCACCAGCACAACTAACATCGACACCTTAATCATGTACAAAAACTAATATAACATTTATTACAGTAACTAACATATAACATTGTGATTACTAAAAAGCACTAAGCATTGGCAAGGTGTATTAATATTAATTATTTAGTTTGTAAGATATGCTTACTTATTGTTAGTCTAAGATTAGAAAATACAATAAATAAATATATGAAATAAAAAAAAATAAAAAAAAAAATATTGGACCCCAAACTAAGTTGGAAAACGAGCGTCGAAGATACTGGCCTGTATGGCTTTCTATGCTTGCAAGTCGATGTTTGGCAAAAAATGGGGTCTTAGACCAAGAATTGTGCTCTGGATGTACAATATCGTGGTGCTGCCGCTCTTGACATACGGCTCCGTGGTTGGGAGGGAAGCTCTCAGCTAGGGCTACAATCTAAGAAAACTACAAAGAATCCAGCGCACCATGTGCATTGGAATTACAGGAGTCTGCCGCACTTATCCGGGGGTTGCATTAGACGGGAATCTAAACATCCTCCTTATAGATCTTCATACTTATTGTATTTCCGCACAAAGTGCATCAAAACTCAGGGAATCCGGTAACTTGACAGCATTTTGGGACAACTGCCACCAGACATAGTATCCTCGAGAACCAACTTCCTAGTTCGCAATCTGGATTTTGCGGGCTGTATTAACACAGTTCTACCAAGTAGGAATAACTGAAAGTAGATAAAGATGGTCGCGGAAGGGGTTTCGCCCATTTTCAACGATGGTTCCAAGATGGAATCTGTGGTGAGTGCGGGAATATTTTCACCACCTCTAAATTTTCTGTTCTTCTTCAAATTGCCATCGACATCAAGTGTCTTTCAAGCAGAGGTCTTTGCAATTTGGCAGGCATTTAGGACGTTACAGGGGCACAAGCTGACCAAAAACATATCCGTTTACTTCGACAGCCAGGCGGCAATAAAGGCGCTAGCGCCACCTTTTACCAGCTCTTAGTTGGTCGGTTCCTGCAGGGAGGAATTTAAATTATTATCAGGATATCCCTTGTCTGGGTTCCGGGAAACAGGAACATTGAGTGCAACGAGAGGGCTGAGCAACCTCATAGCTGCCTGCCCAGGTCATTGGACTATTGGCACACACTCTGAAAAAATGTCCATCCGTTCAATGCTCATTGCAGGAGCTGTAAAGACCCACAGGAGAAAGAAACATCGTACGCTTTCTTTGTGATTGACCAGCCCTCGCTCGCTTGAGACTCAAATATCTGGGAAGTCCTTTTCTGGAGAGTCTATGGCATTGCTCTAGTTTATAACTTTCAGACCTATCCAAATTTGTCAGCAACTCCGGATGGTTGTAAATGTACAAAAGTATATTACCATTTTCTTTAGGCTCGCGAGGACATGACACCAAAACGGCACTATTGCTAATTGAGGCGACCCGAGGTCGCCAGCCATTTTACCTACCTACCTACAATGAGGATATAGCTTGACACTTTCTTTTTGAACAAATTAATTGTTTTGTGAAAACTAATACTAAATAAAATAAAATAATACTAAATAAAATAAAATAATAACATTTTTCCAGCCCTCTTGATAAGAGGACTGGATATAATTCTTGAATCACTTGTTGATATTTTTAGGAACAGTTTCAGCAGGGAGGACATACCATCCAAATGGCGTAAAGTTAATGTGGTATTTATTTCAAAATTGGGCAAGAGGTCCAGCGAACTGCCTAAATCATACAGACCTATCAGTCTCAAGTCGTTTCTTCTAAAAACTATGGAAAGATTGGTGGATCTACATATTAGAGAAACGCTTGACAGAACAACACCTCTGCACCACTCTCACTTTGCATATAGTAGGGGAAAATCCACGGAGAGAGCGCTTCATTACCTTGTAACAAAGATAGAGAAAGCTCAATATTCCAAGGAATTTGCTTTATGTGCATTCTTAGATGTCGAGGTCGCCTTTGATAATACCGGTTACGGCTCTATAGAGGGGGCTATTCTCTGCAAAAATTTCAATAAACCGACTGTTGGGTGGGTTAAAACGATGTTAAAAAGCAGAGAAATTAGCTCATCTCTGGGAGACGAGGCCGTATCTATCCTTCTATGGTCTTTAGTTATTGACGATCTCTTAGTGAAACTACAAGGGTTTGGCTTCGAGGCAATTGGATATGCTTGCTGTCATTATTAGTGGCAAGTTTGAAAGAACAGTATCCGACATTATGAATCAGGCTCTAGCTTTCATCTCAGAATGGTGTCGCGCAGAGGGGTTATGGATGAATCCTAGCAAAACCATAATCGTTCCTTTTACAAACAAAATTGAACCTTGGTACAATAGCTGTTGAGGGAATCAATATAAAATATTCCGATGAGGTCAAATATCTAGGTGTAGTTCTGGATAAGCGACTGAATTGGAACTCTCACCTACACTCGGTGATAAACAAAGCCACAAGAGCAATGTGGGCATGTCGAAGTCTCTTTGGTAGAACATGGGGTCTAGACTCAAAAATGATACACTGGATGTATGTAATGATGGTTAGACCAATCATTATCTATACATCCCTTGTGTGGTGGCCCAAGACAACAAAAGAATCTGGAAAGAAAATACTTACAAGATTTCAAAGGCAGGCCAACCGCTGCTATTGAGGCCATAATAGGACTATCCCCACTTCACGCATTCGTGAATAAATCTGCTGCTAGCAGCGCATTAAAGATGAAGATCTTGTCTAGACAAGAACCTCATGACTATGGTCATTTCAATATTGTAAATAACATAACAGATCAAAACATAATCTGCTCAATAACGGACTAAATGATTCCAAAACGACACTTTGATCGCAATTTTGAGATTATTATCTCAGACCGTGATGAATGGAACATAGGAGGACCTTGGGTCGACCCTAGAAATCTAGAATGGTTCACAGACGGTTCAAAAACAAACATCGGAATCGGTGCAGGAGTCTATGGGGCAAATACCAAAATCTCAGAACCAATGGGCAGGTGGCCTAGCGTCTTCCAGGCTGAAATTCAAGCAATCTCAATCTGTGCGAGGACAAATCTAAAAACGGGTATCAAGGGCGCACACATAGCTATCTATTCAGATAGTCAAGCTGCATTACAGGCATTAGCTTCATATTCTTTAGAATCGAAATTGGTGGAAGAATGCTTCAACAACTTACAATCTCTAGGTCCAAATAAGGTTCCAATTTGCTGGGTCCCGGGTCACTCGGGGATTGAAGGCAATGAATTGCTGACGAACTGGTTAGGGCCGGTTCCGCAGCAAGCCTCATAGGCCCGGAGCCATATTGTGGTATCAACTGGGCGGAGGCTAAATAAAGGCTAGATTACTGGGAACATAATCTCAGAATGTCACACTGGGAAGGGATAGAGGGGCTTCGCCAAGCCAAAAGACTGGTATGGCCATTGACCTATAATAAAGAATTGCGCAATATGTGCAAAGCAGATATAGGAGAAATAGTTGGTTTTCTATCAGGTCATTATAACCTGAAATATCACCTGATTAAAATCCATATTCTTGATGGTACGGAGTGCCGGCTCTGTCTAGAAGAAGAGGAATCCAGGGAACACATACTGTGCGCTCGCATTGAAGAATAGTAGAATTTTAAGAGAATAAGAATTAAGTATTTATAAGCAATTATGAAGAGATAGGGAGCTTCGGTCTGTGGAGGCGTCTCATCAATGATGAGTAATCATAGTTGGATGGAGCCGCATACAAACCAAGAATGATAAAGAACAGATTGTCGCCATGCACAGGATGTCCCGTTAGATAAAGTCAGTGTTGAACATCCAAGATTTGCCAACCTTATGTTCTATGAAATCAAGTCTATTTATTTGTTTTTACGTTGCCTTTTGTATCAACAATGACTGGAATTTGCTATATATGTATATTAATATATTTTTATACAGATATTGTAATTCATTCATAAATAATATATTTTACGCGCCGTTTTGAACTAAGGATGATAAATCGTTCTTGGCTTTGAACAGATCTTAAAGAAAATGTATTAATATTCTGAGTGTTGGTATCTCTGCATTGAAAGAGCAATTTATTGCGAAAACCTTTTGTTTTAAAGTGTTAAAGTGAAATAAAAGTGAAATTAAATACTTTAAGTGAAAAAGAAAAACTTAAAAAGCTTCTATTGGCTTTCTGCAAGAAATTAAGTGTACAATGGACAGTTGCAAGCAAGATAGCCGCAAAAAAGTAATATTTTTGGGAATACAACTAAATTGTCTGTAAAAACATTTGTATTTGATTGGTAAAACAGGTTCTGGAAAAATAATACATTATTTTATGTTTCCAAGAAAGCCGGAGCAATTGAATTGCTGGATTTACTTTTGCGAAAGAAGCCGACCCATTACTAAAAATAACAAAATTACCCTTTAAAAATGAAGACTTCGAAAGAAATTTAAATTTGAAATGGGTGAGTTGCAACTCGTGTCAGCTGTGTACTCAATGCTGTAACGATCATGTCATATTATGTTGAATCAGAGTAACAGAAAATAATGTACGCAAGCTTAAACCCGATGCAGTCCCAAGCGTTAAAAAGCCTTTACAAGAGGAAAGTTCCACACAACTCTGCAACGATGAAGAACCTATTATTATCGAACATCGTGAGACATTGAAAATAGAGCTTTTAATCTTCAAATGGGAGCTTTGGAACGGGAAATTGAACTAAATCGTTAACAAAAGTTTAAACCCATCACTTTACAACCAATTTGCAGAAATAAAAGGAATGAAAAATTTGAATGAATGAATTTTTTTAGAAAAACATTTCGGCTCGAAAATGAAAAACTCAAGAATGTTCATAGAATGTTTAAATACAATAAAATAACTGCGTCATCAAGTAGAGTTCGAGAATTTTTGTATCCAAATTTTGGATGAAAAGTTCGGGCGAATATTTACTGAAGGGCAAGTGAAGAAAACGAGGAACGGCGATAAAATACAAAACTGGACACAATACTGTTTCTTAGTATAAGAGTTCTAAGCAATGAAATAAAAGAAAACACTCCAATAGGATGAGAAAATCTAAAAAAATTACAATTCTAAATAACTTTCCGCAGTGCATTTTTTCACTCTCCGCTTTCCGCATATTCTAAACAAAATCCGCATGCGTTTTTCACATTTCAATTTTCGAACTTTCGAACAAATTTGTATCCGCAATACCAAGTATTCTAAAGTACCTAAATTAGCGAAAATTTTTCACATTTCACTTCATTTGGTTCGCCAACTTTTTTAATGTAAAATCATTGGAATCTTATGAGTATATAAAATTCTTAAAATGCAATTCTTTTAATAAAACGGTTATAAATTAAATTGTAATACATATATATATATATATATATATATATATATATATATATATATATATATATACTCGTATATATATATATATATATATATATATATATATACTCGTATATATATATATATATATATATATATATATATATATATATATATATCTTGCATATTTGTCTCTTTGTGGGCAAATCTGACTCTCAAAATTATTTAAAACTTCCGAAAGCACCTTACTAAAACTGCATTGAGCTATCGCTAGATCGTGGTCCTCTCCAACTCCAGTTTGATAACTTCCTTCTGCAAAGAATCGCAAGCCACTTGGCTTTACTATTGGAGCATTCGTAAATTTGTTCTCCTCTGTTGTAAAGCACTGTTAACATTTGATGCAAATATAGGAAAGCTTCCTTATCTGTAGTATTACTGATATGTAAATTGCAAGAAAATTATATATTGTTGCTAAAATGATCAAAATTAATTCACACTCCGTGATTCAGTTAACCCCAGAGGGTTTAAACTGTCCCTCAAAAGTCTCGTTCTAAATCTTACCTCTGCATTTGCTTCTTCTGTAACCAATCTGAACGCAATTCTATGCATATTTATTATTAATAAATAATTGTTGTCCACCGAAACGCTGAGATATTTTTTACCACTTTACATAAAATTTTTAAACCTTTTTGTGATGTGGTGTTGGAATTATCCAACACCAAATCACATAGGAAACTCAACTGTTTGTAAGTTCGAAGTGCGGTTTGAAACTTGAGACTTTGAAGTTTTCCTAAACATCGTTTATTGCACCACTATATTAGACGCAAAAACCAAAACAAAATATGAATGTCACATCACCATTACTTAAATAATATACAAAAATAAATCAATCTGTCCCACTGTTCAGTTCTCCGCTCATTTTCTTTTGCCCACAATTTTTAGTCATAGGAACACGTTTAAAATGACGTCAATGGTGTACCTGCGCATAACAAGAACGATAGAGAAGAAGATTACGCATTGCGCAGGTCCGTTATTTTTTCTCTTTGAGGTTGACATTTAGTTGATTCGCTGTGACGTCACAGTAGTACGGACTGTGTATTCTTAATAAATAATTAAATAAATAAGAAAAGTGAAAATTGTGAAAAATACAATGTGCGGGGGAGGTTGTAAAAACATGGCATGGACCGCGGCGTTGTGCCAAGGATTTTCAAACAGACTTTTGAAAATCCGAAGCGTACTTAACGCGTTGAACGAAGAGAAAATAAAAACATTGTCGCTAAGATACTCCAAGAGCAAAATATTGTCGCATCTCATAATGGTAATAAAAACCAAAAGCAGTTATTTATAGGGATATTAAAGTTGTAAATTTTAAAGGAGCTTTTGGTAGAGAGCTGTGTGTCCCGAGAGGTTCCAAGTGTGATCGCAGAAGACCCGCGTACTGTATATAAGAATAAGGAAAACTCTCTTCCTCTATCCTACAAATATACTTATAGAGCAACAACATCACGAGGAATCGTCGCTAATAACAGAAATGTATTCGACGAAGTGGAGTATTTGCAGAATTAAATGTAATATAACTATCAAAGTTTGCCACGTTGAAATGCTGTAACTTTTTACTGGAGCGTCATAAGAACTTGAAATTTTGTGACAATAAAGAACTATTGTCACTTTGAGATATCGGTATAACAGTGCTACCTTTGAGTAAAAAATGAAACACTGATGCAACTTCAAAATTCAGTAACTTTTATACTGGGCGTAATATAAATATCAAAGTTTGCCACGTTGAAATGCTGTAACTTTTTACTGGAGCGTCATAAGACTTTCAAATTTTTTGACAATAAAGTACTATTGTGAAATTGAGATATCGGTATAATAAATTTTAGATTTACAGAATGTGCAGTATGTATTTTTTATACTACTCATACAGCAAAACACTAAAGGGAGAGAATTGACGTCTGCGAAATTAAGCCCACAGCAGTTACGAGATTTATAAATAGTCTAGGATTGTCTTCGTTGGGTACGCGGTGGGAAGAAGGGGGCCAAATATTTCAGACCGATTAGTCTTACTTCCTTCTTTCTGAAAGTTCTTGAGAGAGTCGTCCATCGTCATATTCCAGATCTCTCTGAGAAGCATCCACTGGGAGATCTACGGAGACTGCACTACATGAAGTGGTGCGAGTGGTAGAAAGATCCCTTCATTTTAAGCAATTTACTGTGGCTGCTTTCGTAGACATCGAAGGGGGTTTTAATACCGTAAGGGCTGAAACTATTAACTTGGCTCTTAACAGGGCAGGGGTCGAAGGATCGATTTGTAATTGGGTCTAATCCCTGCTGACAAGCAGACAAATCATAGCTGAATTAGGTAATGCCAGGATTACGAAAAATGTGTGCATTGGGCGACCTTAGTAGATGGGCGAACAGGTGTGTTCTGGGGCTTGCTCTTCACAAAAGAATATAAGCCTCCATACTTCAAACTTCCGAGGCTTAACGGTCAGCAGCTCTCACTATCATCCAGGATAAAATATCTTGGTGTCATATTGGACCCCAAACTTAGTTGGAATACGAGCGTCGATGATCGAGTACGGAAGGCCTGTATGGCTTTCTATACTTGCAAGTCGATGTTTAGCAAAAAATGGAGTCTTAGACCACCAATTGTGCTCTAGATGTACAATATGGTGTTGCGGCCGATCTTGGCATACGGCTCCGTGGTTGGGAGGGAAGCTCTCAGCTAGGGCTACAATCTCAGAAAACTACAAAAAATGCAGCGCACCACGAATTTCAAGAGCCTGCCGCACTTGTCCGGGGGTTGCTTTAGACGGGAATCTAAACATCCTCCTTATAGATCTTCATACTTATTGTATTTCCGCACAAAGTGCATCAAAATTCAGGGTATCCGGTAACTTGAGGGATACCCTGTATGGTCATGGTAGCATTTTGAGGCAACCGCCACCAGACATAGTATTCTCGAGAACCGACTTCCTAGTTCGCAATCTGGATTTTACGGGCTGTATTAACACAGTTCTACCAAGTAGGAATAACTGGAAATAGATAAAGATGCTCGCGGAAGGGGGTTCGCCCATTTTCACCGATGGTTCCAAGATGGAATCTGGGGTGGGTGCGGGAATATTTTCAGAACCTCTAAATTTTCTGTTCTTCTTCAAATTGCCATCGACATCAAGTGTCTTTCAAGCAGAGGTCTTTGCAATTTGGTAGGCATTTAGGGCGTTACAGGGGCACGAGCTGACCAAAAACAAATCCGTATACTTCGACAGCCAGGCGGCAATAAATGCACTAGCATCACCTTTTACCAGCTCTAAGTTGGTCTTCTGCAATGAAGAATTAAAATTATTATCAGGAAATAGTATTATATCCCCTGTCTGGGTTCCGGGAAACAGGAACAGTGAGGGCAACGAGAGGGCTGAGCAAACTCATAGCTGCCTGCACAGGTCATTGGACTATTGGCACACACTCTGAAAAAATGGGCATTCCATTCAATGCTCATTTCAAGAGCTGTAAAGACCCACAGGAGAAAGAAACATCGTACACTTTCTTTGTGATTGACCAGCCCTCGCTCGCTTGAGACTCAAATATCTGGGAAGTCATTTTCTGGAGAGTCTATGGCATTGCTCTAGTTTATAAATTTCAGACCTATCCAAATTTGTCAGCAACTCCGGATGGGTGTAAATGTACAAAAGTATATTACCATTTTCTTTAGGCTCGCGAGGACATGACACCAAAACGGCACTATTGCTAATTGAGGCGACCCGAGGTCGCCAGCCATTTTACCTACCTACCTACAATGAGGATATAGCTTGACACTTTCTTTTTGAACAAATTAATTGTTTTGTGAAAACTAATACTGACGACTGATAAATAAAAAAGGGCAATGGGACGTCCGCCAGCAGCAAAGACATAATTATTTCAAAATAAAAACAAGTGTAAATATAGGTAAAATAGTATTAAAAGTAGAATTTTAAGAGAATAAGAATTAAGTATCTATAAGCTATTATGAATAGATAGGGAGCTTCGGTCTGTGGAGGCGTCTCATCAATGATGAGTCATCATAGTTGGATGGAACCGCATACAAACCAAGAATGATAAAGAACAGATTCCGCCATTCACAGGATGACCCGTTAGATGACGTCAGTGTTGAACATCCAAGAGTTGCCAACCTTATGTTCTATGAAATCAAGTCTATTTATTTGATTTTATGTTGCCTTTTGTATCAACAATGACTGGAATTTACTATATATGTAAATTAATAAAGCGATAAATTATTTATTTTAATTATAAATTTATTAGATGGTGCTATGCACCTAAAAATCGTTTTAAATTATACCGAGCTTACGCACCTTGCTGAATTGAGTATTGTTTCTAAACTAACTCATATAAAAGAGAACAACTATAAGTAGAAAATAAGAACTAAGTAGGAGAAGAAAGAAACTGGAATCAATAAACTAGATGACAGCTTGTGGTAGTTTTATGACTCTTATTATGATGCTAGCATAGTTGAGTATTAACTCCTCTCTTCTTAATATCGAGCGTCCTCGCTCGTTAAACAAATTACAATATTAGTTAAATTTCTTCTTCCTTAAATAGTGTTAAATTTAGTTTCAGAAATCAAAATAATAAATTCTTAATTTCTAATAAGCTTATCCAAATTTAATAATATTTTTGTCATTTTTTTTTTTTTTTTTTTTTTGTTCAATACACAATTTTTTCAAAAATTCATGTCTGTTTCAATATTTTCTTAATTTGCTTAATTGCTAATTTTTCTTAATTTGCTTAATTGCTAATTTTTTCTTTTAATTTATAAATTTCTTGAGTAGTAGTTTTCATTTTCATAATTCTTAATATTACATTTTTTCTTAAATTAAAAAATAAATTAAGAAAGAAAAAAATAAAAAATGTTAAATTGTGTTTCCTGGCTTATACTTGAAATTTTATTTTTACAAATTTTTTTCTTTGTGTTTTTTATTTATTTATTTATTTATTTTTTTTTTTGAAATTAGCAAACGTAAAAGTTTATTTTCAGAAATAATGAAATTATTGGATGCTGGAAATGAGATTTATGCTCTACGATTTAGTTTCGGATATTGCTTTTTTGTACTTCTCTCCCGGATTGTGTATGAACAACTGTATTTTTGTTTTCCTTCACTATTTCCTTTTTATATATTTTTGAAATTTTTGTGCCCTGTCTTTTGTTTTCTTTAACGTAAATTTCATCTCCTGGATTATATTGTTTTATAGGATCCCTGTTTTTGTTATGATAGGTAATGTCTTTTTCCTGTTGCTTCACAAGTTTTTCGTAATTATTTAGCCTAGTTTTCTCGTATTCTTCAGGACCAAATGTTGTGGGTCTTCCGAAGAAAAGGTCGACTGGCTTTTTTCCTATGGTAGAATGCACCGAATGATTATATTCGTTAACAGCTGACTCTAGTAATTCTTCAAATGTTTTTGCTGGGTTGTCTTGTTTTAAACATCTCATTATTTCAGAAAGAGTCGAATGGAATGGCTCTATTTGGCCATTTACCTCGCCTTTGTAGGGTGGTGTGGTGTAAATTTGGATTCCTAGTTCATTTTCTATCATGAATTTTATTGATTGAGAATTGAACGTTTTTTCGTTATCAAAAACTATAGACTTAGGAACGCCATAATAAAATAAAATTTCTCTAAGTGGCATGCGAACATTTTCAATCGATTTTCCGTCAAGTAGTTTCACTACTGCAAATTTTGTGAACTTATCAATTGATGTTAATAACTTAAATTTATCTGTGGAGAAAATATCAATGTGTATTGTATGTCCTGGATATGTGGGTATGGGAGAATTTCCTAGTTTTGGGTTATTAGGATGCCTTTCATATTTGCTCACCTTACAAGTTTGACAAATATTTACTATTTTTTTATTTTTTTCATCATTTGTGGGAAGTAATATTTTCCAAGTATGTGGGTTTTGTTTTCTATTGCATTTCTGTGAGCTCGACTATGTGTGGCTGTTATAATATTATTTTGGTCGTATTCGTTAATTATGTCTTGTACTACTATTTGGGAGAATCGGATTTTGTAATTACTAAAGTGGTCTGGATAAATTGGTTGAATTTTTAACATTATGGGTTTAGGTGTTTTGATGCAATTAATTAGTAAGGGGTTAAGATATTCTTTTAAGAGTTTGATTATTTTATTGGAGTCATAATCAGGTTCGTTAAAAATGTGGCGGTGATAGGTTGGGAAAGCTATTTTCAGTTGATACGATGGAGTGTCAGTTGACCCGTTAAAAAATAACTGATTTTTGAAAACATTCACGGGAACTTCTATTGACGGAATGAGGTTTTCTGATGAACTATCACTGGAATGAACTGTGGCCGTTAAAGAATTGATATTAGATTGTGATGGTCTTGAAAGTAAATCTGCTACAACATTAATACTACCTGGTTTATAAAGAAGCTCGTAATTATATTCTTCCAGCTGAGCCTTCCAACACTTAAGTTTTGAGTTATTATTTTTATTGCTGAGAGCGAAAGTTAGTGGCTGATGGTCTGTGAAAATTTTGACTTTACTGCTACCATACAAAAAACAACGAAGATGTCCTAGAGCCCAAATAATTGCCAACATCTCTTTCTCATTCGTCGCATAACTTTCCTCCCGTTTACTTAATGTCCTTGAGAGGAAAACAATTGGAAGATTATTCTGCGAGAGCACGGCTCCGAGTGCATAGTTTGATGCATCGGTGCTAAGCTCGAATATCTCGTTGAAGTCGGGATAGTGTAACATTACGTCATCTGAAACTAAGCTATTCTTTAACATGTTGAAAGCATTTATTTGTTCTGCGTTGAAGTTAATACGAGTTTTCTTTGACATATTTTTATTCACTCTTCCCAAATCACCACGGAGTATTGAAGTCAGAGGTTTGGCTATTTCGGCGTATCCTTTTATGAACCTTCTGTAGTGACCTGTCATTCCAAGGAATGATCTGAGATCGTGAAGAGTTTTCGGTCTAGGGAATTTCATGATAGCTTCAACCTTTTTGTGACTAGTTTTTATCCCATCTTCGCTAATGATAAATCCTAAGAATTGCAACTCGCACTTGTCTAACTGTACTTTGATATTTGCGTCTTCGAGTGTTCTGAATATTATTTTCAGGTTGTCCAAATGTTCTTCTCTTGTTTTACCGTAGATAACAATATCGTCTATGTAAACGTAACATTTTGTTCCGATATGGTCACGCAAAATATCGTCAAGAGCTCTCTGAAATATGGCAGGCGCATTTCGTAGCCCGAATGGAAGTCGAGTAAATTCAAATTTTCCATTATTGATGGAGAAGGCTGTTTTTTCGATGTCGGCTTCATTTAGAGAAATTTGATGGAAACCGCTTTTAAGGTCGATAGTAGTGAAAAATCTATTGCTTACTAAGTTGGCTAGAATGGCGTTTATGTCCGGAATAGGATAGGTGTCGGGAATAGTATTTTGATTAAGTTTCCTATAATCAATGACAATACGAAATTTTTTAATACCGGAAGCGTCTTCTTTTTTGGGTACAATCCATACTGGAGAGTTGTATGGAGACCTTGATGGACGAATGATGCCATCTCTCAACAAATCGTTTATTTGAGTATCAATTTCTGATTTCAGAGCCATTGGGTACGGATATGATTTTGAATAAATAGGACTTGATTATTTTGTCTTAATTTCGCCTTTTACATTGGTAATATAGGACAATTTCATATCTGGATCTGAGAATAATGTGGGGCATCGGTGAATTATAGATTTAATGATGGTTTCATCAAGATGAGTCAAATGGTCTAAACGTAACTGAATAGTATTTACTGATTCTATTTTTTGTTGTTTTAGAGGAAAATTGAATTTATTTAGTAATGTAAAATAATTTTGTTTTGCGAAGATAACTGCACCAAGTTGCTTGAGACTGTCATTTCCGATTATTCCATCAAAAGTTTAAAGTCCAGGAAGTATAAAAAATTTGAGCTTACCTATTGCTGTGTTAAATATTTCTATGTTTGCATGGTGGGTGATCTCTACTTTTCCACCTACCGAGTTTGCTGAAAAATTTTTATTGTTTATTATGGGGTTTCGGATAAATTCTTTTTTTACATAATTTTTATTTGAGCCAGTATCCAATAAAAATTTCAATTCATTTCCATTTTTCATTTTAAATGGAAAGTATGGTAATGAAGATGAGGCTAGTCTAAAAAATTTATGTCATCGTTAATTAAAGGATCATCTTGAGATTCAGGAGCATATTGATAATAATTTTGATTTTCCATGAATTCCTGATCATTTTGGGGTTCATAGTTTTGAAGTTCCCACTCGGTACTATTGGAGGTATCATTGGTCTCATCATATGGAAAAGTTTCTGTGTTGAAAACCCTTTGCTGTTGTTTGGTTGTTGGAAACTCTGTGAATGTGGTCGTTTGAAATTATTATCCTAAGCTACTGGTCTATTTGAAAATGGTTGGTTGTTGATTTGAGGTCTGTTGAAATACGGTTGTTGGTGCATCTGTAGTGGTCTATTTTGGTAGTCAACCTGTCTTGTTCCTAGTGATGGATCAACTTCCATCGGTTTGGGGGGTAGTTGTGGACGATAATTTTGGTTTTGAGTAAAAAGCGGAACTGGAGTATGATGATTATTAAATCTGTTTAAACTATTATTATTAGAAAAATCTCGATTAAATTGCGGAGTTAACATATGCTGACTATTGAATCTATTGAAATTATTGTTATGGGAGAAATCACGATTAAATTGCGGAGCTGGTGTACGTTGGTTACTGAAGTTGTTGGTATTCGAAAAACTAGCTAATTGTGGGAAAAAAGGTTGTCTAAATTGTTGGTGTTGTGCGGGCTTGGAGTGTGAATTTCGAAGGATATTATTTGCATAGTTGGACCTGAAATTGAGATTTGATAATTTTAGACAAATGTTCAGAGCTTGCGGTAAGCTACCTTTAACACTTAACAGACTAGGTAAGTCGCCATTAAGACCTCTTACAAAGGTGTCTAACGCTTTATCTCTGTAGGTATTTGCAAGAGTCTTTAATGCTTCTTCTCCTAACTCCAAACAATCTATCTTGTCTAAAATTAGTGACAGATGTTCATAGACTTTTTGGTAAAATTCTGAAATTGAGCTGTTTCGTTGAAGTAAAGTTGTCATTTGATATTCTAAAGTACTGCTGTCCCTTTTGTCCGAATAATGGAGCATCAGACATTTTTTAATCTTAGTCCAATCAAGCGGAGTACGATATGACTCCAAAGCGGTATCAGCTTCCCCTACTATCTTATGTCTCACTGTATGGAGAATCACAAAGTACTTAGGCGTATTTTTGCAGCTCTCGTAAATTGTAAAAACTCGATCAACTGATTTTCGCCATGAGCTGAACTCCCCTTGCTTGCCAGAAAACTCTCTTAAAGTTTTTACGATATCTGGAATTTTTTCAACATCAGAAATATTTCTACTAAAGTCAATTTGTGCCTCCTGTTCTACCTGCTCGCTACACGGATTTTAAACATTGGCTATAGTTTCTGAGATAATTTTACTTAATTCCTCTTTTTGATGTTCATTAAATGTCTGAGAGTTTTGTGACATGTTAGATGTCGATGCAGTAGTTATAAGTGGGAGTGCCGAAGTAGAAGTGACTGAACGAGTATTATTAGTGAAAGATACACTTCTCAAACGGTTTGCTAAATCTTCATCGTCTGACATTTTTAAACAGTCTTTTACAATTATTGTTGTTGTTGTTTTTTTTTATTTATAAATAATCAATTAATTTTTTTAACTATTAACAAATTTGTTTGACTTATAATATTAACATATAAACTCTTATATCTTAACTATAAAATTAATTGAAGCAATGAATGAATTGAAATAATTTCTTATGATCAAAGTTTATAGAAGCTAAGAGATATCTTAAACAATAATAGAAAATTCTTACAATAAGTGTTGCAGAGATTGTTGCTGTGTTGAACTGTTGCTGTTGAATAGGACTGCTTGTACTGATGATGATGATGAGCTCCTCTCTTTGCGATCGGCTTCCGTACTCCGATGCTCGATGTCACTTCCAGTTAAAGGAAGCTATGAACATAACATTTCATGCAATATGATTAAGCTGCAATATGATTAAGCTTGCGTATTACTAAATGAAAACCACGGTGGCCGCTGCGTCTGATTCTTCGGCTGCTCACAAAATCACGAACATCATCAGTAGTCAACTCTGTAGTCACTCTTCGATATTATCAACGCAGAAATTCGTTACAAAATGTTCATATGTTGTTTTAATAATTTTTATATTTTTATTTTTGAATTTGTTGGGTTTTTTATTTATGTTTTACTTGTTATTAGTCCATTCAGTGTAATTATTATGACTTTTTTCCCTATTATTTGTCTGCTATTTTTCGCTGTCATTAACATTTTTCATTTAGTGTGCTACTCATTTATTGTCGGCTTCTGTTCTTATTACAGTCACTCAATTTCTTCACTCGATTTCAATTCTATTTTGCTGATTCTTTGTAATTTTTTTTATATTGCTTGGCATTGAATTTGTTCTTTTGCAGTTACACAATTCTTCTTTCTGTATTGTTGTTGTCTATATTTTTTTTTTTTTTTTGAATTTGTAGCAATGAAATCAGTTTGTGATTCTGTTTATTATATTATTTTTTTTTTGTCTATCAGCATTCGTATTTGATTTTTTTTTTTTTATATGTGTTTTTTGATAGTCAATATTTTAACTTATCACTTATTAAGTAATTGTCTCGTATTTGTTCTTTAACGTTTTTATTGTTAATATGCGTCCATTTCTTATACTTTTTTTAGTTTTCCTCGCGAAGAGGCTGGAACTTAAGTTCCCCCCGTTTGTACCACGATTCGATGTGGCTGACTAAGGAGCCAAACTTCGCGACTGATGGAAACGCGATTAGAAAAATTTGTAGGAAATTTTTTCTATTTATTTCGCGGTCCCTGCTCGGGTGCCAATTAATAAAACGATAAATTATTTATTTTAATTATAAATTTATTAGACGGTGCTATGCATCTAAAAATCGTTTTAAATTATGCCGAGCTTACGCACCTTGCTGGATTGAGTATTGTTTTTAAACTAACTCATATAAAAGAGAACAACTATAAGTAGAAAGTAAGAACTAAGTAAGAGAAGAAAGAAACTGGAATCAATAAACTCGATTACAGCTTGTGGTAGTTTTATGACTCTTATTATGATGCTAGCATATTTGAGTATTAACTTGAATATTAATATATTTTTACACAGATATTGTCATTCATTCATAAATAATAATAAGTTCTTGGCTTTGAACAGATCTAAAAGAAAATTTATTAATATTCTGAGTTTTGGTATCTCTGCATTGAAAGAGCAATTTATCGCGAAAACCTTTTGTTTTAAAGTGAAATAAAAGTGAAATTAAATACTTTAAGTGAAAAAAGAAAAACTTAAAAAGCTTCTATTGGCTTTTCGCAAGAAATTAAATGTACAATGGACAGTTGCAAGCAAGATACCCGCAAAAAAGTAATATTTTTGGGAATACGACTGAATTGTCTGTAAAAACATTTGTATTTGTTTTTTTACCCTTTAAAAATGAAGACTTCGAAAGAAATTTAAATTTGAAATGGGTGAGTTGCAACTCGCGTCAGCTGTGTACTTAATGCGGTAACGATCCAGTCATATTATGTGGAATCAGATTAACCGAAAATAATGTACCCAAGCTAAAACCCGATGCAGTCCCAAGCGTTAAAAAGCCTTTACAAGAGGAAAGTTCCACACAACTCTG
Organism: Clusia tigrina; assembly: GCA_920105625.2. Lineage (NCBI taxonomy): Eukaryota > Metazoa > Arthropoda > Insecta > Diptera > Clusiidae > Clusia > Clusia tigrina. The sequence continues at coordinate 81,123,251 of OV050030.1, read as the reverse complement.
CAACGATGAAGAACCTATTATTATCGAACATCGTGAGACATTGAAAATAGAGCTTTTAATCTTCAAATAGGAGCTTTGGAACGGGAAACTGAACTAAATCGTTAACAAAAGTTTAAACCCATCACTTTACAACCAATTTGCAGAAATAAAAGGAATGAAGAATTTTAATCAATGAATATTTTTAGAAAGACATTTCGGCTCGAAAATGAAAAACTCAAGAATGTTCATAGAATGTTTAAATACAATAAAATATCTGCGTCATCAAGTAGAGTTCGAGAATTATTATATCCAAATTTTGGAAGAAAAGTTCGGGCGAATATTTACTGAAGGGCAAGTGAAGAAAACGAGGAACCGCGATAAAATACAAAACTGGACGCAATAATGTTTCTTAGAATAAGAGTTCTAAGCAATGAAATAAAAGAAAACCCTCCAATAGGATGAGAAAATTTAATAAAATTACAATTCTAAATAACTTTCCGCAGTGAATTTTTTCACTTTCCGCATATTCTAAACAAAATCCGCATGCGTTTTCCACATTTCAATTTTAGAACTTGCGAACAAATTTGTATCCGCAATACCATGTATTCTAAAGTACCTAAATTAGCGACAATTTTTCACACTTCACTTCATTTTGTTCGCCAACTTTTTTGATGTAAAATCATTGGAATCTTATGAGTATTTTATTAAATATTCTTAAAAATGCAATTCTTTTAATAAAGCGGTTATAAATTAAATTGTAAAATGTATATATATATATATATATATATATATATATATATATATATATATATATATATATATATATATATATATATATATATATATATATATATATATATATATATATATATTTATATTTATTTATTTATTTATTTATTCATACTTGTGTTAAAATTAAAATTTTAATACAATAAGACTTACAGCTATGACATCTATGGTCTTAAGCTAGTTAATTTTATATATATGTTATATTTCTTTATAGGTGTTAGAGTACTTAAGGTAATTTATCAGCATCTTTAAGTCTTTATCGGTAGGTTTGTTAAGTAATGTTGTTGGTTTGATGTTTGGAAGTGATTTTATGTAGATGTTAAAGTATGTACAATTGTCTAATATGTGTTCGACCTTCATGTTGGGTAGGTTGCAGAATTTGCATATGTTGTTTGTTTTATTGATAATGTATTCATTAGTCAGTTTTGTGTGTCCAAGTCGGAGTCGTACGAGTTTTATTGAGTCTTGTATGTTTATGTTGGTGTTATTAACGGTTTTAAAATGTTCATAGATAGGTATTTTAGATTTATTAATTTTTTTGTACCAGTCATTAGTAGTTTGGAATAGGTCTTTGGCTTTTTTCCGGTGAATGGTTTTTATGAATTTTAGGATGTCTGATGATAAGATATTTTGTGTAGTTGTTAGTGGGGCACATGTGGCATTTTTGGTAATTTTGTCCGCTATGGCGTTGCCTTTTACATTGACATGTCCGGGGATCCTGAGACTGAGAGAGAATCTGAGCAGATCGCGATTTTCCTTCTCTTTGTGTTTGCGTATTTAGTCGCTTCGTGAATGGCTATTAGCTCAATTCCAAAACTTGTGCTGTAATGTGGTAGGTGTGCTGTTTTTGGTTTAGTTTTCTTCCACGATACTATAACCTGTAAGGTCGCTTTGTTTTGAACCATCAGTGTATATAAACGTAAAGGAGTATAGCTCTGCTTTTAATTTAAGAAAGTTCTGTATATAGATTTCATTTGGTGTATTATTTTTTTATGTTGTCGTAGGTCAGTGTTGACTGAGTTATGAGGAAGTTGCCAGCTAGGAAATACTAAATATTTCTTGTGTACTTTTGTGATTATGGGTACTTCAATGTTTTGGGCGGTCTTAATCACTTTATTTATTATGAATGGTACTTGTTGGAGTTTTTTAGATTTAAGTATTTGGGCACATAGGGTTGGGAGTGGGTAGTGGCCGTTGATTATAACTGATTTAATAAGCTTAGAGGTGATTAGGTCCCGGGCAAAGGATATTGGTGTAATTTTAGCTTCATACAGGAGGTTGGGAACAGGGGCTGTTCTGAATGCACCTAGTGCAATCCTCGTAGCGGAATTTATGGTAGCGTTTAATTTATTTATGGTTGATTTTGGTGCATACCCGAATAAGTAAAGACCATAGATAAGAGGAGGGATTTTGTTATTGAAATTAGTGATGCTGTATTGCAGTTGAATTTTTTGCTTGAAACGCATTTGATTATATTGAGCGGTTTGATTAATGAGTCTATTAATTGATTAATATGTGTTTCCCATCGATATCTTTTGTTTCAGTGTAATCCCAAGTATCTTTAAATTGTGAACTTTGATTATATTTATGTGGTTGCATATGATGTTTGAGCAGCAATTGTGTTTTCTACAGATATGAATTTGCTTGCATTTTTGTAGCGATAATGCAGCTCCTGAATTTGCGCACCAATCCGAAATTTTGTTGTAGATGGGATCGAAATTGTAGGGGGTGTTTTTGTTTCTATTTAGTTTTTTAATTAGTAAGTAGTCATCAGCGAATGCGAGAAAGTCAATTTCTTTGTGGAGTGATCAGGTGTTGCTTAGCTTGTTATAGGCTATCAGAAATAGGATTACGGAGAATGCCATTTTGGAGAGAAAAGCTTTGAGAAAATTGGGATTCGATTTTTACTTTGATGTTCCTATTTGTCATATAGTTTTTTATATAATTATAAATGTTGGGGCCGATTTTCCACAAGTTAAGTATATCTAAAATAGCATGTACTCCAATTTTATCAAATGCTTTAGCAAAATCCAGTGAGATGAGGGATATGTGTTTTTTGTAAGAGAGGGAATGGGTGATCTGATGATCAAGGTAAACCAGAAAATCAGACATTGATTTCCCCTTTTTGAATCCTAATTGATGGCTATTGATAAGTTTGTTATTTGATACAAACCACCAAAGCCTGTTGGCAATGATTTTGTCTAGTACTTTGGAGCAACAAGGGTTAAGTGAGATTGGACGATATGATGTTAACATGGTTTTGTCTGAGTTAGGTTTAGGTATAGGGATAATGAGACTATTTTTATAGATTTGAGGGATAAAACCAACAAATATTTCATTATATAAGTCAGTAAGTCGACTTTTTACTGCAAAGGGTAGGTGTTTAATCATTGGGTAGGATATTCGATCTATTCCGGGAGTTTTGCCTTTTAGTTGGTTTATTGTCATGTTTATTTCGATTAGATTGATTTTATCGTCAATAATTAAGGCTGATTTGCTCGGACTAGGTAACCTACTTCTGGATAGGGAGTTTTGTTTGTTTAAAAGGAAGGTAGGCGAGAATGAATTATCGTGTGCTTCTTTGGACCATGTTGTTATTTGTGATCGAATTTTGGTTAGGTTGGGGTAAGCTAATTGAATGGATTGGGGTTTAGGTTTTAAGCCCACAGAATGTGCGAATTGTTGACCAAATTTTTCCTGAAGGTGTAAAAGGATTGCTGTTGAGGTGAAGTTAAGTATTGAGGTTGATTTAGATACTTTTATTTCGCGCTTAAGTATCGCGTTTGCTTTCTTGAATTTTATGATATTATCTAGTGATATGTTTCTGGTTCGGCTATTTCGAAGTTTGTTTCTTTCTTTTTTTAAGTCTTCTAATTTATTGTTCCACCAGGGGACTGTTGTTCTTCGCTTAGGTCTAGATTGAGGAATGGATTCGTTAGTGCTTTGAATTATTATTTTTGGAATATTAGCAGTTTCTTTGTTTATGTTTATACTAACAGCTCTCTTTTCAGATAAGTGATTAGCTAGTATGCTAAATTTGTCCCAATTTGCTTTGCCTAAATGGAATCTAGGTCTACTTTTAGTTGGAATTGTTGTGAGATTGGGGAAGAGGGATATGAGGATAGGAAAGTGATCACTACCGCATAGATCGGATTCTATTTGCCAGTAGGTTTCTATTGCTAGAATAGGAGATGCAAGTGTAAGATCAATATGAGTTAGAGTGTTATGCGTTGTGAAGTGGGTTGGGGTGCCGTTGTTTAGGAGAGTCAGTGCCGATTGTGTGATAAATTTATCGTTTTTTTTGCCTTTAGCATTGTTGTAATTAGAACCCCAACTGGTGTGCCAGCTATTGAAGTCACCTGTGATCAAGTGTGGTGATTGAGAGTTGTCAAAAAGATCGTGAAGATCTTTGACTTTGAAAGATTTTGTGGATGGTAGGTATATTGAGCTAAGTAGGAATTTTTGTTTTGAAAAAATAAAAATATTTACTATGTCAAAATTGTTTGTAGGAAAGTTGGTTGTGCTGTGTTTTATTGAATTATGTATGAGTATGGCTGCGCCGCCAAATGAATTTTGTGGGTGTAGAGATGTGTATAATTGGTAGTTAATGGGAGTAGGTATTATTTTGTCGTCTTTTAGGTGTGTTTCTTGTAGGGTTTATTTTTTTTAAATAATATTTCTAGTTCATTATAATTGTCTTTGATATTCCATTGAATAATTTTTAAATATGCTGTCATTACTGTCAGATTTACAGTTTTTGCAGATATTTATATATGTTAAATTATTTAAACAAATGGAAGAGTGTTAAGTTGTTTCCATGTCAGGCTCAGAGCTGATTTCTTGTGTGTTGCGTTTATTGATTTGTTGTTGTCTGGACTGTTTCAGTTTTTCAAGGTTTTTTAGGTGTGTGAGTGTAAATTGAGAAAGTTCTGGTGAGGAAGTTTTATGAGTTTCTGGAGAGAGATTGTTTTGGGGAGAGTTTGGTGTGAGCGGAATTGTTGTTTGTAAGAGAGCTTGTTGTTGGTATATTGTGTTTTTGAGTGTTTTCTATGTTGTTAGATTTGGGTGAATTGTATTTTTGCGTTATATATATTTGAGGAGTGTCAGTTTTGTTTAAAGTTTTCTTGTTGGTTTGATTTTTTTTCGAGTGTGGAATTTACTGTATTCTTGTCAATGATAGTGTTATTTATTGTTGCTGTTGTAGTTGTTTGTATTGTTTTGTTTTCTCTATTGAAGCTTTTGTTTTTAATGGCAACTGATTCTTCTAATTTTTCATTTAATGTATGATTCGTATTAATGTTTGTGTTGGATTCGTTAACTGAGTGTAATGCTTCTCGGAAAGTGCATTTCTTAATTGTTTTTACTTTGACAATTTCTTGTCGTTGTTTGTAAGTTGGGCAGTTTTTGTTGTTTGAACGAGGCTCTTGTCTGCAGTTAATGCATTCGACTTTTGTGCAGGGTGTTGGGTCGTGTTCAGCTGTTGAACACACGAAACATTTCTTTTCTTTTTTGCAGTGTTTTTTTGTATGCCCAATTAAGAAACAGTTTTAACATTGCATTTGTGATGGAATGTAAGGTTCGACCTTGACTTTGACCCACGCAACCTCTACTTCGCGTGGAATATCGTAGGTGTTGAAGGAGAGAATGTGGAGAGGGGTGTTTATTATTTTCCCGTACTTTAATTTAGTTATTTTTTTGCTTTCCGTCAATTGTTGTGTTTTTAAACCTTGGACAATTTCCATTTCAGTTAAATGTACAAGATGCTCAGAATATATAACTCCTTTCGATATATTTAAGGTCGGGTGCAGTGAAACTTCAATGTTACATAGGTTTGAGAGCTTGTTTGCTGTTAGGAAGCGATTTGCTTGTTGTTCATTTTTTGTCAGAATTAATAGGTGTCCTTCTCTTGTAAAAGTTGTTTGTAAAGGTTGTACAGTAGTTATACTTTCTAATGCTTTGGCCACTGTAAAAATGTTAAACGACCGAATAGGTTTTACTTCGTCACTGTTTTTTAGTAAAATGAATTTAGGGCAAACTTTATTTGTCACTTTTTTTACTGTTTTAATGATTGGAAAGTCATGATTATTGTTTAGGTTAAATTTTCTTTTTTTTGGACTTTCGTCTAGAATGGAGAAGTAGTTTTGGTCTCCTCCACCAGGATCGGATGCCATCATGGCTCGGTGCACGTTCAAATTTTAATTGTGAGAACAAGTTTTCTGCTGAGTATATTTTGATACAGTAAAAAAAAATTTTAGTTAGCACTTGCGCGAGAAATAAGTCGACCGTACTCTAAGAGAGATGATTGGTAACTGAACATATAAATTATTAAATGAAATTGTTTGTTATTGTATTAAACTCAATCAGTCGTTTCTCTACTTTGTTAAGACACACACACACAACCATCAAAAGCGATGACATTAATAAATATGTATAAACATATTTTTATAGTATTTTTAATAATCTACAATATTGGATTAATGAGTGGAAATCCAATTCCAATAAATTTGTCTGATTTAGGTGGAAATAATAGAAATTTAGAGTTTTCTCTCAGACTACCAAACAATGATACTGTAAAAATTGATTTATCATTTCAATTTCTTACTCTAAGTAATTCATTGAATAATATAAATGATGAAGAACATTTAAATAATTCAGTAACTACCACAACAACAACAACAACAACTACAGCAGCAGCAGCAGAACCGGAATATTTTACTGTGGTAGAAGCAATTGAAGCTTTTAGGCAAGATTTAATTAAAAAAGAGTTGGATATAGCAGGAATAATTGAAAGTGAAAAATTATTTTACAGACATTTTAAATTGGAATATGTTGATCTAGAGTTAAGAATTCGATGTACATACAACAGTAATTATGAAGAACGCTCTCTTAATATAAATTATTTTGAGTATCGTGAGTATGAAAGCGAGAGAATATTAAGCAATGGTGAAATAGAAATTGTAAAAATGACGAATGCAAATGTGCACTCAGACGTTGAATTAAAAAATGTTAAAAAGTATAGGCAAACTTATGGAATGAGCATATCCTAATGATTAGTTGAAACATAACTGCAAAACTAACATCATCAACACAATCGTTGAGAGAGAAAGAAAATAAAAAATGAATAGTAAAGAAATCAAAAATTTTATAAACAATTTCAAACATTGTTTACTGGAGGAACATGCAAGAGAACTTTACAATATTCAACTTTTGCTTGAGAGAGTTGATGGAGAGCATAAAGTGGAATCAATATATGGAAAACATTACATCGGTTGTCCTTGGAGTAATAGAGAAACGAATATGGGACCAGATACTTGTATGTGTTTCTTTATCATACAAAAATATAAACAAGCTATTAAATTAATAAAATTATATTCTAAAATTTATATTAATTAAAATATTGGAAAAGAAATTCTTTAAATCATAATTTCTTTTATTGTTTTCTCATGTTTTTATTTTATTCAAACTATAAAGAAATTTTAAATGTCCACAATTAAATGAATTATATTTTTGTTCTTAATCATAATTATATTGAATTTTTTCCCCAAATAATTAACAATCTCCTTCGGCGGTTGTAAACTTCCAAAGCTGTCAAAATAACGTACATTATTTTTGTTTTTATAATATGCTACCTAATGTGTCCCACTACCATTAGAAGTATCCAAGTTAACAATACCACATTCTCTTTGATTAGACTTCTTTCGAAGAGCATCACGCATAAAGCCTCCCCTAAAGTATGGTAAATTGTTGGTATACTTCTTCAAATCAAGGTTTGTAAGAGCTCTCTTGGGTAGTTGTTGCATTCGTTTTTTGAATATGAATCATAATATAAACCGTAACCCTTCCGATATGGTTTAAGTTAAAGTCCTTTTCCCATAGCAATTGACTCCATAGTTTTGTTATGACGATTTGCTTCTGCTAACTGTTCTCTGGCAGCTTTAGTCTTATTTATAACTTTTGCAAGGGCGCTCCCTCCAGAGGCTAAGCCACCAATAGCACCAAGAGCAGTTAAAATTGGTACTAATGGTAGAAAACCACCTACTTTGGGGTATGGAGATGACTCCTGGTACTTTTTATAACTTTGTTCGCAATTTTAATTGCGTTTTCAATATTGACGGGTTTTTCAGCTTTTAGAACTTTGTTTGCATTCTTTATATCCGTAGTGAAAAGTTTTCTCCCACATATCTTTTTAGTTATCTTTTTTGCCCACTTACGTGTAGGTTTTATGCGTACTTTGTAAGAAATATTTCCCATACCCAATTTCACCTTAGTTTTCATCGCATTTGTAACTAACCAAGCGTTTGTACGTTCTGATAGACTGCTGTTTGCTGATTTAACTCTTTGCCACGCCTGTTCAGCTAATATTTGATCTGCTGTATGTCGTTTGTTTATACCTTTTGTTTGAGAGTATAAAATATCATGTTCTTTAAATGCTGCATCCAATGAATTAATACCTTTATCTCCTCTATCTAAACGTTTTTTTAATTTAGTCCCTGGCCCACAAAATTGACATCCTGGTAAGTGTAATTCAATTGGCAGAGAATTTATCAAGTTATTTACTAAGCCTCTTCTTTTTACAGATTGATTACAACTAGCTGTGTTTTTATACATTACAGTCATATTTATTGCGTTTGAACCCGTTAACAGTTCAAGTAAAAATTATTCTTATCAATAAAAACATATGTTTCATATATGATTGCATTAGTTGCAAAAATGCGTTTAGGCAAACAGGATGAAAAAATATTGTTAGGAATATTGATTTTGCAACCAAAAATTCTTCTAAAGTCAAACATAGTTCACTTTTACCGAATTCCATAAGAGCTTTAATTGTTGGTCCCTCAAATTGTGGAAAGACTAATGTGATAAGTTTAATAGAAAGTTCTAATGGTCTTAAATTTGAGAATATATATATATATATATATATATATATATATATATATATATATATATATATATATATATATACAGCTGTGTTCATGAATGTTTGAATATATATATATATATATATATATATATATATATATATATATATATATATATATATATATATATATATATATATATTATATATATATATATATATATATATATATATATATATATATATATATATTTTGAATATATATATATATATATATATATATATATATATATATATATATATATATATATATATTCAAAGTCTTTATATCAATCAAAATATGTTTATTTAAAGAAATTATTAGAGCCGATAAAAGGTATAGAATTGTATACATTCTCTGAAAATGATGATATTCTAGCATTGGAGAATGCAAAGCATAATTCTATTATTATATTTGATGATGTTGCTTGTGAGAAACAAAATAATATTCGGTCAGATTTTTGTATGGGGAGACATAAAAACATAGATAGTTTTTACTTATGTCAACCATATACACATATACCCAAACATTTAATACGTGATAATGCGAATATGATTGTTATGTTTCGACAAGATGAAATGAATATGAACTATATATATAATAATCATATTGGTGCTGATATGAATTGGATGAATTTCACAAAAATGTGTAGTCTATGTTGGGAGGATAAATATAGCTTCCTAGTCATCAGTAAAGATGATCCTTTACATTGCGGTCGTTATAGGAAGGGCTTTGATATGTGTATTCAGATATAAAAGAATAAACATGGATTATTATATGTTTAGTAACATATCTGCAATCAACACTTGACAAGGGGGCAATAGCTGAATAGGTAAAATGATTGAAAAACTTTTAAAATATATAATTAAGACCAGAAGCATATTAAGAAAAAAATTCAAGAGTATTAGGTTGGGGGAAGCAAATGCAGAAAATCTTTTAGAAGATACATTCAAACCTATTACTAAACTACTGAATGAATTAATTGAAAAGACCAAAGCAACAATACAACAATCGATGGAAATGAATATGATTTTAAGTTTGCTAGGAAGACAAGTACTCCAATCAAAAGAAGTGAATCACATTTGTTGAGTAAAATCAAAGTTCAAGATATTTCTGACAGTAATGTGGATGATACTTCTTTCAGTCAAGGAAGCAACACAACCTCAAATCAGTCAAATTTACAAACAAATTTAACACATTTGGAAACTAGATAAATTATATGGAACACATAAAGATTTAATGATGGATGGAGATTTGGTGGTAGTGCTTTGAAAATTTCTGACGATAAAATACAAATATCTGACGAAAATTGGGTGATAACACATGGTTTGTTTGAATTATTATTCTATAAAACACCAATGAATTATGATAACAATGAATTGGAAATTTAGAAAGAGATTTTATTGAAGACGAATGCGCATAAACGAAATTTTGATGTAAATGAACAAGTTTAAGGTCATATAAATATAAACAAATAATAAAGAAATTATTTACTGAAAAAAAATCATTAAGTAAAGTGCATGATGGTTCTGGTCTAGGTCCCAGTCTTATGAGATTAAATACACAGAATCCTATTTACACATATTGGGATGATCCAAACGAACTGGTTGATCGGTTGCGGGTGTTAAAGTCATCACAATCAGCTGGTCACAATAATCATAATAATGAAATCATTTCAATTGTTGAAGAATTGAAAGAATGTAATATAATTATATAAATATATATAGTAAACAAAATCTATCTATTTCAATCTCAATCATTCAATCAATCAATCAATCTATTTTTTCAATCTGAGAATGGCTGTTGATAAGTTTGGACACTATTCTAAACAATAGCATAATATATACTAGGTGTGATAAAAAAATAGCCGTTATTTTCATCTTTTCGTGAGTTACGTATGTTCGATGTTCGCATTTTTTTTCTGTTATGTTGGTACACAGTCTGTTATATATGTTGGCAATACCAACCATTTTGGATTGTCAGTTTGTTTTTGACAGATAAAAAGGTTAGATGTGTTTTGGTGTGCTCTCCGATTTTGTACTATTCGAAGAAATGGATCAAAGAAACTGTTTTCAGTTTTGTGTAAAAAATGAAATTAAATGCGCAAGGACATTTGAAATGTTGAAGATGTCAATGACGGTGCTCGTCCTGGTCGCCCGAGCACGTCAACAACCGATGAAAACATTGACGCAGTGAAGAAAATGATTTTGGATAATCGTCGAATCACTATCAGAGAGGTCAAAAACAAAACCGTTATCATGCCTCAACCACCGTATTCACCGGACTTGGCCCCCGCTGACTTTTTCCTCTTTCCAAAACTGAAGACACCGATGAAAGGAAAGCGTTTTGCTACGATTGAGGAGATAAAAGAAAAATCGAAACAGGAGCTGTAGGCGATACCAAAAAAAGCGTTTCAGAAGTGTTTCGAGGATTGAAAAAAATGCTGGCATAAGTGTATTTTATCTGAGGGGAATTACTTTAAAGGGGGACAATATAGTTGTTAATGAAATAATAAATACTTTATTTTTGGATCACACAATACGGTTCTTTTTTGATACCTCGTAAATAACGTATTTTAAATATTAGAATATTTAAAAATTAGATTTGGTCTCCTCCACCAGGATCGGATGCCATTATGGCTCGGCGCACGTTCAAATTTTTGTTGTGAGAACAAGTTTTCTGCTGAGTATATTTTGATACTGTAAAAAAAAAAATTAATTAACACTTGCGCGAGAAATAAGTCGACCGTACACTAAGAGAGATGATTGGTAACGATATATATATATATATAAATATATATATATATATATATATATATATATATATATATATATATATATATATATATATATATATGTATCTTGCATATTTGTGTCATTGTAGGCAAAGCTGACTCTCAAAATTATTTAAAACTTCCGAAAGCACCTTACTAAAACTGCATTGAGCTATCGCTAGATCGTGGTCCTCTCCAACTCCAGTTTGATAACCTCCTTCTGCAAAGAAGCGCAAGCACGCACTTAGCTTTACTATTGGAGCATTCGTAAATTTATTCTCCTCTGTTGTAAAGCACTGTTAACATTTGATGCAAATATAGGAAAGCTTCCTTATCTGTAGTATTACTGAAATGTAAATTGCAAGAAAATTTTATATTGTTGCTAAAATTATCAAAATTAATTCACACTCCGTGATTCAGTTAACCCCAGAGGGTTTAAACTGTTCCTCAAAAGTCTGGTTCTAAATCTTACCTCTACATTTGCTTCTTCTGTAACCAATCTGAACGCAATTCTATGCATATTTATTATTAATAAATAATTGTTGTCCACCGAAACGCTGAGATATTTTTAACCAGTTTACGAAAAATGTTTAAACATTTTTGTGATTTGGTGTTGGAATTATCCATAGGAAGCTCAACTGTTTGTAAGTTCGAAGTACGGTTTGAAACTTGAGACTTTGAAGTTTTCCTAAACATCGTTTATTGCACCACTATATTAGACGCAAAAACCAAAACAAAATATGAATGTCACATCACCATTACTTAAATAATATACAAAAATAAATCAATCTGTCCCACTGTTCAGTTCTCCGCTCATTTTCTTTTGCCCACAATTTTTAGTCATAGGAACACGTTTAAAATTACGTCAATGGTGTACCTGCGCATAACAAGAACGATAGAGAAGAAGATTACGCATTGCGCAGGTCCGTTATTTTTTCTCTTTGAGGTTGACATTTTGTTGATTCGCTGTGACGTCACAGTAGTACGGATTGTGTATTCTTAATAAATAATTAAATAAATAAGAAAAGTGAAAATTGTGAAAAATACAATGTGCGGGGGAGGTTGTAAAAACATGGCATGGACCGCGGCGTTGTGCCAAGGATTTTCAAACAGACTTTTGAAAATCCGGAGCGTACTTAACGCGTTGAACGAAGAGAAAATAAAAACATTGTCGCTAAGATACTCCAAGAGCAAAATATTGTCGCATCTCATAATGGTAATAAAACCCAAAAGCAGTTATTTATAGGGATATTAAAGTTGTAAATTTTAAAGGAGCTTTTGGTAGAGAGCTGTGTGTCCCGAGAGGTTCCAAGTGTGATCGCAGAAGACCCGCGTACTGTATATAAGAATAAGGAAAACTCTTTCCTCTAACCTACAAACAGAGCAACAACATCACGAGGAATCGTCGCTAATAACAGAAATGTATTCGACGAAGTGGAGTATTTGCAGAATCAAATGTAATATAACTATCAAAGTTTGCCACGTTGAAATGCTGTAACTTTTTACTGGAGCGTCATAAGAACTTGAAATTTTTTTGACTATAAAGTACTATTGTCACTTTGAGATATCGGTATAACAGTGCTACATTTGAGTAAAAAATGAAACACTGATGCAACTTCAAAATTCAGTAACTTTTATACTGTGCGTAATATAACTATCAAAGTTTGCCACGTTGAAATGCTGTAACTTTTTACTGGAGCGTCATAAGACCTTAAAATTTGTGACAATAAAGTACTATTGTCAATTTGAAATATCGGTATAATAAATTTAAGATTCACAGAATAATTGTTTTCAATTGTGCAATATGTATTTTTTATACTACTCATACAGCAAAACACTAAAGGGAGAGAATTGACGTCTGCGAAATTAAGCCCACAGCAGTTACGAGATTTATAAATAGTCTATGATTGTCTTCGTTGGGTACGCGGTAGGAAGAAGGGGGCCAAAGATTTCAGAGCGATCAGTCTTACTTCCTTCTTTCTCAAAGTTCTTGAGAGAGTCGTCGATCGTCATCTTCGAGATCTCTTTGAGGAGCATCCACTTTCAATGGGGCAGCATGCATATTTAAGGGGGAGCTCTACGGAGACTGCACTACATGAAGTGGTGCGAGTGGTAGAAAGATCCCTTCATTTTAAGCAATTTACTGTGGCTGATTTCGTAGACATCGAAGGGGGTTTTAATACCGTAAGGGCTGAAACTATTAACTTGGCTCTTAACAGGGCAGGGGTCGAAGGACCGATTTGTAATTGGATCTAATCCCTGCTGGCAAACAGACAAATCATAGCTGAATTAGGTAGTGCCAGGATTACGAAAAATGTGTGCAGAAGTACACCCCAGGGCGGACTCCTTTCACCTCTGTTGTGGCTAGTAATTATCGATGAAATTCTCGCTAAACTTGACTCTGAAGGAGTCAAAGTAGTAGCGTATGCTGACGACGTAGCGGTACTGGTCTCTGGACCCTTCCCCACTGTGATGAGTGACATCATGGAGGGTGCGTTGGGCGACCTTAGTAGATGGGCGAACAGGTGTGTCTTGGGGCTTGCTCTTCACAAAAGAATATAAGCCTCCATCCTTCAAACTTCCGAGGCTTAACGGTCAGCGGCTCTCACTATCATCCAGGATAAAATATCTTGGTGTCATATTGGACCCCAAACTTAGTTGGAATACGAGCGTCGATGATCGAGTACGGAAGGCCTGTGTGGCTTTCTATGCTTGCAAGTCAATGTTTGGCAAAAAATAGGATCTTAGACCAGCAATTGTGGTCTGGATGTACAATATGGTGCTGCGGCCGATCTTTACATACGGCTCCGTGGTTGGGAGGGAAGCTCTCAGCTAGGGCTACAGTCTCAAAAAACTAAAAAGAATCCAGCGCACCACCTGCATTAGAATTATAGGAGCCTGTCGCATTTATCCGGGGGTTGCTTTAGACAGGAATCTAAACATCCTCACTATAGATCTTCATACTTATTCACCCCAATTCTAAATACGCATGCGGATTCTTTTTCACGCGGATTTTATTTTCCGTGCGGATTTTTACTGCCTATTGTCAATTTATGCGCATTCGGAATTCGTAGTGAAGTTTCAAACCACACTTCGAACTTATAAACAGCTGAGTTTCTTATGTGATTTGGTTTGATAATTAACTCCCAAAAAGTTTAAAAAAAATCATAAAGGGGTTAAAAATATATGCTTTAGTGGTTGTCATATTATTGTTATTAATAATAAATATGCATAGTATTGCGTTTAGAATGGTTGCAGAGGAAGCAGAAGCAGTGGTAGCATTTAGAAGGAGAAACCTTATTTGGTTGTTGTCGGGAACGTCCTCTTGTTGCTTGTCCTGCGCGTGTACCTGTAAACCTAAATCACTTTCTTCAATAAGCACTACACCACTTTTTGTTTTAAAACAACAAGAAGCTTTTTTCTTAAAATACTAGTTCTTATATACTATTTACAATGAATAATTACAGTCTACGTATTGACTTTTCTGCTGTTCCAGTTACGCAATTATTGTTTGGTGTCAGTTGCTCAAGCCAACTGACCTACTGAAAGTAAAAGTGTCGTCGGTGCATTCTAAATGCCCCTCGTCAGCTTGACTGCGGAACTGTGACACCCTAAAAGTTTACATCATAATTAATACAGAAATACTATTCATTTACAATATTTGCACCCTAAAAATATGTGCTCTCTTAATTAATTTAATAGGAGCCGTTGCTGTGAGTGAACTACGCGTAGGTAGCTTGAATATAACTCACAACACCAAACTGGAGTTGGAGAGGACCACGATGTAGCGATAGCTCAGTCCAGTTTTAGTAAGGTGCTTTCGGAAGTTTTCAATATTTTTGAAAGTCAGCTTTGCCCATAATGGATACAAATGTGCAAAACAAGTGACGAGAAAAGAAAAGTTGCAATTGACTTTTATTGCAAACATCGAATACCAGGAGTCATAAGTTGTGTAGATGGAACACATGTCCGCATCATTGCTCCTTCAAAAGATTCTTGATTTTCCTTATCCTTATCGCTCTTATCATTTCGTGGTGCACTGTCGTAGCCGAATTTTTAGGTTGTTTATTTATGTTCTAATAAATTAATATAGTTACCTTTTTCCATTCGACCAATGATTTAAGGGGCGGACCAGCACTATTTAGTTTCCGTATTTCTTCATCCCAGAACTTGGATACTTCTTCCTCCGACCTCTTGTGGAATCCACTGGCAATGTCGCGGTTTGCAAACATTGTTTCTAATAGACTTTCCATCTGAAGCTTGTTGGTTGTCTTCGTCCTTAAAAAAGCATTCACAATTTACAAATGTACATACCTTGTGCATTAAAAACTTACATTTTTGTTGTGCTTGCCCGCAATAAATTTCCAAATTTAAGAATATTTTAAATTTTGCTTAAAAAAAATTCACAGATAAACATATTTTAATTCATCAACTTAATTTATTACCCCATTTTATTAAAAGAATTCGATTTTTAAGAAGTTTTAATTAAATACTTGCAACATTCCACTAATTTCACATCAAAAATTATGTGAAATGTGAAAAATTTCCGCTAATTTATGTTCTTTAGAATACCGTGGATTGCGGATGCGGAATTGTTTTGCGGACTCTTTCGCAAGTTTGAAAATGAAATGTGAAAAATCGCATGCGCATTTTGTTTAGAATATGCGGAAAGTGAAAAATTTCACTGCGGAAAGTTATTGAGAATTGGGATGATTGTATTTCCGCACAGAGTGCATCAAAACTCAGGGAATCCGGTAACTTGAGGGATACCCTGTATGGTCATGGCAGCATTTTGAGGCAACTGCCACCAGACATAGTATCCTCGAGAACCGACTTCCTAGTTCGCATTCTGGATTTTTCGGGCTGTGTTAACACAGTTCTACCAAGTATGAATAACTGGAAGTAGATAAAGATGCTCGCGGAAGGGGGTTCGCCCATTTTCACCGATGGTTCCAAGATGGAATCTGGGGTGAGTGCGGGAATATTTTCAGAACCTCTGAATTTTCTGTTCTTCTTCAAATTGCCATCGACATCAAGTGTCTTTCAAGCAGAGGTCTTTGCAATTTGCCAGGAATTGAGGGCGTTACAGGGGCACAAGCTGACCAAAAACATATCCGTTTACTTCGACAGCCAGGCGGCAATAAATGCACTAGCGTCACCTTTTACCAGCTCTACGTTGGTCGGCTTCTGCAATGAAGAATTTAAATTATATCAGGAAATAGAATTATATCCCTTGTCTGGGTTCCGGGAAACAGGAATATTGAGGGCAACGAGAGGGCTGAGCAACCTCATAGCTGCCTGCACAGGTCATTGGACTATTGGCACACACTCTGAAAAAATGTCCATCCGATCAATGCTCATTGCAAGAGCTGTAAAGACCCACAGGAGAAAGAAACATCGTACACTTTCTTTGTGATTTACCAGCCCTCGCTCGCTTGAGACTCCAATATCTCGGAAGTCATTTTCTGGAGAGTCTATGGCATTGTTCTAGTTTATAACTTTCAGACCTATCCAAATTTGTCAGCAACTCCGGATGGTTGTAAATGTACAAAAGTATATTACCATTTTCTTTAGACTCGGGAGGACAAGGCACCAAAACGGCACTATTGCTAATTGAGGCGAACCGTGGTCGCCAGACATTTTACCTACCTACCTACAATGAGGATATAGCTTGACACTTTCTTTGTGAATGAATTAATTGTTTTGTGAAAATTAATACTGAAGACTGATAAATAAAAAACGGCAATGGGACGTCCGCCAGCACCAAAGACATAAATATTTCAAAATAAAAATAAGTGTAAATATAGGTAAAATAGTATTAAAAGTAAAATTTTAAGAGAATAAGAATTAAGTATCTATAAGCAATTATGAAGAGATAGGGAGCTTCGGTCTGTGGATGCGTCTCATCAATGATGAGTCATCATAGTTGGATGGAGCCGCATACAAACCAAGAATGATAAAGAACAGATTGCGCCATTCACAGGATGTCCCGTTAGATGAAGCCAGTGTTGAACATCCAAGAGTTGCCAACCTTATGTTCTATGAAATCAAGTCTATTTATTTGTTTTTATGTTGCCTTTTGTATCAACAATGACTGGAATTTGCTATATATGTATATTAATATATTTTTAAACAGATATTGTAATTCATTCATAAATAATATATTTTACGTGCCGCTTTGAACTAAGAAGGATAAATCGTTCTTGGCTTTGAACAGATCTTAAAGGAAATGTATTAATATTCTGAGTGCAGACTCTGCATAGAAAGAGTAATTTATCGCGAAAACCTTTTGTTTTAAAGTGTTAAAGTGAAATAAAAGTGAAATTAAATACTTTAAGTGAAAAAAGGAAAACTTAAAAAGCTTCTATTGGCTTTTTACAAGAAATAAAGTGTACAATGGACAGTTGCAAGCAAGATAGCCGCAAAAAGGTAATATTTTAGGGAATACATTTGAATATATTATAGAGGTTGTTTTTTTTAGACATGGTGTTTTCACGCAGAAATAAAATGCATATAATTTTATGTTATGGCCAAGAATTTAGCTTTATTATAAAGATAAGGGTTTGCCATTATGTTTTAAAAATGATTTCGGGCAAGTGGCCGCCGCGGCTGCCTCGAATAAATTCCAGCCGAGAGACCCAATTTTCGACCACTTTTTGCAGCAATGTCCGTATGTCAGCAATAACGCGCCGAATATTCTATTCCAAGGCGTCAATCGTCTCGGGCTTATCTGCGTAGACAAGCGACTTCACATAACCCCACAAAAAATATTCCAGCGGTGTTGAATCGCACGATCTTGGAGGCCACGCCACAGGCCCACGACGCGAGATAATGCGCTCACCAAAAGTTTCCTTCAATAAATTGATTGTTTCGTTGACTGTATGGCATGTAGCGCCGTCTTGTTGGAACCAAATGCCGTCCACATCAACATCCTCCAATTCTGGCACAAAAAAGTAATTAATCATGGCTCTATAGCGCTCCCCATTGACTGTAACAGTATGGCCGGCTTCATTTTTGAAGAAATATAGACCAATGATTCCCTCTGCCCATAGAGCACACCAAACAGTAACTTTTTGAGGATCTAACGGCGTCTCAACAATGGCTTGTGGATTATCGTCACTCCAAATGCGACAATATTGCTTACTAACGTACTCATTCAATCAAAAGTGAGCTTCATCGCTGAACAAAATTTTATTGTGAAAATCGGGATCGGTGGCCATCTCGTTTTGGGCCCATTCACCGAACGTGCGACCCGCTAGATGGTCGTTCGGCTATAAACTTATAAAATGGCAAACCAAACTGAGCATAGATCAAGTGACAGCTGTTAAAAAGACTAACTCCGAAAAAAGTATTGCTAAATTGAAAACCACACTTCTAAAAAAAACACCCTTGATTTTGTTGTTAAACTGAATTGTCTGTAAAAACATTTGTATTTGATTGGAAAAACAGGTTCTGGAAAATTAATACATTATTTTATGTTTCCAAGAAAGCCGGAGCAATTGAATTGCTGAATTTTCTTTTGCGAAAGAAGCCGACCCATTACTAAGAATAACAGAATTACCCTTTAAAAATGAAGACTTCGAAAGAAATTTAAATTTGAAATGGGTGAGTTGCAACTCGTGTCAGCTGTGTAACGATCATGTCATATTATGTTGAATCAGATTAACCAAAAATAATGTACCCAAGCTAAAACCCGATGCAGTCCCAAGCGTTAAAAAGCCTTTACAAGAAGAAAGTTCCACACAACTCTACAACGATGAAGAACCTATTTTTATCGAACATCGTTATGGGTGTAGAAACATTGAAAATAGAGCTCTTAATCTTCAAATAGGAGCTTTGGAACGGGAAATTGTACTAAATCGGAAACAAAAGTTTAAACCCATCACTTTACAACCAATTAACAGAAATAAAAGGAATGAAGAATTTGAATGAATGAATTTTTTTTAGAAAATCATTTCGGCTCGAAAATGAAAAACTCAAGAATGTTCATAGAATGTTTAGCATGTTTCAATACAATAAAATATCTCCGTCATCAAGTAGAGTTTGAGAATTTTTGTATCCAAATGAAATTGGATGAAAAGTTCGGGCGAATATTTACTGAAGGGCAAGTGAAGAAAACGAGGAACGGCGATAAAATACAAAACTGGACGCAATAATGTTTCTTAGAATAAGAGTTCTAAACAATGGAATAAAAGAAAACACTCCAATAGGATGGATAGATAGATAGATATATTTAAGGGTGTTATACTCTGCGACCTAAAAGATCTATTGTGATGCCCCTATTTATTCGAAAGATGAGGATAGTCTCATCTATAAATCTTGTGTCCGACAGGAATTCATATATTTTGGAGGTCTCAAGATGAGGGATCTTGCTCATATCTAAGATATATTCTCCAAAACACCTGTGTCTTTTGTGTGCCAATGGTCCGCAGTCTGCGATCAGGTGCAGTGAGGTTTCGTCACTTTCTCCACAGAATCGACAGATGGTATCTGAAGATATACCAAACTTGTTCAAATGGTAGTTGAGTCTACAATGTCCGCTTAAAATGCCAGTGATGATTCTTAATTTACCCCTAGGCATATTTATTAACTCCTTAGCTCTTTTAGAATTAAAATCTTCCAGAAGAGATTTGGACTGTCTTAATCCCGGAAGAGTTTCCCAGGTTTGACTTCGTTTTGCATCTGTACACTTCTTTAGCAGACCTCCAATGGTATTGGATGATAGTCCACAGAAGGGTTCAGGGCCGTTGAAGTGAGAGGCAGCAGACTTCCTAGCTAAGCTATCAGCCTTCTCATTTCCCTCTACTCCTATGTGGACTGGTACCCACATTAGAGATAACTTGTTCATACTACCTTGGGAGTTTAGCTTCCCAATACAGTCCCACACAAGATTGGACCTCACTAAGGGTGAGCTCAGACTCTTGAGTGCTGCCTGACTATCAGATAATATCACGATATTTTTCCCCCGATACTTCCTATCAATGTTGATATGGGCTAATCTTTCAATAGCGTAAATTTCCGCTTGAAAAATGCTTGGAAAAGAACCCATTGGTTCCCAGTAGTTGGTACTCGACCCAAATACTCCTGCCCCAGTTCCGTCCATTGTCTTAGAACCGTCAGTATACCATAAGAGGGAATTTTCTCTAATTTTATACGTCTCAGTTAGACCTTTCCATTCTTTTTTGCCACTCATCATTGTACAGTATTTGTGTGCAAAATTGTATTTTCTTGGCATAAAATCCTTGTGAGATTTTTGTATACCGTATTCTTGAGTAGAATTTTTACCCCATTGGTCTAATTTGATTCTCTCGAAATAATTTCTTGTATTCTGGTAAGAGATTTCCTAGCAGAGTCTTAAATTACTAGATGTAAGGGTGTTAGATCTAGTATAACTTTCATTGCTGCTGTTGGACAGGTGCGCATAGCTCCAGTGATAACAAGGCAGGCAAGGCGTTGTACTTTACTTAATGCAGATTCCGCTGTCTTAAGTCTGACTCTATTTGACCAGGCTACAGAACCATAGGTGATGATTGGTCTCACCATCATGGTATACATCCAGCGAACGATTTTTGGGTTACATCCCCAAGATTTACCAGCAAGCCATCTGCATATCAATAAGGAAGCTGTAGCCCTCTTGGTGGTTGCTGTCAGATGAGCCTTCCACAATAACTTTTTGTCGAAAATGACTCCGAGGTATTTGGTCTCAGAGCTAATATCGACCTGTGTACCATTTAGAAGAATAGGTTTCATATATGGTAGAAATCTTTTTCTAGTGAACGGCACAATGGTGGTCTTTGAGGCATTGATTTTCAATCCTGTTCCCCCGCACCATTCACTAGCTGCTAATAAGCCCCTCTGGATAATATCACAAAGAGTGGATTCAGAGTTTCCTCTAGCTATTATCACAATATCGTCCGCATATCCTTGACATGATATGCCTAGATTTGTGGGTTTTACCAGAAGATAATCAACTACTATGCTCCACAAGATGGATGATAATACCCCACCCTGCGGACATCCTTTATTGACTTTGACTTTAACAGTTTTGTCACCTACTTCAGCTTCAGTCACTGTTGAGTAAAGCTCATATCCAATTGGAAGTGTATCTATTCCTCTATTGTTAAGAGCCCTAATCATATATTCATGAGGAGTGTTGTCAAAAGTCCCGTGAATATCGAGAAAGACACAAAGTGCTATTTTCTTTTTTATCCAGTGCTGCCTGAATAAAATCAGTCAGATGGTATAATGCGGTTTCAGTCAATTTTTCCGCAATATATGCAAACTGACAAGGATGTAAAGGTTCCCTTTTCAATACGGTCTCAAGGAGATGTATATTAACTATTTACTCCATTGCTTTAAGTACAAAGGATGTCAAACTGATATTCCTGAAGGATTTGGGATGGGCCATATCCTTCTTGCCTACCTTGGGTATAAATACTACTTTAGCTGTGCGCCATGCTTCCGGTATGTACCCAAAAGCAAGACTTGCCCTAGTGATATTTACCAGGCGCGGAATCAGTGCCTCACCACTCCTTTGGAGAAGGATCGGGAAAATACCATCCGCAACCGGCGATTTATATGGCTGAAAAGAGCTGATGGCCCATCTCAACCTCTCAGTAGTTATAATTTCTTTGGCCATCTTCCAGCCAATCTTGCTTGCTCTTCTAGGAAGAGCATCCATCTGCAAAGATGGCGGTAACTGGATCGAGCTCCCAGGAAAGTGCACACGCAGCAAAAGGAGAGTGCGATCCTCTTCATTTGGCGTGAACATCCCATCCTCAGATTTCAATGCCAGCTTTAAATCGACTTCGTTTTTCGCAAGAGTTCTATGGAGTCGTGCTACTTCAGGAGTCGATTCTATACTTTCACAAAAGGATCTAAAGCTAGTCCTGGACTGTAGTGTAGATCGCCTCCTCGTGGTGCACTCTGGATAGCGCTAAATGGTATATATCCCCCCCCCCGTCATCCGGTGCAACCTCCCTGTGGAGAGCATCTGATGTCAGACGGCACGACCCTATTCGTCCACGGACTACCCCCCCACAATCTTTTTATTTGATTGCTCCTGGGCTGGCGGGTGTGGCTTCTGGACCAGTTACCACTGCGGTGAAACCCAGAGCGAACGGCTCCAGTTTATGGTCACATCCGTCTCCGTCCCGTTAAAACCTTGGCAGGCCTCAAAGTACGTTCGATGTACGTCGTCATTTGGTTGACATTGTAGGTTTGGTTGAGACTAGCTCCCAATTAGCACTGGTCTGGCTCTGAGCACTCGCACCCATATGGACTTGTGCCAGCCCTCGCATGGCCTCCCTGCATTTGCATAGATAACCATGGTACCAATAAGGTGACTACATATTCGTACTGAGATAGCGGCTTTTAGTGGGGACCCTTTTTGCATGGACACTTATTTTAAACCCTCAAAACACCAGCGGCCAACCCACAAGGGGAGCCCAAACCAACAACGAGCTTAGTTAGGCAAAAAACAGCCTTAAGCGCAAC
This sequence comes from Clusia tigrina, assembly GCA_920105625.2. Classification (NCBI taxonomy): domain Eukaryota; kingdom Metazoa; phylum Arthropoda; class Insecta; order Diptera; family Clusiidae; genus Clusia; species Clusia tigrina. The sequence goes on along the minus strand of OV050030.1, from coordinate 81,100,316 downwards.
AACAACTTCGTCTTGGACATTTGTCGCCAGACCAAGGATGTCGTCGGGTGCTACGGCCAAAAGGCAGCCCCGCTCCCAGCCACAAGCGCATCCTCACAGGGTCATAAAAACCCTGCTTCGGGCCACCCCAGCACCAGGGCAGCTACGCCGGGTGCTAGGGTCGCCCCTCCGTCCGTTCCTCGGGCTGGTACAGGGAGAGCTGCGGCAAATAAGCCGACCTCCTCCAGCACGGGCCCCAGCACCAATCTCCCTTCAGGTTCTCGCACGCATGTGAATGCGACTACACGGGCGTACAGGTCCCGGAGCTCCGCCTTCAGGATTCTGCAAAGGTTGGAATCTGCCGGCCCCGCTTCACTCTCTGATAAAGACAAGGGAGCGCTTGCATGGGCCCACCAAAATGTTGGTGCTCGTCCTCAGCCACTTCCTGAGAGTGCTCAGAAACGACAACGGTCGACTGAGCATCCCTCCCAATCAGTCGTGCGGGAAACTAAACGCCCACGACTGGCTTCCAAGCCGAGAATGACTCGACCATTTAATGAGGTAGCCAAAGAGGGCCTCATCTGGGCAATCGTTGACACTGGAAACAGTGACGGTACCATTTCCCCAGCGAACTGGAGAAGGCTCTTTTCAGGATCTATAGAGACATCCTGAGAGCCAATCCTGGCCCATCACCGGTATGCCTGGACGCGAGATGGTATCAGGGGCACGTCAAGCTCATCGCGTGCTCAGATGAGCGCTCGGCTGAGCTTTACAAGATGGCCATTTCAATGGTTGGCGAAATCTGTCCGGGGGCCAAGATTTTTGCTGTTCCCAGAGACCAGATCCCGAACCGCCCGCGGTCTAGGGCTTGGGTTCCGGCAGAGCACTCCTCGCCGGAAGAAATTCTGGAGTTGCTTAGGCTCAGCAACTACGACCTCCCCACGGATGACTGGAAGGTCGCAAAAATAAGCGAGCCCAAAGGCAACTCTCGCGAGATCATCATTATTCTTAATGAGGACTCTCTAGTCCCTATTAATGCCAAAAAGGGAGAAATCAACTATGGCTTTAGTTCGATCTCACTCAAGGTCTATAGGAGCGACAACCAGGGAGCATACAAGCCCCCTACTCAGGGGGAGACAGTCAACCTTCATTACCTCAAATAGAAGGGAGGTTCTCGAACTCACCCTTGGCAATAATCACTCGTCTCACCTTATTTCGAGCTGGCGTGTTCTGCAGGAATGCTCCTTCTCGGACCATTGTTACATCTGTTTTAGAATTGCGATCTCAAATACGTTAGATACGGCAGAGCGCAAAATGCCCACTAACAGGAAAATAACTGACTGGACAAAATTCCAGACCATTATGGAGTCGGGCCTGCAGTCGACTCCTCCCATTATCAACAATCACCTCGATATAGATCGAGCGGTTGAAACCATTACAGCACTATTTAACTCTGCTGCCAAATCAGCCTGCAACTTCCCGAAGCCAAGAGGGAAACCCAAACCCCCTTGGTGGAATTCGGAAATTGCTGAGCTACGAAAAGAATGCCGCAAGCTCTTCAACAGAGCCAAAGCTACAAATAACTGGCTCCCTTTCAAAGACAAACAAAGGGAACTCAAGTATATGGTTAGGAGATCCAAACGAGACTTCTGTGGCAACATAGAAAGCTCGTCCGAGACAAGTAGACTCCGGAGGATTCTCAATACCACCCCTCGGGCTCTGGAATGTATTCAGAGATCGGACGGTACCTGGACTGACTCTGAAACCGACAATCTAGTCGCCCTAATAGAAACACACTTCTCGGGGAATGAAATCTTTGTGGATTGCAGGTCTCTTGACACCAAGCACTCCTTGAGTCACTCAACCCAATTCCAAATGACCAACACGCATATTCAGTAGGCCATCAACAGCTTTAAGCCTTTTAAATCTCCCGGGCCTGATGGCATCATTCCCAAGGACATTCAGCACACTGCAAGTGCGGTTGCGCCTTGGCTACTGCATATTTATAATGCATAATGCATAATATAATTGGTCGTACATTCCCAAAAGCTGGAGAGAAGCTCGAGTAGTATTCATGCCTAAAGCGGTAAAGACGACCCACACCAAGCCTAAGGACTATAGACCAATTAGCTTGTCCTCCTTTCTTTTGAAAACACTGGAAAGAGTCCTTCATATACAAATCAGGAGCTCTATTAAATCCACGTGCCTATCCAAATCACAACATGCCTATACTAAAGGCAAATCTGCGGAAACAGAGCTTCACGTACTCATTGAGCAAGTAGAGTAATCTCTCGCCAACAAAGAATATACTCTTGCAGTATTTCTCGACATAGAAGGGGCATTCAACAATATTTGTCCCTCCGCCATTACTAAATCCTTAGTAAACCTGAACCTGGACCCCAGCTTGGTTAGGTTCATCGAACAGCTACTGAAAACACGCGTCATTAACTCCTCAATAGGAAACGTCCATGCTAAAAGGACTGTCAAGAGAGGTACTCCACAAGGCGGTGTGCTCTCACCCCTCATATGGAATCTGACGGTGAACACACTACTTAGGAGATTAGATCAGACCGGCTGCAACACTATAGCTTATGCGGCCGACATTGCTATCTCTGCTTCCGGTACAACACTATCAGAAAAGCTAAGCTACACTCTTAGCATCTTGTCCCAATGGTGTCTTGAAGTTGGCCTAGATGTCAACCCTTCCAAAACTAAGGTTATGCTCTTCACCAGGAAGCACAAAATACCAAGTTTTGACTTACCCAAACTTAATGGGAATTCGCTGAGCCTAAGCAATAGCGTCAAGTATCTAGGTCTGATCCTGGACCCTAAGCTCCATTGGAAAGCAAATTTGGCGGAGAGGGTACGGAAAGCCACGTGTGCTCGGTACTGTTGCAAGAGATCCATAGGAACAACATGGGGCGTCCAACCGCGAACCATGTCCTGGCCCGCAACTGACAAGGCGGTGAACCTAAAACCTCTTGACAAGGTTAGAAGAACAGCAGCGATTCTGATAACAGGGGCTCTGCGTACCACCTCTACCAAAGCTCTATTTGCATTCCTACATTGGTTGCCCACTAGGCTTCTGGTAAGGCAACAAGCAAAATGCTCGACAACCAGACTCTATGCTATATCGCGCTGGACAAGGCTGAACCTGGGCCACGCCAATATTCTGATGCAGGACACGCCCGAACAGACGGACGTGGACTATACGTGCTCTACACCTAATCTAAACCACGGGTTCGGCACTTACATTCCTAGTAGAGAGGAATGGTCCAACAATTTAGTGGTCACTGGTAGTTCCATTGACATATACACGGATGGCTCCAAACTGGAGAATAAGGTCGGTTGCGGCATCTTCTCCAGAAAACTTGGCATCAAGCTCTCCTATCGTCTCCCTGACCATTGCATCGTCTTTCAGGCGGAAGTAATGGCAATATTCCAAGCGTCCAAGTGGCTTATTCGCAATGAAGTATGCGATGTGATGATTCGCATATTCACGGACAGTCAGGCGGCAATCAAGTCACTGGCTGGTGCATTCACTACCTCTAAGCTTGTACTCGATTGCCGCTCCTCCCTGAACGTCGTCTCAGGTTCACATATGCTGGGTGCCTGGACATAGGGACATTCTAGGAAACTAAAAATGTTGGGAAGCTGCGAGGTCGATGAATTGGCCAAAATAAGTGCGCTGCTCCCTGATACCTCTCCCTCTTTTGGTGTAGGTGTCCCACCTGCCACGGTCAAATGGGCCATAAAACTAAACTACCTTGAGGCAGCTAAAAGAGCCTGGGTAAATGAACATAATTTTAGTGTTGCCAGACAAACCTGGAGCACTATTGACATTAGGCGTACTAGTCAGCTACTCCATATTAGCAGGAACTCCATCGGCACTATAATAAATATGCGCACGGGACACTGTCTGATCGGGAAACATGCTGAAAGACTAGCACTGCCCCATAATGACTTCTGTCGCAGCTGTGGCTCTGAGGAGGAGGAAGAAACAGTACTTCATCTCATGAGTCAGTGCCCAGCTCTGGCCAGGCGAAGATTAAAATTCCTAGTCTCACCTTTCTTCACTTCCTTAACCGATCTATCTTCCATCAACATTAAGGACATAGCCAGGTTCATTTCGGAATCACTGTGGTTCCCAAAATTCTAGACGGGGGAGTCGCGTCGTCTTAGTGTGGTACCACAACGTGCCATTGTATGTGCTTAAGTGTGCTTTTTGCGACAAAGGCTGCCACTCCTACCTACCTACCTAGTCCTTTTGGCTTGTCTGATCTCTTTGTTATAGATCGTCAACTCTTTTTTATATTCTTGCCAGTCCCTCATAGGCTTAGCTAGATTGAATAGCCTACGCACCTTAGTACGACTAGTAGACAGACTAGAGTTCCACCAAGGAACATTCCTGCTGTTTTTCTTTTTTCTTAGAGGACAAGATAAAACATAGGATTCAGAAATGATTTCATTCAGCTCATTGACACCCTCCTCTAGCTACACCAGATTTTTATATATTCCTTGGATGTTTGAGGATGAGAGTAGTGAATGCACTGAACTATCGAAGAATTACCAGTTAGTATACCTAGGATTTCTAAAAACTACCGTTTTTGTGACGATACCTCCTATATCGAACTCAATTATGCTGTGGTCCGACAGAGAGGGTTCGTCCGAAACTTTCCAATTGTTAACAATATCAGTTAACTCTGGACTACAGAAAGTCAGATCAAGAACTTCCTCCCTAATTACATTTCTAAAAGTAGGTGTGTTCCCCTTATTCAATATATATAAATTAAGTGGTCATAAAAATTCTAGAACTGACTCACCCCGTTTATTGGTGTCACTGCTACCCCAGATGGTATTGTGTGCGTTTGAGTCTCATCCCACCAAAAGTGGAATCCTTATGGATAGGCAATACCTCGCCAGCTTATAGACTTCTTCCAGGATGTCATTCATATCTCCCGGAAAGTAGGCCGATGCAACGACTATGTCGCGAGTGATCCAATCATCTATGCACTTTACCATGATGGGTGTGAGATCTCGCGACATGAATTCTGAAAGACAAAAGTAGTGAATATCATTTCCATCAGGATACAGGTGCGGGGAATGTCAACATTGGCATCCCATATTACCTTTGTAAACTTACTAGAAAAGCCCCTAATTTGACCTTTGTAACACCATGGCTCTTGAATGAGGGCCAGCCCCATGTTGTTCCTGGCAAACACCCTCCCGATGACAGCCGAGGCTCAGCACTTGTCAGCTCCTCTCTAGTCAGGATGGTGTTCGGATAGTCCGCAGCAACAACAGTCACCTTGGTGACGGACGCCACCTTAGCGTAGCTACCTGCTGCCTTGGACCCTCCACGACTAGGTGGGCCTGACAGTGTTGCCGTTTTCTTCTTTTTGGCTGGGTCAAGATTAGGAGAAAATGTGTTTCGTACCCTTTTTTTCAGGTTCTTGTTTACATTCGCTTGTGATATTGTGCCAGCCGAATCCTTTACAACCCTGTGCTCCTTTGCCTTGGCAAGAGCATCATCTGGTTGCAAACTCTGAGACAGGTAGGTGAGGTACCATCTGACTCCAGCTCCACTTAGCTCCTTTCTTCTCGGGTCATCCCAACCCACAAGTTGACCACGATCAGGAAGAGGGATTCCTCTCTTGGCCATCCTGGAGGTTTTTTCCGAGGTGGTAGGACGGGATGGATTACTCCCTTTGTCACCCAGTTTTACTCCCAGTGTCAACAATCTCTCCTTAGTGGAGATGGGAGTTTGTTGAGTTGGTCCCATTTTTTCCCTGGCAGCAGCAGAAGTGGATGGCACATCATCGGAAGAAAGTTTCCGAATTCCTGCACCACCCATCCCGCCTACTGTCATTGGGGGTCCCATAGGTCCACCCACTGTTTTGGTCCCGGATGAAGGTCTCCGTTCATTGACCGCAGCAGCATTTGATTTGGGCTTAGCGGGTGATCTTACCCCACTAAGCATTGGAGGCTATATATATATATATATATATATATATATATATATATATATATATATATATATATATATATATATATATATATATATATATATATATATATATATATATATATATATATATATATATATATATATATATATATATATATATATATATATATATATATATATATATATATATATATATATATATATATATATATATATATATATATATATATATATATATATATATATATATATATATATATATATATATATATATATATATATATATATATATATATATATATATATATATATATATATATATATATATATATATATATATATATATATATATATATATATATATATATATATATATATATATATATATATATATATATATATATATATATATATATATATATATATATATATATATATATATATATATATATATATATATATATATATATATATATATATATATATATATATATATATATATATATATATATATATATATATATATATATATATATATATATATATATATATATATATATATATATATATATATATATATATATATATATATATATATATATATATATATATATATATATATATATATATATATATATATATATATATATATATATATATATATATATATATATATATATATATATATATATATATATATATATATATATATATATATATATATATATATATATATATATATATATATATATATATATATATATATATATATATATATATATATATATATATATATATATATATATATATATATATATATATATATATATATATATATATATATATATATATATATATATATATATATATATATATATATATATATATATATATATATATATATATATATATATCTTGTATATTTGTCTCATTGTGGGCACAGCTGACTGTCAAAAAATGTTAAAACTTCCGAAAGCACCTTACTAAAACTGCAATGAGCTATCGCTAGATCGTGGTCCTCTCCAAATCCAGTTTGATAACCTCCTTCTGCAAAGAAGCGCTAGCACGCACTTAGCTTTACTATTGGAGTATTCGTAAATTTGTTCTCCTCTGTTGTAAAGCACTGTTAACATTTGAAGCAAATATAGGGAAGCTTCGTTATCTGCAGTATTACTGAAATGTAAATTGCAAGAAAATTATATATAGTTGCTAAAATTATCAAAATTAATTCACACTCCGTGATTCAGTTAACCAAAGAGGGTTTAAACTGTTCCTTAAAATTCTCGTTCTAAATCTTACCTCTGCATTTGCTTCTTCTGTAGCCAATCTGAACGCAATTCTATGCATATTTATTATTAATAAATAATTGTTGTCCACCGAAACGCTGAGATATTTTTAACCACTTTATGTAAAATTTTTAAATCTTTTTTGCGTGTTAATTCCAACACCAAATCACATAGGAAACTCAACTGTTTGTAAGTTCGAAGTGCGGTTTGAAACTTGAGACTTTGAAGTTTTCCTAAACATCGTTTATTCCAAAACTATATTAGACGCAAAAACCAAAACAAAATATGGATGTCACATCACCATTACTTAAATAATATACAAAAATAAATCAATGTCCCACTGTTCAGTTCTCCGCTCATTTTCTTTTGCCCACAATTTTTAGTCATAGTTTAAAATGACGTCAGTGGTGTACCTGCGCATAACAAGAACGATAGAGAAGAAGATTACGCATTGCGCAGGTCCGTTATTATTTTCTCTTTGAGGTTGACATTTAGTTGATTCGCTGTGACGTCACAGTAGTACGGATTGTGTATTCTTAATAAATAATTAATTAAATAAGAAAAGGGCAAATTGTGTAAAATACAATGTGCGGGGACAGCATGGTATGGACCGGTAAAACAGGTTCTGAAAAAATAATACATTATTTTATGTTTCCAAGAAAGTCGAGCAATTGAATCGCTGGATTTACTTTTGCGAAAGAAAACGACCCATTACTAAGAATAACAGAATTACCCTTTAAAAATGAAGACTTCGAAAGAAATTTAAATTTGAAATGGGTGAGTTGCAACTCGTGTCAGCTGTGTACTTAATGCTGTAAAGATCATGTCATATTATGCAGAATCAGATTAACCGAAAATAATGTACCCAAGCTAAAACCCGATGTAGTCCCAAGCGTTAAAAAGCCTTTACAAGAGGAAAGTTCCACACAACTCTGCAACGATGAAGAACCTATTATTATCGGAACAGGAAATTGAACTAAATCGGAAACAAAAGTTTAAACCCATCACTTTACAGTCAATTTGCAGAAATAAAAGGAATGAAAAATTTGAATGAATGAATTTTTTTAGAAAAACATTTCGGCTCGAAAATGAAAAACTCAAGAATGTTCATAGAATGTTTAAATACAATAAAATAACTGCGTCATCAAGTAGAGTTCGAGAATTTTTGTATCCAAATTTTGGATGAAAAGTTCGGGCGAATATTTACTGAAGGGCAAGTGAAGAAAACGAGGAACGGCGATAAAATACAAAACTGGACACAATACTGTTTCTTAGTATAAGAGTTCTAAGCAATGAAATAAAAGAAAACACTCCAATAGGATGAGAAAATCTAAAAAAATTACAATTCTAAATAACTTTAGCGCTGTGCATTTTTTCACTCTCCGCTTTCCGCATATTCTAAACAATATCCGCAAGCGATTTTCACATTTCAATTTTCGAACTTGCGAACAAATTTGTATTCGCAATACCAAGTATTCTAAAGTATCTAAATTAGCGAAAATTTTTCACATTTCACTTCATTTTGTTCGCCATCTTTTTTATGTAAAATCGTTGGAATCTTATAAGTATTTAATTAAAAATTCTTAAAAATGCAATTCTTTTAATAAAGCGGTTATAAATTAAATTGTAATATATATATATATACGTAATATATATATATACGAGGTGTGATCAAAAGATAACCTTAATTTTCATCTTTTCATGAGTTACGTATGTACGATGTTCGCATTTTTTTTTCTGTAATGTTGTTACACATGTCTGTTATATATGTTGGCAATACCAACCATTTTGGATTGTCAGTTTGTTTTTGACAGATAAAAAGGTTAGTCGTGTTTTGGTTTGCTCTTCGATTTTGTACTATTCGATAAAATGGATCAAAGAAACTGTATTCAGTTTTGTGTAAAAAATGAAATTAAATGCGCAAGGACATTTGAAATGTTGACTGTGGCCTTTGGTGAGTCTACTATGAGCAGAACACAAGTTCAATTGTGGTATAACCGGTTTAAGGAAGGCCGAGAAGATGTCAATGACGATGCTCGTCCTGGTCGCACGAGCACGTCAACAACCGATGAAAACATTGACGCAGCGAATCACTATCAGAGAGGTTGCTGATAATGTTGGCATATCGCACGGCTCATGCCAAGCAATTTTTACGGATGTTTTAGGCATGAAACATGCGGCAGCGAAGATTGTTCCAAAATTGCTAAATTTTGAGCAAAAACAATGTCGCATGGACATCGCTCACAAGCTGTTTTTGGCCAAAAACAAAACCGTTATCATGCCTCAACCACCGTATTCACCGGCCTTGGCCCAAGGTGACTTTTTCCTCTTTCCAAAATTGAAGACACCGATGAAAGGAAAGCGTTTTGCTACGATTTAGGAGATAAAAGAAAAATCGAAACAGGAGCTGTTGGCGATACCAAAAAAAACGTTTCAGAATTGTTTCAAGGATTGAAAAAAACGCTGGCATAAGTGTATTATATCTGAGGGGAATTACTTTAAAGGGGACAAGATAGTTGTTGATGAATAAATAAATACTTTATTTTTTGATCACACAATAACGGTTATTTTTTTAGCACACCTCGTATATATATATATATATATATATATATATATATATATGTATATATATATATATATATATATATATATATATATATATATATATATATATATATATATATATATATATATATATATATATATATATATATATATATATTTGTCTCATTGTGGGCAAAGCTGACTGTCAAAAAAATTTAAAACTTCCGAAAGCACCTTACTAAAACTGCATTGAGCTATCGCTAGATCGTGGTCCTCTCCAACTCCAGTTTGATAACCTCCTTCTGCAAAGAAGCGCTGGCACGCACTTAGCTTTACTATTGGAGCATTCGTAATTTGTTGTAAAGCACTGTTAACATTTGAAGCAAATATAGGAAAGCTTCCTTATCTGTAGTATTACTGAAATGTAAATTGCAAGAAAATTATATATTGTTGCTAAAATTATCAAAATTAATTCACACTCCGTGATTCAGTTAACCCCAGAGGGTTTAAAGTGTCCCTCAAAATTCTCGTTCTAAACCTCTGCACTTGCTTCTTCTGTAACCAATCTGAACGCAATTCTATGCATATTTATTATTAATAAATAATTCTTTCCACCTATATATTTTTAACCAGTTCACGTAAAATTTTTAAACTTTTTTTCCGTGTTAATTCCAACACCAAATCACATAGGAAGCTCAACTGTTTGTAAGTTCGAAGTGCGGTTTGAAACTTGAGACTTTGAAGTTTTCCTAAACATCGTTTATTGCACCACTATATTAGACGCAAAAACCAAAACAAAACATGGATTTCACATCACCATTACTTAAATAATATACAAAAATAAATCAATCTATCCCACTGTTCCGTTCTCCGCTCATTTTCTTTTGCCCACAATTTTTAGTCATAGTTTAAAATGACGTCAATGGTGTACCTGCGCATAACAAGAACGATAGAGAAGAAGATTACGCATTGCGCAGGTCCGTTATTATATTCTCTTTGAGGTTGACATTTAGTTTATTGTCTGTGACGTCACAGTAGTACGGATTGTGTATTCTTAATAAATAATTAATTAAATAAGAAAAGTGCAAATTGTGAAAAATACAATGTTCGGGGGCAGGTTGTAAAAACATGGCATGGACCGCGGCGCTGTGCCAACGATTTTCAAACAGACTTTTGAAAATCCGGAGCGTACTTAACGCGTTGAACGGAGAGAAAATAAAAACATTGTCGCTAAGATACTCCAAGAGCAAAATGTTGTCGCATCTCATAATGGTAATAAAAATCAAAAGCAGTTATTTATAGAGATATTAAAGTTGTTTTAAAGGAGCTTTTGGTAGAGAGCTGTGTGTCCCGAGAGGTTGAAAGTGTGATCGCAGAAGACCCGCGTACTGTAGATGAGAATAAGGAAAACTCTTTCCTCTATCCTACAAATATACTTATAGAGCAACATCACGAGGAATCGTCGCTAATAACAGCAATGTATTCGACGAAGTGGAGTATTTGCAGAATCTAATGTAATATAACTATCAAAGTTTGCCACGTGGAAATGCTGTAACTTTTTACTGGAGCGTCATAAGAACTTGAAACTTTGTGACAATAAAGTACTATTGGCAATTTGAGATATTACAGAATAATTATTTTCAATTGTGCAATATGTATTTTTTATACTACTCATACAGCAAAACACTAAAGGGAGAGAATTGACGTCTGCGAAATTAAGCCCACAGCAGTTACGAGATTTAGTTAATAGTCTAGGATTGTCTTCGTTGGGTACATGGTGGGAAGAAGGGGCCAAAGATTTCAGACCGATTAGTCTTACTTCCTTCTTTCTGAAAGTTCTTGAGAGACTCGTCGAACGTCATATTCGAGATCTCTTTGAGGAGCATCCACTTTCAATGACACAGCATGCATATTTAAGGGGAGATCTACGGAGACTGCACTACATGAAGTGGTGCGAGTGGTAGAAAGATCCCTTCATTTTAAGCAATTTACTGTGGCTGATTTCGTAGACATCGAAGGGGGTTTTAATACCGTAAGAGCTGAAACTATTAACTTGGCTCTTAACAGGGCAGGGGTCGAAGGACCGATTTGTAATTGGATCCCTGCTGGCAAACAAACAAATCATAGCTGAATTAGGTAGTGCCAGGATTACGAAAAATGTGTGCAGAGGTGCAGAGGTTGTGGCTAGTAATTATCGATGAAATTCTCGCTAAACTTGACTCTGAAGGAGTCAAAGTAGTAGCGTATGCTGACGACGTAGCGGTACTGGTCTCTTGAGCCTTGCCCACTGTGATGAGTGACTTCATGGAGGGTGCGTTGGGCGGCCTTAGTAAATGGGCGAACAGGTGTGTCCTGGGGCTTGCTCTTCACAAAAGAATATAAGCCTCCATCCTTCAAACTTCCGAGGCTTAACTGTCAGCGGCTCTCACTATCATCCAGGATAAAATATCTTGGTGTCATATTGGCCCCCAAACTTAGTTGGAATACGAGCGTCGATGATCGAGTACGGCAGGCCTGTATGGCTTTCTATGCTTGCAAGTCGATGTTTGGCAAAAAAATGGGGTCTTAGACCAACAATTGTGGTCTGGATGTAAAATATGGTGCTGCGGCCGATCTTGACATGCGGCTCCGTGGTTGGGAGGGAAGCTCTCAGATAGGGCTACAATCTCAAAAAACTACAAATAATCCAGCGCACAACGTGCATTGGAATTACAGGAGCCTGTCGCACTTGTCCGGGGGTTGCTTTAGACGGGAATCTAAACATCCTCACTATAGATCTTCAAAACCTATTCACCCCAATTCTAAATACGCATGCGGATTCTTTTTCACGCGGATTTTATTTTCCGTGCGGATTTTTTCCGCCTATTCTCAATTTATGCGCATTCGGAATGAGTAGTGAAGTTTCAAACCACACTTCGAACTTATAAACTGCTGAGCTTCTTATGTGATTTGGTTTGATAATTAACTCCCAAAAAGTTTAAAAAAATCATAAAGGGGTTAAAAATATCTGCTTCAGTGGTTGTTATATTATTGTTATTAATAATAAATATGCATAGTATTGCGTTTAGAATGGTTGCAGAGGAAGCAGAAGCAGTGGTAGCATTTAGAAGGAGAAATCTGAGGGACAGTTCCAACCCTCTTGAATTAACTGAATCACTGTAAGTGTAAATTAATCTTGGTACTTTTAGCATCAAGATTTCATTTGCATTTTAAGATTTCATCAATACTACAGAGTAAATAAGGATGCTTTCCTATATTTACTTCAAATATTAACGGTTGTTTGCAACGGAGGAATAAGAATTTTGCAATTGCTCCAATAGTGAAGCTAAGTGCGTGTTTGCGCTTCTTTGCAGAAGGAGGTTACCAATGTTGGGAACCGTATTTGGTTGTTGTCGGGAACGTCCTCTTGTTGCTTGTCCTGCGCGTGTACCTGTAACCCTAAATCACTTTCTTCAATAAGCACTACACCACTTTTTGTTTTAAAACAACAAGAAGCTTGATTCTTAAAATACTAGTTCTTATATACTATTTACATAGAACAATTACAGTCTACGTATTGACTTTTCTGGTTTTCCAGTTACTCAATTGCTGTTTGGTGTCAGTTGCTCAAGCCAACTGACCTACTGAAAGTAAAAGTGTCGTCGGTGCATTCTAAATGCCCCTCGTCAGCTTGACTGCGGAACTGTGACACCCTAAAAGTTTACATCATAATTAATACAGAAATACTATTCATTTACAATATTTGCACCCTTGAAAAGGACCACGATGTAGCGATAGCTCAGTCCAGTTTTAGTAAGGTGCTTTCGGAAGTTTTCAATATTTTTGAAAGTCAGCTTTGCCCACAATGGATACAAATGTGCAAAACAATCGACGAGAAAAGTAAAGTTGCGAATGGCTTTTATCCCAAACATGGAATACCAGGAGCTATCGGTTGTGTAGAAAAGATTCTTGGTTTTCCTTATCCTTATCGCTCTTATCATTTCGTGGTGCACTGTCGTAACCGAATTTTTTTCTGCAACTACCCTCAATAGCCTCCTTTGAATTAATAAGAGTAGACAGAATTTCTTCGTTAGGAGTTAATTTTAGCTGTCTATTGGGGCCACCACCTGCTCCATTCCGGTTTTCAACATTAGAAGCAATCTTTTTACGAATATATCGCTTTTGAGCCCAACCTAGATTTTATTTAAAAATAAAAATAATGCAGGTTATTTATTTATGTTCTAATAAATTAATATAGTTACCTTTTTCCATTCGACCACTGATTTAAGGGTCGGACCAGCACTATTAAGTTTCCGTATTTCTTCATCCCAGAACTTGGATACTTCTTCCTTCGACCTCTTGTGGAATCCACTGGCAATGTCGCGGTTTGCATGCATTGTTTCTAATAGACTTTCCATCTGAAGCTTGTTCGTTGTCTTCGTCCTTAAAAAAGCATTAACAATTTACAAATATACGAGTACATACCTTGTGCATTAAAAGCTTACATTTTTCTTGTGCTTGCCCGCAAATAAATTTCCAAATTTTAGATTATTTTAGATTTTGCTAAAAAAAAATTCACAGATAAACATATTTTAATTCATCAACTTAATTTCTTACCCCATTTTATTAAAAGAATTGGAGTTTTATGAAGTTTTAATTAGATACTTACAAGATTCCACTAATTTCACATCAAAAATGTTGGCGAACAAAATGTGAAAAATTTCCGCTAATTTATGTTCTTTAGAATACCGTGAATTGCGGATGCGGAATTGTTTTGCGGATTTTTTCGCAAGTTTGAAAAGGAAATATGAAAAATCGCATGCGGATTTTGTTTAGAATATGCGGAAAGCGGAAAGTGAAAAAATTCACTGCGGAAAGTTATTGAGAATTGGGATGATTGTATTTCCGCACAAAGTGCATCAAAACTCAGGGAATCCGGTAACTTGAGGGATAACCTGTATGGTCATGGTAGCGTTTTAAGACAACTGCCACCAGACATAGTATCCTCGAGAACCGACTTGCTAGTTCGCAATCTGGATTTTGCAGGCTGTGTTAACACAGTTCTACTAAGTATGAATAACTGGAAATAGATAAAGATGCTCGCGGAAGGGGGTTCGCCCATTTTCACCGATGGTTCCAAGATGGAATCTGGGGTGAGTGCGGGAATATTTTCAGAACCTCTAAATTTTCTGTTCTTCTTCAAATTGCCATCGACATCAAGTGTCTTTCAAGCAGAGGTCTTTGCAATTTGGCAGGCACTTAGGACGTTACAGGGGCACAAACTGACCAAAAACATATCCGTTTACTTCGACAACCAGGCGGCAATTAAGGCGCTAGCGTCACCTTTTACCAGCTCTTAGTTGGTCGGTTCCTCCAGGGAGGAATTTAAATTTTTATCAGGAAATAGTAGTATATCCCTTGTCTGGGTTCCGGGAAACAGGAACATTGAGGGCAACGAGAGGGCTGAGCGACCTCATAGCTGCCTGCACAGGTCATTGCACTATTGGCACACACTCTAAAAAAATGGGCATTCCGTTCAATGCTCATTGCAAGAGCTGTAAAGACCCACAGGAGAAAGAAACATCGTACACTTTCTTTGTGATTGACCAGCCCTCACTCGCTTGAGACTCAAATATCTGGGCAGTCCTTTTCTGGAGAGTCTATGGCATTGCTCTAGTTTATAACTTTCAGACCTATCCAAATTTGTCAGCAACTCCGGATGGTTGTAAATGTACAAAAGTATAGTACCATTTTCTTTAGGCTCGCGAGGACATGGCACTAAAACGGCACTATTGCTAATTGAGGCAACCCGTGGTCGCCAGCCATTTTAACTACCTACCTACAATGAGGAGCTTGACACTTTCTTTGTGAATAAATTAATTGTTTTGTGAAAATTAATGCTGAAGACTGATAAATAAAAAACGGCAATGGGACGTCCGCCAGCACCAAAGACATAAATATTTCAAAAAAAAATATAGGTAAAATAGTATTAAAAGTAGAATTTTAAGAGAATAAGAATTAAGTATTTATAAGCAACTATGAGGAGATATGGAGATCAATGATGAGTCATCATAGTTGGATGGAGCCGCATTCAAACCAAGAATGATAAAGAACAAATTGTGCCATTCACAGGATGTCCCATTAGATAACGTCAGTGTTGAACATCCAAGAGTTGCCAACCTATGAAATCAAGTCTATTTTGTTTGTATTTATGTTGCCTTTTGTAGCAACAATGACTGGAATTTGCTATACACGTATAGGTATATTAATATATTTTTACACAGATATTGTAATTCATTCATAAATAATATATTTTACGTGCCGCTTTGAACTAAGAATGATAAATCGTTCTTGGCTTTGAACAGATCTTAAAGCAAATGTATTAATATTCTGAGTGTTGGTATCTCTGCATTGAAAGAGTAATTTATCGCGAAAACCTTTTGTTTTAAAGTGTTAAAGTGAAATAAAAGTGAAATTAAATACTTTAAGTGAAAAAAGGAAAACTTAAAAAGCTTCTATTGGCTTTTTACAAGAAATAAAGTGTACAATGGACAGTTGCAAGCAAGATAGCCGCAAAAAGGTAATATTTTTGGGAATACATTTGAATATATTATAGAGGTTGTTTTTTTTAGACATGGTGTTTTCACGCAGAAATAAAATGCATATAATTTTATGTTATGGCCAAGAATTTAGCTTTATTATAAAGATAAGGGTTTGCCATTATGTTTTAAAAATGATTTCGGGCAATGGCCGCCGCGGCTGCCTCGAATAAATTCCAGCCGAGAGGCCCAATTTTCGACCACTTTTTGCAGCAATATCCGTATGTCAGCAATAACGCGCCGAATATTCTATTCCAAGGCGTCAATCGTCTCGGGCTTATCTGCGTAGACAAGCGACTTCACATAACCCCACAAAAAATAGTCCAGCGGTGTTAAATCGTGATCATGATCTTGGAGGCCACGCGACAGGCCCACGACGCGAGATATTGCGCTCACCAAAGGTTTCCTTCAATAAATTGATTGTTTCGTTGACTGTATGGTATGTAGCGCCGTCTTGTTGAAACCAAATGCCGTCCACATCAACATCCTACAATTCTGGCACGAAAAAGTAATCAGTTATGGCTCTATAGCGCTCCCCATTGACTGTAACAGTATGGCCGGCTTCATTTTTGAAGAAATATAGACCAGTGACTCCTTCTGCCCATAGAGCACACCAAACAGTGACTTTTTGAGCATGTAACGGCGTCTCAACAATGGCTTGTGGATTATCGTCACTCCAAATGCGACACTTTTGCTTACTAACGTACTCATTCAATCAAAAGTGAGCTTCATCGCTGAACAAAAAAGCATCGCAGGGAACTCACTGAAGAGTGCTCTAAAAGGTATTTCAAATTACTCATAATCATTTTATTTAAATTAGTTTGTCTCTATTTATCAAGGTATCATATTAAACCCTAGGTGAGTCCCGCATGAACTCAACAACACCACAATGGAACAGACAGCGTTGGAGGGCCTGGCACACGATGGTTTTGAAAATCTTGCTGGTTACATATGCCACAAACTGCGTGACGAAATCTACCACACTGCAATTAAAGAAAAGGACTCTTTTATACGTGGGTTAACAACCAACAGAAAATATGATGGCATATATAAGTGCATTACAAAATATTTTTGAAGCAATTAACGGGGACGAGTCATTGCAAATAATTTTATTCAAAAACATATTGAGCAAGCCTCCGATTGATATAGATTGCAATATTAATGTAAAAAAATTGTTTTTCCTGGCGAGAATGTTTATACCCTTTACCTGTAAAAAAGGTAAATAGGGTATACTAACTTTGTGCTTTTGAGAGGGGTTGCAATTTCGAGAAGGAGGCATGGTAGGTATGGACATATATATACAGATATGATCAGAATCACTTTCTAAGCAATTTTTATTTTGTCCGTCCGTCTGTCCGTTTGTGGCCACTTTTTTTCTACACCGTTAGAGCTATCTTAATGAAATTGTGCAAAAGTATAGTCTGGACAAAGATACAGAACCAGATTGCTATATGGGCCGATTTGGACAAAGACCACGCCTACCTCCCATATGTAATTTTTTAAAATGACTATAACTTCGGTCCAATTGACGGAATCGTGGCATTATTTGGCAGTCATGAGGATGTGGGTCCTGCTAAACACTGTACAAAAAGTGGGCGGTGTATATTAACTGCCACGCCCACTATTAAATAATATTCATAGCTTAAGATTTGGTAGAGATTTACGGACGAAATTTTACGGGAAGAACATGTGAACATTACAAAGCTATCTGCAACAAATGGGGCTGATCAGAGAAACGCCCACTTTTGATATAGGGAACTTTCGTGTCTAAAATTAAAATTAGCCTACCTATGCTCGTATTGATGCCAGCGAAATAAAAATTTGCAGAAATATACATGGGGTCCATAATAGGGTGTGTGCAGAATATGGAGATCATAATAGAACTGCCACGCCCACAATTAGCCAAAAATCATTACTGTGTTCCCTTTAAAGATTTATCAACGAAATTTCACAGGAAGGTTGCAGGTACTAACATTAAACACCATACAAAAAATGGGCGAGCTATTTCAACGGCCACGCCCACTATTGACATATTATTATAACTTACGACCAATACAATATTTTTGGACGAAATTATTAATTAGTACGTATATGGACCCTGCAAAGCCATATACAAGATTCGGGGTCGATCAAATGAAGTATACGCCTCCCTCCCATATAATGAACTTTGGGGACCCCACTTACAGACAGTTACCCTATCTATGGTTCTAGTGATGATATATGAAAACAAATTGGTAGATGTATACAATGGGTCTGTACTAACATGCATTCCAAATATAGGCAGATTTTTACTACTGCCACGCCCACAATTAACCAAAAATCGTTACTAGGTTCCTATTAAAGATTTATCAACGAAATTTCACAGGAATGTTGCGTGTACTAACATTAAACAGCACAGCAAAAATGGGCGTGTTATTTATATAGCCACGCCCATTATTGACATATTATTACTTACGACCTATATAATATTTTTGGACGAAATTATTAATTAGTATGTATATGGACCCTGCAAAGCCATATACAAGATTCGGTGTCGATCAAATGAAGTATACGCCTCCCTCCCATATAATGAACTTTGGGGACCCCACTTACAGACAGTTACCCTATCTATGGTTCTAGTGATGATATATGAAAACAAATTGGTAGATGTATACAATGGGTCTGTACTAACATGCATTCCAAATATAGGCAGATTTTTACTACTGCCACGCCCACAATTAACCAAAAATCGTTACTAGGTTCCTATTAAAGATTTATCAACGAAATTTCACTGGAATGTTGCGTGTACTAACATTAAACAGCACACCAAAAATGGGCGTGTTATTTATACAGCCACGCCCATTATTGACATATTATTACTTACGACCTATATAATATTTTTGGACGAAATTATATATTAGTACGTATATGGACCCCACAAAGCCATATACAAGATTCGGGGTCGATCAGATGAAGTATACGCCTCCCTCCCATATAATGAACTTGGGGACTCCACTTAAAGACAATTACCCTATCTATGCTTCTAGTAATGATATATGAATACAAATTGATAGTTGTATACACTGGGTCAGTACTAGCATGCATTCCAAATATGGGCAGATAATTACTACTGCCACGCCCACAATTATCCAAAAATCGGTACTAGGTTCCTATTAAAGATTTAGCAACGAAATTTCACAGGAATGTTGCGGGTACTAACATTAAACATAAAAAAAAAATGGGCGTGTTATTTATACAGCCACGCCCAGTATTGACATATTATTATAAGTTACTACCTATGCAAAATGTTTGCACTAAATTTCATATTAGTGGTTATATTGACACTACAAAGCCATACACAGGAAATGGGGTCGATATAATCATTTCAAGGTACCCTACCAAAAATTACCGTTAGTATGCTCCTAATAGGCGATAGACAACAAAGTGGGGAATCTTGAGGAAGCTCTTAATATAGCTTACAAGTGCGCTTGTGCCGTCACTAGGAGTAGGAAAACTCTTCCACCATGGTGGTCCAAAAAATTATCGGATCTCAGGAAGAGAACCAGGAAACTGTTCAACAAATGTGATAGGGACGAAGATTGGGCACGATATAAAGGGAGTCTCAAAGTTTACAATAAATCTATCAGAGAAGCCAAGAAAAATGACTGGAGAGAATTTTGTGAATCAATTGAGGCAACCTCTACTTCAGCAAGACTCAGCAAGATACTGTCCAAGGAACACACCAGTCCCTCTTTCCTTAGAGAGACGGATGGTACATGGACGGAAACATCTTCTGAAACACTTGATTTCTTACTTCGAACACACTTCCCAGACTGTAAAGATACCGCGCATGTATCTCAATTACCCGTTATGGACAATCAGATGCCACCGGTTTGTGACCTGATATTCACGGACGAAAAAATCAAACACTATAAATTGTTTCTCGCCTTTCAAATCGCCGGGTTTGGATGGGATTTTCCCAATCATGCTACAAAGGTTACAGGTTGTGGTGATCCCATGGCTGAAGGGGATATATCGGGTTTTTCAATAAGAGCGCTACAAAACTTTTTTAAATAAAACAAAACCGGTTTTAGATATTCCTGTGAAAGTACGTTCGATGCCATTATGTATGGAACTCGATTTCTTTTGCATGGCCACCACGGGCACGCTTGCAGAAGTCCAGACGCTGAACCCAATTTTCAACGGTTTTCAAGCATAAATCGGCCGATACTGCTGCAATTTCACGTTCGATATTCGTACGAAGTTCATTAATCGTCGCTGGCTTGTTGGCATAGACCATAGACTTGACGTAGCCCCACAGGAAATAATCTAACGGCGTCAAATCGCACGACCGAGGCGGCCAATCGACTGGGCCATTTCGTGAGATAGCACGTTCACCAAACTTGGTTTGCAGTAAATTGATTGTGGCATTCGCTGTGTGGCTTGTGGCGCCGTCCTGTTGGAACCACATGTCCTCCAAGTCCATATTATCCAATTGGGTCCAGAAATATTCGGTTATCATTGAACGGTAGCGATTCGCATTCACAGTAATGTGCCGGTCTTGATCATCACGGAAGAAGTACGGCCCAATGACGCCGCCGGCCCATAAACCGCACCAAACCGTAATTTTTTCGGGATGTAATGATGACTCATGGAGTACGTGTGGATTGCTGTTTAACCAATAACGCATATTTTGCTTATTGACGAAGCCATTCAGCCAGAAATGAGCCTCATCGCTGAAGATGATTTTCCGATGAAAATCCGAATCATTTTCAAGTTGTTGCTCAGCCCAATTCACGAACATACGACGCTTATGGTGGTCAAGCGGCTTCAGTTCTTGCGTCAATTTGATCTTGTAAGGATGTAGACCAAGATCTTTTCGCAAAATTCGCCACAACGACGTGACAGAGATGCCCAACACCTGAGAACGACGTGCGAGAGACACATTTGGGCTTTCTTGAACTGAAGCCTCAGCGGCAGCAATATAGTTGGACCATGCTGAAATGAGAAGCCTGATGAATTGGCGCGCAGAGGAGCCTCTCTCGATCTACCCCATGTGGAACTAGTACCTGT
This sequence comes from Clusia tigrina, assembly GCA_920105625.2. Taxonomy (NCBI): domain Eukaryota; kingdom Metazoa; phylum Arthropoda; class Insecta; order Diptera; family Clusiidae; genus Clusia; species Clusia tigrina. Next base: position 81,078,909 of record OV050030.1, on the reverse strand, counting down.
TTCCAAGGGTGCGATTAAGAGGGGCATCTACATGCACTGTCTTACCTTAGCGGGCAATAGATGGAGGACACTTACAACATGTAATACATCCCGGGCGACCCGGCCAGTCTTTAACATAGCGAGATCTAGGGATCTCATAAACGCATGGACACCAGCCGCCTCACGGCGGCCTTTACGAGTCACTGGCTCGTGGGTACTCATGCAGAGAAATTGCAGAGACCGTACAAAACCCATTGTAGAAGTTGTGGAAATTCAGAAGAGAAGGAAACCTTAATCCATTTTCTTTGTGAATGCCCGGCTCTGGCGGCCGCAAGATATAGAACACTAGGAAACTATTTCCTAGCGAGTTTATCCAATCTCTCGGGTGTAAAACCGAAAGATCTTTTAAGATACATAACTCCACAAAGTGGATTTAGTGAACAATCCATTGTTTTCTGTGGGGTTAGGAGAGGTTGTGGTATCAAAACTTCGCTAAGGCGATAATTGTGATCCATGTGAGGACCGATTTGGATCAGCCACTGAAACCAACCAACCAACCAACCATGCTCCTAATGATGATTTATGAAGAAAACATCCCCATTGTTGAACTCACACGCACAAAAAAAGGTAAAGGGTATTTCGTAGTCGGTCTAATCCGACTTCAGACTTCTTTACTCGTTTTTAAAATCAGGAAATTATATCAAGAAATTGTAGAAAACGCCTACAAAAGAAAAAAAAATTTTGTAAAATATTAGCATAGTTTTATCATTATTACTATTATACTGTTCTAATTAATATTATACTATTATTATTACTAAACTAACTAAAAAAAACACATACACCTCAGTTTTATTTGCACAGCTTGTTTATTCAGATAAGCATTTATAATGATCGGTTTTCCAATTAAAATAATTGCAATTTAAATTAGATATTTGCGTCAATATATTTCTAATATATTGTTGTAATTATTTCGTCGAAAAATGTTTCATATAATATAATAAATGTTCTTCTTTTTAATATATCATAGGAATGTTTACTTTTTTGTTTACAAAAACTATGCTAGTTTGCCATTTCGCTTTGCAACCAAACTAGTGAAACCTATATGCGCAAAACGAAAAACAGCGCTTTGCGCATCCTTTGTTTCTATTATTTTTGTGCGCAGAATAGATACAATTTTGTGCACTTGCTGTCGCAATCTGAGATATTACGATATAATTCATATTCGTACTGTAAAGTAAGTTGGTACGATATTTCTGATATTTTACAGTTTTTTGGTTTTATTTAATTTGAAAACAAAATTATAAGGAAAAAGGTGAAGAAACAGCAGGCTGTAAACGTTGAGTTAAAGCTACAATATAAAAACAAAAATCGTCTGAACACAGCAGTGTACGTAATTTTTACTGCAACAAATAAAAATATTTCGGCCAAATAGACATATTCATCCTTATTCTAAATATTCCCGGGGAATTGTTTTCCCGTGGATTTAATTTTCCCCGGGATTAAAATACTCGTATTCTAAATCGTCCGAGAAAAAATCTTCCCGCAAAATTGGGGAAACGAAAATCGAAAAATTATTTCGGTTTCGATGCAGCTGTTTAGTAGTTTTTGGTATTTCCCTTTTGTAAATTTGATCAAATAAAGTTTGTGAAAAAATAAAAGTTATTAATATAACAAAAATAAAGCCTAAAAATGTTGAGCATTAAATTAAGAGGACTTAAATGAGGAATAATTTGAGGTAGGCAGTAAGGATAAGATTAAGAGTCTCCACAAATCTTTGAAGCTACCGTAATCACTGTAGGTTGAAACTTGTATTAAAAATTGTGTAATTTTCTAAAAAATATTCAATTTAGATATGAGATAATATCGGGTCGGGTGAGAGATAATAGTGTTTTTTATATTTTTTGGAATTGGTCACAACCAACTTGTGTCCGAAACGGAAGGAATTTGGTATCGCTCTTATTATTAAGCTAAGCGCATATTTGCGACCCGTAGAAGGTTCGGAGGATGCTCGGGGAAGTTTCGGAGGCTGCCCGGGGAAAGTTAGGTAGAACTGCAATATAATTTAGCTCACGCTTGATGTCGTAACATCATTGAAAGAGCCTAGCAAGTTTTCGGCTGCCTTTTTGCGAAAATATTTTTTTTTGATCCCTCCAACCCAAATTTTTTTAGATAAATATAAAATATTTTCACATTTATAACCTTTTTCCACTCAGTTATATTTTTCATGGGGGAACCTACAGTATTCAGCTTTAATTCCATATCACTCCATTCTCAGGCTACATCCTCTTTTGATGGTTTAGGAAACACTCGTGCAATGTGCTTATTCGCTTGCATTAAGCCCATCAATAATTTGTTGAAGAAAATTCGCCAATAAGCTTTTATTTACAGATAACCAGAGATAATCTCTCGTAACAACAAATCATTAAAGCGAATTAAAATTCTTCTCCGAGAAGAAAACTGTTTGTGAGACTATGACACCTAATGACCAGATACTCCATCAAGATCCAGAAATTATTGGAGAATACTCAAAAAGATCATATTAATAGCCGTTTGCTGACAGTTTTTCAGAATGCAAAAATGCCGATGAAATTAAGAATCTATTTCAACTAATTCACTGAAGAATGAAAATGAGAGGAATAATTATTTGTTAGTTTGGCTGTATGAATTTTAGAATTTGCAGAAAATATAGTCACATATTTGACCATTATTATAGATTGGACCACAGTTTTCATAATTTTTTTTTATTTTTATAGCAGATTAATAATTTTAAAAACTACGTGGTTAAATAAATATGTACATATGAAAGCATTTTGAGTAGTATATTTTATATGCGTCTGCGTTTGCTGTTATGCAGTGGAGGTGGTGTAGTTGAAGGACTATTTGATTCCAGTGATGTGGAACCACGCGTTCGCTTTGGCGCACGTTTCGGTACTTCAACTAATTTAGCTATAAATTTCTTTTCTATTTCTTTATACTGTTGATTAACAATCGATTTTATTAAAGTAGTTGATTTCTCTAAATAAAAAGATGTTTGAAATTAAAATTTTATTATGCATCTATACTTACCTCTGACGGTATAGTCGGTGGCAACCGCGATTATCGAATGTGGACCCTCACAGGATCCATATGATTCTTCGCATTCAGTGCGTTTTTTAGATAGTAGTATTGCGAATTCTGTTTCAGGCAAAGAAAACTCATTTTGTTCATTCGGAAACGGTAAAGGCTCCAATTCATCAAGGACATCTAAATTGTAGATTGAACGCAAATGTGCCCAAATTGCCTCTGCTGGAACATCGCGATTAAGGCTTTTAGACAACCGATTTGCAATACACGCCATATAAAAGTGCTTGTTGACGCCTACTGGTTTCAATCCTTCGAGTGCAAAAAATAACTGGATCTCCTCCTCAGCTGACCATTCCATTAGAAAATAGTCTTATTCATAAAAATACAAAGGATTCAAATAAAAGCACGAGCCTTAATTTTATGTTTTGTTGTGACAAAAAGTATATACTTTATCGGTTTCGATTCACACGGTGTAAAATAAAAATTGTAATCCCGTCTCTAACACTGCGGCCACACGATCAATTTCTTGACCATCAAGTCGCAAAACACTCATACTTTTTAGAAACACATACATATTTTTAGTACTTGATCGTAGACTTGATTATCAATTTATGTTACAAAACGAGAATCAAATCGGCTTTCAATTAACTGTCAGCTGTTTCGTGTGGGTACTGAGTAATAAAGGAAAACGCAGATTAAATTTAAAAAAAATGTATCTACCTTTTTTTAAAATACATGCAATAAAATAAATTTTGAAAAGAAATTGAATACCATCTTGCCCATCAATTAGAATTCAGCCACCGTCCCAAACGCAACTTGAACACGTTTTGACAGACAATACATGTGAAAACTTAATGGGCAAGAAATTGATCGTGTGGCCTCAGTGTATCATCGCTTCATAAATGTCTAACACAAACCAACAAAGAAAAGGTTGATATAAGCATGAGATCCAGTACTTCTACGAGATATCATATAGATATGAATAGAATGATACATAAACACATTTTCTATGTAAATCTAACTAGTATATGCTACTTCTGGGATAATTATGACTTATCAAAATTGTCCCAAATTAGGCATTAACTGTTTAGCCGATATTTTAACCCCAAGTCTTGACAGTCAATTTTTGATTGGTTGCAATTATAATTTTCAAGGAAATTGCCAATCGAGATAGCAAATTGAACCAAGTTCGCAACTTATGCTTTCAAATACTTCAAGTTATACATTGCCAACATGCTGTGTTGAAATGAGCAGTCCTTTTATATGTTTGACAGCAATTTTCCATTTTTTCGTGACACTCACAGTGTCGGCATCTTCGATCATTTTTGTTTTTCGCGTCTACTAAAATAATAAAAACACTAATATGGATGGAGACTGTGCACTTCCCTTCCTTGTAAAAAAGGATTCACCGAGAATGTCGGCTTCCTTCGTCTTTCCTCTTCATCATATAAATCAAACAATTCCGTCAATGAATCAAGAGCGCGGGCACAGCGTACTAAATTGCTTGACGACAATTTCAAAATGACAATAATGTAACATGGCAAGGCCCACCAGTAAAACAAAGCCATCGTTTTCAATGATATTTGAATGTTGTTATGAATGAAACATTGCGTGTCGAGACGTGGGGTAAAACAAATGTGTATTTGCTTACATGGTGACTGCAACGTGAATTTCGTACCTCCGGAATTTCAAACATAAGCAATGTGCGATCAAAATAAACGAAATTGAGAAGAATGGAGAAATACATAAGAGCTGCTTAAAATGGCACACAATTTATATAAAATATGTTTAATAGTTAAATTTTTTCATAATGTTCAAACTTCACAAAAATAACAATTAAAAAACTCTTATCCACTCAAATCAAAATTGTATTTGCAATTGTTTGCGTATTTGTTCTGATCGCATTGCACTATAAATTAAATTTTGACAGTTACATAGGAAAATTGGTTCAATAAAATTGTAAGTAAATTCTCCTTGGATAAGACAGTTAATGAGGAAAATTTAATATATTTTATTAAATTACTAAAAATTTAAATTTATAATATTGAATGAATTAATTATTTAATTAATATCTATTATTAATTAGAGAAACATTAAAAATTGTGTGCAAAACAAAAAAAATGTATAAAAGTTATAATAAAATTGGAACTAGTCGAAGGCCTCGATTTCATAAAAAAGTAGGGATATTCAATAAACATTATAAGTTTCTAATTGTTGAAATTTTCAACTTTTGCATTGAACGTAAAATAAACGCACCTTTAGTCCACCTATTGTATATCGATAAGTTCTTATGCTGACTGTAAAAATGACATATACCAATTTATTCATTCCAAGCTTAAAATTCGGCGAATAAGCTATAGGTTTCGGATTTGTTATCGCTGAATGCTTTATATCCGCAGCGTAAATAGCATAAAAGAAGGTATCCACCATACACCTCTCAGTAATCTCTTCTGGATTTGGAAGATGGGCGAACCGTTTCACTTCCGCCGCACACTGTTGTAAATACTCACCACTCTTCTGTACACATGTTTGTAACTCTACTTGGTACAACTGCTTACGATGTTTACTACCATTCTTCCGCTGAACGGCATTCATCAAGCTTTCATAACAGTCTCGCCCACTTTCTGAAATGGTTTGAAGTACATCAGTAGCAGCATTTTCAAAGACATGTTTAATGTCGCGACATGTTTTTTCGCGAGTACTCCATCCATTTGTGGGTTGGCGAAAATCTTCGCGACTGCCATCTGGGTGGATTTTGTTGGCACCTTACCAAACCTGGTTGATTACTGTGCGTCCTCTTAGACACTGCAGTGAACAGTCAGGCACAGGTGTAGGTAATAAAAAAATCAAGTTATGATGGTGGTTCGGCTCCACATGGTGCTTACCGGGAGTTCAGCTTTGTATGCTGTGGCGCCATATTCTAATCATCTAGGAGGTGTCAGGCGGTAGGCATAAAACGCTAGGGGTATGATCCCTGAAAATAAAACCAAAACAATGAAGTTCCAATAAAAGGAAAAAACTCGGGCTGGGATATCAGCCCAAATCTCCGTGGGAGAGGTAGCTGCTACCACCGCGGAGACAGTGAAGAAGTTAGTAACTATGTCGCCAGCGGCTGCATATCTGCTGGGGTTGGAGCAGAACCCAGTATTTCAACAGCTACTGCAGCACTACAGCGCGTCAGTGCCGTAGTCCGTAGAGTCTCGGGCCACGACACAACACAACAAACGAGTGTCTGTGTCTTTGGAGATTCGGACCACGAAAGCGTCGCCAGCGTCAAAATCGCGGATGAAAACGCGCTATTACTTTCTCCGGAGCTCCCCATAAGTGCCAGTTTCATAAAGAAATGGCTTCGGGGTAAACCGAGAAGCGAAGAGGGAATGAAGGCGAATGGTGCATATTAGGCTGTGGTAAAGATCTGCAGTCGTTTAACGGGGATGTCTGAACTCAGGGAAAAGGAGAAGGAGAGGTTAGTCTATGGAGACTGTCGTGAATGGTCTCCATAGATCCGAAGTGTGCAAATCGAATCGAGGAATATGTGGTGAACAAGCGACAATGCTCCACAGAAAGCGAACACCTCCAGTAAGAGGCACAAGCAAAAAGAGAGAGTTGCGAACAAGCGGATAGAACCAATAGAGAAACCAAACCTGTCCAGAGTTGCGACTGCGGCCAGTAAAGTTGCCAAACGACATCTGATCGTGAGACTGATCGATCGCAGTAACGCGCTCGGACAGCTGACGGAGGAAAGGTGGAAAGTACTGAAAATGAAGCTACTGGAAGCCTTGTTCTCGAAAATGGACGCGGAACCGGACGTACCTATGCCATCTTTTGAAGGAGCTGGCTGGCAAAATAATGTTAATCCTGAAATGCAAGGACGATCAGACACTGACATTTGTTAAGGGAGTTGTCAAGACAAGGCCAGTGGGCCGGGGCGGTACAGGATATAGTGAACCGAAGCAGCATCCCATCTTTACCCAATACAAAGGATTTCATAGAGTGGTAAATCCAGAATATGCTCTCCGACCAGCAAAATCCGGAAATAGCGACCAATGACTAGACAGTGTTGCGAAGGTTAAAACTATATCTTCCAAATAAACAAGTTGGCAGAGGATATATTGTACACGATTCCGGAAAATGTCATGGGGTGTAGGGAGTGTGTACGTGGCCTGAAAAAGCGTCACCCGAAAGGCGAATACATAAACACCCTCGAGACCGGGGAGGTGGAGAAGGAACTCGGTGTAGAAGAGATCCTAGAAGCCTCCCGCAACCTAAACGAAAAGATGGAGACTGCAGAGATGGTGAAGCGGAAGCGACAGCTGTGGATTCTGCAAATATATCTCCATCACAGTAAAATCCCTTCGGCCGAGCTCCTCCTCAATCCAGAGGAGGGCGGATACGATTTGGCTCAAGTTCAGGACCCATGGATAGTGTAGGGCAATCCTGAGCATAACCAATAAGGTAAGGACGCCTGTAAGGAAGTAGATGAATTCTTATATTATAAATAACTTCTCCACAGGCAATCTGACAGTTATGGTGGTAGGGAGCGGCGGGGATGAATGTCTACTTCTGGCGTCCTGCTACATGTCGTACGAAGATGTTGCAGCACCGCAAAAGCTCCAAAGGCTAGAGGAGAAAGCTAGCAGGGAGAAACTGGTTACCATCATAGGTTCGGACGCTGACACACATCGGTATGGGGCAGTGCCGACATCAATCACAGAGGTGAATTACTTTTTAACTTTATTATGCAAAGTAATCTAAGTATTGCTAATCTGGAGCCTAATAAGGGACAACATTCATGGAGCCCACCTCGAAAAACGTTTTGGACATCACGCTCCACACAAGTGACAAGACCCTGATTAGGGATTGGAGAGTACTCGATACGCCCTCGTCTCTAATCATAGGTACATTAACGTTGAGGTAACTTTATATCCCAAAATCCCTGTTTACACGATCTCCTGCACACCAGTGTAAATAAGGCGCAGACCCAAACCACTCTGGGTTCTCAGAGGCGCTATCTACGTGAGCGGTAGAAGAATAAGGGCAGATTGGAACGACGCCGAATCAATAAAGGAAACGTGCAGAGGAACTCCACAAGGAGGGATTCTATCTCCACTCCTTTGGTTGCTCGTTGGCAACAAAATTCTGGAAAAGTTTGACGGTAAAGCTGGTGGTATATGTTGATGACATAGCCATAGTTCTAACTGGGAAATGGTTGTCGACTCTAAGTGATTTAATGACCGACACCATAAAAATTATCTACAGTTGGGCAACAACAGCCTAGCGTCAACGCGGAAAAAACATACCTGATACTTTTCAGCTGAAGGGGACAAGATCTGGCCTTGGAGACTACCAAAAGTGAACAAAAGGGTACTCACTCTAAGAAGCCACACCAAATTCTTAGTGGTAATAGTAGACAATAAGCTTTCATGGAAATTCAATGTGGAGGAAAGGGTAAAGAAAGCTACCAACGCTCTATATGCTTCCAAAAAGATAGTTGCAAGTAGAAGGCCGCACTCCTTCTCTAACGTATTGGTGTTATACAGTCATAGCAAGAATTATTGTACTCTACGGTATTTTGCTGTGGTGGAATGCTATTAGGGAGAAAACTTACTGCAGACATATCGAGAGAGTCCAAAGACTTGCGGCACTGTTTGTGACGGGGGCCTTATGGACAACACCAACGGCTGACTTTAGTACTATTCTCAATTTACCCCTAATCGACCTCTTTCCGGAAAGCCTTGCGGCAAAATCTACGGGATGGTTGGTGGCCACTAAACAATTCTCTCTCCGATCCTTCGGTCATAGATCTGTTGGTCGAAGTCTCACGGTCAACACTGACTATGTGACTCCAATTCTTACCCTGCGAAAACAAATAAAAACAACTATTGAGAAGAAGGGATGGCGTAGCGACATGAATGCTAAATGCAAAACCTTCAACCTATTCACGGAGGATGGTGTTGGAGCAGCTTTCTACTGCCCTGAACTAGATATCAAACTGCCGTTCAGACTACCTAATTACTGCATCATTTTTCAAGCGGAAGTTTCTGCAGCATGGCTCGCCTATATATCAGAAACTTCGAATAGATAGTCATAGATAGCCAGACTGCGATCAAAGCTATAACTTCTGTAATGCAAGTCAGCAATGGATAGACTGGCCACCAATCGGAAGCTACATATCTACTGGGTGTCAGGGCAGAAGAACATAGAAGGAAACGAGAGCGCGGAAGCTATAGCTAAATGCAGATTCTTTTTAATGTACGAGCAATTAAGTAATGTACTATTGATTCTACAAATTATCAATAGCCGTATTGAAGATGACATGAAGAGAAAGGTGAAAGAACGGTGGGGTCAAATCGCAAAGCTCATGTACAAACCGTACGGCACTCAGACCAAATCGATACTGGATCTTCCGAGGAAGGATTACAGAACAGCAGTAGGAATACTCGCAGTTCACTATCTAACTGCGGTACACGCTAAAAGAATGGAACTCACAAACTACAATGGCATAGGCAATGAAACTTCCTGCAGTAGGTACATTGTTTGCTCTATTTTTGTTTAAATTCGTTCTGCTTTTGCTCGTTCACAATGAATAATTGTTCTACAGATTTTTCGAGTGACTCCTGCCGTGACTCAAGTTCACAACCTTCCTGTCTTCCATCCGGGCATTTCTTTCATCTGCTTGTGAGTACTGCTCCACTAGTTGAGTCCTTTGACATTTACTTTGAAGGATTGAGCTTTTTCTTGTAAATGCAACTGTATTGCCCCAAAGAGTGTGTTCATGTCGAAGTTACCATTATTAGTTCCCTGCGATTTTTCTTCCCTTCGAGATGTCGGTGGTTCTTTAAAATTGAATTCATGCTCATCGGCGCCTTTTAACCGCACCTGGAGCTCAGCTATAGGTCCTTGTGTTTGCAAATTGAAGCGCTCAATCTCTTTCTTGAGCTGCTCCAATTTCAGTTAGTCATATTTAGTCATATTTTATTACTGATACACAATCCCATTTCTGACACCAATTGTTACGAATTAGCCCTCCTGACAATTTACACTAATGCTATGTTCCCACGGCAACTAAGTAATTCGCTTTGTGAATTCGAATGTGAATTGCCCTATTTACACGAAACGTTGATAATTCAGTTCGACTTTTGTGTTTTCTGCATTGAGCTTGTAAACTTTGAAATATTTGTTAGCATATGTTGTCGCTATTTATTAATTATAAAAAAATGTGGTCAAAGGAAAAAATATAAAACAGTTAAAGGAAAATATGTTTTATTTATTCTTTCTTATGTCCAACAGCAAGAAAGAGTGCAAATATATTCTGTTCGTGAACAATAAGTAATTTTTAAATGCTACTATGGACCTTAATATGTTCTTTAGTCATTACCACAGAACATAATTTAATTTAATTATACTCGTATATAATTAATTTATATACAAAAAGTGTCGTTTAAAATATTCTATGTGGAAGTTCTGTGGGTCCAATTCGTTTGAGTCTTCTTTTTGTTTTTTCCATTGCCAGCAATTGACGCACGTCTCGGTTTTGATGAATTTTTAGGCGCTCTGTGCATTTGCTGCTACATTTTTTAATAGTGTCTTTCACCGAGTCAATGTTGAGATCGTGGTGTCTTCATTTCTTATATACCAGTCGGCTTTTGTTATTTTCCGCAGTATTTTGCATTGTGTTCTTTGAATCAGTTGTATATTCGTTTTGCTTGCTGGCCCCCATACTTCGATTCCATATTTCCAGATGGGTGTTATCATTGATGTATATATCATTATTTTATTATACAGTGATAACTTTGAACTAAGTCCTAGTAACCAGTTTATATGTTGTCTCCATGTAAGTTTTGCGTCGATTGCTATGCCAAGGTATTTTGCGCTGGGGCAAATTTTTATAATTTCGTCTTTTATTGTGAGTGGGTGCTTAGCAGAGTTTCTATTCGTATCTATTACTTGGACAGTTTTCTCTTTGTTAACTTCTATTCCCCATTTCTCGAACCACGAGACTATATTTTTTATTATTTGTGAAGTATGTCCGTTGCCGCTTTTTCGTCTTGATTGGATGCTAAGAGGACCGTGTCATCCGCGAATGTTGCTATCATGGTTCCTTGTGTCTTTGGGGTTGGAATGTCTGCAGTGTATATTAGGTATAGGAGTGGACCCAGCACACTGCCTTGAGGTACTCCCGCTGTCATTGTTAGGATCTCAGAGCATTCATCGTAATATTAAATGTAAAAGTATCTGTTGGTGATATAACTGCTTAGCAAGTAATAATAGTTTAAAGGTAGAATATTATTTAGTTTATTCAGAAGTCCTTTGTGCCACACTCTGTCAAACGCTTTCGCAATGTCCAGGAACACAGCCACGCAGTACTTCTTTTTGCCAATATCATCCATGATTTTGTTCACAACTCTATGAACTTGTTGCACAGTTGAGTGGTTTCGTCTAAAGCCGAATTGATGGCTTGGCAAAGCTTTTTGTTGTATCAAGATAGGCTCAATTCTGTCAAATAATATTTTTTCAAATATCTTTGAAAGAGTTGGCAAGAGACTGATAGGTCGATATGAACTGGTTCTTGTTGCGTCCTTATTTGGCTTTGGGATAGCTGTTATTTGTGCTACCTTCCACAAGATTGGAAAATAGTTAAGCCTTATTATAGCATTAAATACATTTCTAATATATACTATTGTTATGTCAGGTAGTTCTTTCAGTATTTTTCCGTTAATAAGATCATATCCAGGTGCCTTTTTGTTTTTTAAATTCTTGATTTGATTCTTGATTTCTGATATCGTTGTCATTTTTATTGCAGTGTTCGGGTACTTTCGGTATTGGTAAGCTGGGTAATTTGATTGTCCATGTCGTTTCTGAACACCGTTTCAAAATGTTTTGCAAGAGTATTTGCTTTGTGTTTATTCGTTTTTGCCCAAGTATTATCTAGTGTTTTTATGGGGGTTTATGTGGTATTGCACTGTTTAGTTTTTTGGTTGCCCTCCATAATGAGTGGTTCGTTGATGTTGTCGTTCCTAAGTTCTTTACGTAACTTTCAAATTTTTTTTCCTCAAATTGTTCCAATATTATCTTCAGTTCATTTGCCGCTTTGTTGAATTTGGTTTTGTCGTCTGGGTATCTAGTGCCTTGCCATCTTTTCCTGAGTTTCCTTTTTTGTCTTATTTTATGCTTAATGTGAGCTGGGACAGTAGTAATTTGGGATGGGCTTAGAATTGGGGTTGATTGAGTTGCTGCTTTGACGATGTTGTCATTTAGGTATGCTATTGCTGTGTCAAGTTCCTTATCAGATTTCAATGAAATATTTGTTGTCATGTCATTTTCCATTAATTGGCGAAATTTGTTGAAGTCGGTTTTGTAGTTGTATAAGCCAGCAGCTATTTTTGTATCCGGTGTGCTTTGAAGGGTCAATAGAATTGGAGAATGATCTGATGATAAATCTAGACATGTTTTTATTGTTAAGTGGTCGTGCAATATGTTTTTTGTAACACAGTAGTCAATTAAATCAGGTAATTTGTTGTTGTCTGTTGGCCAATAAGTTGGTTCTCCCGTGCTAATAAAGCGACTATTATTCTCTTTTATAGCGTCTAGTAGTTGGCGGCCTTTCACGTTTGTCAGTCTTGAGCCCCATATGGAGTTTTTTGCGTTATAGTCTCCTCCAGCTATGTAACGACTACCCAATGATTTTAAATAGTCTATGTATTGAGCCTTTGTGTTGTTATGTTTGGGTGGACAGTATACAGCTGACACAGTAATTGGCCCTCTCAAGTCACTTATCTCTATTGAGGTTGCTTGGATATGATGTGATTTATATCCTTCTAGTTCTAGGCACCTAGTAGATTTTTTTTATGATAATTGCTGTCCCTCCGTGGGCTCGATTGTCAGGATGATGTGTATAATAAATGTTATAGTTTGGTATGTCATTATAGCTTCTATCAGTAGTATGCGTTTCAGATATTAGCATAATATCGATTGAATTTTCGTACATAAACGTTTTAAGTTCTTGTAAGTGGCGTGATAGGCCATTGGCGTTCCAAATAGCAAAAGTTTTTTTTATTTCTGGAACCCATCTAGTTTTGATACAAGCAGTGTCACAATGTTCATCATACTTGTCATTTGAGTTATTAATTGTTTCATCATTAATTTTAAATCAGATAGATCGCAGTTATTCTGTGTTGGTGTCATGCTGTTTGCTGCTGCGTTAAGGTTTTGAGTTAAGTCTGCTGCTGTATTTATCGCTACTACTTTAGCATATGACATTCCAGGTGTGTAGTTTTTATGTGTTTGTACTGTGGGTATATTTATAGATGGTTCAGCAAAATTTTGTTTTTGAGTTGGAGGGATTTCTTTTTTACGTAAAGTTGGATATTTTTTAATTTGTAGTGATTTGTAAATCATACAGCCTTTGTAGTTAGGTGTGTGGTTTTCATTGCAGAGAGCGCATTTAATTTGCTGTTTCATATCGCTTTGGATATTACATTTAATTGTGCTGTGGTTACCTGCACATTTGACACACACATGGTCTTTAGTACAATAGTTTTTAGTGTGTCCATATTTTTGGCAATTTGTGCATTGTGGAATAGTTGTTTTTTGATGTGGTGGTTCGAAATTTACTTTGCAGTGTAGAAGATGGGTTAAGGAATAGATGTCTTTGTTGTTATCGTTTGGTTTAAGTTCCAGAGAGAATAAAGGAAGTGGTTGTCTATTTTTTTGCAAGTTGTGAATGTTTAGTACTTCATGTCCTAACTCTGCCAGTTCAGCTATAATGTCGTCTTTTTCCGTTGAGTAATGCATATTTCGTAAAATTACCTTAAGTCCACGTTGTTCTTTTGGCTTAAATGTATAATATTTGGTTTCTTTTTGCTTAAGCAATTTTATTATGCATGTGTAATGCACAGATTCAGTCGGCTGTATTTTGACTTCGTTTTTGTTCAGAGCTTTCATCTCGTAATTTGTATTTGGTAGCTGATTTAGAGATTTAGTCAGGGCATTAATATTTTCTACGTTTTGTATATATATGGGTGGTGGTTTTTGAGGATGCTTTGTTATTTGCTTCTGTATGGTTGAATTTGTTTTTGTCCCACTGTTATTTTGTTCATCAGTTCTGTCATTTAGTGTTAGTAGTTCGAACCTGCTTGGTGTATTCGGAGCGATTGACTTACTCAGCCAATATTCTTTTAGTGTTGCTTGTGTCGCGCTCAGTGGTTTGTTTTTCTTTCTTTTGTTGTTGCTATTTTGGTCCGTTAATTTGTTTGGCGATTGCTTTTTGCGGTTTCGCTTTCGGCTACTCTCCGCTGAAGTTTTGTTAGTGTTTCTATTATTTGAGTTTTGTACTTGCGTGTTAATTGTTGCTGTTGTAATTGGTGTTGTTGTGTCAGTAGACATGATCATTGCGCTCGAATTTTGCATTCTACTTGTCGGTGTCGCGGCTATGGTTACAGTACAAGCGCTTTGTGTTGTTGTTGTTCTTCCTGATGTTGTGTTTGGTGGATAATGTTCCATAATAGTAGAGGGTGTCGCGCATTGGACACTCCAAGGTAGTGAAGCATTCGTAGTGGTGTCCTTTAGGAGAGCGGGAGAGCAGGACCTGGCTCTGCTCTCTGCTGCTTCGACTGGCAAATTGCCGCCGTTACCCTGTGTGGACACAAATGAGAAATATGCATTTCTATTTGTTACTGTTTTTTGCTGGTGAGTGTCAGAGACACTCATTTTAGTTATGTTGTTGTTTTTTGTTGTTTGTATTTCAATTGTGTATTTTTGTTTTCTAATTATTGTTAAAAATATATTTAAATTATGTGTCCCAGCTAGTAATCGTGAACTAGGTTCTCACCGATCACTACACTTTTGCACTATTGTAGAAGATTCGGTTGGTTTGAAGGAAATTTTAACTCGCGATTTGGTAAAATTTCTGACCGACCGTCTCTGTTGACGACTGAATTCCGACATATATTTGAGTGGGTTTGTTTTGATTTCTTTACGTTAGTGCTGATTTCGATTAATTTTCGATAAATATAGGCAGTATGCAGCTCTCAAGGCCGGTAGAAAATCCTTCTACTGACCCCTCCCCGACGGTACCGGCTGGTAATAGGCCTACAATGGCATCAATTGTCTGATGGTGCTGGATCTAGCTAAGGTCATAATGTAGCGCTCAGTGTTTGATACTCCTTAATTGTACAGCATTGAGAAATACACCTTGACTATGGTTCGAAGGTAACGGCTGGATCCAGGTGTCATGCGACCCGTGCTGATGATCTGCCAGGCTAGAGGCCTTGTTAAATAGTCTAGTCGTAAACGGAGCCCCCGAATAAAAGGCGCCCTTCGGTGGTAATAGCCTAGCTCGGATATTGCGGATCTTTGTCCGAGTGGTCTTTATATTCTCCGCAAAAAAGAATCTTCATGAAGAAACATAAAATGAAACAAAAAATTCCGCGGGACATCATCGCAATTCAATTGGCAAATCAGATGGAGCATGGGTAAGATCACCCGCTAAGCCCAAATGAAATGCTGCTGCGGTCAATGAACGGAGACCTTCATCCGGGACCAAAACAGTGGGTGGACCTATGGGACCCCAAATGACAGTAGGCGGGATGGGTGGTGCAGGAATTCGGAAACTTTCTTCCGATGATGTGCCATCCACTTCTGCTGCTGCCAGGGAAAAAATGGGACTAACTCAACAAACTCCCATCTCCACTAAGGAGAGATTGTTGACACTGGGAGTAAAACTGGGGGACAAAGGGAGTAATCCATCCCGTCCTACCACCTCGGAAAAAACCTCCAGGATGGCCAAGAGAGGAATCCCTCTTCCTAATCGTGGTCAACTTGGGGTTTGGGATGAGCCGAGAAGAAAGGAGCTAAGTGGAGCTGGAGTCAGATGGTATCTCACCTACCTGTCTCAGAGTTTGCAACCAGATGATGCTCTTGCCAAGGCAAAGGAGCACAGGGTTGTAAAGGATTCGGCTGGCACAATATCACAAGCGAATGTAAACAAGAACCTGAAAAAAAGGGTACGAAACACAATTTCTCCTAATCTTGACCCAGCCAAAAAGAGGAAGACGGCAACACCGTCAGGCCCACCTAGTCGTGGAGGGTCCAAGGCAGCAGGCAGCTACGCTAAGGTGGCGTCCGTCACCAAGGTGACTGTTGTTGCTGCGGACTATCCGAACACTATCCTGACTAGAGAGGAGCTGACAAGTGCTGAGCCTCGGCTGTCATCGGGAGGGTGTTTGCCAGGAACAACATGGGGCTGGCCTTCATTCAAGAGCCATGGTGTTACAAAGGTCAAATTAGGGGCTTTTCTAGTAAGTTTACAAAGGTAATATGGGATGCCAATGTTGACATTCCCCGCACCTGTATCCTGATTAGAAATGATATTCACTACTTTTGTCTTTCAGAATTCATGTCGCGAGATCTCACACCCATCATGGTAAAGTACATAGATGATTGGATCTCTCGCGACATAGTCGTTGCATCGGCCTACTTTCCGGGAGATACGAATGACATCCTGGAAGAAGTCTATAAGCTGGCGAGGTATTGCCTATCCAAAAGGATTCCACTTTTGGTGGGATGAGACTCAAACGCACACAATACCATCTGGGGTAGCAGTGACACCAATAAACGGGGTGAGTCAGTTCTAGAATTTTTATGACCACTTAATTTATATATATTGAATAAGGGGAACACACCCACTTTTAGAAATGTAATTAGGGAGGAAGTTCTTGATCTGACTTTCTGTAGTCCAGAGTTAACTGATATTGTTAACAATTGGAAAGTTTCGGACGAACCCTCTCTGTCGGACCACAGCATAATTGAGTTCGTCACAAAAACGGTAGTTTTTAGAAATCCTAGGTATACTAACTGGGAATTCTTCGATAGTTCAGTGCATTCTCTACTCTCATCCTCAAACATCCAAGGAATATATAAAAATCCTGTGGAGCTAGAGGAGGGTGTCAATGAGCTGAATGAAATTATTTCCGAATCCTATGTTTTATCTTGTCTTCTAAGAACAAAGAAAAACAGCAGGAATGTTCCTTGGTGGAACTCTAGTCTGTCTACTAGACGTACTAAAGTGGGTAAGCTATTCAATCTAACTATGCGTAAGGGGGACTGGGAAGAATATAAAAAATAGTTGACGATCTATAACAAAGAGATCAGACAAGCCAAAAGGACTAACTTTAGATCCTTTTGTGAAAGTGTAGAATCGACTCATGAAGTACTCGTAGTACGACTCCCTAGAGCTCTTGCGAAAAACAAAGTCGATTTAAAGCTGGCATTGAAATCTCAGGATGGGACGTTCACGGCAAATGAAGAGGATCGCACTCTCCTTTTGCAGCGTGTGTACTTTCCTGGGAGCTCGATCTAGTTACCGCCATCTTTGCAGATGGATGCTCTTCCTAGAAGAACAAGCAAGATTCGCTGGAAGGTGGCCAAAGAAATTATAACTACTGAGAGGTTGAGATGGGCCATCAGCTCTTTTCAGCCATATAAATCGCCGGGTGCGGATGGTGTTTTCCCGATCCTTCTCCAAAGGAGTGGTGAGGCACTGATTCCGCTGATTGAAAAGGGAGCATGGCTTGCAGATACGAACGGAATGGCGGCTATATGGTTGCCATTAGGCAGAAAGTTCAGCATAACAGGATATGGAAAAGGCTATGGTTTCGTTTGAGCCCATGACCGATATTTCACTTTGATAAACAGCTACTTGAATCCAAGTGACTGCGCAGAAGTTTTCCAAATGAAGATCGACTATATCGAAGATAAGGCACAGGAGTTTGGAGTAGCACTCTTCATCGCTGGCGATTTTAACTCCAAAGCTGAAGGGGGATGCAAATAACAAACTCTAGGGGCCGATGGGTATAGGATATGGCCGCGAGGATAGGACAGGTAGTCGCAAAAACAGGGACCATTTCTGCTTTGTGCGATTCCACAATTCCAGACTTTACGCTCGATTCAGATGGAAATAGTTCAATTCAGACGGACGTGTCTGCGGTGCAGAAGAAAGTACATCTCAAAGCTACAATGAAAACCCTCATTTGCTTAAATCACAAATTAAAATGTATACAATAAGCAATATTGTAAATTTAGCCAATAATGTTCCGAATTATAATATCAAATCAATAAAATTAATATTGTTTCAGTATTCAAGTCGTGTTTTCTTGCTCTGGGTGCAGAGCTTAAATTATTTTTTTGATGAAGTGCTCAGTATAGCACGTAAATGGCGCTGTCGGCTTAGACCCAGTAGATGGTTTTTTTTCCGCGAAATTGTTTAAAGTGAAAAATGAACAAGAAAAAGCTGTGCAGGTATACCACAGTAAATAAAACATTCATAAAACAGTACCAAATAACATCCTAAGGAAAGCACCTTGAAGAAAGCCCTTTTGAAGTTACAAGCGGAAAGCCGGAGAATTTTAATTCTTTACCACTGGAAGAATAATGACACCTCTTCACCTTACTACAGAAATAGTATTAACAATAGCAGATACACAGCTCCTCAAAACCAACTAACAACTTATAGCCTTCAATATTCATACCACCAATATCGAAATCAACCAACAAATTATAACCTCAATGTCCATAACCTCGTAACAACAATAAATTCTCAACCAAAATTAGACCCAAAACTAATTCAAAAGAAATAATATATTACACTATCATAATAAATCAGAACCTATGGATACGAGCTCTGAATATATAAAAACTCCTACTACTCAGAGACCTTTTAAAAAGGATCAGACTATACGGACGTGTGCATCTAGGAATCCTACGTACTGGAGTGAAAAACATTTTAATTTCCAAAATGCCAAATCGACAAAAGCTGGATCAATACCCGACACAGCGGAAGATAACCTGAACATTGAAGACAACCAAAATTTTCGAAGTTTGCCTCGAAGAACCGACGGGTTATTTAAAAATAAACAAATATTGATTCCAATTTGGCTATATAAATACATCATCCCCATTTGGCAAACCACTAAAATTCCTCATCGATGCGGATGCTTCATCATCTTTCAGTTGACCAAAATATATTAGTCCATCAGATCATTCCCCATGCAAGCCCACTACAATAAGCACAATCCTCAGTAGGTATAAATTCAACACTGAAGTCATACTACCATCTTTTATTGAATTTAAACAACCAGGTAAATTAATATGTTTAATCTTTGAACTCCATCATTATATTGATGGGTTAATCGGCCTCGATATTCTCTCTCAATTAGTAGCCAAAATAAATTGACACAAAAAGATTTAAACTAAATCTAAATTCTGGAAAACATATAATACTTTCCAACTCAAAAAAATTTGTAAAAATTCCAGTAGATGTCCAAAATGGAGACATTTACGTGGAAAAAACATACATTAACATATCACTCTGTATACCAGAGGGCATATACCATTCAAAAGACCGGTATAGCTGCTTAGAAGTTATAAATATATCAGAACACTAACAATTGATATTCATAGAACAGCCAATAAACACCACAAAAAATTATATTCAAGAATTCATAGAAGAATTTCGATTTGAAACGAGTCCATTAGAAAATTGTGAAGACGTCGAAATATCACAATTATTACTAGTAGAACATCTGAATAATGAAGCGAAATTAAGCTTAAAATACTTTGCAAACCTTACAGTGACATATTTAAAGACAACGAACAACTCAAGTACAAATCAAATCAAACATGGAATAATTACGACAGACGAAATTCGTATACACACAAAATCTTACCGGTATCCTAACATACATAAATCTGAAGTTCAACAACAAATAGCAGACATTATAAAACAAGAGATTATCCAACCAAGCTATTCCCCATGGAGTGCTTCAGTATGGATTGTGCAAAAAAAAACTAGATGCCAGCGGAAAATACAAATGGCGTTGGTCATTGATTACAGGAAGCTAAATGAAAATACCGTATCAGAAAGGCACCTCCTTTCAAACTTATTGAAATACTTGAGGAGCTGGGAAGATTTATGTTTTTTACACCACTGGATTTGGCAAGTGGTTTTCCCGGAAATGAAATGCATTCAAAATACATCCCAAAAACGGCATTCCCGGTAGAAGGTGGATACATTGAATCCATAAGAATGCCCTTTGGCCTCAAAATGTACAATCTACCTTCCGAGAAGTCATGGACAACGTCTTGGGAGAACAAGTAGGAAAAATATGTCTCGTTTATTTAGATGATATATTTATCTATATCTCTCCAAGAACACATTGGAAGCCTCCATACCGTATTTGATATATTAAGATCATCTAACTTTAAAATCCAACGGAATTTCTCCATAAAGAAACGAACTTCCTTGGACACGTTATTTCTATAGACGGTATCAACCACAACCCCACAAAAATTAGCGCAATACAAAATTTTCCTATACCCCGTCCCCCAGAAACAAATCAAAAGTTTTATCGGTCTCGTAGGATATTACCGGAAATTTATCAAAGCTTTTTGGAAACTTACAAAACCACAAACTGAATGTTTAAAAAAAGGCAGCACAATTGAACTCAGTGACAAATATATAAATGCTATTGAGGGATGTAAACCAATTTTAACTAATGATTCCTTACCACCGAACCCCGAATTTACGAAATAATTTATTCCAACTATTGACGCATCAACTTTGCGCTAGGTACAATAGAATCCCAAGGAAGTAAGGAAGAAAAAAAAAAAAAAAAAAGGAAGGAAACGACAGGCCAATATGTTACGCTAACAGCACACTCTCAACATCCGAATGCAACTATTCGACTAAATGAAAGGAACTGTTCGTCATAATATGGGCCACCAAATACTTTCGGCCTTACCTATTCGGAAGAAAACTCTCCATAGTAACGAATCACAGACCTCCTCCATGGTTCAAAGCCCGTTATACATGGTTCAAACACCTAGGTATCTATAGCATAAATAAATAACAGATCTTAACAATTATCGGCAGATATTCGAAATTCGCATCAGGACATACCCTACCATCCAGAAACAGCATCTCTGTGGCATCCCAAAGAAAATAGTCTCTGAGTAAGGATCAGAGTTAACAGCATACATTTTCAATGTGTTTTGTACACAATTTCAAATTAATTTACAATCCTCCTTTCAACAGAGCACCAGCAATGCTCCTGTAGAAAGGGTTCACTCCACCCATACACAAATATACATAATAGTAACAACCACTAGAAAGAAAAAAAACTTAAGTGAGGATCATGACGAAATATTCACCGAAATCCTAATAACATACAACAATTCAGCTACTAAACTAACTCCTTTTGAACCATTTTTTGGCAGAACATTCAAGTTCAATAAAAGAATAACATTCAATAACTAACATGAATACCTTCCGAAACTTAACAAATTCCAAAACACCCTTTACCCACTCATCAAGGAAAATATGCAAAAAGAAACTGAACAGCGAATAGACAAATTAAACAAATACCGTTCAGAACCAGAAAACTTAGAAAATCAAACAATCTTTCGAAAAGAAGTAAGGCGAAACAAAAAGACACCTAGTTTCTCCAAACATAAAGTTAAGAGACCAATGATAGCAAATTTCAGAAGAAACAGCAAAAAAAAAAATTATTCGAATTTTTTTAATTAAAAAATTCAAGACTTTAAAAAATTCTAATTATTCCTAGTTTACCATTCATGACCACTCAACTCATCGATATTCGACACATCAGCGAACAACAGAAAATAGTAAAATTCCAATTAGGACCAGCAAAGATAATAACCAGTCACACTAATCTCAAATACATCATTAATATAGAAGAATACGAGTATACTAAACTATCAATACGTTTGAGGAAACCCACGCATCCGCCAGCTTTACCAAAATAACAATACTAAATCTCAAAGATTGAGAAACCAAAATTTCTACATTAACACCAGCCAATAGAATTAAGAAGGGGGAACACAATGTGACGCTGAAGCTTGTGGCTAACTATGAAGCGCAATAAAAAATGAAGCGCTGCAAACGAAAAATACTAACGGAATGATGAAGCCCACGCAGCTGCAGCTATCGTTGTAGGAAAAGAAAATTGAGTGCCCGGATCTGGATGTAGTTACCACATCAGCAGAAATATGCAGTTCCATACCAGCACAATATCTCGAAATTGCAAGCATAAAAAAATCCCGTTATAAAGCCTAAGCGACGCATATGGGATGTCACGCAGACAGCACTGATTAGCCTACCATATAAATTGGCTAATATACTAGCGAAATGAAAAGCAACAGGGCTACAGGTCTGGAAGGGATACCAAAGATGGCAATTAAAACTGGGAAAAATGGAATCCGAAGATTTTCAGCAATCTCTACGTGGAGTGTCTGATGGAGGGACCGTTTCCCCAAAGATGGAAGCACCAGCGACTGGTTCTAAGGAACCTTCCTGCCTACGCTAGTGCTGAGGTGACGCTCGTCGTTGTCCAGGGCTCTTACAAAATTTATTTTTTTGCAGGGTTGATTTATAATTTATTATTAGAAAACTTAGAAAACTTTACCTATCTAGAGCTGAAGGCCCTGGCAGCTAGTGCTCCCCTTACAATGTAATATAATAATTAAGTTATTGTTTTTCAAGTAATAATAATAATAATAATAATAATAATAATAATAATAATAATAATAATAATAATAATAACCTATCTAACATTGATACATACTTAATTCTATTACCATGTGATTTTTTGAAGTACGGCCGTGGTTTACAATAAATTACTAGACCGTAGCTTTTAAAATGCTATGATATTTGACTATATTTACGTGCGGTGGCGAGGAATCCCACGTTACGGCGAAATGGTCCGTGGTGTTGACTTATTTCCTGTACATTAGGTCACGAGCGTATGGGTTAGCACCGAGAAAGGCAGACGAATCCCGGAATTCTCGGTGAAACTAAAGCGTCAACCTGTCTGTGAATATCTCTAGGTGCTGCTTTGAACAAGAGCTGAGAAAGGCAGACGAATCCCGAAATTCTCAGTCTCGCAAAAAGCCAGAGTCTCATGCGAGTATCCTATGTCCTATTTAACACAGAGAGAGGCAGACGAATCCCGGAATTCTCAGTGTAACGAAAGCGTCAGTGTTCAGTGAATATCGCTAGATGCTTATTTGCACAAGAGCTGAGAAAGGCAGACGATTCCCGAAATTCTCAGTGTTGCAAAATGTCAGAATCTCAATCGAGTATCCTATGTCTAGGTTAGCAGTGAGAAAGGCAGACGAATCCCAAAATTCTCAGTGTAACTATGCGTCAGTGTCCTTGGATAATTACCTGTACTGGTGTTGTCACTCTGCTGGCTCACCGAAGAAGAAGGCTGAGTTACGCTATATATGCGTTTATATAATCCCTTCTCAGCTGTTTGTGGTGTGAGGTGTTCGGGCGCGTTACCATATGGCCACCAAGTGTTCTTCGTTCCACGTTGCCATTGTGTGTAGCACTAGTGGCCGCTAGATGGTCAGCTGTGCGCAACTCACATGCGCGCGTGCGTGCCCACGTTGTGAGACCAAAATACGAGGATGTTGAATATTTTGGTTCCTCACATGGTACTCCTACCAAAATGCGAAAACCTTTAGAATGAATTGTCCTGAAACGAATAATTTGCACCCGACTTGAATGCTATACTTAAGCAATCCCGGGTTTGTCTAAACGGCAATATATATTCACGAAGAAACGATCCACGGTGGATGGAATTGCATCGGTATGCGACATAGCGCGGAAATCCATGGCTGGAAAAAGGTTTATGGAAGGCGATAAACAATCTTACGTGGTAGTTATACTAGACGCTAAAAACTCCTTTAACTCTGCCAATTAGCATCGGATTCTAAGTGTCCTACATAGCTTGCAAAGCTCTGGATATCTGCAACTAGTCATAGCAAACTATTTGAAGGGTAGAATATTGCTATATGATACAGAGGAATACCCAAAAAAGTACAACATCACTGGAAGAGTCCATTTCTCGGGAACACCATGTACGATAATCTTCCGAAAATTGAGCGGCTAAAAGGTGGCGGGGGTTATATGGTATGTGTACGATATAGCTTTGGTAGTAGTGGCCAAGAAACTTGCGGATATGGCAGTCAAACATAATGAAACCATCCAAAGAGCCAAGACGTGGTTGCAGATGGGTACAACTATCCGAACACAGAACGGAGGCGATAATAATAAGTAGCCGCAAAAAGATGGAAAGTCTAGAAATACACGTAGCAGGACATATGATTACGTCACGATACCATATACAAAATACTGGAACATAGGCTCAATTTCAAACAACACCTGATGTCTGTAAGTTTTAAGTCCACCAGAGTAGGAGCCGCCTTGGCAAGGTTAATGCTAAAAACTGCATGTCCGAGGCAGCATATAAGAAAACTAGCCAGCGTAAATACCTCCATTTTATGTACTCAACACCCTTATGGGCTCCAGAAACAAGCTGCAAAGCATATATGAGCCAGCCAAAATTGAGTCATTCAGAAAGAACTCACAAAACGAATGGCAGTCAAGATGGGATATAACCACAAAAGGACGGTGGACTAATGAGCTGATCCCAAATATTCAAGTATAGTTCGCCCGAAAACACGGTAATTTTAGTTACCAAATAGCGCAAATTTTTATCGGGACACGGATGCTTTCAAAATTATCTGCACACGTACACACATGCGGAGGACCCATACTCTGTGTTGGGAGGTATGATAATGCAGAACATGTGTTGGTGGAGTGCGGGAGATTTACGGGTGCAAAACGCCTGCTTGAGCGTTATATGAGAGTGAGAGTGAGACACGACGAGCAAAGCGCTGGAGGTTTAGCAAACTAAAGCCGTTAGGATGCCCAACTCTTGCCTACCCCGTGAAGGAATATCTTAACTGTTGGTACCATGGGTACTGACGGAAGCTAAGTTTGGTTTAGTTGGGTTAGAGTCCCACACTTCGGCATGATGCTTTCCACCTAAAACAAAAAACAAAAAAAAGCATACATACACACATCACGCGGGCTCAGCTACTGTGGGGATCAGCAAAGTGGCGGATAGCTGAAAGGCCTGCAGATATGTAGGTTAGCTGCGAATACTAAATTGGCCGTCCACGACTATAAATTGCTGGAATGGAGGGCGTTAACTTAAACGTTTACAAGTTCCCGGCGAACGACCTGTGAAGAAACGAGTCGACACCGCTAGCCAATTAAGTGTCCAACAAACGAACAACAAAAAAACCCCATAGCGTCTGACTCACATTGGGCGGCTTATTGGTCAGCGTCTGTCTTCAGGTTAGGAGCGGCTGAATCAACATCTGTCAGTAGATATAAAATGATATGAGTAGAATCCCAGAACAATAAAGCAGTGGATTTTGGGGAGTAAGCAAACAGGCTCCCGGCCGTTGATATGCAATGACCGCAATGATGCGGTTGTGTCACACTTAGCCAACGCATCAGATAATGCTCCAATAGAATGCGCATCAATAGATCCCTTTAAACGAGCAGCAAACTAGCTCGATCTCCAGATAAGGCGTCTTCTGCGGTAAGAGCAAGGCCGTCGCCGCCCTCTTTACAACAGAAGGCGCCACCGGAGAAAACCGCACTAACGGAGTGAGATTATATGACTGTCCTAGGAGAAAAGATAAATAATCTCATAAACTTGATACATCTCCCTCAACGTTCAATAAATAATGAAATGTGAGATCTCCTTAGCACTATTTCGAAGCTACATGCCCATGCGAAGGAGGAAGAAAAAAGCTAGCAAGAGCTCTCCTTTTTTTAAAGTGGCTGCAGAGGCAACATCAAAAAGACCACGTGATGACATTCAAACGAGTCGAAGAACACCGCTAAAGAAAAGCAAAACGTTCCATGAAGTAACGATGAGAAAGGACGATGTAATTTTGGATTGCGAGATAAGGGATAGTAGCCCCAGCAGAACAAAAAGAGAGGAAACGCAAAGAGATGAAAATTAGGTAGCTGGTAAATATAAAGCGCAAAAAAACAAGAAAAAGAAGACAAACGACAAACCTCAAGACCGGTAATTGCAAAAGCTGGAGACATTTCCTATAGCGATATACTGATGAAAGGCTTGAGGATTTAAGCGTAAGCTATTTAGAAATAAAAACCAGAGTTATTTCCTTAAGATAAATTACTTTATTATAAAATATTATTTAATTAATACAGAGATAAGTTTTACGATGTATAGTGCTTAAGGCAAACAAAAAGAAGAAGGTAAAAACGGAAGTTACAAAAGGAAGAGACAAATCAAGTTGACATAAGTGACATATTGCATATGTAACAAAAGAAACAAAAAAAAATTATCGATATCAATAAAGCTGAGCAATTGTAAATTATAATAATATAACAAACTCCTCCTTAATTTACAATATTAAAATTTACTTTAAATTTAATACATTTCTAAATTTAACAAATTTTTCTTTTGGTAGTCTTTCACGAAGAACGTTTTGGTATCCATGTGTTTTGAGCTATTGCTCAGCTTTTCATCAGTTATCATTTTTATAGCACTCTGGTTGTCCTCGTATATTGTTGTAGGCTGATTGCAACCATAACCTAGGTCATTTAGGATTCGTTGTATCCATACAGCTTTCGTACATGCTTCGGACAAAGCAATAAACTCTGCCTCAGTAGACGAGAGAGCAACACAATCTTGACGCTTACAAGACCAACTTACAACACCATTTAATAGAAACACGTACCCAGAATTAGACTTACGAGTTTGGCTGTCTTCAGCCCAATTGGCGTCGGCGTAACCGATGAGTTCACAGTCTGATGATTTTCCTCCAAGTTTCAATTGGATAGATGATGTTCCTTTTAGGTATCTTATAAGTTTCTTTACTTCATTCCAATCACACTGATTAGTATTTTCCACCTTTTGTGAAAGTATGCTAACGGCAGCAGAAATATCAGGTCGTGTGGTTTTTGAAATATACAATAAACATAACATAAACAATTGTAGCTCGATATTTCTCATTAGTTGGCAATTTGTCACCTTCTGGTTGTTTGTGATATGCAGGGCTTAAAGGTATATTAGAATCTTTCGAATTTTGTAAATCAAATTTCTTAACGACTTCTAAAATATATTTCGTTTAGTCGATTAAATAATTATTATTTTCTTTTGTGACTCTAATACCCAAGTAATTAGATATCAGGCCTAAATTAACAATACTGAAATTTTTACGTAAAATATTTTCAATACGATTTACCTGATTTTTGTCACTCGAAATCACCAGTATGTCGTCGACATATATTAATACAAACAAAGACTTTTCATATGTATACAAACAGTGGTCAGCTTTACTTTGTTTTAAGTTTGCTTCTTCAGCAAGCACAGTATGCAGCGTTTGATTCCAGATACGGGCTGACTGTTTAAGACCGTAAATACTTCTTTTCAGCAAACATACCTTGTTTGAATTATTTTCGCTGATAAACCCGGGCGGCTGACGCATATTAATATCTTCGCATAATTCACCATTTAAGAATGCAGTTTTTACATCAAAATGGTAAACATTCATATTCTTAGCAGCGGCGATGGAAAGAAGAATTCGGAAGGTAGCGTGTTTAGCAACAAGAGCAAACACCTGGTCGTAGTCTACTCCAAACTTTTGGCTGAAACCTTGGGCAACAAGACGTGCTTTATATTTTTGCATATTAGGTAAATTTACTAATTCCCAAGTGTTATTTTCGATGAGAGAGCTATACTCCTCCTCCATGGCAGCAATCCAATGACTACCATTCGAACATGACACAGCTTCATTGTAATTGGATGGCTCGCCATTGATAACAATATCAATTTCTTGGATAAACTGCATTGGACCAATACCTTTATTTACCCGTTCAGATCGTCGCTGTGGCTCGCCTAATTCATCTGGTTGATCATCATTCATATTGTTATTTTGATTCTCATCGTCGGTGTTTTCATTATCGACGTAATCACTACTGGCGTTTTCGTCGACGGACTCGGGACTGTTGCAATTGTTATTGTCGTTTCTAATTGGAATCAAATCGGTTTTATTTTCACATTTTTCTATAATCGTATTGTTTACAAATTTGACGTCACGGGAAACAACAACTTTTCCTTTTTCTGGAACAAAGCACCTAAACGCTTTCGAATGAGCATCAAACCCGACGAAAATAGCTTCATCTGCTTTTGGGTCCAGTTTTCGGCGCTGACAATCGTGAACTTTAACAAAATATCTTGAACCAAATCTTCTCAAATTTCAAAAAACGGTTTTCGACCATGCCAGATTTCAAATGGTGTGCTTTCTATTGATTTTCATGGTAATAAGTTTTGTAAGTTGTTCGCTGTCATTATCGCTTCACCCCAAAATTTCTTCTCCAGCTTGGCATCTAACAACATACAACGCGTTATCTCAATTAATGTTCGGGTTTTGCGCTCTGCGACGCCGTTCTGCTGAGGTGTATAGGGCGCAGTATGCTGAATCTCTACGCCTCTTTTATTAAGATAATTGACGAAATTTTTGTCGGTATATTCTCCACCACGATCGGTTCTCAGGCATTGAATTTTGTGGCCAAATTTATCTGCTGTTAATTCATAAAATTCTTCAAATTTCTGGAATGTCTCAGATTTCTCTTTAAGCAAATAAACAGTGGTGAAACGTGAAAAATCGTCAATAAAAGTTAAAACATAGCGCTTACCTGATGGTGTTGTAGTCTGCATCGGTCCGCAGATGTCGCTATGTATTAGCTGTAGAACTTCTGTTGATCTATATTTGGCCTCTTTTGGGAACAGCAGCCGTGTTAATTTTGACTTAATGCAGATTTCGCAGTCAGTGTAGTTTTTGCAGCTAGTTCCACACTCCGCTACTTTCATACCAGTCGCTATATTATCATTTCCGATCGAACGTATTGCATCCATGCTGCGATGACCCAATATGCGATGCCAGTCATGTAAACAAAATTTCTCATCGTTTGAAACAAAATTTGCTGTATTTTGAACTCGCAGTCTATACAGGTTATTTATGACGTCTGCAATAGCTATTTGTTTATTATTTTCTGTTTGTATATCACATATGTTTTGGCAAAATGTGACTTTCATGCCCTTTTCTGCCAATCGTTTAACAGAAATCAGATTGCCACCAATCAGGAACATATAAAACGTTTTCGATACGAACTCTGTTTGATTGCCCATCACCGTTTATTGTATGTATGACAACACTGCCTTTGCCAGATGCAGCAACCAATTTACCATTTGTCACTGAAACATTTTCAGTATGTGACCCATCAAAAAAATTAGATATTGCACGATTACTAGAAATATGACATGTGGCTCCAGAGTCCACAATAAATTCGTCACAGTTCTTTGTGCCAACAAAAAATAAATGTTCAGCAGAATCATTTTGCTCTATAATATTTGCTTTTGATTTACGTTCTTTGCTTTCTTTGTTAGCCTTCCACGCAGAGTACTCTGTGCATTTACTTCGGACGTGACCTTTTCTCTTGCAAAAAAAACAAGTAATGCTACTCCCACTCTTACGTTTAAAATGCATGACCCGTAGGGCATCTGCACCTTCAGACGTAACCACTGTCTTATCTCGATCTTGCCTAAGGCGATACTCTTCAATGATTTTTGCACAAACAAGAGATGGTGTCAAATCTTTTTGATCGTGCGCCTCCATTGCAGTTATTAGTCCATCATAACTACTTGGAAGAAAACCCAAAATTGTAGCCGTCGCTTAAAATTCCCATGTTATATTGCTACCTAACGCAATAAGCTTTTGAAATAGTTCATTCATCTGACCCACGTGCGCCTCCATGTCAGTGTCATCACTGGCTCTCTTCGCCATCACTTCGCGTAGCAACCTTACTTTTACACCTGGAGCATCACGTGCATAAAATTCCTTAAGGGCATCCCATGCCTCTTTTGCAGTCAATTTGTTACGTATGTGATGAATTTGATCGTCTCCAAAACACAGGGCTATAGTAGCGTGAGCTTTTTGATCGGTTTTTTCCCATTGAACAAAATTTTCTGCTGGTTTAGCTTCTGTAATTGCCGACCACAAAACCTCGCTTTAAAAGCATTTCCAATTTGAAGCGCCAGTTAAAATAATTTGTGGTTGTCAATTTCGGCATTTGCTGATGAAAATCAGCCATATTAATTTTTTTTTATGATGAAAATTACAAAAAAAAAAATAATACAAATATTTTATTTAAAGTGAATTTATCTCAGCAATCGCCTATAACCATTGAAAGGCTTGAGGATTTAAGCGTAAGCTATTTAGAAATGAAAACCAGAGTTATTACCTTAAGATAAATTACTTTATTATAAAATATTATTTAATTAATACAGAGATAAGGTTTACGATGTATAGTGCTTAAGGCAAACAAAAAGAAGAAGGGAAAAACGGAAGTTACAAAAGGAAGAGACAAATCAAGTTGACATAAGTGACATATTGCATATGTAACAAAAGAAACAAAAAACAATTATCGATATCAATAAAGATGAGCAATTGTAAATTATAATAATCTAACAACTGAGAGCGGTAAAAAATGGAAACCTTCAACAGCATGAAGTGTGGAGGACAAGGACACTACGCAAATGATTGCGATAAGGGACCATTCTGCGTCGCATGCAAAAACAGTGGTAGGTCGAATCCAAATTATCAAAGAGGTAGACAAATTTACCTAGTAGCAGCAAAATCAGCCAAAATAAAATTTTTGCGAATTAATTTGAATCATTCCGAAGCGGCATAGGAAATCCGAATGCAAACGGTGTACGAAAACAAAATAGATGTCGCTATAATCTGTGAACAATATAAGAATTTAAATTCTGGATCATAGGTTTCAGATACATCGTGCAAGCTGGCAATGTGGGCTTGCGGAGACAAAACGGGGCAAGATAAGCCATTAACATGAAAATCTTACTACGCTAGCGCAAAATCTATCTATATCTACACATGTTAGGTGCTACCAAGTCTCTCTCAAGTAGAATATAAAAAAAATCCTTGACGAAGTGGTTAGATATCCTATGACAAGAACTTCAAATATAATAGGGGGAAATGTTGATGCTTGGGCCATGGAATGGGGAAGCAGAAGTACAAATCAACGTGGAGATCCGTTGTTCAAAGCTTTCTGCTTACTTGCCGTTGTGCTGCTGAATACAGGAGATGGAATACCTTTAAAAAGAATAGATGTTCAAGGTTACAGAAACGTAACCTGCTCTAATGATGCAAACGAACAATCAAAGTTTTTAGTTGATCATATTAGCAAAGCTTCTATGATCAAGAAGAAACGCAACTGTCTACGCTGTGCTGGTGGAATAGCTGCTACAAAGCGATGCTACAATATTAAAAAAGTATAGGTGCCGTGGAAAACGAAAGCTTTCGTGAAATTTGTAAAAGGAAATAAAAGGAACTCAAAATGGCGATTAAAGTGTAAATTTTTCTATTTCAAATAACTCTGAGACAAAGCTGATGACAATCCATGGGGTGGAGCGTATAAGGTGGTGATGTTTAAGATTAGAGGTGCAGAGGGCCAGCTCCAACCTGCCCTATACTCTTAAAAAATGTGGTAGGTACTCTTTTTCCCGCACAAAAAAAAATAATCAGAGGAGAACTTTTTATCTGATGACCTGGAATCTATAGATACACCTGTACACTGATGAAGGAGTAAAGCGATATGAAGTAACTGGTAGAGTGCCGCAAGGCTCTGTACTTATGGAATATACTTTTCGTTAGAGTCCTTCGTCTTCCAATTCCAAAACAAGTACAAATCATCGGTTATGCGGATGATATTACAGTGACAATAATGGCAAATGAATTATACCAAATTTATAGCAAATGTTGAAGTGCATCACTAAGAATAAAGAACTGGCTAAACCCATCGAAGTTTCAACTTGAAGGGGAAAGAACTGAAGCAGTCTTAATTACAAGCGGAAATATAATTGATGCCATTGAGTGCATTTCGTATATTGTCTCACGAAGCTATTGGAGTCATATCTAACATAATGCCACCAGACATAATGGCTCTTGAACTTAAGAGAGTATATGACACGGGCAAAAATTTCGCAGGTCTTTAATGGCAGAAGGGTGAAAGTAAGAAAGGCAGAAGAGCTTAAATGAACAGCAAAAATGCTGACATACAGACTCCAAAGGAAGATGATAGGATTTTGGAGAACCAAATAGCAGACAAAGTAACTCCAGATAACATAGTGCCGCACATGCTGAACATCAAGGCTGGTATGGCAAAATGAGATAGAGAGAACTGCTAGGGGACTACAAGAACAAAGAAGAATAAAACGGTTGCGAAGTAGCGATACTAGATCCATGAAAAAATATAAACCCCCTGAGATTTTCTTGCCAATAGGCTAAGCTACCCCTGCGATGTAATACCTAACTGTCGCGCCACAAGACAATCCTGAATCTTAAGTAAATCGAGGTATTTTTTAGTGGATTAAAGTTCCACACTACTGTTGTCTCAACAAAAAAAAACTATGGGAGTCAGCAGGTGGCGGATAGCTGAAATGCCTACATATAAATGGGTTAGCTGCGAATATTTAATAATCAGTCACCGACCAATAGCTGGATATGGATCCCATTGAAACTTCTGCGACAGGGCGAACAGAAACCGCCCTTAAACTAAGGTTCTACCAATAGCGTTTGCTCCACAATGAGGGGCTTTGAGCAGCGTCTGTTCTCCATGCTAGGAGCGCTTGCAGTTTACAAAACCTGGCAGAAGGTATGCAACCACAACCAAAAAACTTGCCGGGTTGGAAGGTCTTACAGGATCGAAACTTACGGTGTAGGGAATCGGATACCTAGTGAAGGGAGTAATCAAGCGGGCTCTCAGCCGTCGTTATACAGCGACCGCATGGTGGTAGCAAACTTGGCTACCGCAGCAGATATTGATACAAGTCAATTAATGAGCACCACTATGAGTGCAGATGTAGACTCTTTTAAGAAAAGTGGGCGGCTAACACGTTCCCCGGATAAAATCATAGTGACGAAGCCATTTGTGCTTTCCCAACCCTCACCACCACTATAACAACAGGAAAGAGAAACCATCAATGCCGACATTGACACCCCAGGAAATGAAAATAGAAGCTATAGCGAAGCTGTTTTCAAGCTTGAATTAAAAATAGGGAGTTTGAAACGATGATGAGAGGGGGTACACGGACCATCAAACGATGCGTGACCTAGTAAGCATAATTGATAGGCTCCGCTACAGGTAAAGAAAAATCCCACTAGGAACACACAACGGGAAGAAATGACAAATAGAAGCACACAGACATCTTTCCCTGACTCAAATCAGGTGTTTGAAAAGAAGGGAGAGAGGAAAAGTGCGAAAGCACCGAAATATCCAATCTGGAAATTAGCGGAGTATTTAAAGAGCAGATCTAGCAAAGACACGCCAACAAGGAACAGAGTTTCACCCTAAAATGAACAGGGTACTGCAAAATCGACTCCAATATTACCGAGAGCAAAACGGATCAGAGCTTGACTCCAGGGAAAGTAGAGTAGACATGGTTAAAAAAAAGTCCCAAGTGCGATACTGACGTGAATAATGCAGCTCCTGAAAAAAGCGAGCTAAAATCCCAATTGTTAAGGTAAAACGGCGTGCAAGAAAATGTCAGAAATTGGTGAGGCATGATGCACTAATCATAAAAAGCGGAGAAGACACATCGTATGCAGATCTACTTAGAAGAGTAAAGAGCGAGCTTAATTTAACGGTAAAGAGCCAAAAACCGCCAGAAGGGATCTACTAATAGAGTTAAGGCAATCGGCTGACCCAGTCTTTGAGTCGATGCAAAACAGAAAACAGCTGATTATCAAGTTTAAAAAATGGATGACAAAACCGGCTCTACCAGACTTGCCTTGTAAAAAATCTATACTTACTGGTGTCAGAATAAGCGCAATGAATAAAAACACGACCGTTCAGTTTAGCAGGTTTATTAGAAAGGAATGATTACTTGACACAGTAAGAACAATAAGTTAGAGCTTGACAGCAGTTGGGGTGCCCATGCTTATATTAACTTTGGTACTAAATACCTACATACTCTGCCTCTCTGCCCAAATGCGATTACACAAATATTTAATCAGAATCAAGAATTTATATACATAGTGGCAAAATTTTCACAAAAATATAGTTCAATCGAAAATTAAGCAAACTCAATTTTTAATAGTTCACAAAAAATGTGATGTTTATCTTTAGTTAGACATTTTGTAAAAACATCAGCTACATTTTCCAAAGATGGAATGTACTGGATACCAATCTCGTTCGAAAGATGTTTCTCACGAATGTAATGGTACTTGATGTCTATGTGTTTGCTGCGTTTGTGAGCAATGGGATTTTGGACCAAGAATTACGTAGGCCTCAAATCTCATCTCCTTTAGCAAACTCCGGTGGAATGACATTTCTTCCCTGGCACATCGCGATATATTCCGCTTCAATGGAACTTAGCGAAACCACATGGTGATTTTTCGACTCCCATGCGATGGGGGTGCCACCAAAAAATAGAACAAATCCAATCTGCGTCTGTAAAACATACCTAATCTTTGTTATTACATGTGTATGTTAACGTACCTTTAGTATTTGCTTTTAAATAGCGCAAGCCATGTATCGCCGCTGCGAAGTGATCTTTGTGCGGATGTGCGTGAAACTGCGCCAATTTTGGCACGATATGTGCGATGTCAGGTCATGATATTACCGCTAAATAGGTTAGACCTCCAATGAGCGATTGATAGCTCTTTATATCGAACCCTTCGCAGTCATTTTCGCCGCAATTTTGCAAAAGAGTGACCGCTGGGAATGGTGTAGTGACTGTTTTGCACTCAACCATATTCCACCGCTGCAGAAGCTCACGCGTATACCGATTTTGGTTAATTTATATTTCGTCGCGCAGTCCGTCTCGCTCGACTTCCATCTCCAAATAGAAGTTTATAGGACCTCAATCAACTGCTTCCACCTGCGCACTGAGTTGCTTAACGATGTCGCGCATTGTTGATTCGAGAGAGCACGCAAAAAAAATATCATCAACATAAAGTGTTATGATGTTAATTTCTCCATCTCTCATCATGGTGTCCAAACATGAGTCCGTCTGGCATCGAGTGAAACCAATTTGAGAAAGAATAATGTTGATTTTAGAGTTCCAACCTCTGCTTGCTTGCTTAAGCCCGTACAATGATTTCTTTAATTTGCAGATTTTATTGGGAATCTTTTCATTTGTGAACATCTCCGGCTGGCGCATAAAAACGTCTTCTGACACCTCTCCGTTGAGGTATGCCGCTACGATATCAATATGGTTAACAAGAAGTTTATGTTTCGCAGCAAGTGCAAGCATAAGCCGAATAGTTGAGTGTCTCACTACTGGTGCGAATGTGTCAAAAAAATCTTCAAACTTCCTCTGACCGCATCTTTGTGCAACTAAACAGTATTTGCTCTTTCTATCGTTCCATCAGCGTTGAATTTGGTTGTAAAAACTCACCTGCATCCGATAACGTTTTTTCCTGCTGGACAGTCAACCAATTCCCAGGTACCGTTTTTGATTAAACTATCAAATTCCACCTGCATCGCGTTCCACAACTGAGCCCCATTTGCTGTCTCTAACGCTTCAGCTACGGTGATTGGATTTGTAATAATACCGTTCAATGATTCAGTGACATACAGTTTGCTCGGCCTGCCAGGTCTGCTAGTGCGATTTATTCGCGGTCTGCCTCTCTTTCGCTTTCCCGCAGCGACTTCCACCGTTTCGTCAGATGACCATTCCTGCTCTTGAGCCTCTCTTCCATCCGAGCTTTCGTGTACCTCTCTTGCATTTACGCCTACGTGCGTTGCAGTGCGCGCTTTATCTGCGCTAATGCTCTCACCGTCGCGGCTAATATCTTCGCCGTCTCGGTACTGCTACTTCTATTGTTGGTCTCATAGTTTGGCTCGGCGTAAACGAAGAATCTGTTCTTGGCGTTTTCCACTGCTTGATCTGCGACAGCTGCATCACTAAATATAAGTGAGTTTTCGAAGAAATTGACGTCCTATGCAATAGTTATAGTTTTCAATGCTTTGTTATAAAGCTGTTGTGTATGCTACCGTACATCGCTCTATCGTTTGCACAGTCAGTCGATCAGTGGACGTCAAGCAATACACATCGCGCTACGTAGCGATAACCAATACAACACATACATATATATATTCTCACTGTACATTTATCTGTTCATCTTCATATGGCAATAAACATTAATATATATTAAATGTTATTAGCGCACGCATATTTAATACTGGCGACGAGGATGGGATTAGCGATTAATCATTAAATTGCGTGCGTCGAATCGTGTGTATATATATTTGCTTATATTACATACGCGATTACAAGAAGAAATAAAGAACAAAACTTGCACAAGAATTCGCAAGTTGTCGAGAAAGAAGACAAAAGAGAATAGAGAAACGTCGGCGTCGCAGCGAAGCGAGCGACATACATACAGTGAAGTGCCGTTATGTCTGGTTGAGACAGTAACGAGGCGAGAATCATACGATTAGGAAATACATACTGACAGCAGCCAGTTTGTGTTGTTAGACACCGCACATGGCAGACGATCTAGGCGAACAAGCAAGTAATAGCGCCGCCGCCATCAAGAATAGTGAAAGTAAAGTTGAAGAAATAAAACCAACTTTGAGTGCTAATTATACTCAATTAATAGTCATGGCTGGAGTTGGCAGTTTGGAACCCTTCGGTTTGGGTCTTCCAGAAAAATGGACAACATACATGGAGCGATTCAAACTATATCTTCTGGCCAATGATGTCACAGATGAAACACGAAAAAAGGCGGCTTTTCTCACGCTGGCCGGTGCGCCACTCTTCGATCTATTGACATCATTGGCATCACCCAAACAGGTCAGTGATTTGAATTTATCGAAAATTAGCTCTCTACGTAGTGTGTAGCTAACTGTCTTCTGATCGCTTGAAGAAATTATTGAAATTTGAGTTTACATTCTCCAACCCGTTGTCGCTCCTTAAGCATTTCAGCTTGCGTCCAGTCTGCTCCTCCACACGCATTATTAAGTCCACGAATGTTTCATAGGCGTGCGATTTGTGCTGCAAAAATTTAGTTTCTACATACATCGAGTAATCATCAATGAAGGTGATGAAGTATCTCGAACCACCTTGTGAGCAAACGCGCATTGGACCACAAATGTCGGTGTGGACCAATTCTAGAGCACTAGTTGTATTTGCATTGGGATAGTACCTAAACGGCTTAGTGCTAATTTTGCAAACTGCACAAGTGACACATTGAAAATCTTTTGGATTGTCCATATTTAAACCACGAACCATATTTTTATTATACAGTTTGTACAAGTCAGTAACATTTATATGCCCATACCTGCGATGCCACAGTTCGATTTCTTGCTTTTTAGTAAACGTGGTATACAAATATTCATTTTTACCACTTTTTAGAGAACACTAATTTATAATGCTGCGTCTTAATCACCGCTTCGTCTTTGCGAAATTGTACCATATGACCATTGCTGATTATTTTACTCACTGACAAGAAATTAGAATGTAAGTTCGGCACATACAACACGTTGCACAATGTAATGTCAGAGGTAACTGATTTTAGAGTCACATTACCTATACCCATTGCATTCACACTTTCGTCCCAAGCTAGTATTACTTTCTGCGCGCGATTCTCAATCGACGAAAAAAACTTGTTTTCTTGGCACATATGCGACGATTCGCGACTATCGAGTATCCATAGGTCGCTGCTTACATAAAGCTAGTTAGTAAGGGTTAATAAGACAGACGATGTTCTGTTTCCATTTGTTCTGCATTCCGATCGTATATGTCCCCGCTTACCGCACGAATAGCACTTTATATTTCGCCTCGCTGACATATCTCTACTGTCACTGCGACCTGATTTAAAACTCTTTTTCCCCGTGACGTCGACCTGCTTGACCTTCAGCTGATTCGCTGCAATAACGCTTTCTCCGCTGACGTCTTTCCGCTTATCTCGTCGCTGCAGCACTTCCAATATTTTGACCTTCAACTGCTCGACATTTGGTAGCACGTCGCGACTCTCCATTGCCACAACAAAATTGTCCATATCTTCCGGCAAACTGCATAGTAGCAAGATGCTGAGTAGATCCTTTGGAACGTCGAATCCCATGTCTTTTAGATCATCCGCAAGGGTATTAAACTCATTGATTTGTTCAGCCCATTTTTCAACGATTTTGAATCGAAAGCGAGCTAGTTTTCTAAACAAACTTACCTTGCGCACTGGTGCGTTTGTTTTATATAAATTGCTCAATGTATCCCATGCGCCCATTGCGGAAGCATATCTTTTTATGTGGATTAGCTCCGATGACTTGACACACAATGTGATCGTTGCTAGCGCCTTTTTGTCCGCCTTTTCCCACGCAATTTGTTCAGCCGCCGTTGCTGTTGCTGGACATGCGTTTTCCACGACATCCCATTGATCCTGTGTTATTAACAGATTTCGCTTCTGGACCGACTAAGATGTATAATTTTCACTGTTCAATTTTTCGATTTGCGAAAACGAATTAATCACTTTTAATTTTAATTCGACTAACGATTTTTAGAACACTTTACAAAAAACTTCCGAAACACGTGTTTAGCTGTTGGCGTTTTTGATCTGGGCCCATAACTTTTGTCAGAATAAGCGCAATGAACAAAAACACGACCGTTCAGTTTAGCAGGTTTATTAGAAAGGAATGATTACTTGACAAAGTAAGAACAAAAAGTTAGATCTTGACAACAGTTGGGTTGCCTATGCTTATATTAACTTTAGTACTATATACCTACAACTGGAAAGAACGAAAACGTTTCATTATCATTATTAAAACTTTTTATTCATCTTACATAAGTTAAATTCATTATGTCGCTTGATATTGTACACGAATTTAAGCAAATTTACTTAAAATTCTTTCACGATAAATATTTCAAATATGTGGTAGGAGCTTTAACATTTGCTGAGCTCTGGAGGATCCGCTCAGCTTAAGGTTGCCAAATTGCTTACCTTACCCGCCTTTAAGCTCCATTAGCAATTCTTCTTTGGGTGTCTTCCTTATTTTGTTGATGCTTTGCCAAGGTCTTACAGTTCTAGCATTGTCTTCAGTGTTTTTAAAATGTCAGCATATGACATCTCTCCGTTTTTTGCTATCAATTTAGCATCCGGCCGTATAGCATTCTTCCTCAGCTGACATTTTCCTCATTTCAGTTGCTCCGTTGCGATTTTGTTCCCGCTTTTACTCACCGGGCGCCACTTTCCGACGACTTCCCATGACACAGCATTTCGATTGGTGCCGATTTATCGATGGGCCCCCTGGGTTTTTTTAGCTGGTCACTCGCCTTGGCTATAGTACTGATTTTGTCCTCGATGTTGGCGTTGTGTCTTCGTTATTTTATAGTCTCTTAGCGGTACCGCCTACCAAGCGCTTAAGCAACGGCTATGTTTGGGAGCTTTTGGTGGTTCGGCCTTACCTGCTCTTCGTGTACCCGTTTGTACATCTCCTTGATTGTACTAGCAAGATCTCTCATTGGCTGGTGAATTGATCGCTTACCCAGCAACATCTCCGTCAGCAAATCCAATTTTTATGCCAAGTTTAGCAAACATACTTTGTTGACCCTCTATTGCACATGCCTTGATAGAGTCTTCCTGTTGCTCCCCGGGCACTGGTGTTGTTGTCTGAGCAACTGCGACTGGAGTTACGTTGACTTGCTCCAAATATCAGGTCAGCCCCATATTACGAGTACCTCCGCTCATTAGAACCATAGGAGGTGTTCGAACTACCCTCGAGAATCTATTAAAATAATTTTCTGAGGATGTCGTCTACCCCTGGTTGGTGGTCTCACTCCTAACTGCTTCCTCTTCAATCTCCCTATGTGTACTGGGAGAATCCATGGCTGCTTAGAGCAGGTATTGCTATAAGGTATATTATGGGAATAGATGTTAACTAATTGACTAAATACAACTACTGAGATTTTATTTTGTATTTGTAATATTAACTTATTTATTTATTTACTATTATCGTAATATTTTTGATTGTTCAATGATTTTTTTTATTACTGGTATTGCTAATATTATTATTATTTAATTTTAATTAATTCTAATTCTTAATTCTTTTTATATTTGCTGAAATTCAAAATTATAATTATGTAATTTATTTTCTATGTCTGGAAGGAAAAAGTAAAAACTATTAAATGTAATGTATCGCGCTGGCAACACTTTTTTTTGTTTTTTTGAATAAGAAATTTTAGTGGAGTCTCTCTCTCTCTTTCTTTGCTGAGCTGAGCGGAATGCACACCTACACATATTTTCCAACGCCCTATAAATTTTTTAGATAAACCGATTGTGAGGCGATAACTCCCATATGACGACTCGTAGGCAAATTAATTAAGTTTAAATAAATAAACTAATATTCACCTTGGAAAATAATTCGCTTTAACCGCAGTGTTCGGCCTAACTAAGCTTCGCTGCACAGGGGTCTGGTATTTTAGACCAAGCCACTGGTCAGTTGGGCACTATGCAAGCAGAGATCGCTGCAGTTTACGCTCTGCCGTATGGATAAACCGATGTAGAGACAAAACTCCAACAAATCACGGGGAGAAACATAAAAAAATGTGTTTAACAATCGCGTCAAACAATTTTTATATGCACTTATCACTAGACAACGATTTTTTGCAAAATTTTAGCTATTAACTCTCGGTATACTTCCAAAAAATACAAGACAAAAAATTTCAGATAACCACATTGATTCGATTGCACGTGAGTTACGTCAGTACCGCAACCGATACCCAAACTTACTTCCAATATAAGATTTGATAAAACTTCTCGCAATTTTCATTCCCGCAAAATGACATGTTTATATTAGTTCAAATCAATAAACTTTTTTTTTATAAGAAACCCTATTAACCAATAATTACTTTTTATTCATTACGCAGTACATCTTACCCCATTTTTCATTACCACAATATGACAAGTTCCTATGTGTTCAAATCCACCTTTTCATAAGAAACCCTATTAACCAAAAAGTAACCTTTATTCAATTCACAATAAATCTTACTCCCAATTTTCATTCCCACAAAATGACAAGTTCATATGTGTTCACTTTCAGCTTTTCATTGAGTAACCTTACTGACAAGTTCATATTAATTCACTTTCAGTTTTCCATTGAGTAACCTTCAGTTTTAGTTCATGAAACAAATCGGATCAAACGACATATTCTGCATTGTATAACAAATTCAAAGACGAATGAAGATAAGTAATAAGAAAATCAAGAAATAAAGAAATAAGTGTAATAAGTAGAACTAACAAATTAATTTTAAGTTCAGTTGCCCGAAGCTTTCTTATATCAGCGCTCCGAAAACATGCACGCGAGCGATTCAAGCTTACTCCATTATCTACCTGAAGTGAACACGTGCAGCGACAGCTTAAACATTATAGATCTACTGGGTGTTTCGCGGGCCTCTTCACGTGGTTGGCTTCGCTGAGACACACGCTTCTATAAAGACGCATGTGCAATTAAACTCGTTGTGGAGTGCACAATGCCGTCCTCCCCATCTAAAACACCTGAAGCTACTCAAAATGTCAACAAGCAATCACTTATCTTAAACATCAGCATAAGCAAAATGTTTTGAAAGCTCTTCCACTCAGAGTAAGTACACGCAAAAAACTTCTTAATCAAAAGTTAACACACTGATGAAGCTGCAGTGAAAACATTATCGCCGGCAATACAGGCAGACCTTGACCGCTACATTCTCGTGGAATCAAATAGAAAACTAAGTCCCAAAATAAAACAGAACAAAAAAGTCATCTGGGTGACAATAGATTTGGTTCTGACACTACCACAGCCAAACTATCTATACCACCACCTATATATTTGCGAGAACGGAGCACAAACAAGACAGTCGCTGAATTAGCGCGTATAGTAGGTAGCGATTTCTACATCGTCTCAATGCTTAAAGGTGCCATAAAAGAGGCGAAGATCCGAGCAGCCACTGCAAACAGCTTTCGCAAAATTATTGCTCATTTTGAAGGTAGGAATAAAAAATTCTATGCTTACCAACTGAAAAATAATAGAGGCATATGCGTGGTGATCATTGGTAAAGAGAGCAATGTTGACTTGAACGAAGTTAATGAGGCAACGTCGTTTGCGAACCCGAAAACGAAGCTCTAAATTTTCTGCAAACAAATAAAATTGACATACTACTACTATCTGGAACCCATTGAACCTCAAACAACTATTTTAAACTACCAGACTATACAATTTTACAATACAAATCGACTAGACGGTAAAACACGTGGTGGAACAGGAATTCTAGTTGAAAATCATCTTAAACACCATGCAACCGAAGAATACATACAAGCAACATCAGTCTAGCTACAATGCACTATCGGGCCAATGACAGGTTTTTGAGGCAAAAAGTAAATTTTTGAAGTGAACTTTTTTCAAAAAGTAACGACAGCTATTTTTACTAACATTTGGGAATACACAAAAATAAAATATTAGAGTCAGGTGGCACCTCATGATTTAAAGCCAAGCTGTTAAAGTTGAAGTTCTTTGTTGTGTTTCATTTTGTGACATTTGCGCCCAAATTAGAAATAAAAACATATGATTGTTTAACAAACAGTTTTAAGTTCATACAAATTTTGTAAAATGGTAAATACTCTTACAGGTCTGTAAATTCAGATATTATTAAGAAATTTTATAAAAATGATGCTGAAGTATAAAATTGTGTGTGTTAAAGTGTGTTGTCTCTTGTATGCAGTTTTGGTAATCGTCCCTATGTTTCTTGGAGCAGTACTTTGTTTATTGGTGCTTATTGGTGGAAAAACGTATATGTGTAGAAAGGTAATAATATGTACTTTCAAGTGTTTATAAAATCAACTGCAGGAATTTGCTTAAATTACAATATTTCCGATTCTAGATTGCATTAAAATGCTATTGTAAAATTTTGGTTGGAAAATAACCGAAATGCCAATAATGTTATGAGCTGGATTTCTACGAAATTTCAAAAACACGTTAATGAAGACTGTATGATAACAGTTAAAAAGAAAATTAATAATTTTTGCGCACAAGCTAACCAAAAGTGGAACAAAAACAAAAGGTGTGCGAAGCAGTTCGAAAAAAAAGAAAGGCTATGGTTATCTTATGTGACTGAGCTTAAAATAGCAAAAATTGATGGTGTTAACAAAAAAGGCCGTCCTTCTGTTGGATACAGCGACGGAAGTGTATGGCAAAAACGAAAACTTGCTTCAGAAGTTTCGTCCACACAGTGTAACGATACCAACTTATAGGTTCACGCAGCTTCAATTTCAGCTAACGCATAAAAAAAAAATGACTTGAGTTTTGTTTTAAGGGAAGCAGCTTCATCTCCATCAAGGTCAAGAAAATTGCTAACTTCTGATGACAAAAAGCCATTACCACTCTCTCCTGCAGAAGCATTAGTAATTTTGATAATAATTTAACAAAACAACAATATATTAACATGAGGGAGTCACACAACTGTGACATTTATCCCAAAAAATTCAAGAATATAAGCTGCA
Source organism: Clusia tigrina (assembly GCA_920105625.2). Taxonomy (NCBI): domain Eukaryota; kingdom Metazoa; phylum Arthropoda; class Insecta; order Diptera; family Clusiidae; genus Clusia; species Clusia tigrina. The sequence goes on along the minus strand of OV050030.1, from coordinate 81,035,403 downwards.
ATGTCGACCTGAAGGACTTACCATAACGGAAAGTATGAACTTATTATGACTTTAATTGATGGGAAAGTGCTGAACGTGCTAACAGAAACAAAGTCTTCTCAGTCATGTCCAATATGTGGCGCAAATCTGAAGCAGTTTTTGTCGATAAGAGATTTAAGCTCAGTGGTGTTTCAGCCGAAATTAAATTCATTAAAATATGTTATAAGCCCATTACATACCTGGATTCGATGTTTTGAATTTGTTCTTAATCTTTCATATAGACTTCATATAAAAAAATGGCAAATCCGAAGTGCTGAGGATAAAGTACTGATGCAACAGAGAAAAAGTGAAATTCAAGAACAATTCTGGCAGAAAATGGGACTTCATGTCCATAAGCCGAAAAGTAATGGCAGTGGTCAACGAATGACGGCAACACCGCGCGAAAAGCATTTTCAAATCAGAAATTATTTGCATCTATAACAAACGTTGATATCGAGCTTATCAAACATTTGCATATCATACTAATTGCAATTTCCAGTGAATTTGAAATAAGTGTCGAAAACTTAAAGATTTTTTGTTATGGAACTGCCGAAATATATTGGATGTGCTGGAACGATTCTGAAACTAGAAACAAATTCTATAAAAAAGACCGCATTGAGCATGCTCGAAAAGATTCCAGAGAACACAATATAACGGATGTGTTTAACTGAGCAATGGATTCTTCTGATTCGTTATTATCTAGCATTAGTGTGAGAAACCGCCATTCAGCAAAGAAAAGGTTGCTGCTGCCAAGAGAAGTTATTTCTCTTTTAAAGATTCCTGAATTTCAATTGCCTACTACATCAGGTTCCGTTGAAAATGATGATGTTTCTGATTGTGAAGAGGACACACAAATTCTATATCACTTTGATTTAGAATTAGAAGTTGATGAAACGTTGGATGATTTTTGAAGTAAGATTAAAATTATTGAATAAATGTTATCTCTAGCAAAATGTAGTCATTCAATTCAAAAGCCATTTGCTGATAATGATAGTATGTTGTGAACACCCGCACAGCAAGAAATTTATTAGTTTTTTATATAATTTTCTGAAATGTACTAATATGGATTATTTTGTGATTTAAAGTTAGTTGCTAAATATATGTTATCTCGAACAATTATCGCTAAATCTCGAACAATTATGGCTTAAATTTTTTCCTGAAGACTTAAAAACTCATTATAATCATCTGTACGAAATTTAAAAGGTCTAGCTGTTTCCTGTGATTTATTGCCTCAAAAACTGATCATTGGCCCCATAGTGCAATGCTCGGGTGATGAAATTATAATAAGCGCAGTGTATTGCCCTCAAAGATACAGCATGGCTGAAGGTCAATTTCTTGATTTTTTCAACACCCTAGGCTCAAAATTTTTGGCAGCAGGAGACTTTAATGCCAAGCATATGCTTTAGAGCTCTCGGCTTATAAACCCAAAAGGAAGGCAGCTGTATTCTGCTATAATCAATACGAAAAATAAACTGTATTCTATATCTACTAGCAAATCCACCTAATAGCCATCTGATTCTAGCAAAGTTCCAGCCCTAATCGATTTTGGCGTCACTAGAAATATTGACCGACACTACATCTCTGTGGAAGAATTATAATTAACTTGCAGAAACATCCCATGCGAAATGCACATCCAACGAAAATAAGAAACTGCAAAAAAGTTGGCTAAAATTCATCAATACATTAGCAGTCATCTAAAGACTGATCCACTGTTAAAAACAGCAGAGGATATAGACTTCCTTGTTGACGAACTTAGCGCACTACTGGTCTCTGCAGCTGTGAATGCAACTGCTGCAACTAAATCATCTTCGTGCACTAAAAGAACTGTCACTTCCGGAGATATTGATGTGCTGGCAAGAGAGAAGAGACGTGTTAGGAAGAAGTGGCAGAGGGCTGGATCACCCATGTTAAAGCAAAAACTTGCCGAATCCGATCAACATCTAGGAGAAGCCCTTAGAAATCAGAGGAACATAATTTTAACACAAATCAGAGGAACATAAGTTTTCACAGTAAACTGACTCTAGGCAAGGACTACTCTTTGTGGAAAAGATTAAATTCGTCAAATGTCCGCAGGAACATAATCCACCGCTTAGAAATGAAAATGGGAAATGGGCTAGAATCGATGCTGAAAAAGCAAATATATTTGCGAACCCCAACAAAGATGTGTTTAATCCAAATCCACCTTCAAACAACTTCGCAACTGTAAATCATGGAGATCCACAAAAAAAAAAAACTGTAAATCTTGAAGTTCATAAGACTCACTATCAAGTAAAGTTCAGTTTTAAAGGATTGGCTCTTGCTATAAAAAGGAACTGTAAAGCGAGCAAGATTCCTAGCTGCGATAACGTTAGAGGTGATAGCTCAAGGTAAATAATCTCCAGTTTCATCCAGGTGAAACCACTCTCTTTGTTTGCCACCTTAAAGTTCATAAGACTTACTATCAAGTAAAGTTCAGTTTTAAAAGATTGGCTCTTGCTATAAAAACGAACTGTAAAGCGAGCAAGATCCCTAGCTGCGATAACGTTTGAGGTGATAACTCAAATCCCAAAATGCGGAATCAGGCTAGTTCTAAACTTGTTCAACGCAGTTCTTCGGGTAGAATATTTCCCAAATATTGGGAAATTGTCAGTTATAAAAATGATCTGCAGGAGTAAAGAACCCACATATTCTCCTTCATACAGACCTATCAGCCTATTGTCTGTTGTACTTTTCAAGCTCTTGGAAATATCTATTATTTGTGAAAAAGATGTAGTCGCATGTTGACAACTTGACACCAAGTCACAAATTTGGCTTTCGGAGAAAACATGGAACAATTGAGCAAGTGCACCGAATCACCAACGAAATACGCAATACCTTTGAGTCTAAGGAGTTCTGTTCTGTCATATTCTTAGACGTAGCTCAGGCATTCCATACGGTTTCGCACGACGGACTCATGTACAAGTTGAAACAAAAGCTTCTGCGGAATTCCACACAACCCTTGAATCGTACATGACAGACAGAAAATATTTACTGAAGTGCAACGAATCCACATCGATTACCTACCACATCGAATCTGGTCTACCCCAAGGTAGTTTTCTCTGGCCTGTCGTGTATGTTTTGTTTACAGAAGATATACCGACAGATGAAAATACAAAAATCTGTAATTTTGTTGACGACACTGCCATATTTTGTTCAAGTTCAGTTAAGATTGTAACGTCTAAGTGAAAAATACTAATAAAGTTCATTAGAATAATCTTGTTGTTATTTTTTTTGGAGTTACTGATTGCGACTCACATAACTCGAGTGTTTGGGTGTGTTTTTTATCGAGGGGGAGAGCTTTAAGTCAATTAGTCAGTGTGTGACTTCATCCCACGAAAACCTCCTCACGGTATTGGCGGCGAACCCTCTCGGGACCACAAATGTTATTACGCCGGCCGGCTGTCATGAGCATTTTTGTTTAATCGTCTGCATTTGTCAGTCTATATCAAGTCAGATGCTGGTTGCCGCTTCTTTGAAAAATTTCTGCTAAATTTGCTAGCTGCTGTTGACGCTTTGGTAGTTGTCGTTAGCGCTCCTCCTTGCGTAGCGCCATTATTACTCGTTCAGCGAAGGTCGGCACCGCGTTTCATTTAACAGGGGACTCCAGCATTGCATCCAATATGTTTGCGGTGGTTGGTGGTGTGCAACTCTTTCCAGGTCATGAAGTGTGAGCAGTAAAGCATCACGTGCCTGGTACTCTCAAATTCTTCGTGCATTTTGGGCAGTAGGGGTCTTCTGATATTTTAAAGCGGAAGAAATACTCGTTTGAAGCATCCATAACAGCTGAATATCTGTGTCATATAGTAGTTGAGACTACCGTTCTTCCTGATCACACATTGGGGCAAACTGGGAATGGGCTGGAATGTCCATCGTCCCTTCTCGCCACTCTTAAGTGCATCGCCGTCGCTCCTGTAGACTTCGTTCGACTGAAGGTCTTTCCCCTGTCGGTTTTATAGTCTCTACAACTTCAACGCTCGTAGATGCAGGGAAATTTTTGAGGCAAAAACGGAAATTGTGTCGTCGGACACCGTTAGGTAGACGCGGTTGAGTCTAAGCGCACTTAAAAGTTGCCTTGCGCAAGCATTTCTGAGATGCGTCATTTCAACTCCTGCCAAGATAGGTGCTGCATAGAGCATCACGGAACCAGTTGCCGTCGCCAGGAGTTACCTTTTTCCCTCACATGGACCTCCAATGTTCAACAGGATCCGCGCAAGTGCGCCTTGGATTTTAGCGCCTATTTTGCTGACCACTGCTAAGTGCTCCTAAGACCAAAGTCTCGCGTCGATGCTAACTCCAAGATACTTAATGTTTGGCTGCAATTTAATTCGATGATTAACGACCTCCACCACCGTCTCTCGCACTTTCCGCGTGCTTAGCATGACAACCTCAGTCTTTTGTGCAGCAAGTTCCAGGAACGCTGATTGGAACCAACTATGCGCCCTTGTGATCGCATCGTTTCTCACAAATTGCAAATTCTCAATATGTTTCGCCAACTCTACCAGTGCAATGTCATCAGCATAACCAATAATCGTCACGACTTCAGCCACATTCAGCTCCAGGATACCATTGTATATATCTTTCCACAGCATGGGCCCTAGTACATATCCTTGAGGAACCCTTTACTCCCAATTCTGCCTCGTACAGCAGCACCCTGTTGCTGAAGTAGCCACTGATTATGCTCCGCAAGTATGTTGGTACTCCAAAAATATCCAGAGCCTGCATTATATATCTCCAATTCGCAGAATTGACGGCATTCTTGAAATCCAGAGTGACCACGGCGCAGTTCAATTTGGCGCCACTCTGCCATTTAGTACCATTAGTTGCATCCCGAGCAATGCTTACTACCGCTTTGATCGAATCGACTGTAGACCTCCCGTTCCGAAAGCCAAATTGTCGGTCAGAGAGCCCTCCTGAGCTCTCAAATGTCTCCTGCAGTCTGTCACAGACGATACGTTCGAGGATCTTTCCCACTATATTCAGCATAAAAAGCATGCGGTAGGAGGAAGCTTGGTCCTGTGGCTTTTCAGACTAGCCTCTGCCGTTTCCATGCGAATACATTACTTACCTTCCCGATAATTCGGCTGGCAGTTGTGCCGTCCGTAAAGGGTAAATCATTGATGGACCTTACTGTGCCATTGTCAAATGTGTAATGTCTGGCACATTCAACAGTACTAATTCAAGAAGCGCGAAACATTCTTCGACTACGCAGCTTCTAGTATATGTGTGGACACCGAGTATATACAAAACCACGCGTTTAAGTCACCGGCAATGATTACGGGGTGTTTGCAGTTCGTTTCTTCTATTAGCGATGTGATCATTTCCCCGAAATGTTGCAGTGTACAACCTTGGGAGAGCCTAACTGCTGAAGAGGTAAATAATCTCCAGTTTCATCCAGGTGAAACCGCTCTCATTGTTTACCACCTAAAAGGGACAAAGTCACAGGTCACCGCGTAAAGGCGCCGTCAAAGCCAAAGCTGATTGGTTCTTTATAACGTCGGAGAAATAGATACTTGTAGAGGCAGGACTGATATCGGAAATATTGGGGGCTGACGGCGGGGAGCTACAGTTCGTTGGGGCTGGCTGGCAGAAGGGTGTCAAGGTCATTGGTTGTAACAACAAGTCTCTGGACTTCTTAACGCGTGCAGTTAACGGCCTTGATCCACTCTGGCGGAGGGCTAGGTTGGAAGTGGTACCCCGCTCTCTGCTTCCGATCCGCCCGATGGTTTCGATGTGGATTCCACCTCCTGTTCCGGAGCAGGAGTCCATAATCAAGCTGATCGAACGACAAAAAATACGGCAGAGTGGCGGGAAATCTCCGTGACTCTCTGCAAAAATGGAGTGGGAAATGACGCAGTGATCGCAATGGACTAAACGTCGCTATCCAAACTCAGGAGCGACGACTGCGTTAGATTAGGGTTTGGCTCACTAAAGGTTCGCGTGCCGCATGGCCGGACAAAAGCCAACGGAGAGGATGCTGGAAGTGGTGCACTTTAATATGCATCACTCGATCTCAGCCTCTCTCGATCTAGTAAAGTTCATCGCAGAGGACGATGTGGATGTAGCCCTTGTTCAAGAGCCTTGGCTTGTCAGAGGTAAGGGAAACCGACTCGAGATGAATGGTTATCGTCTCGAGATTCCACAGACACAAGGTAAGATCAGAACGTGTATAATTGCCATGAAGGATATTAATATTTTTCTTCTTACTCCCTACAGCACTGGAGACCTTACAGCGGTCTGCTGCCTTCTCTATGCCAATGTCTACCCTTATCTGCCTCAGTCGGCATCTCAGTCGGCGTCGCAGCCTCTATCAGCGTCTCTGTATGCGTCTCAGTTGTTGCCGCTGTCGATTGGGTTGCCTGCTGCCTTCGCTATGCCTATGCCTAACCATCTCTGCTTCAGTCGGCTTCGCAGCCTCTGTCGGCGTCGCAGCCTCTGTCGGCGTCGCAGCCTCTGTCAGCGTTTCTGTAGGCGTCTCAGTCGCTGCCGCTGTCGATTGGGGGTCTGCTGCCTTCTCTATGCCTATTTCTACCCCTATCTGCCTCAGTCGGCGTCTCAGTCGGCGTCGCAGCCTCTGTCAGCGTCTCTGTAGGCGTCTCAGTCACTGCCGCTGTCGATTGGGTGGTCTGATGCTTTCTCTATGCCTATATCTAGCCCTCTCTGCCTCAGCCGGCATCTCAGTCGGCGTCGCAGCATCTGTCAGCGTCTCTGTAGGCGTCTGAGTCGCTGCCGCTGTCGATTGGGGGGTCTTCTGCCTTCTCTATGCCAATATATCTACCCTTATCTGCCTCAGTCGGCCTCTCAGAAGGCGTCGCAGCCTCTGTCAGCGTCTCAGTCGCTGCCGCTATCAGTTGGGGGGGTCTGCTGCCTTCTCTATGCCAATATATCTACCCTTATCTGCCTCAGTCGTCGTCTCAGTCGGCGTCGCAGCCTCTGTCAGCGTCTCTGAATGCGTCTCAGTCGCTGCCGCTGTCGATTGGGGTGTCTGATGCCTTCTCTATGCCTATATCTACCCCTATCTGTCTCAGTCGGCGTCTCAGTCGGCGTCGCAGCCTCTGTCAGCCTCTCTGAATGCGTCTCAGTCGCTGCCGCTGTCGATTGGGGTGTCTGCTGCCTTCTCTATGCCTATATCTACCCCTACCTGCCTCAGTCGGCATCTCAGTCAGCGTCGCAGCCTCTGTCAGCGTCTCTGTAGGCGTCTCATTTGTTGCCGCTGTCGATTGGGGTGTCTTCTAGCTTCTCTATGCCTATGTCTACCCAACTCTGCTTCAGCCGGAGTCTCAGTCGGCGTCGCAGTATCTGTCAGCGTCGCAGAATCTGTCAGCGTCTCTGTAGGCTTCTCAGTCGCTGCCGCCGTCGATTGGGGGTCTGCTGCATTCTCTATGCCAATATCTACCCCTATCTGCCTCAGTCGGCGTCGCAGCCTCTGTCAGCGTCTCTGTAGGCGTCTCAGTCGCTGCTGCTGTCGATTGGGGGGTCTGCTGCCTTCTCTATGCCTATATCTACTCCTCTCTGCCTCAGTCGGCGTCTCAGTCGGCGTCGCAGCCTCTGTCAGCGTTCCTGTAGGCCTCTCAGTCGCTGCCGCTGTCGATTGGGGTGTCTGCAGCCTTCTCTATGCCCATATCTACCCTTATCTGCCTCAGTCGGCGTCTCAGCTGTCGTCGCAACCTCTGTCAGCGTCCCTGTAGGCCTCTCAGTGGCTGCCGCTGTCGATTGGGGTGTCTGCTGCCTTCTCTATGCCTATATCTACCCTTATCTGCCTCAGTCGGCGTCTCAGTCGGCGTCGCAGCCTCTGTCAGCCTCTCTGAATGCGTCTCAGTCGCTGCCGCTATCGATTGGCGGATCTGCTGCCTTCTCTATGCCTATATCTACTCCTCTCTGCCTCAGTTGGCGTCTCAGTCGGCGCCTTAGTCGGCCTCGCAGCATCTGTCAGCGTCTCCGTAGGCGTCTCAGTCGTTGCCGCTGTCGATTGGGGGGTCTTCTTCCTTCTCTATGCCAATATATCTACCCTTATCTGCCTCAGTCGGCCTCTCAGAAGGCGTCGCAGCCTCTGTCAGCGTCTCAGTCGCTGCCGTTGTCGGTTGGGGGGGTCTGCTGCCTTCTCTATGCCAATATATACTCTTATCTGCCTCAGTCGGCGTCTCAGTCGGTGTCGCAGCCTCTGTCAGCGTCTCTGAATGCGTCTCAGTCGCTGCCGCTGTCGATTGGGGGGTCTGATGCCGTCTCTATGCCTATATCTACCCCTATCTGTCTCAGTCGGCGTCTCAGTCGGCATCGCAACCATTCTCAGCGGCTATGTAGGCGTCTCAGTCGCTGCTGCTGTCGATTGGGGGGCTCTGCTGCCTTCTCTATGCCTATATCTACCCCTACCTGCCTCAGTCGGCATCTCAGTCAGCGTCGCAGCCTCTGTCAGCGTCTCTGTAGGTGTCTCATTTGTTGCCACTGTCGATTGGGGTGTCTTCTGGCTTCTCTATGCCTATGTCTACCCAACTCTGCCTCACCCGGAGTCTCTGTCGGCGTCGTAGTATCTGTCAGCGTCGCAGTCTCTGTCAGCGTCTCTGTAGGTGTCTCATTTGTTGCCGCTGTCGATTGGAGGTCTGCTGCATTCTCTATACGAATATCTGCCCCTATCTGCCTCAGTCGGCGTCGCAGCCTCTGTCAGCGTCTCTGTTGGCGTCTCAGTTGCTGCTGCTGTCGATTGGGGGGTCTGCTGCCTTCTGTATGCCAATTTCTACCCCTATCTGCCTCAGTCGGCAACTCAGTCGGCGTCGCAGCCTCTATCAGCGTCTCTGTATGCGTCTCAGTTGTTGCCGCTGTCGATTGGGTTGCCTGCTGCCTTCGCTATGCCTATGCCTAACCATCTCTGCTTCAGTCGGCTTCGCAACCTCTGTTGGCGTCGCAGCCTCTGTCAGCGTTTCTGTAGGCGTCTCAGTCGCTGCCGCTGTCGATTGGGGGTCTGCTGCATTCTCTATGCCTATATCTACCCCTATCTGCCTCAGTCGGCGTCTCAGTCGGCGTCGCAGCCTCTGTCAGCGTCTCTGTAGGCGTCTCAGTCACTGCCGCTGTCGATTGGGTGGTCTGATGCTTTCTCTATGCCTATATCTAGCCCTCTCTGCCTCAGCCGGCATCTCAGTCGGCGTCGCAGCATCTGTCAGCGTCTCTGTAGGCGTCTGAGTCGCTGCCGCTGTCGATTGGGGGGTCTTCTGCCTTCTCTATGCCAATATATCTACCCTTATCTGCCTCAGTCGGCCTCTCAGAAGGCGTCGCAGCCTCTGTCAGCGTCTCAGTCGCTGCCGCTGTCAGTTGGGGGGGTCTGCTGCCTTCTCTATGTCAATATATCTACCCTTATCTGCCTCAGTCGGCGTCTCAGTCGGCGTCGCAGCCTCTGTCAGCGTCTCTGAATGCGTCCCAGTCGCTGCCGCTGTCGATTGGGGTGTCTGATGCCTTCTCTATGCCTATATCTACCCCTATCTGTCTCAGTCGGCGTCTCAGTCGGCGTCGCAGCCTCTGTCAGCCTCTCTGAATGCGTCTCAGTCGCTGCCGCTGTCGATTGGGGTGTCTGCTGCCTTCTCTATGCCTATATCTACCCCTACCTGCCTCAGTCGGCATCTCAGTCGGCGTCGCAGCCTCTGTCAGCGTCTCTGTAGGCGTCTCATTTGTTGCCGCTGTCGATTGGGATGTCTTATAGCTTCTCTATGCCTATGTCTACCCAACTCTGCCTCAGCCGGAGTCTCAGTCGGCGTCGCAGTATCTGTCAGCGTCGCAGCCTCTGTCAGCGTCTCTGTAGGCTTCTCAGTCGCTGCCGCCGTCGATTGGGGGTCTGCTGCATTCTCTATGCCAATATCTACCCCTATCTGCCTCAGTCGGCGTCGCAGCCTCTGTCAGCGTCTCTGTAGGCGTCTCAGTCGCTGCTGCTGTCGATTGGGGGGTCTGCTGCCTTCTCTATGCCTATATCTACTCCTCTCTGCCTCAGTCGGCGTCTCAGTCGGCGTCGCAGCCTCTGTCAGCGTTCCTGTAGGCCTCTCAGTCGCTGCCGCTGTCGATTGGGGGGATCTGCTGCCTTCTCTATGCCAATGTCTACCATTATCTGCCTCAGTCGGCATCTCAGTCGGCGTCGCAGCCTCTATCAGCGTCTCTGTATGCGTCTCAGTTGTTGCCGCTGTCGATTGGGTTGCCTGCTGCCTTCGCTATGCCTATGCCTAACCATCTCTGCTTCAGTCGGCTTCGCAGCCTCTGTCGGCGTCGCAGCCTCTGTCAGCGTTTCTGTAGGCGTCTCAGTCGCTGCCGCTGTCGATTGGGGGTCTGCTGCCTTCTCTATGCCTATATCTACCCCTATCTGCCTCAGTCGGCGTCTCAGTCGGCGTCGCAGCCTCTGTCAGCGTCTCTGTAGGCGTCTCAGTCACTGCCGCTGTCGCTTGGGTGGTCTGATGCTTTCTCTATGCCTATATCTAGCCCTCTCTGCCTCAGCCGGCATCTCAGTCGGCGTCGCAGCATCTGTCAGCGTCTCTGTAGGCGTCTGAGTCGCTGCCGCTGTCGATTGGGGGGGTCTTCTGCCTTCTCTATGCCAATATATCTACCCTTATCTGCCTCAGTCGGCCTCTCAGAAGGCGTCGCAGCCTCTGTCAGCGTCTCAGTAGCTGCCGCTGTCAGTTGGGGGGTCTGCTGCCTTCTCTATGCCAATATATCTACCCCTATCTGTCTCAGTCGGCGTCTCAGTCGGCGTCGCAGCCTCTGTCAGCCTCTCTGAATGCGTCTCAGTCGCTGCCGCTGTCGATTGGGGTGTCTGCTGCCTTCTCTATGCCTATATCTACCCCTACCTGCCTCAGTCGGCATCTCAGTCAGCGTCGCAGCCTCTGTCAGCGTCTCTGTAGGCGTCTCATTTGTTGCCGCTGTCGATTGGGGTGTCTTCTAGCTTCTCTATGCCTATGTCTACCCAACTCTGCCTCAGCCGGAGTCTCAGTCGGCGTCGGAGTATCTGTCAGCGTCGCAGCCTCTGTCAGCGTCTCTGTAGGCTTCTCAGTCGCTGCCGCAGTCGATTGGGGGTCTGCTGCATTCTCTATGCCAATATCTACCCCTATCTGCCTCAGTCGGCGTCGCAGCCTCTGTCAGCGTCTCTGTAGGCGTTTCAGTCGCTGCTGCTGTCGATTGGGGGGTCTGCTGCCTTCTCTATGCCTATATCTACTCCTCTCTGCCTCAGTCGGCGTCTCAGTCGGCGTCGCAGCCTCTGTCAGCCTCTCTGGATGCGTCTCAGTCGCTGCCGCTATCGATTGGCGGATCTGCTGCCTTCTCTATGCCTATATCTACTCCTCTCTGCCTCAGTTGGCGTCTCAGTCGGCGCCTTAGTCGGCCTCGCAGCATCTATCAGCGTCCCTGTAGGCGTCTCAGTCGTTACCGCTGTCGATTGGGGGGTCTGCTGTCTTCTCTATGCCTATGTCTAACCCTCTCTGCCTCAGCCGGCATCTGAGTCGGCGTCGCAGCATCTGTCAGCGTCTCTGTAGGCGTCTGAGTCGCTGCCGCTGTCGATTGGGGGGTCTGCTGCCTTCTCTATGCCAATATATACTCTTATCTGCCTCAGTCGGCGTCTCAGTCGGTGTCGCAGCCTCTGTCAGCGTCTCTGAATGCGTCTCAGTCGCTGCCGCTGTCGATTGGGGGGTCTGATGCCGTCTCTATGCCTATATCTACCAGTATCTGTCTCAGTCGGCGTCTCAGTCGGCATCGCAACCATTGTCAGCGGCTATGTAGGCGTCTCAGTCGCTGCTGCTGTCGATTGGGGGGCTCTGCTGCCTTCTCTATGCCTATATCTACCCCTACCTGCCTCAGTCGGCATCTCAGTCAGCGTCGCAGCCTCTGTCAGCGTCTCTGTAGGTGTCTCATTTGTTGCCGCTGTCGATTGGGGTGTCTTCTGGCTTCTCTATGCCTATGTCTACCCAACTCTGCCTCACCCGGAGTCTCTGTCGGCGTCGTAGTATCTGTCAGCGTCGCAGTCTCTGTCAGCGTCTCTGTAGCCGTCTCAGTCGCTGCCGCCGTCGATTGGGGGTCTGCTGCATTCTCTATGCCAATATCTGCCCCTATCTGCCTCAGTCGGCGTCGCAGCCTCTGTCAGCGTCTCTGTAGGCGTCTCAGTTGCTGCTGCTGTCGATTGGGGGGGTCTGCTGCCTTCTGTATGCCAATTTCTACCCCTATCTGCCTCAGTCGGCAACTCAGTCGGCGTCGCAGCCTCTATCAGCGTCTCTGTAGGCGTCTAAGTTGTTGCCGCTGTCGATTGGTGGGTCTGCTGCCTTCTCTATGCCTATATCTACCCCTACGCGCCTCAGTCGGCGTCACAGTCGGCTTCGCAGCCTCTGTCAGCGTCTCTGTAAGCGTCTCAGTCGCTGCTGCTGTCGATTGGGGGGATCTGCTGCCTTCTCTATGCCAATGTCTACCCTTATCTGCCTCAGTCGGCATCTCAGTCGGCGTCGCAGCCTCTATCAGCGTCTCTGTATGCGTCTCAGTTGTTGCCGCTGTCGATTGGGTTGCCTGCTGCCTTCGCTATGCCTATGCCTAACCATCTCTGCTTCAGTCGGCTTCGCAGCCTCTGTCGGCGTCGCAGCCTCTGTCAGCGTTTCTGTAGGCGTCTCAGTCGCTGCCGCTGTCGATTGGGGGGGTCTGCTGCTTTCTCTATGCATATATCTACTCCTCTCTGCCTCAGTCGGCGTCTCAGTCGGCGTCTCAGTCGGCGTCTCAGTCGACATCGCAGCCATTGTCAGCGTCTATGTAGGCGTCTCAGTCGCTGCCGCTGTCGATTGGGGGCTCTGCTGCCTTCTCTATGCCTATATCTACCCCTACCTGCCTCAGTCGGCATCTCAGTCAGCGTCGCAGCCTCTGTCAGCGTCTCTGTAGACGTCTCATTTGTTGCCGCTGTCGATTGGGCTGTCTTCTGGCTTCTCTATGCCTATGTCTACCCAACTCTGCGTCAGCCGGAGTCTCAGTCGGCGTCGCAGTATCTGTCAGCGTCGCAGCCTCTGTCAGCGTCTCTGTAGGCGTCTCAGTCGCTGCCGCCGTCGATTGGGGGCCTGCTGCATTCTCTATGCCAATATCTACCCCTATCTGCCTCAGTCGGCGTCGCAGCCTCTGTCAGCGTGTCTGTAGGCGTCTCAGTCGCTGCTGCTGTCGATTGGGGGGTCTGCTGCCTTCTGTATGCCAATTTCTACCCCTATCTGCCTCAGTCGGCAACTCAGTCGGCGTCGCACCTCTATCAGCGTCTCTGTAGGCGTCTAAGTTGTTGCCGCTGTCGATTGGTGGGTCTGCTGCCTTCTCTATGCCTATATCTACCCCTACGCGCCTCAGTCGGCGTCACAGTCGGCTTCGCAGCCTCTGTCAGCATCTCTGTAGGCGTCTCAGTCGCTGCTGCTGTCGATTGGGGAGTCTGCTGCCTTCTCTATGCCAATGTCTACCCTTATCTGCCTCAGTCGGCATCTCAGTCGGCGTCGCAGCCTCTATCAGCGTCTCTGTATGCGTCTCAGTTGTTGCCGCTGTCGATTGGGTTGCCTGCTGTCTTCGCTATGCCTATGCCTAACCATCTCTGCTTCAGTCGGCGTCGCAGCCTCTGTCGGCGTCGCAGCCTCTGTCAGCGTTTCTGTAGGCGTCTCAGTCGCTGCCGCTGTCGATTGGGGGGTCTGCTGCCATCTCTATGCCTATATCTACCCCTATCTGCCTCAGTCGGCGTCGCAGCCTCTCTCAGCGTCTCTGTAGGCGCCTTAGTCGCTGCCGCTGTCGATTGGGAAGTCTGCTGCCTTCTCTATGCCTATATCTACTCCTCTCTGCCTCAGTCGGCGTCTCAGTCGGTTTTGCAGCCTCTGTCAGCGTCTCTGTAGGCGTCTCAGTCGCTGCCGCTGTCGGTTGGGGGGGTCTGCTGCCTTCTCTATGCCAATATCTACCCCTACCTGCCTCAGTCGGCATCTCAGTCAGCGTCGCAGCCTCTGTCAGCGTCTCTGTAGGCGTCTCATTTGTTGCCGCTGTCGATTGGGGTGTCTTCTGGCTTCTCTATGCCTATGTCTACCCAACTCTGCGTCAGCCGGAGTCTCAGAAGGCGTCGCAGTATCTGTCAGCGTCGCAGCCTCTGTCAGCGTCTCTGTAGGCGTCTCAGTCGCTGCCGCCGTCGATTGGGGGTCTGCTGCATTCTCTATGCCTATATCTACTCCTCTCTGCCTCAGTCGGCGTCTCAGTTGGCGTCTCAGTCGGCGTCTCAGTCGGCGTCGCAGCCTCTATCAGCGTCTCTGTATGCGTCTCAGTTGTTGCCGCTGTCGATTGGGTTGCCTGCTGCCTTCGCTATGCCTATGCCTAACCATCTCTGCTTCAGTCGGCTTCGCAGCCTCTGTCGGCGTCGCAGCCTCTGTCAGCGTCTCTGTAGGCGTCTCAGTCGCTGCCGCTATCGATTGGGGGGTCTGCTGCCTTCTTTTTGCATATATCTACCTCTATCTGCCTCAGTCGGCGTCTCAGTCGGCGTCGCAGCCTCTGTCAGCGTCCCTGTAGGCCTCTCAGCCGCTGCCGCTGTCGATTGGGGTGTCTGCTGCCTTCTCTATGCCCATATCTACCCTTATCTGCCTCAGTCGGCGTCTCAGTTGTCGTCGCAACCTCTGTCAGCGTCCCTGTAGGCCTCTCAGTCGCTGCCGCTGTCGATTGGGGTGTCTGCTGCCTTCTCTATGCCTATATCTACCCTTATCTGCCTCAGTCGGCGTCTCAGTCGGCGTCGCAGCCTCTGTCAGCCTCTCTGAATGCGTCTCAGTCGCTGCCGCTGTCGATTGGCGGATCTGCTGAATTCTCTATGCCTATATCTACTCCTATCTGCCTCAGTCGGCGTCTCAGGCGACGTCGCAGCATCTATCAGAGTCCCTGTAGGCGTCTCAGTCGTTACCGCTATCGATTGGGGGGTCTGCTGTCTTCTCTATGTCTATGTCTAACCCTCTCTGCCTCAGTCGGCGTCGCAGCCTCTGTCAGCGTCTCTGTAGGCGTCTCAGTCGCTGCAGCTGTCGATTGGGGGTCTGCTGCCTTCTCTATGCCTATATCTACACCTATCTGCCTCAGTCGGCGTCTCAGTCGGCGTCGCAGCCTCTGTCAGCGTCTCTGTAAGCGTCTCAGTCACTGCCGCTGTCGATTGGGGGTCTGATGCTTTCTCTATGCCTATATCTATCCCTCTCTGCCTCAGCCGGCATCTCAGTCGGCGTCGCAGCATCTGTCAGCGTCTCTGTAAGCGTCTCAGTCGCTGCCGCTGTCGGTTGGGGGGGTCTGCTGCCTTCTCTATGCCAATATCTACCCTTATCTGCCTCAGTCGGCGTCTCAGTCGGCGTCGCAGCCTCTGTCAGCGTCTCTGAATGCGTCTCAGTCGCTGCCGCTGTCGATTGGGGGGTCTGATGCCTTCTCTATGCCTATATCTACCCCTATCTGTCTCAGTCAGCGTCTCAGTCGGCATCGCAACCATTGTCAGCGTCTATGTAGGCGTCTCAGTCGCTGCCGCTGTCGATTGGGGGGGTCTGCTGCCTTGTCTATGCCTATATCTACTCTTATCTGCCTCAGTAGGCGTCTCAGTCGGCGTTGCAGCCTCTGTCAGCCTCTCTGAATGCGTCTCAGTCGGTACCGTTATCGATTTGGGGGTCTGCTGCCTTCTCTATGCCTATATCTACCCCTATCTGCCTCAGTTGGCGTCGCAGCCTCTCTCAGCGTCTCTGTAGGCGTCTTAGTCGCTGCCGCTGTCGGTTGGGGGGGTCTGCTGCCTTCTCTATGCCAATATCTACCCTTATCTGCCTCAGTCGGCGTCTCAGTCGGCGTCGCAGCCTCTGTCAGCGTCTCTGAATGCGTCTCAGTCGCTGCCGCTGTCGATTGGGGGGTCTGATGCCTTCTCTATGCCTATATCTACCCCTATCTGTCTCAGTCAGCGTCTCAGTCGGCATCGCAACCATTGTCAGCGTCTATGTAGGCGTCTCAGTCGCTGAAGCTGTCGATTGGGGGGGTCTGCTGCCTTGTCTATGCCTATATCTACTCTTATCTGCCTCAGTAGGCGTCTCAGTCGGCGTTGCAGCCTCTGTCAGCCTCTCTGAATGCGTCTCAGTCGGTACCGTTATCGATTTGGGGGTCTGCTGCCTTCTCTATGCCTATATCTACCCCTATCTGCCTCAGTTGGCGTCGCAGCCTCTCTCAGCGTCTCTGTAGGCGTCTTAGTCGCTGCCGCTGTCGGTTGGGGGGGTCTGCTGCCTTCTCTATGCCAATATCTACCCTTATCTGCCTCAGTCGGCGTCTCAGTCGGCGTCGCAGCCTCTGTCAGCGTCTCTGAATGCGTCTGAGTCGCTGCCGCTGTCGATTGGGGGGTCTGATGCCTTCTCTATGCCTATATCTACCCCTATCTGTCTCAGTCAGCGTCTCAGTCGGCATCGCAACCATTGTCAGCGTCTATGTAGGCGTCTCAGTCGCTGCCGCTGTCGATTGGGGGGGTCAACTGCCTTGTCTATGCCTATATCTACTCTTATCTGCCTCAGTAGGCGTCTCAGTCGGCGTTGCAGCCTCTGTCAGCCTCTCTGAATGCGTCTCAGTCGGTACCGTTATCGATTTGGGGGTCTGCTGCCTTCTCTATGCCTATATCTACCCCTATTTGTCTCAGTCGGCGTCTCAGTCGGCGTCTCAGTCGACATCGCAGCCATTGTCAGCGTCTATGTAGGCGTCTCAGTTGTTGCCGCTGTCGATTGGGTTGCCTGCTGCCTTCTCTATGAATATGCCTAACCATCTCTGCTTCAGTCGGCGTCGCAGCCTCTGTCGGCGTCGCAGCCTCTGTCGGCGTCGCAGCCTCTGTCGGCGTCGCAGCCTCTGTCAGCGTTTCTGTAGGCGTCTCAGTCGCTGCCGCTGTCGATTGGGGGGTCTGCTGCCATCTCTATGCCTATATCTACCCCTATCTGCCTCAGTTGGCGTCGCAGCATCTGTCAGCGTCTCTGTGGGCGTCTCAGTCGTTGCCGCTGTCGATTGGGGGGACTGCTGCCTTCTCTATGCCTATATCTACCCCTATCTGCCTCAGTCGGCGTCGCAGCCTATATCAGCGTGTCTGTAGGTGTCTCATTCGCTGCAGCTGTTGATTGGGGGGTCTGCTGACTTCTCTATGCCTATGTCTTCCCCTATCTGCCTCAGTCGGCGTCTCAGTGGGCATCGCAACCATTATCAGCGTCTCTGTAGGCGTCTTAGTCGCTGCCGCTGTCGATTGGGAAGTCTGCTGCCTTCTCTATGCCTATATCTACCCCTATCTGCCTCAGTCGGCCTCGCAGCATCTGTCAGCGTCTCTGTGGGCGTCTCAGTCGTTGCCGCTGTCGATTGGGGGGACTGCTGCCTTCTCTATGCCTATATCTACTCCTCTCTGCCTCAGTCGGCGTCTCAGTCGGCTTCGCAGCCTCTGTCAGCGTCCCTGTAGGCCTCTCAGTCGCTGCCGCTGTCGATTGGGATGTCTGCTGCCTTCTCTATGCCTATATCTACCCTTATCTGCCTCAGTCGGCGTCTCAGTTGGCGTCGCAGCTTCTGTCAGCGTCCCTGTAGGTCTCTCAGTCGCTGCCGCTGTCGATTGGGGTGTCTGCTGCCTTCTCTATGCCTATATCTACCCTTATCTGCCTCAGATGGCGTCTCAGTCGGCGTCGCAGCCTCTGTCAGCCTCTCTGAATCCGTCTCAGTCGCTGCCGCTGTCGATTGGGGGATCTCCTGCCTTCTCTATGCCTATATCTACCCCTATCTGCCTCAGTCGGCGTCTCAGGCGACGTCGCAGCATCTATCAGCGTCCCTGTAGGCGTCTCAGTCGTTGCCGCTGTCGATTGGGGGCTGCTGTCTTCTCTATGCCTATGTCTAACCCTCTCTGCCTCAGTCGGCGTCGCAGCCTCTGTCAGCGTCTCTGTAGGCGTCTCAGTCGCTGCAGCCGTCGATTGGGGGTCTGCTGCCTTCTCTATGCCTATATCTACACCTATCTGCCTCAGTCGGCGTCTCAGTCGGCGTCGCAGCCTCTGTCAGCGTCTCTGTAGGCGTCTCAGTCACTGCCGCTGTCGATTGGGGGGTCTGATGCTTTCTCTATGCCTATATCTAGCCCTCTCTGCCTCAGCCGGCATCTCAGTCGGCGTCGCAGCATCTGTCAGTGTCCCTGTAGGCGTCTGAGTCGCTGCCGCTGTCGATTGGGGGGTCTTCTGCCTTCTCTATGCCAATATATCTACCCTTATCTGCCTCAGTCGGCCTCTCAGAAGGCGTCGCAGCCTCTGTCAGCGTCTCAGTCGCTGCCGCTGTCGGTTGGGGGGTCTGCTGCCTTCTCTATGCCAATATCTACCCTTATCTGCCTCAGTCGGCGTCTCAGTCGGCGTCGCAGCCTCTGTCAGCGTCTCTGAATGCGTCTCAGTCGCTGCCGCTGTCGATTGGGGGGTCTGATGCCTTCTCTATGCCTATATCTACCCCTATCTGTCTCAGTCGGCGTCTCAGTGGGCATCGCAACCATTGTCAGCGTCTATGTAGGCGTCTTAGTCGCTGCCGCTGTCGATTGGGGGGGTCTGCTGCCTTATCTATGCCTATATCTACCCTTATCTGCCTCAGTAGGCGTCTCAGTCGGCGTTGCAGCCTCTGTCAGCCTCTCTGAATGCGTCTCAGTCGCTACCGTTGTCGATTTGGGGGTCTGCTGCCTTCTCTATGCCTATATCTACCCCTATCTGCCTCAGTCGGCGTCGCAGCCTATATCAGCGTGTCTGTAGGTGTCTCATTCGCTGCAGCTGTTGATTGGGGGGTCTGCTGACTTCTCTATGCCTATGTCTTCCCCTATCTGCCTCAGTCGGCGTCTCAGTGGGCATCGCAACCATTATCAGCGTCTATGTAGGCGTGTCAGTCGCTGCCGCTGTCGATTGGTGGGGGTCTGCTGCCTTATCTATGCCAATATCTACCCTTATCTGCCTCAGTCGGCGTCTCAGTCGGCGTCGCAGCCTCTGTCAGCGTCTCTGAATGCGTCTCAGTCGCTGCCGCTGTCGATTGGGGGTCTGATGCCTTCTCTATGCCTATATCTACCCGTATCTGCCTCCGTCGGCATCTCAGTCAGTGTCGCAGCCCCTGTCAGCGTCTCTGTATGCGCCTCAGTCGCTCCCGCAGTCGATTGGGGGGTCTGCTGCATTCTCTATGCCTATATCTACCCCTACGCGCCTCAGTCGGCGTCACAGTCGGCTTCACAGCCTCTGTCAGCGTCTCTGTAGGCGTCTCAGTCGCTGCCGCTGTCGATTGGGGGTCTGATGCCTTCTATATGCCTATATCTATCCCTCTCTGCCTCAGCCGGCGTCTCAGTCGGCGTCGCAGCATCTGTCAGCTTCTCTGTAGGCGTCTGAGTCGCTGCCGCTGTCGATTGGGAGGGTCTGCTGCCTTCTCTATGCCAATATCTACCCTTATCTGCCTCAGCCGGTGTCTCAGTCGGCGTCGCAGCATCTGTCAGCATCGCAGCCTCTGTCAGCGTCTTTGGAGGCGTCTTAGTCGCTGCCGCTGTCGATTGGGGGGGTCTGCTGTATTCTGTATGCCTATTTCTACCCCTATTTGCCTCAGTCGGCAACTCAGTCGGCGTCGCAGCCTCTATCAGCGTCTCTGTAGGCATCTCAGTTGTTGCCGCTGTCGATTAGAGGGTCTGCTGCCTTCTCTATGCCTATATCTACCCCTACGCGCCTCAGTCGGCGTCACAGTCGGCTGCACAGCCTCTGTCAGCGTCTCTGTAGGCGTCTCAGTCGCTGCCGCTGTCGATTGGGGGGTCTGGTGCCTTCTATATGCCTATATCTATCCCTCTCTGCCTCAGCCGGCGTCTCAGTCGGCGTCGCAGCATCTGTCAGCGTCTCTGTAAGCGTCTGAGTCGCTGCCGCTGTCGATTGGGAGGGTCTGCTGCCTTCTCTATGCCAATATCTACCCTTATCTGCCTCAGTCGGCATCTCAGTAGGCGTCGCAGCCTCTATCAGCGTCTCTGAATGCGTCTCAGTCGCTGCCGCTGTCGTTTGGGGGAGTATGCTGCCTTCTCTATGCCAATATCTATCCTTATGTGCCTCAGTCGCCGTCTCAGACGGCGTCGCAGCATCTGTCAGCGTCTCTGAATGCGTCTCAGTCGCTGCCGCTGTCGATTGGGGGGTCTTCTGCCTTCTCTATGCCAATATATCTACCCTTATCTGCCTCAGTCGGCCTCTCAGAAGGCGTCGCAGCCTCTGTCAGCGTCTCAGTCGCTGCCGCTGTCGATTGGGGGGTCTGATGCCTTCTCTATGCCTATATCTACCCCTATCTGTCTCAGTCGGCGTCTCAGTCGGCGTCTCAGTCGACATCGCAGCCATTGTCAGCGTCTATGTAGGCGTCTCAGTTGTTGCCGCTGTCGATTGGGTTGCCTGCTGCCTTCTCTATGCCTATGCCTAACCATCTCTGCTTCAGTCGGCGTCGCAGCCTCTGTCGGCGTCGCAGCCTCTGTCAGCGTTTCTGTAGGCGTCTCAGTTGCTGCCGCTGTTGATTGGGGGGTCTGCTGCCATCGCTATGCCTATATCTACCCCTATCTGCCTCAGTTGGCGTCGCAGCCTCTCTCAGAGTCTCTGTAGGCGTCTTAGTCGCTGCCGCTGTCGATTGGGAAGTCTGCTGCCTTCTCTATGCCTATATCTACCCCTATTTGTCTCAGTCGGCGTCTCAGTCGGCGTCTCAGTCGACATCGCAGCCATTGTCAGCGTCTATGTAGGCGTCTCAGTTGTTGCCGCTGTCGATTGGGTTGCCTGCTGCCTTTTCTATGCCTATGCCTAACCATCTCTGCTTCAGTCGGCGTCGCAGCCTCTGTCAGCGTTTCTGTAGGCGTCTCAGTTGCTGCCGCTGTCGATTGGGGGATCTCCTGCCTTCTCTATGCCTATATCTACCCCTATCTGCCTCAGTCGGCGTCTCAGGCGACGTCGCAGCATCTATCAGCGTCCCTGTAGTCGTCTCAGTCGTTGCCGCTGTCGATTGGGGGCTGCTGTCTTCTCTATGCCTATGTCTAACCCTCTCTGCCTCAGTCGGCGTCGCAGCATCTGTCAGCGTCTCTGTAGGCGTCTGAGTCGCTGCCGCTGTCGATTGGGAGGGTCTGCTGCCTTATCTATGCCAATATCTACCCTTATCTGCCTCAGCCGGCATCTCAGTCGGCGTCGCAGCATCTGTCAGTGTCTCTGTAGGCGTCTGAGTCGCTGCAGCTGTCGATTGGGGGGGTCTTCAGCCTTCTCTATGCCAATATATCTACCCTTATGGTAGATATAGGCATAGATAAGGCAGCAGACCCCCCCAATCGACAGCGGCAGCGACTGAGACGCCTACATAGACGCTGACAATGGCTGCGATGTCGACTGAGACGCCGACTGAGACGCCGACTGAGACAAATAGGGGTAGATATAGGCATAGAGAAGGCAGCAGACTTCCCAATCGACAGCGGCAGCGACTAAGACGCCTACAGAGACGCTGAGAGAGGCTGCGACGCCAACTGAGGCAGATAGGGGTAGATATAGGCATAGCGATGGCAGCAGACCCCCCAATCAACAGCGGCAGCAACTGAGACGCCTACAGAAACGCTGACAGAGGCTGCGACGCCGACAGAGGCTGCGACGCCGACTGAAGCAGAGATGGTTAGGCATAGGCATAGAGAAGGCAGCAGGCAACCCAATCGACAGCGGCAACAACTGAGACGCCTACATAGACGCTGACAATGGCTGCGATGTCGACTGAGACGCCGACTGAGACGCCGACTGAGACAGATAGGGGTAGATATAGGCATAGAGAAGGCATCAGACCCCCACAATCGAACGCGGCAGCGACTGAGACGCATTCGGAGACGCTGACAGAGGCTGCGACGCCGTCTGAGACGGCGACTGAGGCACATAAGGATAGATATTGGCATAGAGAAGGCAGCATACTCCCCCAAACGACAGCGGCAGCGACTGAGACGCATTCAGAGACGCTGATAGAGGCTGCGACGCCTACTGAGATGCCGACTGAGGCAGATAAGGGTAGATATTGGCATAGAGAAGGCAGCAGACCCTCCCAATCGACAGCGGCAGCGACTCAGACGCCTACAGAGACGCTGACAGATGCTGCGACGCCGACTGAGACGCCGACTGAGGCAGATAGGTGTAGATATAGGCATAGAGAAGGCAGCAGACCCCCAATCGACAGCTGCAGCGACTGAGACGCCTACAGAGACGCTGACAGAGGCTGCGACGCCGACTGAGGCAGATAGGGGTAGATATAGGCATAGCGATGGCAGCAGACCCCCCAATCTACAGCGGCAGCAACTGAGACGCCTACAGAAACGCTGACAGAGGCTGCGACGCCGACTGAAGCAGAGATGGTTAGGCATAGGCATAGAGAAGGCAGCAGGCAACCCAATCGACAGCGGCAACAACTGAGACGCCTACATAGACGCTGACAATGGCTGCGATGTCGACTGAGACGCCGACTGAGACGCCGACTGAGACAAATAGGGGTAGATTTAGGCATAGAGAAGGCAGCAGACTTCCCAATCGACAGCGGCAGCGACTAAGACGCCTACAGAGACGCTGAGAGAGGCTGCGACGCCAACTGAGGCAGATAGGGGTAGATATAGGCATAGCGATGGCAGCAGACCCCCCAATCTACAGCGGCAGCAACTGAGACGCCTACAGAAACGCTGACAGAGGCTGCGACGCCGACAGAGGCTGCGACGCCGACTGAAGCAGAGATGGTTAGGCATAGGCATAGAGAAGGCAGCAGGCAACCCAATCGACAGCGGCAACAACTGAGACGCCTACATAGACGCTGATAGAGGCTGCGACGCCGACTGAGTTGCCGACTGAGGCAGATAGGGGTAGAAATAGGCATACAGAATACAGCAGACCCCCCCAATCGACAGCGGCAGCGACTAAGACGCCTCCAAAGACGCTGACAGAGGCTGCGATGCTGACAGATGCTGCGACGCCGACTGAGACACCGGCTGAGGCAGTTAAGGGTAGATATTGGCATAGAGAAGGCAGCAGACCCTCCCAATCGACAGCGGCAGCGACTCAGACGCCTACAGAGAAGCTGACAGATGCTGCGACGCCGACTGAGACGCCGGCTGAGGCAGAGAGGGATAGATATAGGCATATAGAAGGCATCAGACCCCCAATCGACAGCGGCAGCGAGTGAGACGCCCACAGAGACGCTGACAGAGGCTGTGAAGCCGACTGTGACGCCGACTGAGGCGCGTAGGGGTAGATATAGGCATAGAGAATGCAGCAGACCCCCCAATCGACGGCGGCAGCCCTAATGCATGTCCTAATGCACTGCCCCCGTTTTTGCCACGTACGAGCCGAGGTGACGGAAGCCTTTGGAGACATTCCAACCGTGGAGAACATTGTGGCACACATTTGTGAGACACCATCCAAATGACGAGCCTTTCAAGATGCAGCGGCGAAGATCATGATTGAGCTTCGCCGCATTGAGCGAGGGAGAAACGCTGACCGCGCAAGGCTGCGCGATGCGATCGTGAACAGCAGCGAATCCTCGGCAACAAGGACGGATGATTGACTAAGACCAACGACTGACGGTTGAGCAATTATGCTCTGAAGGCCTCCCGGCGGAATACCTGACGGTGGGCTCCGGGAGGATCCACCCGTAAGTTTGCGGAGATATTTAGTGATTTAGAGTCTCACACTGACTCCGGCTACTGACTCCTCGTAAAAAAAAAAAAAAACTCTAATTTGCGGGGAAAGCAGCGTTTCTCCGTGGGTGATCGATATTCATGCGCACATGCATACCTGCATCTACTATTGTTAGGATGTTATTTCGTGTGTTGGCTTTGTCGTGCGTTTGGGTGTTTGTGCGTAGTTGACTCTGCCAACAACTGAAAGCGTTGAGCAGTTGTCTGTCTCTTCTGTTTATCGCAGTTTCTAGGTACTTGTCACGAACGCGAAATATGTAAAATAGGTCCGTTGTTCGTGTGATCAGCAGCTGTTTTGTGAGGCAGGGCCGGTTACGGGTGGCAATTGGTTTCGTGAGCATTGTGGGCTCTTCTACGTGGTGGGTTGAAACGGCAGTTGTTAGGTGTTGTCTTAGTGCGGTTGCGTTCAGAGGTTTCCCCACGGGTTCGTCAATTGCGTACTATTAATTAGCCGTTTTATTAGGTGAAGATAAGCCACTAATGATTTGCGTTCCTAAACGTGTAAGATCAGCTACATGGTAGTCCCGTACATTGCTGGGCTACGGTGTTTATAGGTCGTTTCAAACGATGCTCAGCGGACACTCACTCCATCATGTCTCTTCAAATTGATGAACAGGAATTGGATACAAAGTGGGATTTGCTTAAAACGGCAAAAGTGACTGCCATACTAAGACTTATGATTTGAAGCAATAAAGCGCTCTTATATTTTACAACTGAAACAAGACGGCGTTTTACCTGGCTGCTATAAGCGCTATTTTAGGAACCACCAGCTCTTCGTCCACGCCCACGCCTATTACTGGCAGCGAAAGGGCGCTCGCTACAACCGGTTACGACAACGCACTGGACCCCAACATTTTGGCGCAGCCAGTATTTGTGACCGCAGGTCAGGAGGAAACCCAGGGCAAGGAACCCTGAAGAAGGCAAAGCATCCTGCAACAGAAGAGATGTAACCAAACAAGACAATGGTGAGTCCAAGTTTTACTAGCGTATTATAAGTACATACTAAAGGTCTGCATGAGTACATTTATTTTTCTCTACACACAGTGTGAATCGGTGCAGTGTACAAATTTCACTAGCAATCACTACAGTAAAAGATCAGTATTTACAGAACACTAAAAGAAAAAAGCAATAGCAGTAAATACTTATTTGCTTCTCCCCACAATGTACTCGTATGTACTGTTTGCTCTCTCTCATTGTCACTATTAGCAATATTTTCCAAGTATTGTCATACCTAACGGTATTAAAAACACTGAATACACTGAATACAGTGCATCATTACGCAAAAGAATAGTTAAACGTTGACACTTGAGTAAATTTATATGTATTAATAACACAAGATTTTCGTTTCTGCTAATAAAAATGGAATTGGATGCTGTAAGTTGTTTAATTATATAAAAAAATTTAGTACTCTAAATCTCAAATAAATACATTTAAATTGTCGACTAATTCAATAATCACAATAGAATCAATTGATAATGGAGTGATCGGTAGTGAGTTAGGTCACGCTATTCTAAAAGGAAAAATTTTTTAAAATTATTTTAAGATCAGTACCAAAAAGGGCAGAAGTAACGTGTGTAATATTTTTGGAAAAATTATTAACGAAAGGGAGCAATAGTTGGAAAATTTAGTAGCATGCAGAAATTGCTGCAATGTATACAAATTTAATAATAAGAGCACATCCAATTTAGTTAGACATAAATGCTACATAATTGCCAAAAGAAACGATGCAAAGGCAATTTTGAAAACTGAAGTTAATTTCAATGAGAAACGAACCGTTACTACCGTTACCGGCAATAGAAAACTGCCGGTCTTTTCATATTGTAGAAGACTCGGGTCTCAAAAAATTAGTAGAATATTTACTATCGTTTGGCTCGAAATACGGTTCGTATGTAGATGTGGACAAATTATTGCCACATCCCACAACGATTTCTCGGAATATTGGAATGCTGTATAAGATTTATTTGAAAAAAATTAAAGACGAGCTAGCTACAATTAAAAATAATGGTTTCGGTCTATAGTCCGACATATGTACGGACAATTACTCCAAAACCTCATATACGAGTATGTCACCATCCATTATATAAAGGGTGGCAAATTGATTAACCGCCTCTTAGGATTACCATCGATGAAAGGAGAAAGATGTATCAGTAAATTTATTGATATTTTTCTATTCAAGTTTTCTTAAACCCTGCACAATTGGAGTCCTGCATCAAGTACGAAACCTTTTTTTTCAAATTTGTAGGTGACAGTATTCGGCGGAAAGCTTTAAAATTGTTCGATGAATTTAATTGCCCAATTAACGAAAAATCGACAATTTTTACTGATAGAGGAAGAAATATTGTTGCAGCTTTTCGCATTTATAATAACATTCACTGCGTCAGCCATTTATTGCATAACGTGCTAGAAAAAATCTATTAAATATGTTTCTGAAATTCGTGACTTATGCGATGCTTCATCAAAACTGTTAAAATACTTTAAAAAATTTTGTAGTGATTCAGATTTAAACTCTTCCTTAAAAAGTTTTTCTCCAACACGATGGGGTCTAGTCCCACGCAGCTTGTTGCAGGCAGTTGTTGAAGTGTTCAACAGCCGCAATGATGTCTTCTTCAGATTTCAGTGATAGTTTTAAATCAATTGTGGAAGATACCATATATCGGAAGCGATTCCAATCAGTTTTGTGATTATGTAAGCTACATTGACTGGGAAGAAGGGCAAGATTGTTGTTAAGCTCGACGAGAACTGGAGAGTGGTCAGAACACAGCTCAAAACATGGGCTACATTTAAGATCACTAAGCATGATACCTTTCGTCACACAGAAGTCAATCAAGTCGGGGACTTTTCTTACATCTATTGGCCAGTATGTTGGTGTACCTGAAGAGATAGGTAGTAAATTTAATTTTCCAATGGCCGCATAAAGCTGTCGACCTTTTGGTGTAGTGAGACGGGAACCCCAGTATGTGTGCTTTGCGTTATAGTCTCCTCCAGCTAGGAATCTATTGCCAAGGGTCTTAAAGAATTTCTCATACTCGTCCATATTTATTGTGTGTTTAGGTGGGCTGTAGACAGCGGAAATTGTAATTGGCCCTTTCCAGTCATCAACAATTATATTCCTGCATGAGCCTTATTATCTGGGTGCAGGGTGTGATAAAATTTAAAGTTCGGAATCTGAAAATGGCTTTTGTTGGTGAAATGGGTTTCAGATATTAGGAGTATATCTATTTCGTATGTTTTAAGGAATTTTTTAATTTCTAATAAATGTTTTGACAGCCCATTAGCGTTCCATAGAATGATTATTATGGGATTGAGGATGAGCAATTCTTAGTCGTGAGCCCTTTAGTACATATTATTTCTTCGACCCTGAAAGCGCCGTAGCGCTGATCAAAGATTTTGCAATACTAGGCGCTATTGTGCTGTTGCACGCGAGTATGTCTTGGCAACCATAGAACCATCATTATGATCGGACAATATATGTATGTCAGCTTAGTTCTGAGGATTTTTTAGTAGGGAATTGTGTTTGTAAAGCTTAGGGTATTAGGCAAGAACACATCAGGAGGTGCATACAAACGGGGTGTTGCATCAAAGTTTGTTTAGTTCCGGAACAGGAATTGGCGCATGAAGGCCTACTTATTATTTTCTTTCATAATTTACAATATTCAAATTTCAAGATTTTTATGGGGGAAAAGCGGTGTGGAAGTTCGTAAAAATGATCGCCGTCTTCAACCAAAAATTATTGCAAGTCAGAAATTAAACGAATGAAAATGCAATAAATATAAATAAATAATTTGTATTCGGAGTTGTGCATCTAGTTAATTATACTAGAGCAATTGGAATGATTTTGTTTTCTCTTCGGCATTACACAGTTGACTTTCTACTTAATTTATCAATATCAAGCAATATAATGTTTAAATAGTTTATACTAGTCCGAGTGTTATACAATATTTTGTCTTTTTTCTGAAGGAAGACAAGCCGGGATGGAACCATCTACTAATGAACGACAACTAAGGGTCATTTGCTGTAGGATGGAAAACGACTGGGAATAAGGAAAAGGGGATGAGAGCAAAAACGTGAACGGAAGCGTTTAGCATACCTGAGAGAAGCGTTGAAGGGACACGAGACGGTGGAAATCCTCTTTCCTGTGGGAGAAGGCTAACAAATTTGAGGGAAGAGGTGTACCGATTGGAGGAGAAGCAACTGGAGAGACGTCAGGGGAAATATAAAAAGCCGTTAGAAAGCGGGTAACAGAGTTCCAACATCTGGGGAGAGAGTTCAACGAAGGAACCACGAGTTGTTGTTACCTTACCTTGAGAATAAGGTGAAGGAAGTCTCTCAAAGGTTAACAGAAACAGAGCAGGCAGTATCGTTGTTAGAGAAAGAGCGTGCCGAATTTAAAAGAAGTAGGCCGACCAGTAATACCTCTATAGGCAGAGAAAGATAAAAACCAGCAGCGGCTGGATATACACACAGTGTTGACATTGCCTACGGAAAGTTCGCTGGACGGAATATTTAACATATTGAAACGTGATAGCTCAGTGAAAAGGGATTGCATACTTTCAGGATCCCATCTGAAATTGAGAATGAATGCCCCCTGTGAGTCAAGATGCGAACTATTCGAATAAAAGCTTATTCAAGAACCATCTGTCGTTAATATCAAAAAGACTTCTGTCGAAGTGGATAGAAACTTCTACAAAATGCGAGAATAGCGTGGAAGTTTCTACACCAACCATTCGAAAACTATAAAAGTGACAAGACTGTTCAAAACCGAACGCAGTAGATCAGACACCGTAACAGTGTGTACATCTAGCATTATAAGCAAAGTAGCAGTATTTGTGATTTATAAAGTGACGAAATTCATTAGTAAATAAAGTGACTAATGGTTTGTGAAATAAAGTGCAAATAATAACTAAGTAAACTTTAAGCCTAATATTAAATGTGTAAATAGCAATAATTAAATAAAGCTAATTATTTTAATTTAACCAGCGATTGTTTGATTACTACACAATCCAGTGGTACGAGTCCGAGTACAGAGAGTTAAAGAAATTGTCAGGAGGGCAATTTTGTAACAGAGTAAATTGTCAAGAGGGCAATTTCGTAACAATATGAAGAGATAAGACGGGTGGTGAAGCCAAGAGTAGTATTTAGTGAAGAGAGGCAGGCAGAATTTTCCTATGGCGCATCTGAAATCGGTGTCGAGCTTTCTTTGCCTGGAAGTCCGTTACACAATAAAAGCTTGGTATATCCACTAAAAGAGCCAGAACCAATAACAGAACAGCAAAGCCCCAATACTATAAACAGTAATTCAGGAGCAAACGGTCGAAGACTAATTAGTTTGAGTCCGTCACTGGTCAAGTTCCTCTTAGATCCAGGAGAAGTGAATCTGGAAACCAGAAAAGATAGATAACGCTCAAGTATTACCAGAAATAAGTAAATCAAGAATAAGCAAAATGGGTATAGAGGAGATCTCAAAGGCAGTGGCCAGCGAGTACTCGTGTTTACTGGTGCTGCGTCAGAAGACTTACGGTCAGAAGTCAACAGGTTCATTCAAGGTTGTGAACTTGCAAAGAGGAGCATAAGGCCTGATGATTTGCAGGATTTCTTTGACTGCGTAAAGCAAAGGTTGTTTGGAGATGCAAAGAACATTGCGCCAAAACAATTCGACAGTGCGCACTAGCTTTAAGGGCTCCTAAGGAGAACTTGTTTAAAGGAGAGGACTCTGGAAGACGTAACCCAAGAAATAATAATCGGGAAGCAGCTGGCAAGTGAAGACTTACGCGCCTTTGCCAGGCGTTTAGGGTCACTTCAGATGATGGCCACGAAATTATAAGAAACAATAAATAAAATGGCATTGGAGATACAGCATTATTACACGAAGTTGAAAAGTCGGTGTTAACAACTTTCGTGGTGGGTCTCCGGAACCCTGCTCTGAAGATTCATAAACGGAATAGCAGAATGGGAACTCTAGAGCAGCGATGACCACGCCGAAGAAAATTAAGCTCCGGTAGCTTCGAGCAAATAGAGGGCATTCTCATATACTTTACACAGAGCAAGCGTACCTCTGAAGCACCGACTCTATTTCATTTACCCTGAAGCTCCGACTCTACTTCACTAACATATCAATTGCGACAAGCAAATTTATTTTTGTGTTTGTGCATGCATTTGGGAATGTATGTACAGTAGGACCGCGTTAATGTGTTCACCTATGATTTCAATTTACTTTAAAGTTAAAATTAATTTAATTTACATCCAAAATAGTTTAATATAAATTCATCACGCATTCTCAAACGCAGCTCAGTGCAAATATTTTTAATTGGAGTTATCTAGGGTTTACGTTGATATGAATGCAACAGTGTTCTTATCTGTTATGATCGCATTCATTTTTGTTGTTTTTGCGAGAGTAAGTGAGTGTTATTTTCTCTAGCTCCTGATACATTTTTTGTGGACATCCCTGCTCTAGAGGAATTAGCAGAAGAGGCTATTAGGGCACAATTCCTGGTGGAGCGGCGTAAGTCTGGATTGGGCGAAGTACAGGAAGTGGGAAAGAGGCAGGACATGTTAACTTCTGCTATCATGGAGAGAAGTTAATAATAACCACCCAAATATGTCCAAAGGAGCGTATAATACTGATGTCGGCTATAACAGAGAGATGAACGCAATAAATTCGGACATGAGATTTCAACAAAGAAGACATATTTGCTGATTCTGCCATAAACCAGGGCATTCAAGAGATGAGTGTATCACACGCAAAAACATGACCTACTGTTCGGAATGTCAAACATATGGTCTTGAAGCAAGTAGACATGCCAAGGAGACACAAAATGGGATCAGAGTAGGAGGCAGCCAGCTCCGAGGCGCCCGGATCCACCCAAGGAGCGAAGTTAGGAAGTTGGGAACAAAAGAACGCTGCTTCGTTGTAAGCAGGACGGGAGACGCATTCATCGAGATATCCTGCAGAGAGGCAGCTGGTGGATAGCTAGTGCTGTTGGTAGATTCAGGGGCGAAAACCAGCCTCGTAAAACAGAAAGAGCTGGGAATTCATCAGACGGACGTAAGAACGCTTTCAGTTAGGGCTAGGTTCAATTAGGGTAAATCACAGCGAGGTTATGGGATTGAGTTTTAGAATGCACGCAGTTGAATTGGATAAGGAAGGTGTCCCGGCAGATGGGATAATTGGGCGCGATAATCTTTTGGGCCGCACCATACTGCATGCGCTGGAGAAGCAGTTATCGTTTTATGATAGGAATAAGAATAGGATCCTTACTTGCAAATACTAATAATAATTTTATTTATTATTAATTATTATTTGGAACTTTGAGGAAGTCACAGTTCCGCAATCGAAGTGACGACGGGCATTGGCCTTTAGAATGCGCCCTCAACATTCTCAAATTCAGTTTAACCAGGCACCTATCAACAATGGCGCAACTGGAACACCAGAAAGGTGTTTACGTGGAGTGTAAGTATTCATTGTAATATGATTATAAGCAATAAAGCGCTCTTATATTTTACAACTGAAACAACACGGTGTTTTGCCTGGCAGCTATAAGCGCCATTTTAGAAACCACCAGCTCTTCGTCCACGCCCGCGCCTATTAGGGGCAGCGAAAGGGCACTCGCTACAACCGGCGAAGACAACGCACATGACCCCAACACTTGTCAGGAGTCGTGTACTGATGTTCCACCTGACAGTAGTGCATATTTTTGACGGGGACACCCGCGATTGTGCCACTACCAAATGGGTACAGAGGAAGTTTTCACCTTTACACCGAACGTAAAGGGCTGCATCGTATGCCAACTGTGAAGCGTTACAGAAGGCGTGGAATTCGATACCGCTATCAGGTGCAGATCATATCCAGCGAGTCACGAGTATTTGCCAACGTCTGCTAATTTCAAAAGTGTCCTTATATCAAAGGAAGGGATATAATTCACAACGAAGATGACCTTTTTCAATTAATAATAAGATATCTCGGTGTCTGCAGATTCCCTAAACACAATTCTCTGATATGACGTTTGGATTGGCTCAACAAGAATCTGGCAATACATCTTTTGTATGTCCCCGTTAAGAACATAGCGAAACACACGCCACTGGATGATTAGCTGGG
Organism: Clusia tigrina; assembly: GCA_920105625.2. Classification (NCBI taxonomy): domain Eukaryota; kingdom Metazoa; phylum Arthropoda; class Insecta; order Diptera; family Clusiidae; genus Clusia; species Clusia tigrina. The sequence goes on along the minus strand of OV050030.1, from coordinate 81,003,607 downwards.
TCAGGTCTGTTTTCAACACTGGCTCTGTATGCTAGCGTCGACTAACCTGAAGTTTCTCATTTGGATTGCTCTCCCATACTCAATAGGAGCGGTGGCAGTTCACCCGTAAGGTAGGCAAGACCAGGACGAAGACTTGGAGATCCACAGTGGTGTAGTGACATGACCCCTCGGAATCAGAGTTTATCAGACCCAAGGCCGAGGAAAAGACTCCCTGATGTTCTATAGTGACTAACTCCGTACCCAAGATAACACTATTGGAGAGGCGACAACTGGGATGACTTGGATTCGGCACCACCCTATCTGCCGGACACGAAAATATCGCAGTGTGATTTGATGAGTTAGGTTCTGAAGAGGCTGAAGGGGCCAGGGAGGAGCGGCCATTAGAATTGGAGCGCTTCTCCCAGATGCGGATGGCGGATTTGTCAACCCTGTTACGAATCCGCATGCAGTAGAGTGTGGTGCCGCTCCCAACAGGTGAGGCACGAACGGAGCTGGGGCAATTAACCCCCGATGAATGGCGACACGGAATTCATACATAACCCGTGTTGGGTACCAAGCAACACCATGCTGATATGGTGGCGGCCTGGAACGCAATACAATTTCACACCGAGTGTGCAGAGTGTTTGCGCACTTGCACCCTTGCGTGGTGACTCTTACGGGATGGGTTTGCATCCGTGCAAAGCGTGGTTGATTCGGCTGCACCCTTATTTGTGGTGAACCTGAGCCTTGTTACGAGAGATCCGAAACGACTCGCGCGTTTACACCCGCAAAGTCCAGATGTCGTCCATCGCTTTCCATTCTGGAATTTTTTTTTCGACCTCCATGGTTTGTTGCCTCAGGACCAGTGTGAGGTCAGGCAGCCGCATGGAACACAGGTACACTAAAATGGCATCCCAAACCGCAACGTCGATGTCGTAGGACGCCAGTGCAGCAAGACAATTACCTATGACACTTTGCAGACGTTTAATTCACCCCCTGCTTCTTTTTTAGCATGGTCAAGTCCCAGCAGAGTTTTTAGTTGATAGTTGCTCTGAATGCGCTTGTTTTCGTAGTGTTCAAGTAAGATTCCCCACACTTGCGGGAATCTCGCCTCCGTTTTTGACAGTTTTTCACGTGATTCCCCCGGGTCTTCAGCTTCAAATGGTAAAATTTCTTCGCATTGGAGAGCCCACTAATATTGATGAACAAAACCGTGAACATATGCCGAAACGCTGGTCATGCAGCATAGTTCCCCGCAAAGGAAGGAATATCACAAGGGGTACGTGGATGCTGTATCTCGTTGATAAAAGTGGGTCCCCTCTAGTAGGAGCGGGGTGTCTCACCTCCGCGATCAAAATACGACCCCGCCAATTTGTTAGGGTCCTGTGTATTGTCGACGCTGGTTGTAGCGAGCGCCATTTTGCTGCCGGTAATATGCGCGGGCATGTTAGTTACTAAGAGCTGGTGGTTACTAAGAAGGCTCTTATAGCAGTCAAAGTAAAACACTGTGTACCTTTTAGTTGCAAAATAAAAGATGGTATTATTGCTTAATATCCTAAGTATTCTATAGTATTTAACAATGAATACGTACAGTATAGGTAAGCACCTCTCTGGTGTTCCAGTTTCGTAATTGTTGATTGGTGTCAGTTTCTCAACCAACTGACACGCTGAATATGAGTATGTCGATGGTGCATTCTAAAGGCCAATGCCCATCGTCAGCTCGATAGCGGAACTGTGGCAGCCTAAAAGTTCACATAATGATGATTAATAATAACTATTTATTTATAGAATTTGCAACCTAAAAATATGTGCTTTCTTAATTAGTTGATAATTATAATACTTCTAAATACTAACTACACTAAATGTGTACTGTCTATTACGAGTTGGTGCTGTTAGTCAGCTACGCGCAGGTAGCATGATTCTAACTCACAATATCCCTCCCTTCTTTCTAGAAGAAGGTAGTGCAACTTCTACCTTCTAGTGAATATTGACAACTTTCTTCTTGTACCGTCAATAATTTTGCGCATTTTATTAATTCTATAATTCATATATTTTCTAAAATCGCCGTATTATGGTTTCCATTATTGTATTTTTTTATTTTGTATTCTCTTCTTTTTCATATTCCTAAAATTTTGTTTTCTTTTTTATATTTGTATATTTTTAGTTCCCCTTTTTTATATCTTTTGGTCGTTCATTGACTCTTTTCTCACTGGCGTATATTCAAACATAATTACAAACTAATTTGAAATTTGGCTTATGCTATACTACTATAAGCCTCGGCCTCTGTGATTGTTGGTTCTATTGCCGCCCGTCATTGTTGGAGCGAATCCCCTCGAGGAACTCTGCATACCCCTCCCTTCTTTCTGGACCGTTATGTATGATATTCTATTCTGGCTATTTAGGTAACCAAGGTACTATTCTAAAATTTCGATTGTAAGGGCCTTCTTCTTGTATTTTATACAGCGTGTCCCCACGGATGTAGTTGGTACTGCCACTGCTTCTAGTATTAAGCTTGTAAATTGCGTTTGAAGTAAGTGAGAGATTTAAATACTCCTCCATTATTTAGTTTTCAGCAATGCGTTTTATGGTGGAAGTGTTTGTCTTGAGCTTCCTTATAATGGAATTCATTTTCGTTGGCTAACGGTATTTCTCTATAGTGTATAGTGTGTATAGGGTAGACTATCCGGATTTCTCTGAGAAAAACGTTTCATATCGTAATTGGTGTACTCAAATCAGATACCAGTCTCCGTATATTCTTGTATTGAATATTTTTCATGTGTGAATCATATTTTATATATTCATTCTCTCGATTGGACATATGCCCCGCATTGAATCAATTGATGTCCGTGGGCCAAAGTTTATTATGCTTATTATATGTGGTAGTGGTTCTTCAGCCACCCTCCTTAAGATTTTGCCCAATATCTTCAAGGGTGTTCCAGAGGGAATAATTAATATTGTGATACGCTGATTGGACCTTCTAAAGTAAAATAGTTTAATGGAAAATATGACACCGTAAGGAAACTTGTTTCTTTTTTCGTTGCTTGTCAATAAACCCATCCACAAAGTGTTCAAATAAATGCTGTTTCCAAAAATATTACATCAGTCGCCATACATCGCCTATCCAGCGAATATATCGTTGGTCCCTTAGTCTGCACCATCTTCCGATATGCGCTTTTCCTGGAACTTTCTGCTTCGAGTCACATCATCAGAGCTGAAACCTTATAATAATTTTCTTAGTTTTCTAGCAAACATTATACATTGTTGTTTTTCTATATTTACGTTTTGTATTACAGTAGACACTTGATTAATGCAACCTTCGGTAATTGCAACTACTCGGTTATTGCAACTGGCAAATTATTTACATTGCAGACTTTGTAATCGCAACTTTCAGAAATAGCAGACTCGATAAATGCAACTTTCTGCAAATAAATATTGTTTTTTTTTTTTAACGTAGAATGTTGTTCTCTGATCTCTGTTTTGTGATTCTTTTTCTGCTTGACAACAACCGTTAAATTTGTGGATACATATGTACATATGTATGTACATATGTATGGATTTAAATTTTTGTGTATTCATTGCTTTTTTTTTGCTAATGGTATTTTTTTCCTATTTGGGTCATCGTTGTCCGTTTGATTTCATAACATCTCGCTATGCCCGTGGTTAAAACAATTGAGAGATTAACAATTAAAGAAAAAATAGAGATTCTGGACAAGTTGAAAAAAGGCCATACGGTAAAATTTATTTGTGAAAAATACAAAATAAATAAATCTACTGCTTGCCGCATTAAACAGAGCGAAAATAAATTAAGAAAATTTATTGAAACACCGAGTGTGGACCTGGAAAACGATGCACGTTGAAAATTGCCGGATTTCCAAAAATGGAAAGTCGCTTATATAGGTGGTTTTTAAAACAAAGATCACGGAACGTCCCAGTTTCAGGTGATATTTTGGGTGCAAAGGCATGTGACCTCTATAACATAATCAAAGAAAAGCCTGGTTTTAAAAAACGACACGGCATTCGATTATTGAAAATCTGTGGCGAAAAATTATCGAACAAAACGCACCCCTTTGTAGAAAAATTTAAAAAACAATCGAAGAGCTCGGATTAACATGGAACCAAATTTACAACTCGGACGAATCCGGTCTATTCTTTCGACTTTTACCAGACAAAACACTTGTGAGTACCAAAGAAGCATCTGCTCCTGGCCGCAAAACTTCTAAGGAAAGAGTAACATTTTTACCTTGCACAAACGCAACTGGTCTCCACAAACTCAAGTTGATGGTCATAGGTAAATCCGCTAATCCACGAGTTTTCAAAAATGTCTGCAATAAACCAGTTCTATATAAAAGCAGTAAAAATGCTTGGATGACATCTTCAATTTTTGAACAATGGTTTAAGAACACATTTGTTCCTGAGGTAAGTGGGACATTTAGTACAAATCTCATTGACTTTGTATGTAAGGCATATCTATGTTTATCAACTTTAGGTAAGGTAGTTTTTGGACTCTAAAGGATTACCGCAAAAGGCGTTACTGCTTCTAGACAATGCCAGTTGCCACCCAAAAGACGGTCAATTTAAAAGCGACGATGGAAACATAGTAACGATGTGTCTTCCACCGAATTGCGCTGCTCTACTTCAGCCGCTAGACCAAAATGTTATCAACTTGATAAAGCTTAATTATAAAAAAGGTCTACTCGAAGATCTGCTAGCAACTGAAGTGAGAGATTTTGATACAATGCTCACGGCATTCGATTTGAGAAAAGTGGTACGTCTGTTAGCTTACGCATGGGAAAAGGTACCGACGTCGACAATCGAAAAGTCCTGGAATATTTTGTTCGCAAACCCTAATAATGAATGGACTAATGCAGATAACTTGCCATTGAGCAGTTTAAGAGATGAAATAATTCGGGAGAACGCAACGATTTCATCCATAGCAGAACTTCTACAAATAATGCAGCCTGAACAAACGTTTTCTCACAGTGATGTCCATGAATGGGTGAGCGAGCTACCTGAGATTTTTCATGATCTAAGTGACGGAAATGAAACATCAGACAATGAAATTGTTGATGAGAATGTTGCGGAAGAACAGGACGTCTGCAGAGGACGCCATTAAATCCATAAATACCACCATTCAATGGGCTGAAGAAAATAATATTTGCTTAAGTCAAATTTTAACTTTGCAGGAAATAAAAGAAGCTGCGTTGGCAAAGAAGTTAAAATCAAAACCAAAACAATCACAAATTTCTAATTATTTTCAAAAACTATAAACATTTGATATGTATTATTATGTAAAAAATATTTTACAAGAAATAAAAATTGAATTTATTGTTTCTGACTTCTTTTTTATGATTTATTTATAGACTCGATTATTGCAACTTTTCGGTAATTGCAACCGCCCTGATTTCTATTCGGTTGCAATAATCGGGTGTGTACTGTATTGCATAAGGTTATTTTACAAGTCATTTTAAAAATTATATAATAACTAAATAAATATACTATATACGAGTAAACTATATATACTATGGGGTATTTTTTACCTATTAGAATGGTTTTTGTTTTCTTTGGATTATAACATTTATTTCATTATAAATTTAAATTTTAAATAATTATTTTCTGTAAGTATTTTCTAAAATAATTTTGATTATGATAATGATTTTTCTTTTTTTTTGTGAATATTATGTAGATACGATATGTAATAATACGTACTTTTTTTGTGAAATTGGTAAGAAACAAAATTCGTTTAGAAATATAGAATTTCTTTTAAGTCATATTCATTATTTTTCATCCTTTCCAATCTATATTTATTTGTTCTTCATATATTGGTTTCTAATTATTTTTTCTTAATAATTCATAATTCCTTTCGTATTCTTTGTTTTTATTTAATTTGCGTTCTCCAAACAAAATTTTACAATTCTCAACAAATCTATTTGCCCCTCCGACATAAGCAAGAATATTTGAGATAAACCAGATTATGTGTGAACTTTGTCAATTGTATGCTTCAATTTTTTATCGCATTGAAATATATACATTATTTTAAAATTATCGCCTGGTATTTATATACCCATAACCGAGTGTGTTCTCCCACGCCCTGTATCTTGTTCGAATATGACTACACACATACATTCCAGGCACCACCTCTTGACTAGTCTAATGTACAACTAATACGACTATGTCCTCCTTAATTTTGCATTATAATTTTCCCTCTTCAACTCTATGTACAAATTTATTATAACGGGAGCGCCATCTAACGTTTTTTTTTCAACTAGTACTTATTTCGTGAATGGTAACACTTATCTCATGTCTGATTTCACAGATAATTAGTTTTATCCTTACGCTGAACGAATATGGTTGTGTGTATGCTTGAACAACGCTGAGAAATATTGCGACATTACTTTGAAAATCATGGTAATGTTGCAGAATGCCAAAAAAATCATTTGCCAAAAAAATTCATCTTTTCAGATGAAGCTCATTTTGATCTTGGCGGGTATGTAAACAAGCAAAATTATCGCATTTGGGGCACAGAAAACCCGCACGCATACATTGAAAAGCCGGTGCACCCAAAACGAGTCACTGTTTGGTGCGGATTTTGGTCCAGAGGCATAATTGGGCCATTTTTCTTCGAAAATGAGCAAGGAGTGGCCGTTACAGTCAATGGCGATCGTTATCGGGCCATGTTGAACGAATTTTTGTTCACAAAAATTGAAGAGGAGGATATTGGCAACATTTGGTTTCAACAGGACGGCGCTACGTGCCACACAGCCGAAGCTACACTCGATGTTTTGCGCCCTGTTTTTGAAGATGGCATTATCAGCCGCAGAGCTGATGTCATTTGACCACCTCGGAGCTGCGATTTGACACCGTTGGACTATTGTTTCTGGGGTGCCCTCAAAGATAAGTGTTACGCCGACAAGCCAGAGACAATTGACGCTTTAAAAGAGACAATATTCGTGATGCCATTGGTGAAATACAGCTGCATACAATCGATAAAGTGCTTAAAAATTGGACCGATCGTGTAGGCTACTGCATGGCCAGCCGAGGCAGCCATTTGAATGAAATTATTTTCCATTATTAACCGGAAGGATTGCACTTTCAAATAAAAAAAGAAATTTGAGAAAATATCCAGTAGTTTTTTTTATAGAATTAAAAAAAAAAAAGTTATTTGGCGGACCTGTTATTTTCGAAACTTCACATAGCCGTACCTATTCTATACACTAATTATTTCCAAAATTATTTGCAACCTTAATTTAACATATTCTTGTTGTAAATATCTACCATTGTTCCCATGCTTTACAACTCCAAGAGAAATGCATAAGTACCATTTTTCTGAATGCATGTATATGTATGTACAAGTACGAGTATATGTACACTCATACTCTGCTTTCCTGTAATTAATGTTTGTGCCTTGACGAATGCAAGGTATCTGTACTACAAATATTATTTTTGCCTGAGTGTGACTGATACTTAAATTAAAACAAAATATTTGTCTTATTCTATGTATTTTCTGACTTTTCTTCTAATTGAAGTATTTCATACAAAATTGATACATTGTACATTCGTTCAGTATACACATATATATACAAACGTTTCCGTAGCTTGCGCCTTCACACTTTTCAGGTCGTGCCCGACATAAATGTTTACGCATCATATTTCCATGCAGCCACTGCTGCATTTATGTACCTATGTGTGTACAGACGTTGCTTTGTGTATGACACGCTTAGTTTCCTATTCTTTACTCAAGACGGTTTTTAATTTGTTATTGAATTATTTTCAATTTGATTACATTTTTTATTATTTAATATTAAAATAAAAAAAGTTGTTCTCTTATTTTATTTACCGCGCTTCCATTCCACTATAGCGCCTAATGAGTATATTTATATTACGTCATTTTTTAAAACGACTATGTTAAAATAAGCGTTATCTGCATATTGTAACGACTCAAATTTATAGCTGGGGTAAAACTCAGCGGCGCCAGGGGTCGTTACACGAAATTACTCGAGCGTTGTATGGTTTCAGTTTTCTTTGTTCAATTTTTATTCTTATCACTAGGCTTACACATTATTACAAAAAATGATGGGCTTTATGAAGGCCGCTCCTGAACTTGGTGCTGTGCCGTCCTGTCTCCAGTCTCAACGGTGGTGGATTGAAAAACCACTTCCACCGGTTTGACTCTGAGAAGCAAGTCCTGGTTTTCTATGAAGGCGGATTGAAAAACCCAGCGTTCGTAGCAAACTCAGTTCTTCTTAATGTCTCAGTCTGTGCCTTTATTCTTTCATTTCAACGGTGGTGGATTGACAAACCACTTCCACCGTTTCTAACGCTGACGAACAAACTCTGGTTTATTATGAGAGTGGATTCAAGTCCAGCACTCGTAGTAAATGCAGCGCTTGTGTGTGTGTGTGACCGTTGGTAATGATTCCTAGTCTCGTGGCGTCTGTGCGGCAACGTTTCTAAAGTACTTACTTGCGCGATGTCTTAGCAGGAAAAGAGCGCGTATGTCCGGTTGCAGGCGCTTTTATAGCCACCTGTTGAACTTCTAGTTGTTGTTCCAGTCCCGCTGGCCGTTGCTCCGACTACCGCTTCCTGTTGCTAAGGCCAAGGCATTGTTGGTGTTTTCCTCTTGACCTTAGGCGACCCTCAGCATGTTCCTGGAAAAGTCCGGCTGTTGTCAAGCGCGTAGTAGTTGCAGCGGCACGTTGTTGCTGTTGCACGCCCTGTTGTTGTTGTTGTTGCACGCATGATTTCTTTCTGCTGGTGGTTAATATTATTTAAATTATCCAACAGCGTTTGAACACTATTTGTGTATTTCTCCTTTGTGTGATGTCCGCGCAACTTGTCTGCACAGCGATTGTTATGTCGTTCTCTCTTTTTGTTTCATTCGTTCCTCGTGCTGTTGTTGTTCTATTTCCCGAGCTAACACACTCGGTAAATTCTACCGAGTCGTGTTATTGTAATTAACGCACGATTAATTGAAGTTTGCTTGTAGTCTTGTTGTTTTTGTCGATCAGTGCACACGGCTGGCTAGAGTTCGCCAAGTCTGTCGGCACATTCGTGTTGGTATAATTCACATGCAATTCCTTTTCCTTGTCTTACGCAAGCCGCTGGCTTGGCTTTGCCAATGCTGCTGTTGACATTCCGCTTGCGTAGTTGTTGGTACAATTTGCATGTGATTTATTGACCAACGTTTATTATTTTGTGCATTTCATGCGCTCCCGCTTTCGCCGTGGTTTCTATTGGTGCGAAGGTATTCTAATAATTAATATTAAGCGTTGATGGAGCCGCGCAAGCTGATTGGTTACGGCACTCAAACTTCTTCGCACGCGAGTGATGCTGGCGGTCCATTTTCGCAGTGACTATTGCTTTGGGGAATTATTGTGCGAGCAAAATTAGTCAATAATTTTGCTCGTCACACGCCCTCCCCACTTCACCGACGACGAGAAATAGTTATCCCGCAGCGCTGTATTGTGACTCGGTATGGGTGTCTGTCGTACCGAATTCGTCTGCGGGTTAATGGTTTGGCTGCCTGGCGAATTACCTCCTGGACTAGTTCCGCTGTTAGGTGAGCTGTTGCTTCTGCAGTCAATTCACTGGCATCTTGGCAGACGAAATCCTTCCAGCCGGACTCTTCGGCTGGTAGTTGCGTAGCCTGGTCCCTCCTCTGGCGATTCCAGGTGCCACTGTGCGTGTCGTCGGAGCTAGTGGAATCGCAGCGCTGGGATTCACGTGGTGTAGCTACACGCGGAACTTCTGTGTGGGTGGCCTTCCTGGTTGTTAGCTGTCGTAGTAGGTGCCCAATCTCTTTGCGTTTCTTGACAATCTTCTCGGCCGTATATCAGTTCTTTAGGTCTGTAGACTCCCATGTTTCCCCATGGATTGGTTCCGTAAAGAAACTCTCCACGTTCTGCCGCACGAACACGCCACAGTCCGTCTGGTTAGTCTGCTTGGGCGAGCTCAGTGTGTGTGCCGGTACGTCACGTGCGTCATAGGGCGTGCTCGGGGCTGTTGGCAGCCGTGTCTTGCGCTCCTCGTAGAGATATAGGCGCAGTACCCCTGCTTCTTCGTTGTGTGACGTTCTCTTTAGAGAATCGAAAAACAAAATGGTGGTTCCCTTTCGGCCTGCCGCAAAAGCTGCTGGGAAACAGATGATGGCCACGTACCAGTGGTGGTTGATGGGGACAATAATAAAGTCGTACTGAAACACATCTTGCCCCTTCGTCCATCGTTTGACTCGTGTGGTCCACCGGGGTGCCCGGCCGTTGCGTTAATTGTGAATAGAAATGAGTGGAGAACACATAAACGGGTGTCCGCTGCTTGTGTGGTACGCGATTTAACTGGATCCATTTAAGATAAAAGTCCAGGATGACATCGTTCAGGAGACATCCCTCTTGAAGGCACTCGATATCGCAGTTCCTGACGGCGATTCCCCCTTTACCCTGTGGATACACCACGAGCGGCCGATCTCCATACTCCTCCACTTCACTCTCGCTCTCGCTATTCAGTAGGAGGGGCACTATTTGTTTTCCTTTGCTTCCATCTCCTAGCTTCAGTGGATTGTCCACGATAATTCGGCTAACGGTGACGTATTGCGGTGCCATGATTATATATTTAATCTTTTTTTTGTATTTTTCTGAAAACTTCCTGGTTTACTTACATTTAGTTTGCTGACGAAAAGAAAGTTTTAGCGTGCGTATTCTCGCTTTTATACACTTTTTGTAAACTTTTGTAACGGTAGTCCTTTTCCTTGTTCCTTCTCCTTTATACCGTTGCGTCCGTGACCCCTACACCTACTCTCGATTCTATCCCGTCAACGCTATAGGTTCGGGCCGATCATCCGGCGCGCAGAAAAGTTTTAATTCGCCGATGTGGGCGGTCCTTTCAGTTTGGTGACCTTCCACTGTCATCTTGACTATAACCGGCGAAATGAAATCTTTGACACGAAACGGCCCATCGTAGTTTGGCGGCGAAATGGTCTGTCGCTTTTGATAGGTGGTGTTGTTTTACCAATACAAGCTGTTCTATGCTTGGCTTCCACGCTCTGCGTCTTAGGTTATGGTACCTTCGCTGGTCTTGTGCTGCCCTCTCTAGGTTTCGTTTAACTAGCTGGTATGCCTCCTTGAGCTGTTCTGAACGTTCATTAGGTGTTTGTGGTAACGCACCCACCCAATGTCGTTTCGTCATACAGCGCTTTTGGGAGTCGTGGTTCACGTCCTTGCACTAAATATGCCGGGCTATATCCGGTCGTCTCCGAGACACTTGTATTCATGGCCAGCGTCAGTTCCCGGAGCAGTTCATCCCATCGTCGCTGTTCCTTGTTGGCGAACTGAGCAATCATAGTTTTCTCGGTGCGATTGGTGCGTTCAACTGCGTTCTCCTGTGGCGTATACGGTGCGGTAAACTGGTGTCGCATCCCGAAGTCTTCAGTGAATCGTCGGAACGCCCTGCTGGTAAACTGGGACCCATTATCGGAGACTAGAACATTTGGCACGCCAAAGCGAGCTAGAATGCGCTCACGGAAAGCCCGTTGTAAAGTCTCGGTAGTGGCTTTCCGGAGTGGCGCCATTTGAGTCCACTTAGTGTACTTATCATGGAACACTACCAGCATAGTTTTCCCATGCGCTGACCGTGGAAGAGGTCCCACGAAGTCGATACACAGAACAGCCCACGGCTCCTCCGGAATCTGTGTGAGCATTTCTGCGGCCGGTTGTTGTTGGCTGCATTTATACTGCTGGCAAAGCTTGCACCTTCGTACATAGCGACTGGTATCCCGGAAGAGTCCCGGCCAATAGTAGCGATTTGCGATGCGCGCTATGGTCTTCCGGATGCCTAGATGCCCCGATGTTGGTGCGTCATGGTTCTCTCTCAAGATGCGTCCCCTAAGCGCAGTCGGCACACACAGTTTCCAAGGAGCACAGTCCTCGTCGCCTGATCGATTTGGGATGTGCCGGTAAAGCTGCCCTTTCTCGAGAGAGTACTCTGCGAACTTGGCCGGCTCGGCCATCACCTCCGCTTCTGCCACCAGTTACAGTCCTCATCCGGCTTCTCCTCCACTGTGATGGTGCACGCAGCTTCCACTGGCTGCCTTGATAACGCGTCGGCTACTACGTTTAGCTTTCCTCTACGATACTGCACCTCGAACGTGTGCTGTTGGAGTTCCAACGCCCATCGAGCTATACGTCCTGAAGGGCTTTCGATTGAGTTAAGCCACTTCAGGGACAAGTGATCCGTTATGACCGTAAATTGATAGCCTTCTAGCTATGGCCGCATTTTACGTATACCCCAGACGATGGCTAGGCACTCTTGCTGCGTAGGAGAGTAGTTTCGTTCTGCTGCATTCAGATGCCTGCTGGCATAGGATATCACCCGCTCTGTTCTTTCTATATCTTGGGTGAGCACCGCTCCCAACCCGTAATCACTAGCATCTGTCTGAAGAGTAAATTTCTGCGAAAAGTCTGGACATACCAGGATTGGCGCCTCGGTTAGCTGCCGCTTCAACGTTTCGAAAGCCTGCTGTGTAGCGTCGTCCCACTTAAAATGCTTCCCTTTCTTCAGGAGTGCAGTCAGAGGATGTACGATTTTCCCAAAATCGGGGACAAAACGCCGGTACCACGAGGTTATTCCCAAGCAACGTGGGAGCTCTCTTACGTTCTGTGGTGGTTTTAGTTCCCGTATGGCCGCGACTTTGTCCGGATCCGTATGGATTCCCTTTTCACTCACCACGTGGCCCAAGTATTTTAATTCCTTCCGGAAAAATTCACACTTCTCAAGTTTGAGTTTTAGATTAGCCTTGCGCAGCCGATGGAACACCTTCCCCAGATTTTGTTGGTGCTCCTGAAGTGTTCTTCCCGTGACGTTGATGTCGTCCAAGTACGCAAACGCGTGTGGTTCCATGTCGTGGCCAATTATCTGATCTAGTGCTCGCTGGAACGTTGCTGGTGCGGAGTGTAAGCCAAATGGCATGACTCGCCACTGAAAGAGTCCTCTGCCGGGTACGGTAAACGCTGCATATTCCTTACTCTTCTCCTCCATCGGGATCTGCCAATAACCATTTTTAAGGTCCAGACTACTAATAAACTTGCCTTCGCGTAAGCGCTCCAAAATGTGCTGAATACGGGGTAATGGGTACGCATTGGGGATGGATCTCGCATTTAGTTGGCGATAATCCACACACAGTCGCCACCTCCCGTCTTTCTTCCGAACTAATACGATTGGGGCGCTATGGGGACTGTGGGAAGGTTCTATGCAGCCTTTCGCCAATAGTTCGTCTATCTCTTTGCTGATGAGCGCTTGTTGTGCCGGGTTCCTGGGGTAATACCTTTGGTTCACTGGCCTGTCGTCCTTCATCACGATTTTATGACTAGTTAAGTTGGACATGCCTGGCGTCTCGTCAAACTTACTTAGCTCGGCAGCGAGAAATGTGTCGATCATAGCCTCCTCGGAGATAGCCTCAGCTCGAAAGGTCGTACACGATGTGATACCCTGTGATTGCACGCCATTGGCCTGTGGTCTTAAATTCACTACTTGATCCCCACACCTTATAGTGGTTCCCTGTTTCGTCAAAAAATCTAAACCCAGAAGCAAGTCGTCGGTGGAGTCAGGCATCGTAAGTAGTTCTATTTGGCATACCCGTTCTCCAAGCCTTACATTGATCACTAGCGCCTCCGTTATATCTCGAGTGCTTCCGTCAGCCATACGTGCTCTAATGAGTGTAGGGACAACCCTACCGGTGGTAGTACGTAGTTGACGAGCGAGCCGCTCGCTAACGAAGCTTCGTGTAGCTCCCGTGTCGATCGTTGCTGTTATTTCGTGTGCCTCCAGGACGACCGTTGCACATATACGTTGCCCATCGCAATGCAACGCGCTTATTGAAGATGAGGCGTATTGCCGGAGGACTGCGCCGTGCCTCCCTCCTGGCGCAGCCCTGCCCGTTTCCCCCTGATGCCCTGCAGCACTCCACTGTTCTTTCATTTCTCCTTCCGCACTCCCAGCAGAACAGCAATTGCGCATTTCGGCAGTGTCGCGCAAAATGTCCCACTTGACCGCAGCGCCTGCAAGCTGTGCGTACATCTATGTGTCCCTCTGTTCCCGCATGAGTAACTGGTGCCACTTGTCGATGGCGTGTCTCACGTGGTGGTGTACGCTCGACTCGCGATTGCACAGGGGTTACTCGGTGAGTGTCACGATCACCATGTAGGCCTTCGAGATCCTCAGCCATCTCCACCAGCTCCTCCAGATTCCCAAAATCTTTGCGGCGTACATACCACTGGTACTCTTCCTAACTATTCCGAAAGATCCGTTCCAGTTTCTGTGCTTCGGAGTACCCAGCATGCCGCATGAGCTTTTGTATTTCCACAACGTATTCCTTAAACGTCTCCCGTGGTTTTTGACGCCTTTGCCGTATCTCATCCTCTAACTTCTCAAGGTATCTGGCAGGCAAGAAGTATTTTAGGAAATCCTTCCGGAACATGCTCCATGCTGTCCAGGAACGATTGTTATTGCGATACCATAGAAGCGCAAGATCCTTTAGGAGTTCCGGCATGGTACGCGGCAGCATGTTCCTGTTGAGCCCATAGACCTCCGAAAGCTCCTCCACCCGTTCAAGAAATGCCAGCGGGTCACGGCCACCATCGAACTTAATCGACCACTTTCTTACATGATCAATGACCACTGAATATGGACTGTTTCCACTCCGGGGAAAGTCCGGCGCCACACTTTGTACGGTGTCCTGCAGTGGTCCGGGTTGTTCGCCCCTACATGGTGATAGCGTATCCCTTCTTATGTCTATCGACTCACTAGCAACCTCTGTCCGCTCGATGCCATGGGGTGTCCTGCAAGTCAAGCTTGTACCTGGGGATAAACTTCTCATGTGATAGGCCTGCAATTCAGCCACTAGAAGCTGCTGATCATGGCTCAATTCGGTGCCGCCAACCCACTCCGCCAATCGCTTACGGAGCTCTTCAACTGTTCCTGTTGTATCTTGCTTGAACTCAGTGCAGTAGGCCAGCAATTGATCTTTCCTCAGCGAATAAACCCAACCCGTCTTCACCATCTTGTCACCACGATGGTTATGGCAAACGAAGCTTGGGCGTTAGATTTCCCTGTTTTTTTTAAAAGTCCCTGCTCGGTGCCACTGTAAGGACTCAAATTTATAGCTGGGGTAAAACTCAGCGGCTCCAGGGGTCGTTACAGGAAATTACTCGAGCGTTGTATGGTTTCAGTTTTATTTATTCAATTTTTATTCTTATCACTAGGCTTACACGTTATTACAAAAAATGATGGGCTTTATGAAGGCCGCTCCTGAACTTGGTGCTGTGCCATCCTGTCTCCAGTCTCAACGGTGGTGGATTGAAAAACCACTTCCACTGGTTTGACTCTGAGAAGCAAGTCCTGGTTTTCTATGAAGGCGGATTGAAAAACCCAGCGTTCGTAGCAAACTCAGTTCTTCTTAATGTCTCAGTCTGTGCCTTTAGTCTTTCATTTCAACGGTGGTGGATTGACAAACCACTTCCACCGTTTCTAACGCTGAAGAACAAACTCTGGTTTATTATGAGAGTGGATTAAATTCCAGCACTCGTAGTAAATGCAGCGCTTGTATGTGTGTGTGACCGTTGGTAATGATTCCTAGTCTCGTGGCGTCTGTGCGGCAACGTTTCTAAAGTACTTACTTGCGCGATGTCTTAGCAGGAAAAGAGCGCGTATGTCCGGTTGCAGGCGCTTTTATAGCCACCTGTTGAACTTCTAGTTGTTGTTCCAGTCCCGCTGGCCGTTGCTCCGACTACCGCTTCCTGTTGCTAAGGCCAAGGCATTGTTTGTGTTTTCCTCTTGACCTTAGGCGACCCTCGCGTTTTCCTGGAAAAGTCCGGCTGTTGTCAAGCGCGTAGTAGTTGCAGCGGCACGGTGTTGCTGTTGCACGCCCTGTTGTTGTTGTTGTAGGCATGATTTTTTTCTGCTGGTGGTTAATATTATTTAAATTATCCACCAGCGTTTGAACACTATTTGTGTATTTCTCCTTTGTGTGATGTCCGCGCAACTTGTCTGCACAGCGATTGTTATGTCGTTCTCTCTTTTTGTTTCATTCGTTCCTCGTGCTGTTGTTGTTCTATTTCCCGAGCTAACGCACTCGGTAAATTCTACCGAGTCGTGTTGTTGTAATTAACGCACGATTAATTGAAGTTTGCTTTTAGTGTTTTTGTTGTTGTCGATCAGCGCACACGGCTGGCTTGAGGTCGCCAAGTCTGTCGGCGCATTCGTGTTGGTATAATACACATGCAATTCCTTTTCCTTGTCTTACGCAAGCGGCTGGCGTGGCTTTGCCAATGTTGCTGTTAACATTCCGCTTGCGTAGTTGTTGGTACAATTTGCATGTGATTTATTGACCAACGTTTATTATTTTGTGCATTTCATGCGCTCCCGCTTTCGCCGTGGTTTCTATTGGTGCGAAGGTATTCTTATAATTAATATTAAGCGTTGATGGGGCCGCGCAAGCTGATTGGTTACGGCACTCAAATTTCTTCGCACGCGAGTGATGCTGGCGGTCCATTTTCGCAGTGACTATTGCTTTGGGGAATTATTGTGCGAGCAAAATTAGTCAATAATTTTGCTCGTCACACGCCCTCCCCACTTCACCGACGACGAGAAATAGTTATCCCGCAGCGCTGTATTGTGACTCGGTATGGGTGTCTGTCGTACCGAATTCGTCTGCGGGTTAATGGTTTGGCTGCCTGTCGAATTACCTCCTGGACTAGTTCCGCTGTTAGGTGAGCTGTTGCTTCTGCAGTCAATTCACTGGCATCTTGGCAGACGAAATCCTTCCAGCCGGACTCTTCGGCTGGTAGTTGCGTAGCCTGCTCCCTCCTCTGGCGTTTCCAGGTGCCACTGTGCGTGTCGTCGGAGCTAGTGGAATCGCAGCGCTGGGATTCACGTGGTGTAGCTACACGCGGAACTTCTGTGTGGGTGGCCTTCCTGGTTGTTAGCTGTCGTAGTAGGTGCCCAATCTCTTTGCGTTTCTTGACAATCTTCTCGGCCGTATATCAGTTCTTTAGGTCTGTAGACTCCCATGTTTCCCCATGGATTGGTTCCGTAAAGAAACTCTCCACGTTCTGCCGCACGAACACGCCACAGTCCGTCTGGTTAGTCTGCTTGGGCGAGCTCAGTGTGTGTGCCGGTACGTCACGTGCGTCATAGGGCGTGCTCGGGGCTGTTGGCAGCCGTGTCTTGCGCTCCTCGTAGAGATATAGGCGCAGTACCCCTGCTTCTTCGTTGTGTGACGTTCTCTTTAGAGAATCATCGTCGCTGTTCCTTGTTGGCGAACTGAGCAATCATAGTTTTCTCGGTGCGATTGGTGCGTTCAACTGCGTTCTCCTGTGGCGTATACGGTGCGGTAAACTGGTGTCGCATCCCGAAGTCTTCAGTGAATCGTCGGAACGCCCTGCTAGTAAACTGGGACCCATTATCGGAGACTAGAACATTTGGCACGCCAAAGCGAGCTAGAATGCGCTCACGGAAAGCCCGTTGTAAAGTCTCGGTAGTGGCTTTCCGGAGTGGCGCCATTTCAGTCCACTTAGTGTACTTATCATGGAACACTACCAGCATAGTTTTCCCATGCGCTGACCGTGGAAGAGGTCCCACGAAGTCGATACACAGAACAGCCCACGGCTCCTCCGGAATCTGTGTGAGCATTTCTGCGGCCGGTGGTTGTTGGCTGCATTTATACTGCTGGCAAAGCTTGCACCTTCGTACATAGCGACTGGTATCCCGGAAGAGTCCCGGCCAATAGTAGCAATTTGCGATGCGCGCTATGGTCTTCCGGATGCCTAGATGCCCCGCTGTTGGTGCGTCATGGTTCTCTCTCAAGATGCGTTCCCTAAGCGCAGTAGGCACACACAGTTTCCAAGGAGCACAGTCCTCGTCGCCTGATCGATTTGGGATTTGCCGGTAAAGCTGCCCTTTCTCGAGAGAGTAGTCTGCGAACTTGGCCAGCTCGGCCATCACCTCCGCTTCTGCCACCAGTTACAGTCCTCATCCGGCTTCTCCTCCACTGTGATGGTGCACGCAGCTTCCACTGGCTGCCTTGATAACGCGTCGGCTACTACGTTTAGCTTTCCTCTACGATACTGCACCTCGAACGTGTGCTGTTGGAGTTCCAACGCCCATCGAGCTATACGTCCTGAAGGGCTTTCGATTGAGTTAAGCCACTTCAGGGACAAGTGATCCGTTATGACCGTAAATTGATAGCCTTCTAGCTATGGCCGCATTTTACGTATACCCCAGACGATGGCTAGGCACTCTTGCTGCGTAGGAGAGTAGTTTCGTTCTGCTGCATTCAGATGCCTGCTGGCATAGGATATCACCCGCTCTGTTCTTTCTATATCTTGGGTGAGCACCGCTCCCAACCCGTAATCACTAGCATCTGTCTGAAGAGTAAATTTCTGCGAAAAGTCTGGACATACCAGGATTGGCGCCTCGGTTAGCTGCCGCTTCAACGTTTCGAAAGCCTGCTGTGTAGCGTCGTCCCACTTAAAATGCTTCCCTTTATTCAGGAGTGCAGTCAGAGGATGTACGATTTTCCCAAAATCGGGGACAAAACGCCGGTACCACGAGGTTATTCCCAAGCAACGTGGGAGCTCTCTTACGTTCTGTGGTGGTTTTAGTTCCCGTATGGCCGCGACTTTGTCCGGATCCGTATGGATTCCCTTTTCACTCACCACGTGGCCCAAGTATTTTAATTCCTTCCGGAAAAATTCACACTTCTCAAGTTTGAGTTTTAGATTAGCCTTGCGCAGCCGATGGAACACCTTCCCCAGATTTTGTTGGTGCTCCTGAAGTGTTCTTCCCGTGACGTTGATGTCGTCCAAGTACGCAAACGCATGTGGTTCCATGTCGTGGCCAATTATCTGATCTAGTGCTCGCTGGAACGTTGCTGGTGCGGAGTGTAAGCCAAATGGCATGACTCGCCACTGAAAGAGTCCTCTGCCGGGTACGGTAAACGCTGCATATTCCTTACTCTTCTCCTCCATCGGGATCTGCCAATAACCATTTTTAAGGTCCAGACTACTAATAAACTTGCCTTCGCGTAAGCGCTCCAAAATGTGCTGAATACGGGGTAATGGGTACGCATTGGGGATGGATCTCGCATTTAGTTGGCGATAATCCACACACAGTCGCCACCTCCCGTCTGTCTTCCGAACTAATACGATTGGGGCGCTATGGGGACTGTGGGAAGGTTCTATGCAGCCTTTCGCCAATAGTTCGTCTATCTCTTTGCTGATGAGCGCTTATTGTGCCGGGTTCCTGGGGTAATACCTTTGCTTCACTGGCCTGTCGTCCTTCATCACGATTTTATGACTAGTTAAGTTGGACACGCCTGGCGTCTCGTCAAACTTACTTAGCTCGGCAGCGAGAAATGTGTCTATCATAGCCTCCTCGGAGATAGCCTCAGCTCGAATGGTCGTACACGATGTGATACCCTGTGATTGCACGCCATTGGCCTGTGGTCTTAAATTCACTACTTGATCCCCACACCTTATAGTGGTTCCCTGTTTCGTCAAAAAATCTAAACCCAGAAGCAAGTCGTCGGTGGAGTCAGGCATCGTAAGTAGTTCCATTTGGCATACCCGTTCTCCAAGCCTTACATTGATCACTAGCGCCTCCGTTATATCTCGAGTGCTTCCGTCAGCCATACGTGCTCTAATGAGTGTAGGGACAACCCTACCGGTGGTAGTACGTAGTTGACGAGCGAGCCGCTCGCTAACGAAGCTTCGTGTAGCTCCCGTGTCGATCGTTGCTGTTATTTCGTGTGCCTCCAGGACGACCGTTGCACATATACGTTGCCCATCGCAATGCAACGCGCTCATTGAAGATGAGGCGTATTGCCGGAGGACTGCGCCGTGCCTCCCTCCTGGCGCAGCCCTGCCCGTTTCCCCCTGATGCCCTGCAGCACTCCACTGTTCTTTCATTTCTCCTTCCGCACTCCCAGCAGAACAGCAATTGCGCATTTCGGCAGTGTCGCGCAAAATATCCCACTTGACCGCAGCGCCTGCAAGCTGTGCGTACATCTATGTGTCCCTCTGTTCCCGCATGAGTAACTGGTGCCACTTGTCGATGGCGTGTCTCACGTGGTGGTGTACGCTCGACTCGCGATTGCACAGGGGTTACTCGGTGAGTGTCACGATCACCATGTAGGCCTTCGAGATCCTCAGCCATCTCCACCAGCTCCTCCAGATTCCCAAAATCTTTGCGGCGTACATACCACTGGTACTCTTCCTAACTATTCCGAAAGATCCGTTCCAGTTTCTGTGCTTCGGAGTACCCAGCATGCCGCATGAGCTTTTGTATTTCCACAACGTATTCCTTAAACGTCTCCCGTGGTTTTTGACGCCTTTGCCGTATCTCATCCTCTAACTTCTCAAGGTATCTGGCAGGCAAGAAGTATTTTAGGAAATCCTTCCGGAACATGCTCCATGCTGTCCAGGAACGATTGTTATTGCGATACCATAGAAGCGCAAGATCCTTTAGGAGTTCCGGCATGGTACGCGGCAGCATGTTCCTGTTGAGCCCATAGACCTCCGAAAGCTCCTCCACCCGTTCAAGAAATGCCAGCGGGTCACGGCCACCATCGAACTTAATCGACCACTTTCTTACATGATCAATGACCACTGAATATGGACTGTTTCCACTCCGGGGAAAGTCCGGCGCCACACTTTGTACGGTGTCCTGCAGTGGTCCGGGTTGTTCGCCCCTACATGGTGATAGCGTATCCCTTCTTATGTCTATCGACTCACTAGCAACCTCTGTCCGCTCGATGCCATGGGGTGTCCTGCAAGTCAAGCTTGTACCTGGGGATAAACTTCTCATGTGATAGGCCTGCAATTCAGCCACTAGAAGCTGCTGATCATGGCTCAATTCGGTGCCGCCAACCCACTCCGCCAATCGCTTACGGAGCTCTTCAACTGTTCCTGTTGTATCTTGCTTGAACTCAGTGCAGTAGGCCAGCAATTGATCTTTCCTCAGCGAATAAACCCAACCCGTCTTCACCATCTTGTCACCACGATGGTTATGGCAAACGAAGCTTGGGCGTTAGATTTCCTTGTTTTTTTAAAAGTCCCTGCTCGGTGCCACTGTAAGGACTCAAATTTATAGCTGGGGTAAAACTCAGCGGCTCCAGGGGTCGTTACAGGAAATTACTCGAGCGTTGTATGGTTTCAGTTTTATTTATTCAATTTTTATTCTTATCACTAGGCTTACACGTTATTACAAAAAATGATGGGCTTTATGAAGGCCGCTCCTGAACTTGGTGCTGTGCCATCCTGTCTCCAGTCTCAACGGTGGTGCATTGAAAAACCACTTCCACTGGTTTGACTCTGAGAAGCAAGTCCTGGTTTTCTATGAAGGCGGATTGAAAAACCCAGCGTTCGTAGCAAACTCAGTTCTTCTTAATGTCTCAGTCTGTGCCTTTAGTCTTTCATTTCAACGGTGGTGGATTGACAAACCACTTCCACCGTTTCTAACGCTGAAGAACAAACTCTGGTTTATTATGAGAGTGGATTAAATTCCAGCACTCGTAGTAAATGCAGCGCTTGTATGTGTGTGTGACCGTTGGTAATGATTCCTAGTCTCGTGGCGTCTGTGCGGCAACGTTTCTAAAGTACTTACTTGCGCGATGTCTTAGCAGGAAAAGAGCGCGTATGTCCGGTTGCAGGCGCTTTTATAGCCACCTGTTGAACTTCTAGTTGTTGTTCCAGTCCCGCTGGCCGTTGCTCCGACTACCGCTTCCTGTTGCTAAGGCCAAGGCATTGTTGGTGTTTTCCTCTTGACCTTAGGCGACCCTCGCGTTTTCCTGGAAAAGTCCGGCTGTTGTCAAGCGCGTAGTAGTTGCAGCGGCACGGTGTTGCTGTTGCACGCCCTGTTGTTGTTGTTGTAGGCATGATTTCTTTCTGCTGGTGGTTAATATTATTTAAATTATCCACCAGCGTTTGAACACTATTTGTGTATTTCTCCTTTGTGTGATGTCCGCGCAACTTGTCTGCACAGCGATTGTTATGTCGTTCTCTCTTTTTGTTTCATTCGTTCCTCGTGCTGTTGTTGTTCTATTTCCCGAGCTAACGCACTCGGTAAATTCTACCGAGTCGTGTTGTTGTAATTAATGCACGATTAATTGAAGTTTGCTTTTAGTGTTTTTGTTGTTGTCGATCAGCGCACACGGCTGGCTTGAGTTCGCCAAGTCTGTCGGCGCATTCGTGTTGGTATAATACACATGCAATTCCTTTTCCTTGTCTTACGCAAGCGGCTGGCGTGGCTTTGCCAATGCTGCTGTTAACATTCCGCTTGCGTAGTTGTTGGTACAATTTGCATGTGATTTATTGACCAACGTTTATTATTTTGTGCATTTCATGCGCTCCCGCTTTCGCCGTGGTTCCTATTGGTGCGAAGGTATTCTTATAATTAATATTAAGCGTTGATGGGGCCGCGCAAGCTGATTGGTTACGGCACTCAAATTTCTTCGCACGCGAGTGATGCTGGCGGTCCATTTTCGCAGTGACTATTGCTTTGGGGAATTATTGTGCGAGCAAAATTAGTCAATAATTTTGCTCGTCACACGCCCTCCCCACTTCACCGACGACGAGAAATAGTTATCCCGCAGCGCTGTATTGTGACTCGGTATGGGTGTCTGTCGTACCGAATTCGTCTGCGGGTTAATGGTTTGGCTGCCTGGCGAATTACCTCCTGGACTAGTTCCGCTGTTAGGTGAGCTGTTGCTTCTGCAGTCAATTCACTGGCATCTTGGCAGACGAAATCCTTCCAGCCGGCCTCTTCGGCTGGTAGTTGCGTAGCCTGGTCCCTCCTCTGGCGTTTCCAGGTGCCACTGTGCGTGTCGTCGGAGCTAGTGGAATCGCAGCGCTGGGATTCACGTGGTGTAGCTACACGCGGAACTTCTGTGTGGGTGGCCTTCCTGGTTGTTAGCTGTCGTAGTAGGTGCCCAATCTCTTTGCGTTTCTTGACAATCTTCTCGGCCGTATATCAGTTCTTTAGGTCTGTAGACTCCCATGTTTCCCCATGGATTGGTTCCGTAAAGAAACTCTCCACGTTCTGCCGCACGAACACGCCACAGTCCGTCTGGTTAGTCTGCTTGGGCGAGCTCAGTGTGTGTGCCGGTACGTCACGTGCGTCATAGGGCGTGCTCGGGGCTGTTGGCAGCCGTGTCTTGCGCTCCTCGTAGAGATATAGGCGCAGTACCCCTGCTTCTTCGTTGTGTGACGTTCTCTTTAGAGAATCGAAAAACAAAATGGTGGTTCCCTTTCGGCCTGCCGCAAAAGCTGCTGGGAAACAGATGATGGCCACGTACCAGTGGTGGTTGATGGGGACAATAATAAAGTCGTACTGAAACACATCTTGCCCCTTCGTCCATCGTTTGACTCGTGTGGTCCACCGGGGTGCCCGGCCGTTGCGTTAATTGTGAATAGAAATGAGTGGAGAACACATAAACGGGTGTCCGCTGCTTGTGTGGAACGCGATTTAACTGGATACATTTAAGATAAAAGTCCAGGATGACATCGTTCAGGAGACATCCCTCTTGAAGGCACTCGATATCGCAGTTCCTGACGGCGATTCCCCCTTTACCCTGTGGATACACCACGAGCGGCCGATCTCCATACTCCTCCACTTCACTCTCGCTCTCGCTATTCAGTAGGAGGGGCACTATTTGTTTTCCTTTGCTTCCATCTCCTAGCTTCAGTGGATTGTCCACGATAATTCGGCTAACGGTGACGTATTGCGGTGCCATGATTATATATTTGATCTTTTTTTTGTATTTTTCCGAAAACTTCCTGGTGTACTTACGTTTAGTTTGCTGACGAAAAGAAAGTTTTAGCGTGCGTATTCTCGCTTTTATACACTTTTTGTAAACTTTTGTAACGGTAGTCCTTTTCCTTGTTCCTTCTCCTTTATACCGTTGCGTCCGTGACCCCTACACCCACTCTCGATTCTATCCCGTCAACGCTATAGGTTCGGGCCGATCATCCGGCGCGCAGAAAAGTTTTAATTCGCCGATGTGGGCGGTCCTTTCAGTTTGGTGACCTTCCACTGTCATCTTGACTATAACCGGCGAAATGAAATCTTTGACACGAAACGGCCCATCGTAGTTTGGCGGCGAAATGGTCTGTCGCTTTTGATAGGTGGTGTTGTTTTACCAATACAAGCTGTCCTATGCTTGGCTTCCACGCTCTGCGTCTTAGGTTATGGTACCTTCGCTGGTCTTGTGCTGCCCTCTCTAGGTTTCGTTTAACTAGCTGGTATGCCTCCTTGAGCTGTTCTGAACGTTCATTAGGTGTTTGTGGTAACGCACCCACCCAATGTCGTTTCGTCATACAGCGCTTTTGGGAGTCGTGGTTCACGTCCTTGCACTAAATATGCCGGGCTATATCCGGTCGTCTCCGAGACACTTGTATTCATGGCCAGCGTCAGTTCCCGGAGCAGTTCATCCCATCGTCGCTGTTCCTTGTTGGCGAACTGAGCAATCATAGTTTTCTCGGTGCGATTGGTGCGTTCAACTGCGTTCTCCTGTGGCGTATACGGTGCGGTAAACTGGTGTCGCATCCCGAAGTCTTCAGTGAATCGTCGGAACGCCCTGCTAGTAAACTGGGACCCATTATCGGAGACTAGAACATTTGGCACGCCAAAGCGAGCTAGAATGCGCTCACGGAAAGCCCGTTGTAAAGTCTCGGTAGTGGCTTTCCGGAGTGGCGCCATTTCAGTCCACTTAGTGTACTTATCATGGAACACTACCAGCATAGTTTTCCCATGCGCTGACCGTGGAAGAGGTCCCACGAAGTCGATACACAGAACAGCCCACGGCTCCTCCGGAATCTGTGTGAGCATTTCTGCGGCCGGTTGTTGTTGGCTGCATTTATACTGCTGGCAAAGCTTGCACCTTCGTACATAGCGACTGGTATCCCGGAAGAGTCCCGGCCAATAGTAGCGATTTGCGATGCGCGCTATGGTCTTCCGGATGCCTAGATGCCCCGATGTTGGTGCGTCATGGTTCTCTCTCAAGATGCGTCCCCTAAGCGCAGTCGGCACACACAGTTTCCAAGGAGCACAGTCCTCGTCGCCTGATCGATTTGGGATGTGCCGGTAAAGCTGCCCTTTCTCGAGAGAGTAGTCTGCGAACTTGGCCGGCTCGGCCATCACCTCCGCTTCTGCCACCAGTTACAGTCCTCATCCGGCTTCTCCTCCACTGTGATGGTGCACGCAGCTTCCACTGGCTGCCTTGATAACGCGTCGGCTACTACGTTTAGCTTTCCTCTACGATACTGCACCTCGAACGTGTGCTGTTGGAGTTCCAACGCCCATCGAGCTATACGTCCTGAAGGGCTTTCGATTGAGTTAAGCCACTTCAGGGACAAGTGATCCGTTATGACCGTAAATTGATAGCCTTCTAGGTATGGCCGCATTTTACGTATACCCCAGACGATGGCTAGGCACTCTTGCTGCGTAGGAGAGTAGTTTCGCTCTGCTGCATTCAGATGCCTGCTGGCATAGGATATCACCCGCTCTGTTCTTTCTATATCTTGGGTGAGCACCGCTCCCAACCCGCAATCACTAGCATCTGTCTGAAGAGTAAATTTCTGCGAAAAGTCTGGACATACCAGGATTGGCGTCTCGGTTAGCTGCCGCTTCAACGTTTCGAAAGCCTGCTGTGTAGCGTCGTCCCACTTAAAATGCTTCCCTTTCTTCAGGAGTGCAGTCAGCGGCTGTACGATTTTCCCAAAATCGGGGACAAAACGCCGGTACCACGAGGCTATTCCCAAGCAACGTCGGAGCTCTCTTACGTTCTGTGGTGGTTTTAGTTCCCGTATGGCCGCGACTTTGTCCGGATCCGTATGGATTCCGTTTTCACTCACCACGTGGCCCAAGTATTTTAATTCCTTCCGGAAAAATTCACACTTCTCAAGTTTGAGTTTTAGATTAGCCTTGCGCAGCCGATGGAACACCTTCCCCAGATTTTGTTGGTGCTCCTGAAGTGTTCTTCCCGTGACGTTGATGTCGTCCAAGTACGCAAACGCGTGTGGTTCCATGTCGTGGCCAATTATCTGATCTAGTGCTCGCTGGAACGTTGCTGGTGCGGAGTGTAAGCCAAATGGCATGACTCGCCACTGAAAGAGTCCTCTGCCGGGTACGGTAAACGCTGCATATTCCTTACTCTTCTCCTCCATCGGGATCTGCCAATAACCATTTTTAAGGTCCAGACTACTAATAAACTTGCCTTCGCGTAAGCGCTCCAAAATGTGCTGAATACGGGGTAATGGGTACGCATCGGGGATGGATCTCGCATTTAGTTGGCGATAATCCACACACAGTCGCCACCTCCCGTCTTTCTTCCGAACTAATACGATTGGGGCGCTATGGGGACTGTGGGAAGGTTCTATGCAGCCTTTCGCCAATAGTTCGTCTATCTCTTTGCTGATGAGCGCTTGTTGTGCCGGGTTCCTGGGGTAATACCTTTGGTTCACTGGCCTGTCGTCCTTCATCACGATTTTATGACTAGTTAAGTTGGACATGCCTGGCGTCTCGTCAAACTTACTTAGCTCGGCAGCGAGAAATGTGTCGATCATAGCCTCCTCGGAGATAGCCTCAGCTCGAATGGTCGTACACGATGTGATACCCTGTGATTGCACGCCATTGGCCTGTGGTCTTAAATTCACTACTTGATCCCCACACCTTATAGTGGTTCCCTGTTTCGTCAAAAAATCTAAACCCAGAAGCAAGTCGTCGGTGGAGTCAGGCATCGTAAGTAGTTCCATTTGGCATACCCGTTCTCCAAGCCTTACATTGATCACTAGCGCCTCCGTTATATCTCGAGTGCTTCCGTCAGCCATACGTGCTCTAATGAGTGTAGGGACAACCCTACCGGTGGTAGTACGTAGTTGACGAGCGTGCCGCTCGCTAACGAAGCTTCGTGTAGCTCCCGTGTCGATCGTTGCTGTTATTTCGTGTGCCTCCAGGACGACCGTTGCACATATACGTTGCCCATCGCAATGCAACGCGCTTATTGAAGATGAGGCGTATTGCCGGAGGACTGCGCCGTGCCTCCCTCCTGGCGCAGCCCTGCCCGTTTCCCCCTGATGCCCTGCAGCACTCCACTGTTCTTTCATTTCTCCTTCCGCACTCCCAGCAGAACAGCAATTGCGCATTTCGGCAGTGTCGCGCAAAATGTCCCACTTGACCGCAGCGCCTGCAAGCTGTGCGTACATCTATGTGTCCCTCTGTTCCCGCATGAGTAACTGGTGCCACTTGTCGATGGCGTGACGTGGTGGTGTACGCTCGACTCGCGATTGCACAGGGGTTACTCGGTGAGTGTCACGATCACCATGTAGGCCTTCGAGATCCTCAGCCATCTCCACCAGCTCCTCCAGATTCCCAAAATCTTTGCGGCGTACATACCACTGGTACTCTTCCTAACTATTCCGAAAGATCCGTTCCAGTTTCTGTGCTTCGGAGTACCCAGCATGCCGCATGAGCTTTTGTATTTCCACAACGTATTCCTTAAACGTCTCCCGTGGTTTTTGACGCCTTTGCCGTATCTCATCCTCTAACTTCTCAAGGTATCTGGCAGGCAAGAAGTATTTTAGGAAATCCTTCCGGAACATGCTCCATGCTGTCCAGGAACGATTGTTATTGCGATACCATAGAAGCGCAAGATCCTTTAGGAGTTCCGGCATGGTACGCGGCAGCATGTTCCTGTTGAGCCCATATACCTCCGAAAGCTCCTCCACCCGTTCAAGAAATGCCAGCGGGTCACGGCCACCATCGAACTTAATCGACCACTTTCTTACATGATCAATGACCACTGAATATGGACTGTTTCCACTCCGGGGAAAGTCCGGCGCCACACTTTGTACGGTGTCCTGCAGTGGTCCGGGTTGTTCGCCCCTACATGGTGATAGCGTATCCCTTCTTATGTCTATCGACTCACTAGCAACCTCTGTCCGCTCGATGCCATGGGGTGTCCTGCAAGTCAAGCTTGTACCTGGGGATAAACTTCTCATGTGATAGGCCTGCAATTCAGCCACTAGAAGCTGCTGATCATGGCTCAATTCGGTGCCGCCAACCCACTCCGCCAATCGCTTACGGAGCTCTTCAACTGTTCCTGTTGTATCTTGCTTGAACTCAGTGCAGTAGGCCAGCAATTGATCTTTCCTCAGCGAATAAACCCAACCCGTCTTCACCATCTTGTCACCACGATGGTTATGGCAAACGAAGCTTGGGCGTTAGATTTCCTTGTTTTTTTTAAAAGTCCCTGCTCGGTGCCACTGTAAGGACTCAAATTTATAGCTGGGGTAAAACTCAGCGGCTCCAGGGGTCGTTACAGGAAATTACTCGAGCGTTGTATGGTTTCAGTTTTATTTATTCAATTTTTATTCTTATCACTAGGCTTACACGTTATTACAAAAATGATGGGCTTTATGAAGGCCGCTCCTGAACTTGGTGCTGTGCCATCCTGTCTCCAGTCTCAACGGTGGTGGATTGAAAAACCACTTCCACTGGTTTGACTCTGAGAAGCAAGTCCTGGTTTTCTATGAAGGCGGATTGAAAAACCCAGCGTTCGTAGCAAACTCAGTTCTTCTTAATGTCTCAGTCTGTGCCTTTAGTCGTTCATTTCAACGGTGGTGGATTGACAAACCACTTCCACCGTTTCTAACGCTGAAGAACAAACTCTGGTTTATTATGAGAGTGGATTAAATTCCAGCACTCGTAGTAAATGCAGCGCTTGTATGTGTGTGTGACCGTTGGTAATGATTCCTAGTCTCGTGGCGTCTGTGCGGCAACGTTTCTAAAGTACTTACTTGCGCGATGTCTTAGCAGGAAAAGAGCGCGTATGTCCGGTTGCAGGCGCTTTTATAGCCACCTGTTGAACTTCTAGTTGTTGTTCCAGTCCCGCTGGCCGTTGCTCCGACTACCGCTTCCTGTTGCTAAGGCCAAGGCATTGTTGGTGTTTTCCTCTTGACCTTAGGCGACCCTCGCGTTTTCCTGGAAAAGTCCGGCTGTTGTCAAGCGCGTAGTAGTTGCAGCGGCACGGTGTTGCTGTTGCACGCCCTGTTGTTGTTGTTGTAGGCATGATTTCTTTCTGCTGGTGGTTAATATTATTTAAATTATCCACCAGCGTTTGAACACTATTTGTGTATTTCTCCTTTGTGTGATGTCCGCGCAACTTGTCTGCACAGCGACTGTTATGTCGTTCTCTCTTTTTGTTTCATTCGTTCCTCGTGCTGTTGTTGTTCTATTTCCCGAGCTAACGCACTCGGTAAATTCTACCGAGTCGTGTTATTGTAATTAACGCACGATTAATTGAAGTTTGCTTTTAGTGTTTTTGTTGTTGTCGATCAGCGCACACGGCTGGCTTGAGTTCGCCAAGTCTGTCGGCGCATTCGTGTTGGTATAATACACATGCAATTCCTTTTCCTTGTCTTACGCAAGCGGCTGGCGTGGCTTTGCCAATGCTGCTGTTAACATTCCGCTTGCGTAGTTGTTGGTACAATTTGCATGTGATTTATTGACCAACGTTTATTATTTTGTGCATTTCATGCGCTCCCGCTTTCGCCGTGGTTTCTATTGGTGCGAAGGTATTCTTATAATTAATATTAAGCGTTGATGGGGCCGCGCAAGCTGATTGGTTACGGCACTCAAATTTCTTCGCACGCGAGTGATGCTGGCGGTCCATTTTCGCAGTGACTATTGCTTTGGGGAATTATTGTGCGAGCAAAATAATTTCAATAATTTTGCTCGTCACACGCCCTCCCCACTTCACCGACGACGAGAAATAGTTATCCCGCATCGCTGTATTGTGACTCGGTATGGGTGTCTGTCGTACCGAATTCGTCTGCGGGTTAATGGTTTGGCTGCCTGGCGAATTACCTCCTGGACTAGTTCCGCTGTTAGGTGAGCTGTTGCTTCTGCAGTCAATTCACTGGCATCTTGGCAGACGAAATCCTTCCAGCCGGACTCTTCGGCTGGTAGTTGCGTAGCCTGGTCCCTCCTCTGGCGTTTCCAGGTGCCACTGTGCGTGTCGTCGGAGCTAGTGGAATCGCAGCGCTGGGATTCACGTGGTGTAGCTACACGCGGAACTTCTGTGTGGGTGGCCTTCCTGGTTGTTAGCTGTCGTAGTAGGTGCCCAATCTCTTTGCGTTTCTTGACAATCTTCTCGGCCGTATATCAGTTCTTTAGGTCTGTAGACTCCCATGATTCCCCATGGATTGGTTCCGTAAAGAAACTCTCCACGTTCTGCCGCACGAACACGCCACAGTCCGTCTGGTTAGTCTGCTTGGGCGAGCTCAGTGTGTGTGCCGGTACGTCACGTGCGTCATAGGGCGTGCTCGGGGCTGTTGGCAGCCGTGTCTTGCGCTCCTCGTAGAGATATAGGCGCAGTACCCCTGCTTCTTCGTTGTGTGACGTTCTCTTTAGAGAATCGAAAAACAAAATGGTGGTTCCCTTTCGGCCTGCCGCAAAAGCTGCTGGGAAACAGATGATGGCCACGTACCAGTGGTGGTTGATGGGGACAATAATAAAGTCGTACTGAAACACATCTTGCCCCTTCGTCCATCGTTTGACTCGTGTGGTCCACCGGGGTGCCCGGCCGTTGCGTTAATTGTGAATAGAAATGAGTGGAGAACACATAAACGGGTGTCCGCTGCTTGTGTGGAACGCGATTTAACTGGATACATTTAAGATAAAAGTCCAGGATGACATCGTTCAGGAGACATCCCTCTTGAAGGCACTCGATATCGCAGTTCCTGACGGCGATTCCCCCTTTACCCTGTGGATACACCACGAGCGGCCGATCTCCATACTCCTCCACTTCACTCTCGCTCTCGCTATTCAGTAGGAGGGGCACTATTTGTTTTCCTTTGCTTCCATCTCCTAGCTTCAGTGGATTGTCCACGATAATTCGGCTAACGGTGACGTATTGCGGTGCCACGATTATATATTTGATCTTTTTTTTGTATTTTTCCGAAAACTTCCTGGTGTACTTACGTTTAGTTTGCTGACGAAAAGAAAGTTTTAGCGTGCGTATTCTCGCTTTTATACACTTTTTGTAAACTTTTGTAACGGTAGTCCTTTTCCTTGTTCCTTCTCCTTTATACCGTTGCGTCCGTGACCCCTACACCCACTCTCGATTCTATCCCGTCAACGCTATAGGTTCGGGCCGATCATCCGGCGCGCAGAAAAGTTTTAATTCGCCGATGTGGGCGGTCCTTTCAGTTTGGTGACCTTCCACTGTCATCTTGACTATAACCGGCGAAATGAAATCTTTGACACGAAACGGCCCATCGTAGTTTGGCGGCGAAATGGTCTGTCGCTTTTGATAGGTGGTGTTGTTTTACCAATACAAGCTGTCCTATGCTTGGCTTCCACGCTCTGCGTCTTAGGTTATGGTACCTTCGCTGGTCTTGTGCTGCCCTCTCTAGGTTTCGTTTAACTAGCTGGTATGCCTCCTTGAGCTGTTCTGAACGTTCATTAGGTGTTTGTGGTAACGCACCCACCCAATGTCGTTTCGTCATACAGCGCTTTTGGGAGTCGTGGTTCACGTCCTTGCACTAAATATGCCGGGCTATATCCGGTCGTCTCCGAGACACTTGTATTCATGGCCAGCGTCAGTTCCCGGAGCAGTTCATCCCATCGTCGCTGTTCCTTGTTGGCGAACTGAGCAATCATAGTTTTCTCGGTGCGATTGGTGCGTTCAACTGCGTTCTCCTGTGGCGTATACGGTGCGGTAAACTGGTGTCGCATCCCGAAGTCTTCAGTGAATCGTCGGAACGCCCTGCTAGTAAACTGGGACCCATTATCGGAGACTAGAACATTTGGCACGCCAAAGCGAGCTAGAATGCGCTCACGGAAAGCCCGTTGTAAAGTCTCGGTAGTGGCTTTCCGGAGTGGCGCCATTTCAGTCCACTTAGTGTACTTATCATGGAACACTACCAGCATAGTTTTCCCATGCGCTGACCGTGGAAGAGGTCCCACGAAGTCGATACACAGAACAGCCCACGGCTCCTCCGGAATCTGTGTGAGCATTTCTGCGGCCGGTTGTTTTTGGCTGCATTTATACTGCTGGCAAAGCTTGCACCTTCGTACATAGCGACTGGTATCCCGGAAGAGTCCCGGCCAATAGTAGCGATTTGCGATGCGCGCTATGGTCTTCCGGATGCCTAGATGCCCCGATGTTGGTGCGTCATGGTTCTCTCTCAAGATGCGTCCCCTAAGCGCAGTCGGCACACACAGTTTCCAAGGAGCACAGTCCTCGTCGCCTGATCGATTTGGGATGTGCCGGTAAAGCTGCCCTTTTTCGAGAGAGTAGTCTGCGAACTTGGCCGGCTCGGCCATCACCTCCGCTTCTGCCACCAGTTACAGTCCTCATCCGGCTTCTCCTCCACTGTGATGGTGCACGCAGCTTCCACTGGCTGCCTTGATAACGCGTCGGCTACTACGTTTAGCTTTCCTCTACGATACTGCACCTCGAACGTGTGCTGTTGGAGTTCCAACGCCCATCGAGCTATACGTCCTGAAGGGCTTTCGATTGAGTTAAGCCACTTCAGGGACAAGTGATCCGTTATGACCGTAAATTGATAGCCTTCTAGGTATGGCCGCATTTTACGTATACCCCAGACGATGGCTAGGCACTCTTGCTGCGTAGGAGAGTAGTTTCGCTCTGCTGCATTCAGATGCCTGCTGGCATAGGATATCACCCGCTCTGTTCTTTCTATATCTTGGGTGAGCACCGCTCCCAACCCGCAATCACTAGCATCTGTCTGAAGAGTAAATTTCTGCGAAAAGTCTGGACATACCAGGATTGGCGCCTCGGTTAGCTGCCGCTTCAACGTTTCGAAAGCCTGCTGTGTAGCGTCGTCCCACTTAAAATGCTTCCCTTTCTTCAGGAGTGCAGTCAGCGGCTGTACGATTTTCCCAAAATCGGGGACAAAACGCCGGTACCACGAGGCTATTCCCAAGCAACGTCGGAGCTCTCTTACGTTCTGTGGTGGTTTTAGTTCCCGTATGGCCGCGACTTTGTCCGGATCCGTATGGATTCCGTTTTCACTCACCACGTGGCCCAAGTATTTTAATTCCTTCCGGAAAAATTCACACTTCTCAAGTTTGAGTTTTAGATTAGCCTTGCGCAGCCGATGGAACACCTTCCCCAGATTTTGTTGGTGCTCCTGAAGTGTTCTTCCCGTGACGTTGATGTCGTCCAAGTACGCAAACGCGTGTGGTTCCATGTCGTGGCCAATTATCTGATCTAGTGCTCGCTGGAACGTTGCTGGTGCGGAGTGTAAGCCAAATGGCATGACTCGCCACTGAAAGAGTCCTCTGCCGGGTACGGTAAACGCTGCATATTCCTTACTCTTCTCCTCCATCGGGATCTGCCAATAACCATTTTTAAGGTCCAGACTACTAATAAACTTGCCTTCGCGTAAGCGCTCCAAAATGTGCTGAATACGGGGTAATGGGTACGCATCGGGGATGGATCTCGCATTTAGTTGGCGATAATCCACACACAGTCGCCACCTCCCGTCTTTCTTCCGAACTAATACGATTGGGGCGCTATGGGGACTGTGGGAAGGTTCTATGCAGCCTTTCGCCAATAGTTCGTCTATCTCTTTGCTGATGAGCGCTTGTTGTGCCGGGTTCCTGGGGTAATACCTTTGGTTCACTGGCCTGTCGTCCTTCATCACGATTTTATGACTAGTTAAGTTGGACATGCCTGGCGTCTCGTCAAACTTACTTAGCTCGGCAGCGAGAAATGTGTCGATCATAGCCTCCTCGGAGATAGCCTCAGCTCGAATGGTCGTACACGATGTGATACCCTGTGATTGCACGCCATTGGCCTGTGGTCTTAAATTCACTACTTGATCCCCACACCTTATAGTGGTTCCCTGTTTCGTCAAAAAATCTAAACCCAGAAGCAAGTCGTCGGTGGAGTCAGGCATCGTAAGTAGTTCCATTTGGCATACCCGTTCTCCAAGCCTTACATTGATCACTAGCGCCTCCGTTATATCTCGAGTGCTTCCGTCAGCCATACGTGCTCTAATGAGTGTAGGGACAACCCTACCGGTGGTAGTACGTAGTTGACGAGCGAGCCGCTCGCTAACGAAGCTTCGTGTAGCTCCCGTGTCGATCGTTGCTGTTATTTCGTGTGCCTCCAGGACGACCGTTGCACATATACGTTGCCCATCGCAATGCAACGCGCTTATTGAAGATGAGGCGTATTGCCGGAGGACTGCGCCGTGCCTCCCTCCTGGCGCAGCCCTGCCCGTTTCCCCCTGATGCCCTGCAGCACTCCACTGTTCTTTCATTTCTCCTTCCGCACTCCCAGCAGAACAGCAATTGCGCATTTCGGCAGTGTCGCGCAAAATGTCCCACTTGACCGCAGCGCCTGCAAGCTGTGCGTACATCTATGTGTCCCTCTGTTCCCGCATGAGTAACTGGTGCCACTTGTCGATGGCGTGTCTCACGTGGTGGTGTACGCTCGACTCGCGATTGCACAGGGGTTACTCGGTGAGTGTCACGATCACCATGTAGGCCTTCGAGATCCTCAGCCATCTCCACCAGCTCCTCCAGATTCCCAAAATCTTTGCGGCGTACATACCACTGGTACTCTTCCTAACTATTCCGAAAGATCCGTTCCAGTTTCTGTGCTTCGGAGTACCCAGCATGCCGCATGAGCTTTTGTATTTCCACAACGTATTCCTTAAACGTCTCCCGTGGTTTTTGACGCCTTTGCCGTATCTCATCCTCTAACTTCTCAAGGTATCTGGCAGGCAAGAAGTATTTTAGGAAATCCTTCCGGAACATGCTCCATGCTGTCCAGGAACGATTGTTATTGCGATACCATAGAAGCGCAAGATCCTTTAGGAGTTCCGGCATGGTACGCGGCAGCATGTTCCTGTTGAGCCCATAGACCTCCGAAAGCTCCTCCACCCGTTCAAGAAATGCCAGCGGGTCACGGCCACCATCGAACTTAATCGACCACTTTCTTACATGATCAATGACCACTGAATATGGACTGTTTCCACTCCGGGGAAAGTCCGGCGCCACACTTTGTACGGTGTCCTGCAGTGGTCCGGGTTGTTCGCCCCTACATGGTGATAGCGTATCCCTTCTTATGTCTATCGACTCACTAGCAACCTCTGTCCGCTCGATGCCATGGGGTGTCCTGCAAGTCAAGCTTGTACCTGGGGATAAACTTCTCATGTGATAGGCCTGCAATTCAGCCACTAGAAGCTGCTGATCATGGCTCAATTCGGTGCCGCCAACCCACTCCGCCAATCGCTTACGGAGCTCTTCAACTGTTCCTGTTGTATCTTGCTTGAACTCAGTGCAGTAGGCCAGCAATTGATCTTTCCTCAGCGAATAAACCCCGCCCGTCTTCACCATCTTGTCACCACGTTGGTTATGGCAAACGTAGCTTGGGCGTTAGATTTCCTTCTTTTTTTTAAAAGTCCCTGCTCGGTGCCACTGTAAGGACTCAAATTTATAGCTGGGGTAAAAATCAGCGGCTCCAGGGGTCGTTACAGGAAATTACTCGAGCGTTGTATGGTTTCAGTTTTATTTATTCAATTTTTATTCTTATCACTAGGCTTACACGTTATTACAAAAAATGATGGGCTTTATGAAGGCCGCTCCTGAACTTGGTGCTGTGCCATCCTGTCTCCAGTCTCAACGGTGGTGGATTGAAAAACCACTTCCACTGGTTTGACTCTGAGAAGCAAGTCCTGGTTTTCTATGAAGGCGGATTGAAAAACCCAGCGTTCGTAGCAAACTCAGTTCTTCTTAATGTCTCAGTCTGTGCCTTTATTCTTTCATTTCAACGGTGGTGGATTGACAAACCACTTCCACCGTTTCTAACGCTGACGAACAAACTCTGGTTTATTATGAGAGTGGATTAAATTCCAGCACTCGTAGTAAATGCAGCGCTTGTATGTGTGTGTGACCGTTGGTAATGATTCCTAGTCTCGTGGCGTCTGTGCGGCAACGTTTCTAAAGTACTTACTTGCGCGATGTCTTAGCAGGAAAAGAGCGCGTATGTCCGGTTGCAGGCGCTTTTATAGCCACCTGTTGAACTTCTAGTTGTTGTTCCAGTCCCGCTGGCCGTTGCTCCGACTACCGCTTCCTGTTGCTAAGGCCAAGGCATTGTTTGTGTTTTCCTCTTGACCTTAGGCGACCCTCGCGTTTTCCTGGAAAAGTCCGGCTGTTGTCAAGCGCGTAGTAGTTGCAGCGGCACGGTGTTGCTGTTGCACGCCCTGTTGTTGTTGTTGTAGGCATGATTTCTTTCTGCTGGTGGTTAATATTATTTAAATTATCCACCAGCGTTTGAACACTATTTGTGTATTTCTCCTTTGTGTGATGTCCGCGCAACTTGTCTGCACAGCGACTGTTATGTCGTTCTCTCTTTTTGTTTCATTCGTTCCTCGTGCTGTTATTGTTCTATTTCCCGAGCTAACGCACTCGGTAAATTCTACCGAGTCGTGTTGTTGTAATTAACGCACGATTAATTGAAGTTTGCTTTTAGTGTTTTTGTTGTTGTCGATCAGCGCACACGGCTGCCTTGAGTTCGCCAAGTCTGTCGGCGCATTCGTGTTGGTATAATACACATGCAATTCCTTTTCCTTGTCTTACGCAAGCGGCTGGCGTGGCTTTGCCAATGCTGCTGTTAACATTCCGCTTGCGTAGTTGTTGGTACAATTTGCATGTGATTTATTGACCAACGTTTATTATTTTGTGCATTTCATGCGCTCCCGCTTTCGCCGTGGTTTCTATTGGTGCGAAGGTATTCTTATAATTAATATTAAGCGTTGATGGGGCCGCGCAAGCTGATTGGTTACGGCACTCAAATTTCTTCGCACGCGAGTGATGCTGGCGGTCCATTTTCGCAGTGACTATTGCTTTGGGGAATTATTGTGCGAGCAAAATTAGTCAATAATTTTGCTCGTCACAATATGCATATAAACATACATACATACGAGTATACACATGCAGTTCTGTTTTTAGTTTTATTTTGAAGTTTGTCATTACACTCATTCTCTTACGTTTTTATAGTTTGCAAAATGTGTACTGAGTTAGTACTGATCTAACGCTGAGTGAATATACATTAAATTTCGATTTTTTAAAAAAATCTAAAACAATAACTGTGTTTCTCTTTTCCTAAACTTCAAACACTGCGTCCAACAGGTTATGGGCCCAGTGCTCGTGTGTCTTAAGTCGGTTTTCGAGAATAAGTAATTTTATGGACGATAAAAATATCGTTTTGATTGATTTAATTAAGCAAGAAGTCACTGAAGAGAATAGACCGGTGAAAATGGCTGAAACTAAATCGTACCAAATCCATCATTTCAATGGCACAAACTATCAGTTGTGGACGCGGCAGATGGAGATTTATATGGCTGAGAATAAGTTAAAGCCATATATATTGGGAATAATTGCTCGTCCAGTTCAAAATGGTACAGATTGGGACGAAAAGGATGCTGAGGCTCAAGCTTTCCTTATGTGTAGTCTAGAATTGGATCAATTAAAATATTTAAGCGACTGTACGATGGCAGGTGAAATGTGGGCTAGGCTCAAAACTGTTCTTGCCGAAAAGAGTGAGCAATCAGCACGTGTACTCCTCGAGAAATTTATTAGCTTGAGCATGGACGACAGTGAAAGTGTCGCTAGTTACATTGCCAGCATAACGTCGTTGGCGCAACGGCTGAAAGACATCGACTTAGAGCAGAAGCCACTTATGATCATTGCGAAAATTCTGATCAGTTTCCCTGCAAGATTTGACCACGTGAGAACTGCATCGTATGCAGTGCCCCGCAATGAGCAGACAATCGAGAAGCTAACGGATCATCTCATAAACGAAGAAGCAATAATAAATTTTCGAGAAGCAGACGTCGGCGCAGCAAAAGGCGCAGCAGACAGCGAAAATATGAAAACAGCGTATGCAGCAAGCAAAAATAAAAACGTAAATGGCAACAGCAACAGCACAACGAAGAGACCAGGTAAATGTAATTATTGTTCGAAACCTGGACATTGGGCACGTGAATGTTATAAGAAACAGCGTGACAATGAAAGAGATTTGAATGGCCAAACAAACAACTATAACTCCAACAGCAGAATTGGCGATCGACAAAATTTGATGATGGAAACACAGTCAAAAGCTTATGACAACGAAACTGAACAGTTATTCACGCTGCAGTCGGTATTAATGACATCGACAAGCGGAAATATTAAAGATGACTGGTATGCTGACTCCGGTGCATCTGATCACATGAGTTTTCAGAAGGGGTTTTTCAAGAAAACTATTTACCATTCCCGGAAGATTTTTGCAAAGTTCGTGTTGGCGACGGAAGAAAACTGAATGCAGCAGGTCAAGGTGATATTGATGTGAGTGTTGTCGGTGCTGAACAGACTGGCTTTGTGTATACACTCAAAAATGTACTATACGTTCCTGATTTAGACAGAAATTTTGTGTCAATTTCGCAAGGAATAGAAAAAGGTATCGATGTGGTCTTTATTAAAGGTAGTCTTCGAGTTTTATTTAAGAAAGACAATCGAGTTTTGGCTGATGGTTATCGTGAAAAGAAACTTTATAAAATGAATATAAAGCCAATACGTTTGTCTGAGCTGAATGTTGCAGCATCTATAAAGAAACTCTTCGGAAAATGTTTAATCAACAAATCGTCAATGGTATAAGCATTGCTAACGTCAGATCAGAATCCATTCTGTGAGCAGCATCGCTTAAGTTTTGAGAAATCTGGTGCGAAAAGAGCAAAGATTCCTGGAGAGATGTTTCATATTGATCTATGTGGCAAGATTGAAAAGGCACTAGGCCTAAAGGAGGTAGCTCTCTGTGCATTCATGGACATTGAGGGTGCTTTCGACAATGCGAACTTTCAAGCAATAGAACTGGCACTCTCTAACAGGGGAGCAGATCCAGCAATAGTAAAATGGGTAAGCAATATGCTAAACCAAAGAATAATCACAGCCTCTTTAGGGCAAGTTAACATGAGTGTTACAGCGGTAAAGGGATGTTCGCCAGGGGGAGTACTATTACCACTGCTATGGTCCATACTAGTTGATAACCTAATACAGATCCTTAATAATAAAGGATACAAAACAATTGGATATGCAGATGACATATCTATAATAATCCAAGGCAATCATGAAAGGACTATTGGAGACCTGATGCAAGATGCCTTAGACACAACATGGGAGTGGTGCAGGAAAGAGGGGCTATCAATCAACCCCACCAAAACCACTATTGTCCCCTTCACCAGGAAAAGGACATTTGATATCCCAACATTAAAAATAAATGAAGAGGTAAAATATCTAGGTATCATCCTGGATAAAAAACTCACTTGGGAGCCACACCTTAACTCAGTAATAAAAAAAGCCACGAAAAACCTTTGGACTACAAAACAACTTCTGGGAAAATCCTGGGGTCTGAGCCCCAAAATGACCTTCTGGATATACACCCAATGGTTAAACCCATCATACTATATGAGGCATTGGTATGGTGGGGAAAAACAAAACAAACAACAGCCAAATTAAAACTGTGCAAACTACAAAGGCTGGCATGCCTAAGCATCACAGGGGCTATGAGAACTACCCCAACTGCTGGCATGGAAGCGCTGGTAAATTTACCACCGCTACACCTAGCAATACAAGAGGAAGCTTCAAGGCAAGCACTCTCAATCCATGCAAATGAAAAATTCAAACAAGCAAATCTCACTGGACACTTAGAAATTCTAAATTTGGTCAAAGATGCTATGCACATGACCCAGGCAAGTGACCACACAAACTTAGTACTCAATTTCACCAAGAGGTAAAATGTCATATTCCCATCAAGGGAGGAGTGGAACGATAGCCCAACATGGCTACACGATGATTCGCAAAAATGGTATCCAGATGGATCCAAAACGCTCCAGGGGGTAGGAGCAGGAATAGTGGGACCTAGAGCACACAAATCAATAACCCTAAGTGCAGATACCACGATTTTCCATGCGGAGCTCTATGCTATAATGGAAACAGTGGAAATCTTATCTAAAAGAGGACTTAAAGGAGTGCAAATTAAAATACTCTCAGACAGTCAATCAGTCCTCAAAGCTCTTAAAAGCTACACATTTACATCAAAAGTCCTTATAGAGTGTAACAACGCACTCAACGAACTGGCCATCCACAATCAGGTCTCTCTGATTTGGGTGCCAGGACACGAAGGACACGAAGGTAACGAAAAGGCAGACCTTTATGCCAAAAAAGGGGCTGAAGGATCTTTTATTGGACCCACCCCCTTCTTTGGCTTTAATAAAAACAACATAAAACAAGAGACCAAAAAATGGATCCAACATAAAATCAGCGAATATTGGAATGACATTGACGGCCTGGATCACTCCAAAAAATTCCTGAGCTTTGACGCTAATAGAGCAAAAATCGCCCTTACCTTAAACAAAAAATGCCTTAGATTACTCTCTGGAGCATTAACAGGCCACTTCGCCTGCAACAAACACCTACACAAAATAGGTATATCTAGCACGAGCACTTGCAGATTCTGCTGTGATGAAGAGGGACACTTAATCACCAACTGTGATGCATTAGGCCACAGGAGACACAGGACCTTAGGTTCCTATATACTAGAAGATGAAGACCTTCAAATGCTCTCTCCAAAGGAGCTGGTCCGATTCCTTGATATACGAAGTATACTAAATAATTAAGTACGAAAGGGCGCACAATAGATCAAGTTGGTCGCAGTGCATAAAGGCCTTAGCCTAACCCGTACAACCATTACATTACATTACATTACATGTGGCAAGATGAGCTCGCCTTCAATTGGCGGCGCTAATTATTTTATGTTATTGAAAGATGATTTTTCAACATATTGTTTTGTCTATTTTTTGAAGGAGAAAAGTGACGTTTTACAGAAGCTGATGGAATTTTATGCTATTGTGCAAGCAGATGGTCATTTTATAAAAAGGCTGAGATCCGATGGTGGCATGGAGTTCAACAACACCGCGGTCAAGCAATTCCTGTTATCAAAGAGTATTAAGCAAGAACTTTCTACGCCCAGAGCACCAGAATAAAATGGTTTTATTGAGAGACAAAACAGAACTATTGTAGAAGCAGCAAAAGCAATGTTATATTCGAGAAATTTGCCTTTATATTTATGGGGAGAAGCTACGAACACAGCTGTATACCTCAGAAACCGTATTGCATCAGAGGTTATTGGTGGTGTTACACCTTACGAGCTATGGTATGGTCGCAAACCATGTGTACAACATTTAAAAATTTTTGGCTGCGAAGTTTACGTTCATGTGCCGAAAGATCAAAGGACCAAATGGGAGAAGAACTCAGTTAAATGCATTATGATTGGATATAATGATGGCAGCAAAGCATATAGAGTATATGAGCCACTAATGAAGAAAATTTACGGGCGTCGTGACGTAATTTTTAATGAAGATCAAAAGGAGCCGAATGAAGTGGTGGAAATAAAAACTCGAAGTAATATTGAACAACAAGGCGAAACTGAACAGCTGATAGACAGCGACACCGAACAACAAAACAATAATAACAAGCTGTTGTTATGCCTACAAGTCCATATAATACACGTCAACGAAAGAAATCAAGCGAAGATACTACATCTGTGAATATCGCTGAGGTTTTTATGGCACAACTAGAACCAAATACTCTCGATGAAACAATGAGCAGTACAGATTCCAGTGACTGGATGAAAGCAATCAACGAAGAGTTGGAGTCTTTACGGAAGAGTAACACTTGTATTTTGGTCCCGCGCACATCAGACAAGCATGTTATTACAAATCGTTGGGTTTTTAAACGAAAGCTGAATTCTAAAGGAGAAGTTGATAAATATAAAGCACGACTAGTGGCGCGTGGCTGTTCCCAGAAATACAAAATTGACTATGATAAAATATATGCGCCTGTAGTACGCTATGAATCTATTCGAATTTTATTATCAGTCGCTGCAGTAGAAGATCTAGAAGTTTACCAGTTCGACGTTAAAACTGCATTTTTGCATGGATACTTAGAGGATCTGATATACATGGAACAACCTTGTGGTTTTGCTGTAGACGATCAAGTGTGTATGCTGAAGAAGAGCATATATGGCCTCAAAGAGGCATCGAAACGTACTCGGCATATTGATGTACAATATTTTTATACATGCAATATGCAATCTAGAAATGAAATTTTAGTACAATATATACCTACTGAAAATCAGTTGGCAGACCAATTAACAAAAGCATTGTCAGTAGAGAAGCATACTAACTTAATTTTGAAACTTGGATTGTATAAAGATTAACTTTCAATTTTGAAAAGAAGATAGCGAGATATCGTGTTGAAATAAGCGTTATCTTCATATGCATATAAACATACATACATATACACATGCAGTTCTGTTTTTAGTTTTATTTTGAAGTTTGTCATTACACTCATTCTCTTACGTTTTTATAATTTACAAAATGTGTACTGAATTAGTACTGATCTAACGCTGATTGACTAAACATTAAATTTCGGTTTTTTTTAAAAATCTAAAACAATAACTGTGTTTCTCTTTTCCTAAACTTCAAACACTGCGTCCAACAGACTAAGTTTAATTGGCACACTTCTGCTGACATTGACTTTGGAAGTTCGAACTGTGCTCGTGATATATGTTTATATTCGTTGTTCTTGTTATGTTTACACTTGTAGAACACTGTCAAGACATGTCTAATTGTGAGGTCTCGTATGAAATAATTATAATGCATAATAATGCACTTTTTTAGGCTTGCCCTTAATTGTTACGACCTGGTATCTGGACTACAGTTCTCTGCCACCGTATGTGGGCCAATCCATACAGTAGAAAATTTATTATCTCAGGTCTGATTCTTCATCAGTACCCGGTCGCCTACATGAAAATCGACAGTATTCATCACATTATTGTAGGGTTCTCTAGCCACTCGCGATCGGCAGTTCCCAAACAAGGAGGGTGGTTAACAGGGGCACGCCACAAGGGGGTGTTTTATCACCCCTCTGAAACCTGACAGTTAACACACTACTGGTGAGATTGGAATCTACTGGATGCAAAGTGATAGCCTATGCGGACGACATAGCAATCGCGTCATCCGGCAAATTCCCCCGAACACTTTCCGAAAAACTTAACTATTCACTTTCTATTGTGTCGAACTGGTGTCGCGAATTCGAACTTGGGGTTAAACCACCCAAAACCGAGACTATGTTTTTCACTAGGAAGTACAAAATTCCAAAGTTTACAATGCCTAGTCTAAACAGCACTCCGCTCTCTTTGAGCACACACGTTAAGTACTTAAGCCTGATTCTCGACC
Source organism: Clusia tigrina (assembly GCA_920105625.2). Taxonomy (NCBI): domain Eukaryota; kingdom Metazoa; phylum Arthropoda; class Insecta; order Diptera; family Clusiidae; genus Clusia; species Clusia tigrina. The sequence goes on along the minus strand of OV050030.1, from coordinate 80,960,273 downwards.
CAAAGCTTAATTGGAAAGCCAATCTAGCTGATAGGGCACGTAAGGCAACATGCGCTATATACTGCTGTAAAAGAGCAGATGGTGCACGATGGGGACTTCGTCCTCGAGTCGTGCTCTGGCTCTACACGGCCATCGTTGAAAGAAACCTGTTATACGTTTCGGTCTTTTGGTGGCAAGCTCTCGAAAATGCCTGCAATATCAAACCCCTCGATAAAATCAGAAGATCCATTGCTCTACTGATCACTGGCGCTCTTCGTAGCACACCTATTAAAAGCCCTCTTTGCCATGCTGCACTGGCTCCCCTCGGGGATCCTGGTTAAGCAACAAGCCAAGCTGACAGCGATTAGACTTAACGCTCTTTCGCACTGGCGCATAACTCTTACAGGCCATGCTTCAATTCTGAATCAGGATCCACCTGTCCCAAACTTTATCGATTATATGTCGGTCTATCCCGATTTGAACAGGGAATTCGACCTCACTATTCCAAGTAGAAACGACTGGACTTCAGAGAACCTAATCGTCGGTAAAACAGACAAAATCTACACCGAAGGTTCCAAGCTTGGAGGTAGAGTCGGCAGCGGTATTTATTCCGACAAGCTGGACTTAAACATCTCCCTACGACTCCCAGACCTTTGCAGCGTTTTTCATGCTGAGATCATGGCCATTTATCACGCAGCCAAATGAATGCTGAGTAGTGATATCGGCGCAGTCGACGTACCTATCTTCTCAGACAGCCAGGCCGACATAAAATCGGCCACGGCCACACCAAGACTAGTTCATGAATGTCGAACATTTTTAAATGAGCTCGCAAGTTTCTCTGGGGTGCACCAAGTCTGGGTTCCCGGACATAGCGAAATCCCGGGAAACTGCGAGGCGGACGAGCTTACCAAGGCAGCACGCTATTGCACGAAATTCAGCCCTCCGTAAATATCGGCAACAGCCAAGCTCGATATGAAACGGAAATATCTGGCTAACGCCTATAATGCCAGGGCTAACGAGTAATCCTGCCACACGGCTAGCCTAACTTGGGCAAGAATGGACAAAAACAGAACCAATCAACTTCTTCGACTTGATCGCGTATCACTGTCGACAATTGTGTCGGTTTTGACCGGCCACTGCATAATGGGACAGCATGCAGAAAGACTGGGCCTACCCTCAAATGACTTTTGCCGAGGCTTTGGCTCCGAGGAGGAGGACGAGACGGTTTTCCACCTCTTATGCCACTGCCCATCCTTGAGCAGAAGAAGAATTCGCACCTTTGGTGCCCCATTTCTTACAAGCCTGACTGAGTTGTCATCCATTTATATTAGGGATATAACCAGGTTCATCAAAATATCAGGATGGTGTCCGAAACATGACGGGGGAGTCGTGCCTTTCCTGGCGCTGTCCTTGCGCTGACTATCACCATCCCAAGTATGGGAACTTTTTAGTCAGTGCTTGAATGGTGCCACACCGTGGTATCACAATGGGACATTATGTGTGCTCAAGCGAGCTTTTGGCAAACTGGGCGGCCACTTCTACCTATCTACCTAGCCACCCGTTTAGCGCGATCTTGGTTTTCTCTAACCAACTCGTGCGCTCGCTGTAGCTGATATTTTTGCACTTTATTGAGGTCATCAGCATTGTATACTGGCGCACATTTGCACTTCAAATTTGCTGGTACGTTGAAATCAAACGCGTAGAGTGTTCTGAACGGAGTTTGCATCGTTGATAAATGTACAATTGTTTATTTGATTCTAAATATATATGATAGGAATTTATTAATACTATATTACCGATTTAAACTATGAGCATCCTGTGGTGTCCCGTTTGTGTGTTCACGGTTGGCCGTGTTAGTATGTCTTGGAATTTGTATTTGTCTCTACGAGAATAGGTCAAGCCATAAACCCCTGGTGCTGTCTTTGAGTAAGTCTTAGTCTCCACGAGAATCGGTAGAACCATAAACTCATGGTGCTGTCTTGGAGTTTGTATTAGTCTCCACGAGAATCGGTAGAACCAGCTTCGCCTGTTGTCAAGCCCATGCTTGTTGTTGTTGCATCTTAGCTGATTTTGGACCACCTTCAACTAACAGTGGTCAATCACCTGGCTGCAGTCGTTACTATTGACCCGAAGTGTTGGTACCTGCAGTTAGCGCAGCCCAAAACATTTGCTGGCGGCCGTAGTGTTGTCCCCGTACAATTGTTGTTGTGATAGTTCTAGTAAATGTTCACACTTACTACTGCATCCAATCGTGAGGATTCTCTTTTTCCTCTTTTTGCACTGTCAACACTGACGGCGCATGTGAAGATCGCTTTAGTGTGGATGCTTTGTGAGTTAGCTTCTGTCGCTGTATTGTTGTTGTTGTTCTTGCGGCTCGTATCGTCTATTCGTAATGTTGTTGTTAGAGCAGTATGTCGGCTGTCCTACCTTGCCGAGCGAAGTCTGTCGTGCAATCACCTCTGGAGCATGAAGAAGTTTTTGTTGTAGGACTTGAGCTGTTGTATTTTCTCTTCTTCGGTGCGTTATGTTTTTTGCTAAATTTTATTGTTATTGCACTTGGTTTTCTTTATTAGAATTAATTGGCTTAGCCAATCATTGCATGTTTTCTGCACTCCCGTCTTTGTTTAAGCTTGTTGGTGTAATTTACACGGGGGCGTTAACTTTTTTATTAATTGTCACATCTTGTGGGATATCGGGGATGATTATACGCTGTATATTTTTTGGGTGTGTTTGTTTGTTTATTCATAGTAGGTGGAGTCAGTGTGTACTGATCCTGGTATGGCCTTCTGTCTTGGGTACGTGTCTTTTGTTGGCTTGCAAATAGTGTTGGTTGTGCGGAAAACACCTTCAATAATTTCCATCTTCACAGCGCCGGGAAGTGTTGTTGCACCAATTCGATTCAATTCTTCTGGAACAATCTAAGTCGTGTGATGTCCATGGCTTCGTTTGCTCATAGTACGTGGACTAATGAATTATTTTGGAACAATCGTCGTCGTGTGAGGTCCGTCGCTTTGTTAAAAAATGGTGGTGTGGCAGAAGAATTGTTGGAGTAAAATTGATGGGGAAATTTTGTTCCATATATTTCCTCCCCACTTTACGACTGATAGACGGTAGTTATCCTACCCTGGCAGAGAATTATTTGATATGGGTTCCGGTAGAACCGGATTCGCTTTAACGGTAGTTGATGTTTCTTTATTAAACCTTAGTCTTTGATGTTAATTTCTCTTTACGCTGTGCCCTATTCTCTTCAGCTATGGGATTTATCCTTTTTTTGGTATCTCTCGCTGCGGTCAGTTGCGTAAAATGGTTTTAGCTCGCTGATATGCACTGTCTTCCTCTCCTTATCTCCTTCCCGTTTCATCTTGAATATGACTGGTAAGTGTCTATTTGGCATATCTAACATAATGCCACCAGACATAATGGCTCTTGAACTTAAGAGAGTATATGACACGGGCAAAAATTTCGCAGGTCTTTAATGGCAGAAGGGTGAAAGTAAGAAAGGCAGAAGAGCTTAAATGAACAGCAAAAATGCTGACATACAGACTCCAAAGGAAGATGATAGGATTTTGGAGAACCAAATAGCAGACAAAGTAACTCCAGATAACATAGTGCCGCACATGCTGAACATCAAGGCTGGTATGGCAAAATGAGATAGAGAGAACTGCTAGGGGACTACAAGAACAAAGAAGAATAAAACGGTTGCGAAGTAGCGATACTAGATCCATGAAAAAATATAAACCCCCTGAGATTTTCTTGCCAATAGGCTAAGCTACCCCTGCGATGTAATACCTAACTGTCGCGCCACAAGACAATCCTGAATCTTAAGTAAATCGAGGTATTTTTTAGTGGATTAAAGTTCCACACTACTGTTGTCTCAACAAAAAAAAACTATGGGAGTCAGCAGGTGGCGGATAGCTGAAATGCCTACATATAAATGGGTTAGCTGCGAATATTTAATAATCAGTCACCGACCAATAGCTGGATATGGATCCCATTGAAACTTCTGCGACAGGGCGAACAGAAACCGCCCTTAAACTAAGGTTCTACCAATAGCGTTTGCTCCACAATGAGGGGCTTTGAGCAGCGTCTGTTCTCCATGCTAGGAGCGCTTGCAGTTTACAAAACCTGGCAGAAGGTATGCAACCACAACCAAAAAACTTGCCGGGTTGGAAGGTCTTACAGGATCGAAACTTACGGTGTAGGGAATCGGATACCTAGTGAAGGGAGTAATCAAGCGGGCTCTCAGCCGTCGTTATACAGCGACCGCATGGTGGTAGCAAACTTGGCTACCGCAGCAGATATTGATACAAGTCAATTAATGAGCACCACTATGAGTGCAGATGTAGACTCTTTTAAGAAAAGTGGGCGGCTAACACGTTCCCCGGATAAAATCATAGTGACGAAGCCATTTGTGCTTTCCCAACCCTCACCACCACTATAACAACAGGAAAGAGAAACCATCAATGCCGACATTGACACCCCAGGAAATGAAAATAGAAGCTATAGCGAAGCTGTTTTCAAGCTTGAATTAAAAATAGGGAGTTTGAAACGATGATGAGAGGGGGTACACGGACCATCAAACGATGCGTGACCTAGTAAGCATAATTGATAGGCTCCGCTACAGGTAAAGAAAAATCCCACTAGGAACACACAACGGGAAGAAATGACAAATAGAAGCACACAGACATCTTTCCCTGACTCAAATCAGGTGTTTGAAAAGAAGGGAGAGAGGAAAAGTGCGAAAGCACCGAAATATCCAATCTGGAAATTAGCGGAGTATTTAAAGAGCAGATCTAGCAAAGACACGCCAACAAGGAACAGAGTTTCACCCTAAAATGAACAGGGTACTGCAAAATCGACTCCAATATTACCGAGAGCAAAACGGATCAGAGCTTGACTCCAGGGAAAGTAGAGTAGACATGGTTAAAAAAAAGTCCCAAGTGCGATACTGACGTGAATAATGCAGCTCCTGAAAAAAGCGAGCTAAAATCCCAATTGTTAAGGTAAAACGGCGTGCAAGAAAATGTCAGAAATTGGTGAGGCATGATGCACTAATCATAAAAAGCGGAGAAGACACATCGTATGCAGATCTACTTAGAAGAGTAAAGAGCGAGCTTAATTTAACGGTAAAGAGCCAAAAACCGCCAGAAGGGATCTACTAATAGAGTTAAGGCAATCGGCTGACCCAGTCTTTGAGTCGATGCAAAACAGAAAACAGCTGATTATCAAGTTTAAAAAATGGATGACAAAACCGGCTCTACCAGACTTGCCTTGTAAAAAATCTATACTTACTGGTGTCAGAATAAGCGCAATGAATAAAAACACGACCGTTCAGTTTAGCAGGTTTATTAGAAAGGAATGATTACTTGACACAGTAAGAACAATAAGTTAGAGCTTGACAGCAGTTGGGGTGCCCATGCTTATATTAACTTTGGTACTAAATACCTACATACTCTGCCTCTCTGCCCAAATGCGATTACACAAATATTTAATCAGAATCAAGAATTTATATACATAGTGGCAAAATTTTCACAAAAATATAGTTCAATCGAAAATTAAGCAAACTCAATTTTTAATAGTTCACAAAAAATGTGATGTTTATCTTTAGTTAGACATTTTGTAAAAACATCAGCTACATTTTCCAAAGATGGAATGTACTGGATACCAATCTCGTTCGAAAGATGTTTCTCACGAATGTAATGGTACTTGATGTCTATGTGTTTGCTGCGTTTGTGAGCAATGGGATTTTGGACCAAGAATTACGTAGGCCTCAAATCTCATCTCCTTTAGCAAACTCCGGTGGAATGACATTTCTTCCCTGGCACATCGCGATATATTCCGCTTCAATGGAACTTAGCGAAACCACATGGTGATTTTTCGACTCCCATGCGATGGGGGTGCCACCAAAAAATAGAACAAATCCAATCTGCGTCTGTAAAACATACCTAATCTTTGTTATTACATGTGTATGTTAACGTACCTTTAGTATTTGCTTTTAAATAGCGCAAGCCATGTATCGCCGCTGCGAAGTGATCTTTGTGCGGATGTGCGTGAAACTGCGCCAATTTTGGCACGATATGTGCGATGTCAGGTCATGATATTACCGCTAAATAGGTTAGACCTCCAATGAGCGATTGATAGCTCTTTATATCGAACCCTTCGCAGTCATTTTCGCCGCAATTTTGCAAAAGAGTGACCGCTGGGAATGGTGTAGTGACTGTTTTGCACTCAACCATATTCCACCGCTGCAGAAGCTCACGCGTATACCGATTTTGGTTAATTTATATTTCGTCGCGCAGTCCGTCTCGCTCGACTTCCATCTCCAAATAGAAGTTTATAGGACCTCAATCAACTGCTTCCACCTGCGCACTGAGTTGCTTAACGATGTCGCGCATTGTTGATTCGAGAGAGAACGCAAAAAAAATATCATCAACATAAAGTGTTATGATGTTAATTTCTCCATCTCTCATCATGGTGTCCAAACATGAGTCCGTCTGGCATCGAGTGAAACCAATTTGAGAAAGAATAATGTTGATTTTAGAGTTCCAACCTCTGCTTGCTTGCTTAAGCCCGTACAATGATTTCTTTAATTTGCAGATTTTATTGGGAATCTTTTCATTTGTGAACATCTCCGGCTGGCGCATAAAAACGTCTTCTGACAGCTCTCCGTTGAGGTATGCCGCTACGATATCAATATGGTTAACAAGAAGTTTATGTTTCGCAGCAAGTGCAAGCATAAGCCGAATAGTTGAGTGTCTCACTACTGGTGCGAATGTGTCAAAAAAATCTTCAAACTTCCTCTGACCGCATCTTTGTGCAACTAAACAGTATTTGCTCTTTCTATCGTTCCATCAGCGTTGAATTTGGTTGTAAAAACTCACCTGCATCCGATAACGTTTTTTCCTGCTGGACAGTCAACCAATTCCCAGGTACCGTTTTTGATTAAACTATCAAATTCCACCTGCATCGCGTTCCACAACTGAGCCCCATTTGCTGTCTCTAACGCTTCAGCTACGGTGATTGGATTTGTAATAATACCGTTCAATGATTCAGTGACATACAGTTTGCTCGGCCTGCCAGGTCTGCTAGTGCGATTTATTCGCGGTCTGCCTCTCTTTCGCTTTCCCGCAGCGACTTCCACCGTTTCGTCAGATGACCATTCCTGCTCTTGAGCCTCTCTTCCATCCGAGCTTTCGTGTACCTCTCTTGCATTTACGCCTACGTGCGTTGCAGTGCGCGCTTTATCTGCGCTAATGCTCTCACCGTCGCGGCTAATATCTTCGCCGTCTCGGTACTGCTACTTCTATTGTTGGTCTCATAGTTTGGCTCGGCGTAAACGAAGAATCTGTTCTTGGCGTTTTCCACTGCTTGATCTGCGACAGCTGCATCACTAAATATAAGTGAGTTTTCGAAGAAATTGACGTCCTATGCAATAGTTATAGTTTTCAATGCTTTGTTATAAAGCTGTTGTGTATGCTACCGTACATCGCTCTATCGTTTGCACAGTCAGTCGATCAGTGGACGTCAAGCAATACACATCGCGCTACGTAGCGATAACCAATACAACACATACATATATATATTCTCACTGTACATTTATCTGTTCATCTTCATATGGCAATAAACATTAATATATATTAAATGTTATTAGCGCACGCATATTTAATACTGGCGACGAGGATGGGATTAGCGATTAATCATTAAATTGCGTGCGTCGAATCGTGTGTATATATATTTGCTTATATTACATACGCGATTACAAGAAGAAATAAAGAACAAAACTTGCACAAGAATTCGCAAGTTGTCGAGAAAGAAGACAAAAGAGAATAGAGAAACGTCGGCGTCGCAGCGAAGCGAGCGACATACATACAGTGAAGTGCCGTTATGTCTGGTTGAGACAGTAACGAGGCGAGAATCATACGATTAGGAAATACATACTGACAGCAGCCAGTTTGTGTTGTTAGACACCGCACATGGCAGACGATCTAGGCGAACAAGCAAGTAATAGCGCCGCCGCCATCAAGAATAGTGAAAGTAAAGTTGAAGAAATAAAACCAACTTTGAGTGCTAATTATACTCAATTAATAGTCATGGCTGGAGTTGGCAGTTTGGAACCCTTCGGTTTGGGTCTTCCAGAAAAATGGACAACATACATGGAGCGATTCAAACTATATCTTCTGGCCAATGATGTCACAGATGAAACACGAAAAAAGGCGGCTTTTCTCACGCTGGCCGGTGCGCCACTCTTCGATCTATTGACATCATTGGCATCACCCAAACAGGTCAGTGATTTGAATTTATCGAAAATTAGCTCTCTACGTAGTGTGTAGCTAACTGTCTTCTGATCGCTTGAAGAAATTATTGAAATTTGAGTTTACATTCTCCAACCCGTTGTCGCTCCTTAAGCATTTCAGCTTGCGTCCAGTCTGCTCCTCCACACGCATTATTAAGTCCACGAATGTTTCATAGGCGTGCGATTTGTGCTGCAAAAATTTAGTTTCTACATACATCGAGTAATCATCAATGAAGGTGATGAAGTATCTCGAACCACCTTGTGAGCAAACGCGCATTGGACCACAAATGTCGGTGTGGACCAATTCTAGAGCACTAGTTGTATTTGCATTGGGATAGTACCTAAACGGCTTAGTGCTAATTTTGCAAACTGCACAAGTGACACATTGAAAATCTTTTGGATTGTCCATATTTAAACCACGAACCATATTTTTATTATACAGTTTGTACAAGTCAGTAACATTTATATGCCCATACCTGCGATGCCACAGTTCGATTTCTTGCTTTTTAGTAAACGTGGTATACAAATATTCATTTTTACCACTTTTTAGAGAACACTAATTTATAATGCTGCGTCTTAATCACCGCTTCGTCTTTGCGAAATTGTACCATATGACCATTGCTGATTATTTTACTCACTGACAAGAAATTAGAATGTAAGTTCGGCACATACAACACGTTGCACAATGTAATGTCAGAGGTAACTGATTTTAGAGTCACATTACCTTTACCCATTGCATTCACACTTTCGTCCCAAGCTAGTATTACTTTCTGCGCGCGATTCTCAATCGACGAAAAAAACTTGTTTTCTTGGCACATATGCGACGATTCGCGACTATCGAGTATCCATAGGTCGCTGCTTACATAAAGCTAGTTAGTAAGGGTTAATAAGACAGACGATGTTCTGTTTCCATTTGTTCTGCATTCCGATCGTATATGTCCCCGCTTACCGCACGAATAGCACTTTATATTTCGCCTCGCTGACATATCTCTACTGTCACTGCGACCTGATTTAAAACTCTTTTTCCCCGTGACGTCGACCTGCTTGACCTTCAGCTGATTCGCTGCAATAACGCTTTCTCCGCTGACGTCTTTCCGCTTATCTCGTCGCTGCAGCACTTCCAATATTTTGACCTTCAACTGCTCGACATTTGGTAGCACGTCGCGACTCTCCATTGCCACAACAAAATTGTCCATATCTTCCGGCAAACTGCATAGTAGCAAGATGCTGAGTAGATCCTTTGGAACGTCGAATCCCATGTCTTTTAGATCATCCGCAAGGGTATTAAACTCATTGATTTGTTCAGCCCATTTTTCAACGATTTTGAATCGAAAGCGAGCTAGTTTTCTAAACAAACTTACCTTGCGCACTGGTGCGTTTGTTTTATATAAATTGCTCAATGTATCCCATGCGCCCATTGCGGAAGCATATCTTTTTATGTGGATTAGCTCCGATGACTTGACACACAATGTGATCGTTGCTAGCGCCTTTTTGTCCGCCTTTTCCCACGCAATTTGTTCAGCCGCCGTTGCTGTTGCTGGACATGCGTTTTCCACGACATCCCATTGATCCTGTGTTATTAACAGATTTCGCTTCTGGACCGACTAAGATGTATAATTTTCACTGTTCAATTTTTCGATTTGCGAAAACGAATTAATCACTTTTAATTTTAATTCGACTAACGATTTTTAGAACACTTTACAAAAAACTTCCGAAACACGTGTTTAGCTGTTGGCGTTTTTGATCTGGGCCCATAACTTTTGTCAGAATAAGCGCAATGAACAAAAACACGACCGTTCAGTTTAGCAGGTTTATTAGAAAGGAATGATTACTTGACAAAGTAAGAACAAAAAGTTAGATCTTGACAACAGTTGGGTTGCCTATGCTTATATTAACTTTAGTACTATATACCTACAACTGGAAAGAACGAAAACGTTTCATTATCATTATTAAAACTTTTTATTCATCTTACATAAGTTAAATTCATTATGTCGCTTGATATTGTACACGAATTTAAGCAAATTTACTTAAAATTCTTTCACGATAAATATTTCAAATATGTGGTAGGAGCTTTAACATTTGCTGAGCTCTGGAGGATCCGCTCAGCTTAAGGTTGCCAAATTGCTTACCTTACCCGCCTTTAAGCTCCATTAGCAATTCTTCTTTGGGTGTCTTCCTTATTTTGTTGATGCTTTGCCAAGGTCTTACAGTTCTAGCATTGTCTTCAGTGTTTTTAAAATGTCAGCATATGACATCTCTCCGTTTTTTGCTATCAATTTAGCATCCGGCCGTATAGCATTCTTCCTCAGCTGACATTTTCCTCATTTCAGTTGCTCCGTTGCGATTTTGTTCCCGCTTTTACTCACCGGGCGCCACTTTCCGACGACTTCCCATGACACAGCATTTCGATTGGTGCCGATTTATCGATGGGCCCCCTGGGTTTTTTTAGCTGGTCACTCGCCTTGGCTATAGTACTGATTTTGTCCTCGATGTTGGCGTTGTGTCTTCGTTATTTTATAGTCTCTTAGCGGTACCGCCTACCAAGCGCTTAAGCAACGGCTATGTTTGGGAGCTTTTGGTGGTTCGGCCTTACCTGCTCTTCGTGTACCCGTTTGTACATCTCCTTGATTGTACTGGCAAGATCTCTCATTGGCTGGTGAATTGATCGCTTACCCAGCAACATCTCCGTCAGCAAATCCAATTTTTATGCCAAGTTTAGCAAACATACTTTGTTGACCCTCTATTGCACATGCCTTGATAGAGTCTTCCTGTTGCTCCCCGGGCACTGGTGTTGTTGTCTGAGCAACTGCGACTGGAGTTACGTTGACTTGCTCCAAATATCAGGTCAGCCCCATATTACGAGTACCTCCGCTCATTAGAACCATAGGAGGTGTTCGAACTACCCTCGAGAATCTATTAAAATAATTTTCTGAGGATGTCGTCTACCCCTGGTTGGTGGTCTCACTCCTAACTGCTTCCTCTTCAATCTCCCTATGTGTACTGGGAGAATCCATGGCTGCTTAGAGCAGGTATTGCTATAAGGTATATTATGGGAATAGATGTTAACTAATTGACTAAATACAACTACTGAGATTTTATTTTGTATTTGTAATATTAACTTATTTATTTATTTACTATTATCGTAATATTTTTGATTGTTCAATGATTTTTTTTATTACTGGTATTGCTAATATTATTATTATTTAATTTTAATTAATTCTAATTCTTAATTCTTTTTATATTTGCTGAAATTCAAAATTATAATTATGTAATTTATTTTCTATGTCTGGAAGGAAAAAGTAAAAACTATTAAATGTAATGTATCGCGCTGGCAACACTTTTTTTTGTTTTTTTGAATAAGAAATTTTAGTGGAGTCTCTCTCTCTCTTTCTTTGCTGAGCTGAGCGGAATGCACACCTACACATATTTTCCAACGCCCTATAAATTTTTTAGATAAACCGATTGTGAGGCGATAACTCCCATATGACGACTCGTAGGCAAATTAATTAAGTTTAAATAAATAAACTAATATTCACCTTGGAAAATAATTCGCTTTAACCGCAGTGTTCGGCCTAACTAAGCTTCGCTGCACAGGGGTCTGGTATTTTAGACCAAGCCACTGGTCAGTTGGGCACTATGCAAGCAGAGATCGCTGCAGTTTACGCTCTGCCGTATGGATAAACCGATGTAGAGACAAAACTCCAACAAATCACGGGGAGAAACATAAAAAAATGTGTTTAACAATCGCGTCAAACAATTTTTATATGCACTTATCACTAGACAACGATTTTTTGCAAAATTTTAGCTATTAACTCTCGGTATACTTCCAAAAAATACAAGACAAAAAATTTCAGATAACCACATTGATTCGATTGCACGTGAGTTACGTCAGTACCGCAACCGATACCCAAACTTACTTCCAATATAAGATTTGATAAAACTTCTCGCAATTTTCATTCCCGCAAAATGACATGTTTATATTAGTTCAAATCAATAAACTTTTTTTTTATAAGAAACCCTATTAACCAATAATTACTTTTTATTCATTACGCAGTACATCTTACCCCATTTTTCATTACCACAATATGACAAGTTCCTATGTGTTCAAATCCACCTTTTCATAAGAAACCCTATTAACCAAAAAGTAACCTTTATTCAATTCACAATAAATCTTACTCCCAATTTTCATTCCCACAAAATGACAAGTTCATATGTGTTCACTTTCAGCTTTTCATTGAGTAACCTTACTGACAAGTTCATATTAATTCACTTTCAGTTTTCCATTGAGTAACCTTCAGTTTTAGTTCATGAAACAAATCGGATCAAACGACATATTCTGCATTGTATAACAAATTCAAAGACGAATGAAGATAAGTAATAAGAAAATCAAGAAATAAAGAAATAAGTGTAATAAGTAGAACTAACAAATTAATTTTAAGTTCAGTTGCCCGAAGCTTTCTTATATCAGCGCTCCGAAAACATGCACGCGAGCGATTCAAGCTTACTCCATTATCTACCTGAAGTGAACACGTGCAGCGACAGCTTAAACATTATAGATCTACTGGGTGTTTCGCGGGCCTCTTCACGTGGTTGGCTTCGCTGAGACACACGCTTCTATAAAGACGCATGTGCAATTAAACTCGTTGTGGAGTGCACAATGCCGTCCTCCCCATCTAAAACACCTGAAGCTACTCAAAATGTCAACAAGCAATCACTTATCTTAAACATCAGCATAAGCAAAATGTTTTGAAAGCTCTTCCACTCAGAGTAAGTACACGCAAAAAACTTCTTAATCAAAAGTTAACACACTGATGAAGCTGCAGTGAAAACATTATCGCCGGCAATACAGGCAGACCTTGACCGCTACATTCTCGTGGAATCAAATAGAAAACTAAGTCCCAAAATAAAACAGAACAAAAAAGTCATCTGGGTGACAATAGATTTGGTTCTGACACTACCACAGCCAAACTATCTATACCACCACCTATATATTTGCGAGAACGGAGCACAAACAAGACAGTCGCTGAATTAGCGCGTATAGTAGGTAGCGATTTCTACATCGTCTCAATGCTTAAAGGTGCCATAAAAGAGGCGAAGATCCGAGCAGCCACTGCAAACAGCTTTCGCAAAATTATTGCTCATTTTGAAGGTAGGAATAAAAAATTCTATGCTTACCAACTGAAAAATAATAGAGGCATATGCGTGGTGATCATTGGTAAAGAGAGCAATGTTGACTTGAACGAAGTTAATGAGGCAACGTCGTTTGCGAACCCGAAAACGAAGCTCTAAATTTTCTGCAAACAAATAAAATTGACATACTACTACTATCTGGAACCCATTGAACCTCAAACAACTATTTTAAACTACCAGACTATACAATTTTACAATACAAATCGACTAGACGGTAAAACACGTGGTGGAACAGGAATTCTAGTTGAAAATCATCTTAAACACCATGCAACCGAAGAATACATACAAGCAACATCAGTCTAGCTACAATGCACTATCGGGCCAATGACAGGTTTTTGAGGCAAAAAGTAAATTTTTGAAGTGAACTTTTTTCAAAAAGAAACGACAGCTATTTTTACTAACATTTGGGAATACACAAAAATAAAATATTAGAGTCAGGTGGCACCTCATGATTTAAAGCCAAGCTGTTAAAGTTGAAGTTCTTTGTTGTGTTTCATTTTGTGACATTTGCGCCCAAATTAGAAATAAAAACATATGATTGTTTAACAAAAAGTTTTAAGTTCATACAAATTTTGTAAAATGGTAAATACTCTTACAGGTCTGTAAATTCAGATATTATTAAGAAATTTTATAAAAATGATGCTGAAGTATAAAATTGTGTGTGTTAAAGTGTGTTGTCTCTTGTATGCAGTTTTGGTAATCGTCCCTATGTTTCTTGGAGCAGTACTTTGTTTATTGGTGCTTATTGGTGGAAAAACGTATATGTGTAGAAAGGTAATAATATGTACTTTCAAGTGTTTATAAAATCAACTGCAGGAATTTGCTTAAATTACAATATTTCCGATTTTAGATTGCATTAAAATGCTATTGTAAAATTTTGGTTGGAAAATAACCGAAATGCCAATAATGTTATGAGCTGGATTTCTACGAAATTTCAAAAACACGTTAATGAAGACTGTATGATAACAGTTAAAAAGAAAATTAATAATTTTTGCGCACAAGCTAACCAAAAGTGGAACAAAAACAAAAGGTGTGCGAAGCAGTTCGAAAAAAAAGAAAGGCTATGGTTATCTTATGTGACTGAGCTTAAAATAGCAAAAATTGATGGTGTTAACAAAAAAGGCCGTCCTTCTGTTGGATACAGCGACGGAAGTGTATGGCAAAAACGAAAACTTGCTTCAGAAGTTTCGTCCACACAGTGTAACGATACCAACTTATAGGTTCACGCAGCTTCAATTTCAGCTAACGCATAAAAAAAAAATGACTTGAGTTTTGTTTTAAGGGAAGCAGCTTCATCTCCATCAAGGTCAAGAAAATTGCTAACTTCTGATGACAAAAAGCCATTACCACTCTCTCCTGCAGAAGCATTAGTAATTTTGATAATAATTTAACAAAACAACAATATATTAACATGAGGGAGTCACACAACTGTGACATTTATCCCAAAAAATTCAAGAATATAAGCTGCAATGTCGACCTGAAGGACTTACCATAACGGAAAGTATGAACTTATTATGACTTTAATTGATGGGAAAGTGCTGAACGTGCTAACAGAAACAAAGTCTTCTCAGTCATGTCCAATATGTGGCGCAAATCTGAAGCAGTTTTTGTCGATAAGAGATTTAAGCTCAGTGGTGTTTCAGCCGAAATTAAATTCATTAAAATATGTTATAAGCCCATTACATACCTGGATTCGATGTTTTGAATTTGTTCTTAATCTTTCATATAGACTTCATATAAAAAAATGGCAAATCCGAAGTGCTGAGGATAAAGTACTGATGCAACAGAGAAAAAGTGAAATTCAAGAACAATTCTGGCAGAAAATGGGACTTCATGTCCATAAGCCGAAAAGTAATGGCAGTGGTCAACGAATGACGGCAACACCGCGCGAAAAGCATTTTCAAATCAGAAATTATTTGCATCTATAACAAACGTTGATATCGAGCTTATCAAACATTTGCATATCATACTAATTGCAATTTCCAGTGAATTTGAAATAAGTGTCGAAAACTTAAAGATTTTTTGTTATGGAACTGCCGAAATATATTGGATGTGCTGGAACGATTCTGAAACTAGAAACAAATTCTATAAAAAAGACCGCATTGAGCATGCTCGAAAAGATTCCAGAGAACACAATATAACGGATGTGTTTAACTGAGCAATGGATTCTTCTGATTCGTTATTATCTAGCATTAGTGTGAGAAACCGCCATTCAGCAAAGAAAAGGTTGCTGCTGCCAAGAGAAGTTATTTCTCTTTTAAAGATTCCTGAATTTCAATTGCCTACTACATCAGGTTCCGTTGAAAATGATGATGTTTCTGATTGTGAAGAGGACACACAAATTCTATATCACTTTGATTTAGAATTAGAAGTTGATGAAACGTTGGATGATTTTTGAAGTAAGATTAAAATTATTGAATAAATGTTATCTCTAGCAAAATGTAGTCATTCAATTCAAAAGCCATTTGCTGATAATGATAGTATGTTGTGAACACCCGCACAGCAAGAAATTTATTAGTTTTTTATATAATTTTCTGAAATGTACTAATATGGATTATTTTGTGATTTAAAGTTAGTTGCTAAATATATGTTATCTCGAACAATTATCGCTAAATCTCGAACAATTATGGCTTAAATTTTTTCCTGAAGACTTAAAAACTCATTATAATCATCTGTACGAAATTTAAAAGGTCTAGCTGTTTCCTGTGATTTATTGCCTCAAAAACTGATCATTGGCCCCATAGTGCAATGCTCGGGTGATGAAATTATAATAAGCGCAGTGTATTGCCCTCAAAGATACAGCATGGCTGAAGGTCAATTTCTCGATTTTTTCAACACCCTAGGCTCAAAATTTTTGGCAGCAGGAGACTTTAATGCCAAGCATATGCTTTAGAGCTCTCGGCTTATAAACCCAAAAGGAAGGCAGCTGTATTCTGCTATAATCAATACGAAAAATAAACTGTATTCTATATCTACTAGCAAATCCACCTAATAGCCATCTGATTCTAGCAAAGTTCCAGCCCTAATCGATTTTGGCGTCACTAGAAATATTGACCGACACTACATCTCTGTGGAAGAATTATAATTAACTTGCAGAAACATCCCATGCGAAATGCACATCCAACGAAAATAAGAAACTGCAAAAAAGTTGGCTAAAATTCATCAATACATTAGCAGTCATCTAAAGACTGATCCACTGTTAAAAACAGCAGAGGATATAGACTTCCTTGTTGACGAACTTAGCGCACTACTGGTCTCTGCAGCTGTGAATGCAACTGCTGCAACTAAATCATCTTCGTGCACTAAAAGAACTGTCACTTCCGGAGATATTGATGTGCTGGCAAGAGAGAAGAGACGTGTTAGGAAGAAGTGGCAGAGGGCTGGATCACCCATGTTAAAGCAAAAACTTGCCGAATCCGATCAACATCTAGGAGAAGCCCTTAGAAATCAGAGGAACATAATTTTAACACAAATCAGAGGAACATAAGTTTTCACAGTAAACTGACTCTAGGCAAGGACTACTCTTTGTGGAAAAGATTAAATTCGTCAAATGTCCGCAGGAACATAATCCACCGCTTAGAAATGAAAATGGGAAATGGGCTAGAATCGATGCTGAAAAAGCAAATATATTTGCGAACCCCAACAAAGATGTGTTTAATCCAAATCCACCTTCAAACAACTTCGCAACTGTAAATCATGGAGATCCACAAAAAAAAAAAAACTGTAAATCTTGAAGTTCATAAGACTCACTATCAAGTAAAGTTCAGTTTTAAAGGATTGGCTCTTGCTATAAAAAGGAACTGTAAAGCGAGCAAGATTCCTAGCTGCGATAACGTTAGAGGTGATAGCTCAAGGTAAATAATCTCCAGTTTCATCCAGGTGAAACCACTCTCTTTGTTTGCCACCTTAAAGTTCATAAGACTTACTATCAAGTAAAGTTCAGTTTTAAAAGATTGGCTCTTGCTATAAAAACGAACTGTAAAGCGAGCAAGATCCCTAGCTGCGATAACGTTTGAGGTGATAACTCAAATCCCAAAATGCGGAATCAGGCTAGTTCTAAACTTGTTCAACGCAGTTCTTCGGGTAGAATATTTCCCAAATATTGGGAAATTGTCAGTTATAAAAATGATCTGCAGGAGTAAAGAACCCACATATTCTCCTTCATACAGACCTATCAGCCTATTGTCTGTTGTACTTTTCAAGCTCTTGGAAATATCTATTATTTGTGAAAAAGATGTAGTCGCATGTTGACAACTTGACACCAAGTCACAAATTTGGCTTTCGGAGAAAACATGGAACAATTGAGCAAGTGCACCGAATCACCAACGAAATACGCAATACCTTTGAGTCTAAGGAGTTCTGTTCTGTCATATTCTTAGACGTAGCTCAGGCATTCCATACGGTTTCGCACGACGGACTCATGTACAAGTTGAAACAAAAGCTTCTGCGGAATTCCACACAACCCTTGAATCGTACATGACAGACAGAAAATATTTACTGAAGTGCAACGAATCCACATCGATTACCTACCACATCGAATCTGGTCTACCCCAAGGTAGTTTTCTCTGGCCTGTCGTGTATGTTTTGTTTACAGAAGATATACCGACAGATGAAAATACAAAAATCTGTAATTTTGTTGACGACACTGCCATATTTTGTTCAAGTTCAGTTAAGATTGTAACGTCTAAGTGAAAAATACTAATAAAGTTCATTAGAATAATCTTGTTGTTATTTTTTTTGGAGTTACTGATTGCGACTCACATAACTCGAGTGTTTGGGTGTGTTTTTTATCGAGGGGGAGAGCTTTAAGTCAATTAGTCAGTGTGTGACTTCATCCCACGAAAACCTCCTCACGGTATTGGCGGCGAACCCTCTCGGGACCACAAATGTTATTACGCCGGCCGGCTGTCATGAGCATTTTTGTTTAATCGTCTGCATTTGTCAGTCTATATCAAGTCAGATGCTGGTTGCCGCTTCTTTGAAAAATTTCTGCTAAATTTGCTAGCTGCTGTTGACGCTTTGGTAGTTGTCGTTAGCGCTCCTCCTTGCGTAGCGCCATTATTACTCGTTCAGCGAAGGTCGGCACCGCGTTTCATTTAACAGGGGACTCCAGCATTGCATCCAATATGTTTGCGGTGGTTGGTGGTGTGCAACTCTTTCCAGGTCATGAAGTGTGAGCAGTAAAGCATCACGTGCCTGGTACTCTCAAATTCTTCGTGCATTTTGGGCAGTAGGGGTCTTCTGATATTTTAAAGCGGAAGAAATACTCGTTTGAAGCATCCATAACAGCTGAATATCTGTGTCATATAGTAGTTGAGACTACCGTTCTTCCTGATCACACATTGGGGCAAACTGGGAATGGGCTGGAATGTCCATCGTCCCTTCTCGCCACTCTTAAGTGCATCGCCGTCGCTCCTGTAGACTTCGTTCGACTGAAGGTCTTTCCCCTGTCGGTTTTATAGTCTCTACAACTTCAACGCTCGTAGATGCAGGGAAATTTTTGAGGCAAAAACGGAAATTGTGTCGTCGGACACCGTTAGGTAGACGCGGTTGAGTCTAAGCGCACTTAAAAGTTGCCTTGCGCAAGCATTTCTGAGATGCGTCATTTCAACTCCTGCCAAGATAGGTGCTGCATAGAGCATCACGGAACCAGTTGCCGTCGCCAGGAGTTACCTTTTTCCCTCACATGGACCTCCAATGTTCAACAGGATCCGCGCAAGTGCGCCTTGGATTTTAGCGCCTATTTTGCTGACCACTGCTAAGTGCTCCTAAGACCAAAGTCTCGCGTCGATGCTAACTCCAAGATACTTAATGTTTGGCTGCAATTTAATTCGATGATTAACGACCTCCACCACCGTCTCTCGCACTTTCCGCGTGCTTAGCATGACAACCTCAGTCTTTTGTGCAGCAAGTTCCAGGAACGCTGATTGGAACCAACTATGCGCCCTTGTGATCGCATCGTTTCTCACAAATTGCAAATTCTCAATATGTTTCGCCAACTCTACCAGTGCAATGTCATCAGCATAACCAATAATCGTCACGACTTCAGCCACATTCAGCTCCAGGATACCATTGTATATATCTTTCCACAGCATGGGCCCTAGTACATATCCTTGAGGAACCCTTTACTCCCAATTCTGCCTCGTACAGCAGCACCCTGTTGCTGAAGTAGCCACTGATTATGCTCCGCAAGTATGTTGGTACTCCAAAAATATCCAGAGCCTGCATTATATATCTCCAATTCGCAGAATTGACGGCATTCTTGAAATCCAGAGTGACCACGGCGCAGTTCAATTTGGCGCCACTCTGCCATTTAGTACCATTAGTTGCATCCCGAGCAATGCTTACTACCGCTTTGATCGAATCGACTGTAGACCTCCCGTTCCGAAAGCCAAATTGTCGGTCAGAGAGCCCTCCTGAGCTCTCAAATGTCTCCTGCAGTCTGTCACAGACGATACGTTCGAGGATCTTTCCCACTATATTCAGCATAAAAAGCATGCGGTAGGAGGAAGCTTGGTCCTGTGGCTTTTCAGACTAGCCTCTGCCGTTTCCATGCGAATACATTACTTACCTTCCCGATAATTCGGCTGGCAGTTGTGCCGTCCGTAAAGGGTAAATCATTGATGGACCTTACTGTGCCATTGTCAAATGTGTAATGTCTGGCACATTCAACAGTACTAATTCAAGAAGCGCGAAACATTCTTCGACTACGCAGCTTCTAGTATATGTGTGGACACCGAGTATATACAAAACCACGCGTTTAAGTCACCGGCAATGATTACGGGGTGTTTGCAGTTCGTTTCTTCTATTAGCGATGTGATCATTTCCCCGAAATGTTGCAGTGTACAACCTTGGGAGAGCCTAACTGCTGAAGAGGTAAATAATCTCCAGTTTCATCCAGGTGAAACCGCTCTCATTGTTTACCACCTAAAAGGGACAAAGTCACAGGTCACCGCGTAAAGGCGCCGTCAAAGCCAAAGCTGATTGGTTCTTTATAACGTCGGAGAAATAGATACTTGTAGAGGCAGGACTGATATCGGAAATATTGGGGGCTGACGGCGGGGAGCTACAGTTCGTTGGGGCTGGCTGGCAGAAGGGTGTCAAGGTCATTGGTTGTAACAACAAGTCTCTGGACTTCTTAACGCGTGCAGTTAACGGCCTTGATCCACTCTGGCGGAGGGCTAGGTTGGAAGTGGTACCCCGCTCTCTGCTTCCGATCCGCCCGATGGTTTCGATGTGGATTCCACCTCCTGTTCCGGAGCAGGAGTCCATAATCAAGCTGATCGAACGACAAAAAATACGGCAGAGTGGCGGGAAATCTCCGTGACTCTCTGCAAAAATGGAGTGGGAAATGACGCAGTGATCGCAATGGACTAAACGTCGCTATCCAAACTCAGGAGCGACGACTGCGTTAGATTAGGGTTTGGCTCACTAAAGGTTCGCGTGCCGCATGGCCGGTCAAAAGCCAACGGAGAGGATGCTGGAAGTGGTGCACTTTAATATGCATCACTCGATCTCAGCCTCTCTCGATCTAGTAAAGTTCATCGCAGAGGACGATGTGGATGTAGCCCTTGTTCAAGAGCCTTGGCTTGTCAGAGGTAAGGGAAACCGACTCGAGATGAATGGTTATCGTCTCGAGATTCCACAGACACAAGGTAAGATCAGAACGTGTATAATTGCCATGAAGGATATTAATATTTTTCTTCTTACTCCCTACAGCACTGGAGACCTTACAGCGGTCTGCTGCCTTCTCTATGCCAATGTCTACCCTTATCTGCCTCAGTCGGCATCTCAGTCGGCGTCGCAGCCTCTATCAGCGTCTCTGTATGCGTCTCAGTTGTTGCCGCTGTCGATTGGGTTGCCTGCTGCCTTCGCTATGCCTATGCCTAACCATCTCTGCTTCAGTCGGCTTCGCAGCCTCTGTCGGCGTCGCAGCCTCTGTCGGCGTCGCAGCCTCTGTCAGCGTTTCTGTAGGCGTCTCAGTCGCTGCCGCTGTCGATTGGGGGTCTGCTGCCTTCTCTATGCCTATTTCTACCCCTATCTGCCTCAGTCGGCGTCTCAGTCGGCGTCGCAGCCTCTGTCAGCGTCTCTGTAGGCGTCTCAGTCACTGCCGCTGTCGATTGGGTGGTCTGATGCTTTCTCTATGCCTATATCTAGCCCTCTCTGCCTCAGCCGGCATCTCAGTCGGCGTCGCAGCATCTGTCAGCGTCTCTGTAGGCGTCTGAGTCGCTGCCGCTGTCGATTGGGGGGGTCTTCTGCCTTCTCTATGCCAATATATCTACCCTTATCTGCCTCAGTCGGCCTCTCAGAAGGCGTCGCAGCCTCTGTCAGCGTCTCAGTCGCTGCCGCTGTCGGTTGGGGGGGTCTGCTGCCTTCTCTATGCCAATATATCTACCCTTATCTGCCTCAGTCGGCGTCTCAGTCGGCGTCGCAGCCTCTGTCAGCGTCTCTGAATGCGTCTCAGTCGCTGCCGCTGTCGATTGGGGTGTCTGATGCCTTCTCTATGCCTATATCTACCCCTATCTGTCTCAGTCGGCGTCTCAGTCGGCGTCGCAGCCTCTGTCAGCCTCTCTGAATGCGTCTCAGTCGCTGCCGCTGTCGATTGGGGTGTCTGCTGCCTTCTCTATGCCTATATCTACCCCTACCTGCCTCAGTCGGCATCTCAGTCAGCGTCGCAGCCTCTGTCAGCGTCTCTGTAGGCGTCTCATTTGTTGCCGCTGTCGATTGGGGTGTCTTCTAGCTTCTCTATGCCTATGTCTACCCAACTCTGCTTCAGCCGGAGTCTCAGTCGGCGTCGCAGTATCTGTCAGCGTCGCAGAATCTGTCAGCGTCTCTGTAGGCTTCTCAGTCGCTGCCGCCGTCGATTGGGGGTCTGCTGCATTCTCTATGCCAATATCTACCCCTATCTGCCTCAGTCGGCGTCGCAGCCTCTGTCAGCGTCTCTGTAGGCGTCTCAGTCGCTGCTGCTGTCGATTGGGGGGTCTGCTGCCTTCTCTATGCCTATATCTACTCCTCTCTGCCTCAGTCGGCGTCTCAGTCGGCGTCGCAGCCTCTGTCAGCGTTCCTGTAGGCCTCTCAGTCGCTGCCGCTGTCGATTGGGGTGTCTGCTGCCTTCTCTATGCCCATATCTACCCTTATCTGCCTCAGTCGGCGTCTCAGCTGTCGTCGCAACCTCTGTCAGCGTCCCTGTAGGCCTCTCAGTGGCTGCCGCTGTCGATTGGGGTGTCTGCTGCCTTCTCTATGCCTATATCTACCCTTATCTGCCTCAGTCGGCGTCTCAGTCGGCGTCGCAGCCTCTGTCAGCCTCTCTGAATGCGTCTCAGTCGCTGCCGCTATCGATTGGCGGATCTGCTGCCTTCTCTATGCCTATATCTACTCCTCTCTGCCTCAGTTGGCGTCTCAGTCGGCGCCTTAGTCGGCCTCGCAGCATCTGTCAGCGTCTCCGTAGGCGTCTCAGTCGTTGCCGCTGTCGATTGGGGGGTCTTCTTCCTTCTCTATGCCAATATATCTACCCTTATCTGCCTCAGTCGGCCTCTCAGAAGGCGTCGCAGCCTCTGTCAGCGTCTCAGTCGCTGCCGTTGTCGGTTGGGGGGGTCTGCTGCCTTCTCTATGCCAATATATACTCTTATCTGCCTCAGTCGGCGTCTCAGTCGGTGTCGCAGCCTCTGTCAGCGTCTCTGAATGCGTCTCAGTCGCTGCCGCTGTCGATTGGGGGGTCTGATGCCGTCTCTATGCCTATATCTACCCCTATCTGTCTCAGTCGGCGTCTCAGTCGGCATCGCAACCATTCTCAGCGGCTATGTAGGCGTCTCAGTCGCTGCTGCTGTCGATTGGGGGGCTCTGCTGCCTTCTCTATGCCTATATCTACCCCTACCTGCCTCAGTCGGCATCTCAGTCAGCGTCGCAGCCTCTGTCAGCGTCTCTGTAGGTGTCTCATTTGTTGCCACTGTCGATTGGGGTGTCTTCTGGCTTCTCTATGCCTATGTCTACCCAACTCTGCCTCACCCGGAGTCTCTGTCGGCGTCGTAGTATCTGTCAGCGTCGCAGTCTCTGTCAGCGTCTCTGTAGGTGTCTCATTTGTTGCCGCTGTCGATTGGAGGTCTGCTGCATTCTCTATACGAATATCTGCCCCTATCTGCCTCAGTCGGCGTCGCAGCCTCTGTCAGCGTCTCTGTTGGCGTCTCAGTTGCTGCTGCTGTCGATTGGGGGGTCTGCTGCCTTCTGTATGCCAATTTCTACCCCTATCTGCCTCAGTCGGCAACTCAGTCGGCGTCGCAGCCTCTATCAGCGTCTCTGTATGCGTCTCAGTTGTTGCCGCTGTCGATTGGGTTGCCTGCTGCCTTCGCTATGCCTATGCCTAACCATCTCTGCTTCAGTCGGCTTCGCAACCTCTGTTGGCGTCGCAGCCTCTGTCAGCGTTTCTGTAGGCGTCTCAGTCGCTGCCGCTGTCGATTGGGGGTCTGCTGCATTCTCTATGCCTATATCTACCCCTATCTGCCTCAGTCGGCGTCTCAGTCGGCGTCGCAGCCTCTGTCAGCGTCTCTGTAGGCGTCTCAGTCACTGCCGCTGTCGATTGGGTGGTCTGATGCTTTCTCTATGCCTATATCTAGCCCTCTCTGCCTCAGCCGGCATCTCAGTCGGCGTCGCAGCATCTGTCAGCGTCTCTGTAGGCGTCTGAGTCGCTGCCGCTGTCGATTGGGGGGTTCTTCTGCCTTCTCTATGCCAATATATCTACCCTTATCTGCCTCAGTCGGCCTCTCAGAAGGCGTCGCAGCCTCTGTCAGCGTCTCAGTCGCTGCCGCTGTCAGTTGGGGGGGTCTGCTGCCTTCTCTATGCCAATATATCTACCCTTATCTGCCTCAGTCGGCGTCTCAGTCGGCGTCGCAGCCTCTGTCAGCGTCTCTGAATGCGTCTCAGTCGCTGCCGCTGTCGATTGGGGTGTCTGATGCCTTCTCTATGCCTATATCTACCCCTATCTGTCTCAGTCGGCGTCTCAGTCGGCGTCGCAGCCTCTGTCAGCCTCTCTGAATGCGTCTCAGTCGCTGCCGCTGTCGATTGGGGTGTCTGCTGCCTTCTCTATGCCTATATCTACCCCTACCTGCCTCAGTCGGCATCTCAGTCGGCGTCGCAGCCTCTGTCAGCGTCTCTGTAGGCGTCTCATTTGCTGCCGCTGTCGATTGGGGTGTCTTCTAGCTTCTCTATGCCTATGTCTACCCAACTCTGCCTCAGCCGGAGTCTCAGTCGGCGTCGCAGTATCTGTCAGCGTCGCAGCCTCTGTCAGCGTCTCTGTAGGCTTCTCAGTCGCTGCCGCCGTCGATTGGGGGTCTGCTGCATTCTCTATGCGTATATCTACCCCTATCTGCCTCAGTCGGCGTCGCAGCCTCTGTCAGCGTCTCTGTAGGCGTCTCAGTCGCTGCTGCTGTCGATTGGGGGGTCTGCTGCCTTCTCTATGCCTATATCTACTCCTCTCTGCCTCAGTCGGCGTCTCAGTCGGCGTCGCAGCCTCTGTCAGCGTTCCTGTAGGCCTCTCAGTCGCTGCCGCTGTCGATTGGGGGGATCTGCTGCCTTCTCTATGCCAATGTCTACCATTATCTGCCTCAGTCGGCATCTCAGTCGGCGTCGCAGCCTCTATCAGCGTCTCTGTATGCGTCTCAGTTGTTGCCGCTGTCGATTGGGTTGCCTGCTGCCTTCGCTATGCCTATGCCTAACCATCTCTGCTTCAGTCGGCTTCGCAGCCTCTGTCGGCGTCGCAGCCTCTGTCAGCGTTTCTGTAGGCGTCTCAGTCGCTGCCGCTGTCGATTGGGGGTCTGCTGCCTTCTCTATGCCTATATCTACCCCTATCTGCCTCAGTCGGCGTCTCAGTCGGCGTCGCAGCCTCTGTCAGCGTCTCTGTAGGCGTCTCAGTCACTGCCGCTGTCGCTTGGGTGGTCTGATGCTTTCTCTATGCCTATATCTAGCCCTCTCTGCCTCAGCCGGCATCTCAGTCGGCGTCGCAGCATCTGTCAGCGTCTCTGTAGGCGTCTGAGTCGCTGCCGCTGTCGATTGGGGGGGTCTTCTGCCTTCTCTATGCCAATATATCTACCCTTATCTGCCTCAGTCGGCCTCTCAGAAGGCGTCGCAGCCTCTGTCAGCGTCTCAGTAGCTGCCGCTGTCAGTTGGGGGGTCTGCTGCCTTCTCTATGCCAATATATCTACCCCTATCTGTCTCGCAGCCTCTATCAGCCCAGAGACGCTGATAGAGGCTGCGACGCCGACTGAGATGCCGACTGAGGCAGATAATGGTAGACATTGGCATAGAGAAGGCAGCAGATCCCCCCAATCGACAGCGGCAGCGACTGAGAGGCCTACAGGAACGCTGA
The DNA here is from genome assembly GCA_920105625.2 of Clusia tigrina. Taxonomy (NCBI): domain Eukaryota; kingdom Metazoa; phylum Arthropoda; class Insecta; order Diptera; family Clusiidae; genus Clusia; species Clusia tigrina. The sequence goes on along the minus strand of OV050030.1, from coordinate 80,934,453 downwards.
CAGAGGCTGCGACGCCGACTGAGACGCCGACTGAGGCAGAGAGGAGTAGATATAGGCATAGAGAAGGCAGCAGACCCCCCAATCGACAGCAGCAGCGACTGAGACGCCTACAGAGACGCTGACAGAGGCTGCGACGCCGACTGAGGCAGATAGGGGTAGATATTGGCATAGAGAATGCAGCAGACCCCCAATCGACGGCGGCAGCGACTGAGAAGCCTACAGAGACGCTGACAGAGGCTGCGACGCTGACAGATACTGCGACGCCGACTGAGACTCCGGCTGAGGCAGAGTTGGGTAGACATAGGCATAGAGAAGCTATAAGACATCCCAATCGACAGCGGCAACAAATGAGACGCCTACAGAGACGCTGACAGAGGCTGCGACGCCGACTGAGATGCCGACTGAGGCAGGTAGGGGTAGATATAGGCATAGAGAAGGCAGCAGACACCCCAATCGACAGCGGCAGCGACTGAGACGCATTCAGAGAGGCTGACAGAGGCTGCGACGCCGACTGAGACGCCGACTGAGACAGATAGGGGTAGATATAGGCATAGAGAAGGCATCAGACACCCCAATCGACAGCGGCAGCGACTGAGACGCATTCAGAGACGCTGACAGAGGCTGCGACGCCGACTGAGACGCCGACTGAGGCAGATAAGGGTAGATATATTGGCATAGAGAAGGCAGCAGACCCCCCCAACTGACAGCGGCAGCGACTGAGACGCTGACAGAGGCTGCGACGCCTTCTGAGAGGCCGACTGAGGCAGATAAGGGTAGATATAAGTCGGCGTCTCAGTCGGCGTCGCAGCCTCTGTCAGCCTCTCTGAATGCGTCTCAGTCGCTGCCGCTGTCGATTGGGGTGTCTGCTGCCTTCTCTATGCCTATATCTACCCCTACCTGCCTCAGTCGGCATCTCAGTCAGCGTCGCAGCCTCTGTCAGCGTCTCTGTAGGCGTCTCATTTGTTGCCGCTGTCGATTGGGGTGTCTTCTAGCTTCTCTATGCCTATGTCTACCCAACTCTGCCTCAGCCGGAGTCTCAGTCGGCGTCGGAGTATCTGTCAGCGTCGCAGCCTCTGTCAGCGTCTCTGTAGGCTTCTCAGTCGCTGCCGCAGTCGATTGGGGGTCTGCTGCATTCTCTATGCCAATATCTACCCCTATCTGCCTCAGTCGGCGTCGCAGCCTCTGTCAGCGTCTCTGTAGGCGTTTCAGTCGCTGCTGCTGTCGATTGGGGGGTCTGCTGCCTTCTCTATGCCTATATCTACTCCTCTCTGCCTCAGTCGGCGTCTCAGTCGGCGTCGCAGCCTCTGTCAGCCTCTCTGAATGCGTCTCAGTCGCTGCCGCTGTCGATTGGCGGATCTGCTGCCTTCTCTATGCCTATATCTACTCCTCTCTGCCTCAGTTGGCGTCTCAGTCGGCGCCTTAGTCGGCCTCGCAGCATCTATCAGCGTCCCTGTAGGCGTCTCAGTCGTTACCGCTGTCGATTGGGGGGTCTGCTGTCTTCTCTATGCCTATGTCTAACCCTCTCTGCCTCAGCCGGCATCTGAGTCGGCGTCGCAGCATCTGTCAGCGTCTCTGTAGGCGTCTGAGTCGCTGCCGCTGTCGATTGGGGGGTCTGCTGCCTTCTCTATGCCAATATATACTCTTATCTGCCTCAGTCGGCGTCTCAGTCGGTGTCGCAGCCTCTGTCAGCGTCTCTGAATGCGTCTCAGTCGCTGCCGCTGTCGATTGGGGGGTCTGATGCCGTCTCTATGCCTATATCTACCAGTATCTGTCTCAGTCGGCGTCTCAGTCGGCATCGCAACCATTGTCAGCGGCTATGTAGGCGTCTCAGTCGCTGCTGCTGTCGATTGGGGGGCTCTGCTGCCTTCTCTATGCCTATATCTACCCCTACCTGCCTCAGTCGGCATCTCAGTCAGCGTCGCAGCCTCTGTCAGCGTCTCTGTAGGTGTCTCATTTGTTGCCGCTGTCGATTGGGGTGTCTTCTGGCTTCTCTATGCCTATGTCTACCCAACTCTGCCTCACCCGGAGTCTCTGTCGGCGTCGTAGTATCTGTCAGCGTCGCAGTCTCTGTCAGCGTCTCTGTAGCCGTCTCAGTCGCTGCCGCCGTCGATTGGGGGTCTGCTGCATTCTCTATGCCAATATCTGCCCCTATCTGCCTCAGTCGGCGTCGCAGCCTCTGTCAGCGTCTCTGTAGGCGTCTCAGTTGCTGCTGCTGTCGATTGGGGGGGTCTGCTGCCTTCTGTATGCCAATTTCTACCCCTATCTGCCTCAGTCGGCAACTCAGTCGGCGTCGCAGCCTCTATCAGCGTCTCTGTAGGCGTCTAAGTTGTTGCCGCTGTCGATTGGTGGGTCTGCTGCCTTCTCTATGCCTATATCTACCCCTACGCGCCTCAGTCGGCGTCACAGTCGGCTTCGCAGCCTCTGTCAGCGTCTCTGTAAGCGTCTCAGTCGCTGCTGCTGTCGATTGGGGGGATCTGCTGCCTTCTCTATGCCAATGTCTACCCTTATCTGCCTCAGTCGGCATCTCAGTCGGCGTCGCAGCCTCTATCAGCGTCTCTGTATGCGTCTCAGTTGTTGCCGCTGTCGATTGGGTTGCCTGCTGCCTTCGCTATGCCTATGCCTAACCATCTCTGCTTCAGTCGGCTTCGCAGCCTCTGTCGGCGTCGCAGCCTCTGTCAGCGTTTCTGTAGGCGTCTCAGTCGCTGCCGCTGTCGATTGGGGGGGTCTGCTGCTTTCTCTATGCATATATCTACTCCTCTCTGCCTCAGTCGGCGTCTCAGTCGGCGTCTCAGTCGGCGTCTCAGTCGACATCGCAGCCATTGTCAGCGTCTATGTAGGCGTCTCAGTCGCTGCCGCTGTCGATTGGGGGCTCTGCTGCCTTCTCTATGCCTATATCTACCCCTACCTGCCTCAGTCGGCATCTCAGTCAGCGTCGCAGCCTCTGTCAGCGTCTCTGTAGGCGTCTCATTTGTTGCCGCTGTCGATTGGGCTGTCTTCTGGCTTCTCTATGCCTATGTCTACCCAACTCTGCGTCAGCCGGAGTCTCAGTCGGCGTCGCAGTATCTGTCAGCGTCGCAGCCTCTGTCAGCGTCTCTGTAGGCGTCTCAGTCGCTGCCGCCGTCGATTGGGGGCCTGCTGCATTCTCTATGCCAATATCTACCCCTATCTGCCTCAGTCGGCGTCGCAGCCTCTGTCAGCGTCTCTGTAGGCGTCTCAGTCGCTGCTGCTGTCGATTGGGGGGTCTGCTGCCTTCTGTATGCCAATTTCTACCCCTATCTGCCTCAGTCGGCAACTCAGTCGGCGTCGCACCTCTATCAGCGTCTCTGTAGGCGTCTAAGTTGTTGCCGCTGTCGATTGGTGGGTCTGCTGCCTTCTCTATGCCTATATCTACCCCTACGCGCCTCAGTCGGCGTCACAGTCGGCTTCGCAGCCTCTGTCAGCATCTCTGTAGGCGTCTCAGTCGCTGCTGCTGTCGATTGGGGAGTCTGCTGCCTTCTCTATGCCAATGTCTACCCTTATCTGCCTCAGTCGGCATCTCAGTCGGCGTCGCAGCCTCTATCAGCGTCTCTGTATGCGTCTCAGTTGTTGCCGCTGTCGATTGGGTTGCCTGCTGTCTTCGCTATGCCTATGCCTAACCATCTCTGCTTCAGTCGGCGTCGCAGCCTCTGTCGGCGTCGCAGCCTCTGTCAGCGTTTCTGTAGGCGTCTCAGTCGCTGCCGCTGTCGATTGGGGGGTCTGCTGCCATCTCTATGCCTATATCTACCCCTATCTGCCTCAGTCGGCGTCGCAGCCTCTCTCAGCGTCTCTGTAGGCGCCTTAGTCGCTGCCGCTGTCGATTGGGAAGTCTGCTGCCTTCTCTATGCCTATATCTACTCCTCTCTGCCTCAGTCGGCGTCTCAGTCGGTTTTGCAGCCTCTGTCAGCGTCTCTGTAGGCGTCTCAGTCGCTGCCGCTGTCGGTTGGGGGGGTCTGCTGCCTTCTCTATGCCAATATCTACCCCTACCTGCCTCAGTCGGCATCTCAGTCAGCGTCGCAGCCTCTGTCAGCGTCTCTGTAGGCGTCTCATTTGTTGCCGCTGTCGATTGGGGTGTCTTCTGGCTTCTCTATGCCTATGTCTACCCAACTCTGCGTCAGCCGGAGTCTCAGAAGGCGTCGCAGTATCTGTCAGCGTCGCAGCCTCTGTCAGCGTCTCTGTAGGCGTCTCAGTCGCTGCCGCCGTCGATTGGGGGTCTGCTGCATTCTCTATGCCTATATCTACTCCTCTCTGCCTCAGTCGGCGTCTCAGTTGGCGTCTCAGTCGGCGTCTCAGTCGGCGTCGCAGCCTCTATCAGCGTCTCTGTATGCGTCTCAGTTGTTGCCGCTGTCGATTGGGTTGCCTGCTGCCTTCGCTATGCCTATGCCTAACCATCTCTGCTTCAGTCGGCTTCGCAGCCTCTGTCGGCGTCGCAGCCTCTGTCAGCGTCTCTGTAGGCGTCTCAGTCGCTGCCGCTATCGATTGGGGGGTCTGCTGCCTTCTTTTTGCATATATCTACCTCTATCTGCCTCAGTCGGCGTCTCAGTCGGCGTCGCAGCCTCTGTCAGCGTCCCTGTAGGCCTCTCAGCCGCTGCCGCTGTCGATTGGGGTGTCTGCTGCCTTCTCTATGCCCATATCTACCCTTATCTGCCTCAGTCGGCGTCTCAGTTGTCGTCGCAACCTCTGTCAGCGTCCCTGTAGGCCTCTCAGTCGCTGCCGCTGTCGATTGGGGTGTCTGCTGCCTTCTCTATGCCTATATCTACCCTTATCTGCCTCAGTCGGCGTCTCAGTCGGCGTCGCAGCCTCTGTCAGCCTCTCTGAATGCGTCTCAGTCGCTGCCGCTGTCGATTGGCGGATCTGCTGAATTCTCTATGCCTATATCTACTCCTATCTGCCTCAGTCGGCGTCTCAGGCGACGTCGCAGCATCTATCAGAGTCCCTGTAGGCGTCTCAGTCGTTACCGCTATCGATTGGGGGGTCTGCTGTCTTCTCTATGTCTATGTCTAACCCTCTCTGCCTCAGTCGGCGTCGCAGCCTCTGTCAGCGTCTCTGTAGGCGTCTCAGTCGCTGCAGCTGTCGATTGGGGGTCTGCTGCCTTCTCTATGCCTATATCTACACCTATCTGCCTCAGTCGGCGTCTCAGTCGGCGTCGCAGCCTCTGTCAGCGTCTCTGTAAGCGTCTCAGTCACTGCCGCTGTCGATTGGGGGTCTGATGCTTTCTCTATGCCTATATCTATCCCTCTCTGCCTCAGCCGGCATCTCAGTCGGCGTCGCAGCATCTGTCAGCGTCTCTGTAAGCGTCTCAGTCGCTGCCGCTGTCGGTTGGGGGGGTCTGCTGCCTTCTCTATGCCAATATCTACCCTTATCTGCCTCAGTCGGCGTCTCAGTCGGCGTCGCAGCCTCTGTCAGCGTCTCTGAATGCGTCTCAGTCGCTGCCGCTGTCGATTGGGGGGTCTGATGCCTTCTCTATGCCTATATCTACCCCTATCTGTCTCAGTCAGCGTCTCAGTCGGCATCGCAACCATTGTCAGCGTCTATGTAGGCGTCTCAGTCGCTGCCGCTGTCGATTGGGGGGGTCTGCTGCCTTGTCTATGCCTATATCTACTCTTATCTGCCTCAGTAGGCGTCTCAGTCGGCGTTGCAGCCTCTGTCAGCCTCTCTGAATGCGTCTCAGTCGGTACCGTTATCGATTTGGGGGTCTGCTGCCTTCTCTATGCCTATATCTACCCCTATCTGCCTCAGTTGGCGTCGCAGCCTCTCTCAGCGTCTCTGTAGGCGTCTTAGTCGCTGCCGCTGTCGGTTGGGGGGGTCTGCTGCCTTCTCTATGCCAATATCTACCCTTATCTGCCTCAGTCGGCGTCTCAGTCGGCGTCGCAGCCTCTGTCAGCGTCTCTGAATGCGTCTCAGTCGCTGCCGCTGTCGATTGGGGGGTCTGATGCCTTCTCTATGCCTATATCTACCCCTATCTGTCTCAGTCAGCGTCTCAGTCGGCATCGCAACCATTGTCAGCGTCTATGTAGGCGTCTCAGTCGCTGAAGCTGTCGATTGGGGGGGTCTGCTGCCTTGTCTATGCCTATATCTACTCTTATCTGCCTCAGTAGGCGTCTCAGTCGGCGTTGCAGCCTCTGTCAGCCTCTCTGAATGCGTCTCAGTCGGTACCGTTATCGATTTGGGGGTCTGCTGCCTTCTCTATGCCTATATCTACCCCTATCTGCCTCAGTTGGCGTCGCAGCCTCTCTCAGCGTCTCTGTAGGCGTCTTAGTCGCTGCCGCTGTCGGTTGGGGGGGTCTGCTGCCTTCTCTATGCCAATATCTACCCTTATCTGCCTCAGTCGGCGTCTCAGTCGGCGTCGCAGCCTCTGTCAGCGTCTCTGAATGCGTCTGAGTCGCTGCCGCTGTCGATTGGGGGGTCTGATGCCTTCTCTATGCCTATATCTACCCCTATCTGTCTCAGTCAGCGTCTCAGTCGGCATCGCAACCATTGTCAGCGTCTATGTAGGCGTCTCAGTCGCTGCCGCTGTCGATTGGGGGGGTCAACTGCCTTGTCTATGCCTATATCTACTCTTATCTGCCTCAGTAGGCGTCTCAGTCGGCGTTGCAGCCTCTGTCAGCCTCTCTGAATGCGTCTCAGTCGGTACCGTTATCGATTTGGGGGTCTGCTGCCTTCTCTATGCCTATATCTACCCCTATTTGTCTCAGTCGGCGTCTCAGTCGGCGTCTCAGTCGACATCGCAGCCATTGTCAGCGTCTATGTAGGCGTCTCAGTTGTTGCCGCTGTCGATTGGGTTGCCTGCTGCCTTCTCTATGAATATGCCTAACCATCTCTGCTTCAGTCGGCGTCGCAGCCTCTGTCGGCGTCGCAGCCTCTGTCGGCGTCGCAGCCTCTGTCAGCGTTTCTGTAGGCGTCTCAGTCGCTGCCGCTGTCGATTGGGGGGTCTGCTGCCATCTCTATGCCTATATCTACCCCTATCTGCCTCAGTTGGCGTCGCAGCATCTGTCAGCGTCTCTGTGGGCGTCTCAGTCGTTGCCGCTGTCGATTGGGGGGACTGCTGCCTTCTCTATGCCTATATCTACCCCTATCTGCCTCAGTCGGCGTCGCAGCCTATATCAGCGTGTCTGTAGGTGTCTCATTCGCTGCAGCTGTTGATTGGGGGGTCTGCTGACTTCTCTATGCCTATGTCTTCCCCTATCTGCCTCAGTCGGCGTCTCAGTGGGCATCGCAACCATTATCAGCGTCTCTGTAGGCGTCTTAGTCGCTGCCGCTGTCGATTGGGAAGTCTGCTGCCTTCTCTATGCCTATATCTACCCCTATCTGCCTCAGTCGGCCTCGCAGCATCTGTCAGCGTCTCTGTGGGCGTCTCAGTCGTTGCCGCTGTCGATTGGGGGGACTGCTGCCTTCTCTATGCCTATATCTACTCCTCTCTGCCTCAGTCGGCGTCTCAGTCGGCTTCGCAGCCTCTGTCAGCGTCCCTGTAGGCCTCTCAGTCGCTGCCGCTGTCGATTGGGATGTCTGCTGCCTTCTCTATGCCTATATCTACCCTTATCTGCCTCAGTCGGCGTCTCAGTTGGCGTCGCAGCTTCTGTCAGCGTCCCTGTAGGTCTCTCAGTCGCTGCCGCTGTCGATTGGGGTGTCTGCTGCCTTCTCTATGCCTATATCTACCCTTATCTGCCTCAGATGGCGTCTCAGTCGGCGTCGCAGCCTCTGTCAGCCTCTCTGAATCCGTCTCAGTCGCTGCCGCTGTCGATTGGGGGATCTCCTGCCTTCTCTATGCCTATATCTACCCCTATCTGCCTCAGTCGGCGTCTCAGGCGACGTCGCAGCATCTATCAGCATCCCTGTAGGCGTCTCAGTCGTTGCCGCTGTCGATTGGGGGCTGCTGTCTTCTCTATGCCTATGTCTAACCCTCTCTGCCTCAGTCGGCGTCGCAGCCTCTGTCAGCGTCTCTGTAGGCGTCTCAGTCGCTGCAGCCGTCGATTGGGGGTCTGCTGCCTTCTCTATGCCTATATCTACACCTATCTGCCTCAGTCGGCGTCTCAGTCGGCGTCGCAGCCTCTGTCAGCGTCTCTGTAGGCGTCTCAGTCACTGCCGCTGTCGATTGGGGGGTCTGATGCTTTCTCTATGCCTATATCTAGCCCTCTCTGCCTCAGCCGGCATCTCAGTCGGCGTCGCAGCATCTGTCAGTGTCCCTGTAGGCGTCTGAGTCGCTGCCGCTGTCGATTGGGGGGTCTTCTGCCTTCTCTATGCCAATATATCTACCCTTATCTGCCTCAGTCGGCCTCTCAGAAGGCGTCGCAGCCTCTGTCAGCGTCTCAGTCGCTGCCGCTGTCGGTTGGGGGGTCTGCTGCCTTCTCTATGCCAATATCTACCCTTATCTGCCTCAGTCGGCGTCTCAGTCGGCGTCGCAGCCTCTGTCAGCGTCTCTGAATGCGTCTCAGTCGCTGCCGCTGTCGATTGGGGGGTCTGATGCCTTCTCTATGCCTATATCTACCCCTATCTGTCTCAGTCGGCGTCTCAGTGGGCATCGCAACCATTGTCAGCGTCTATGTAGGCGTCTCAGTCGCTGCCGCTGTCGATTGGGGGGGTCTGCTGCCTTATCTATGCCTATATCTACCCTTATCTGCCTCAGTAGGCGTCTCAGTCGGCGTTGCAGCCTCTGTCAGCCTCTCTGAATGCGTCTCAGTCGCTACCGTTGTCGATTTGGGGGTCTGCTGCCTTCTCTATGCCTATATCTACCCCTATCTGCCTCAGTCGGCGTCGCAGCCTATATCAGCGTGTCTGTAGGTGTCTCATTCGCTGCAGCTGTTGATTGGGGGGTCTGCTGACTTCTCTATGCCTATGTCTTCCCCTATCTGCCTCAGTCGGCGTCTCAGTGGGCATCGCAACCATTATCAGCGTCTATGTAGGCGTGTCAGTCGCTGCCGCTGTCGATTGGTGGGGGTCTGCTGCCTTATCTATGCCAATATCTACCCTTATCTGCCTCAGTCGGCGTCTCAGTCGGCGTCGCAGCCTCTGTCAGCGTCTCTGAATGCGTCTCAGTCGCTGCCGCTGTCGATTGGGGGTCTGATGCCTTCTCTATGCCTATATCTACCCGTATCTGCCTCCGTCGGCATCTCAGTCAGTGTCGCAGCCCCTGTCAGCGTCTCTGTATGCGTCTCAGTCGCTCCCGCAGTCGATTGGGGGGTCTGCTGCATTCTCTATGCCTATATCTACCCCTACGCGCCTCAGTCGGCGTCACAGTCGGCTTCACAGCCTCTGTCAGCGTCTCTGTAGGCGTCTCAGTCGCTGCCGCTGTCGATTGGGGGTCTGATGCCTTCTATATGCCTATATCTATCCCTCTCTGCCTCAGCCGGCGTCTCAGTCGGCGTCGCAGCATCTGTCAGCTTCTCTGTAGGCGTCTGAGTCGCTGCCGCTGTCGATTGGGAGGGTCTGCTGCCTTCTCTATGCCAATATCTACCCTTATCTGCCTCAGCCGGTGTCTCAGTCGGCGTCGCAGCATCTGTCAGCATCGCAGCCTCTGTCAGCGTCTTTGGAGGCGTCTTAGTCGCTGCCGCTGTCGATTGGGGGGGTCTGCTGTATTCTGTATGCCTATTTCTACCCCTATTTGCCTCAGTCGGCAACTCAGTCGGCGTCGCAGCCTCTATCAGCGTCTCTGTAGGCATCTCAGTTGTTGCCGCTGTCGATTAGAGGGTCTGCTGCCTTCTCTATGCCTATATCTACCCCTACGCGCCTCAGTCGGCGTCACAGTCGGCTGCACAGCCTCTGTCAGCGTCTCTGTAGGCGTCTCAGTCGCTGCCGCTGTCGATTGGGGGGTCTGATGCTTTCTATATGCCTATATCTATCCCTCTCTGCCTCAGCCGGCGTCTCAGTCGGCGTCGCAGCATCTGTCAGCGTCTCTGTAAGCGTCTGAGTCGCTGCCGCTGTCGATTGGGAGGGTCTGCTGCCTTCTCTATGCCAATATCTACCCTTATCTGCCTCAGTCGGCATCTCAGTAGGCGTCGCAGCCTCTATCAGCGTCTCTGAATGCGTCTCAGTCGCTGCCGCTGTCGTTTGGGGGAGTATGCTGCCTTCTCTATGCCAATATCTATCCTTATGTGCCTCAGTCGCCGTCTCAGACGGCGTCGCAGCATCTGTCAGCGTCTCTGAATGCGTCTCAGTCGCTGCCGCTGTCGATTGGGGGGTCTTCTGCCTTCTCTATGCCAATATATCTACCCTTATCTGCCTCAGTCGGCCTCTCAGAAGGCGTCGCAGCCTCTGTCAGCGTCTCAGTCGCTGCCGCTGTCGATTGGGGGGTCTGATGCCTTCTCTATGCCTATATCTACCCCTATCTGTCTCAGTCGGCGTCTCAGTCGGCGTCTCAGTCGACATCGCAGCCATTGTCAGCGTCTATGTAGGCGTCTCAGTTGTTGCCGCTGTCGATTGGGTTGCCTGCTGCCTTCTCTATGCCTATGCCTAACCATCTCTGCTTCAGTCGGCGTCGCAGCCTCTGTCGGCGTCGCAGCCTCTGTCAGCGTTTCTGTAGGCGTCTCAGTTGCTGCCGCTGTTGATTGGGGGGTCTGCTGCCATCGCTATGCCTATATCTACCCCTATCTGCCTCAGTTGGCGTCGCAGCCTCTCTCAGAGTCTCTGTAGGCGTCTTAGTCGCTGCCGCTGTCGATTGGGAAGTCTGCTGCCTTCTCTATGCCTATATCTACCCCTATTTGTCTCAGTCGGCGTCTCAGTCGGCGTCTCAGTCGACATCGCAGCCATTGTCAGCGTCTATGTAGGCGTCTCAGTTGTTGCCGCTGTCGATTGGGTTGCCTGCTGCCTTTTCTATGCCTATGCCTAACCATCTCTGCTTCAGTCGGCGTCGCAGCCTCTGTCGGCGTCGCAGCCTCTGTCAGCGTTTCTGTAGGCGTCTCAGTTGCTGCCGCTGTCGATTGGGGGATCTCCTGCCTTCTCTATGCCTATATCTACCCCTATCTGCCTCAGTCGGCGTCTCAGGCGACGTCGCAGCATCTATCAGCGTCCCTGTAGTCGTCTCAGTCGTTGCCGCTGTCGATTGGGGGCTGCTGTCTTCTCTATGCCTATGTCTAACCCTCTCTGCCTCAGTCGGCGTCGCAGCATCTGTCAGCGTCTCTGTAGGCGTCTGAGTCGCTGCCGCTGTCGATTGGGAGGGTCTGCTGCCTTCTCTATGCCAATATCTACCCTTATCTGCCTCAGCCGGCATCTCAGTCGGCGTCGCAGCATCTGTCAGTGTCTCTGTAGGCGTCTGAGTCGCTGCCGCTGTCGATTGGGGGGGTCTTCAGCCTTCTCTATGCCAATATATCTACCCTTATGGTAGATATAGGCATAGATAAGGCAGCAGACCCCCCCAATCGACAGCGGCAGCGACTGAGACGCCTACATAGACGCTGACAATGGCTGCGATGTCGACTGAGACGCCGACTGAGACGCCGACTGAGACAAATAGGGGTAGATATAGGCATAGAGAAGGCAGCAGACTTCCCAATCGACAGCGGCAGCGACTAAGACGCCTACAGAGACGCTGAGAGAGGCTGCGACGCCAACTGAGGCAGATAGGGGTAGATATAGGCATAGCGATGGCAGCAGACCCCCCAATCAACAGCGGCAGCAACTGAGACGCCTACAGAAACGCTGACAGAGGCTGCGACGCCGACAGAGGCTGCGACGCCGACTGAAGCAGAGATGGTTAGGCATAGGCATAGAGAAGGCAGCAGGCAACCCAATCGACAGCGGCAACAACTGAGACGCCTACATAGACGCTGACAATGGCTGCGATGTCGACTGAGACGCCGACTGAGACGCCGACTGAGACAGATAGGGGTAGATATAGGCATAGAGAAGGCATCAGACCCCCCCAATCGAACGCGGCAGCGACTGAGACGCATTCGGAGACGCTGACAGAGGCTGCGACGCCGTCTGAGACGGCGACTGAGGCACATAAGGATAGATATTGGCATAGAGAAGGCAGCATACTCCCCCAAACGACAGCGGCAGCGACTGAGACGCATTCAGAGACGCTGATAGAGGCTGCGACGCCTACTGAGATGCCGACTGAGGCAGATAAGGGTAGATATTGGCATAGAGAAGGCAGCAGACCCTCCCAATCGACAGCGGCAGCGACTCAGACGCCTACAGAGACGCTGACAGATGCTGCGACGCCGACTGAGACGCCGACTGAGGCAGATAGGTGTAGATATAGGCATAGAGAAGGCAGCAGACCCCCAATCGACAGCTGCAGCGACTGAGACGCCTACAGAGACGCTGACAGAGGCTGCGACGCCGACTGAGGCAGATAGGGGTAGATATAGGCATAGCGATGGCAGCAGACCCCCCAATCTACAGCGGCAGCAACTGAGACGCCTACAGAAACGCTGACAGAGGCTGCGACGCCGACTGAAGCAGAGATGGTTAGGCATAGGCATAGAGAAGGCAGCAGGCAACCCAATCGACAGCGGCAACAACTGAGACGCCTACATAGACGCTGACAATGGCTGCGATGTCGACTGAGACGCCGACTGAGACGCCGACTGAGACAAATAGGGGTAGATTTAGGCATAGAGAAGGCAGCAGACTTCCCAATCGACAGCGGCAGCGACTAAGACGCCTACAGAGACGCTGAGAGAGGCTGCGACGCCAACTGAGGCAGATAGGGGTAGATATAGGCATAGCGATGGCAGCAGACCCCCCAATCTACAGCGGCAGCAACTGAGACGCCTACAGAAACGCTGACAGAGGCTGCGACGCCGACAGAGGCTGCGACGCCGACTGAAGCAGAGATGGTTAGGCATAGGCATAGAGAAGGCAGCAGGCAACCCAATCGACAGCGGCAACAACTGAGACGCCTACATAGACGCTGATAGAGGCTGCGACGCCGACTGAGTTGCCGACTGAGGCAGATAGGGGTAGAAATAGGCATACAGAATACAGCAGACCCCCCCAATCGACAGCGGCAGCGACTAAGACGCCTCCAAAGACGCTGACAGAGGCTGCGATGCTGACAGATGCTGCGACGCCGACTGAGACACCGGCTGAGGCAGTTAAGGGTAGATATTGGCATAGAGAAGGCAGCAGACCCTCCCAATCGACAGCGGCAGCGACTCAGACGCCTACAGAGAAGCTGACAGATGCTGCGACGCCGACTGAGACGCCGGCTGAGGCAGAGAGGGATAGATATAGGCATATAGAAGGCATCAGACCCCCAATCGACAGCGGCAGCGAGTGAGACGCCTACAGAGACGCTGACAGAGGCTGTGAAGCCGACTGTGACGCCGACTGAGGCGCGTAGGGGTAGATATAGGCATAGAGAATGCAGCAGACCCCCCAATCGACGGCGGCAGCCCTAATGCATGTCCTAATGCACTGCCCCCGTTTTTGCCACGTACGAGCCGAGGTGACGGAAGCCTTTGGAGACATTCCAACCGTGGAGAACATTGTGGCACACATTTGTGAGACACCATCCAAATGACGAGCCTTTCAAGATGCAGCGGCGAAGATCATGATTGAGCTTCGCCGCATTGAGCGAGGGAGAAACGCTGACCGCGCAAGGCTGCGCGATGCGATCGTGAACAGCAGCGAATCCTCGGCAACAAGGACGGATGATTGACTAAGACCAACGACTGACGGTTGAGCAATTATGCTCTGAAGGCCTCCCGGCGGAATACCTGACGGTGGGCTCCGGGAGGATCCACCCGTAAGTTTGCGGAGATATTTAGTGGGTTAGAGTCTCACACTGACTCCGGCTACTGACTCCTCGTAAAAAAAAAAAAAAACTCTAATTTGCGGGGAAAGCAGCGTTTCTCCGTGGGTGATCGATATTCATGCGCACATGCATACCTGCATCTACTATTGTTAGGATGTTATTTCGTGTGTTGGCTTTGTCGTGCGTTTGGGTGTTTGTGCGTAGTTGACTCTGCCAACAACTGAAAGCGTTGAGCAGTTGTCTGTCTCTTCTGTTTATCGCAGTTTCTAGGTACTTGTCACGAACGCGAAATATGTAAAATAGGTCCGTTGTTCGTGTGATCAGCAGCTGTTTTGTGAGGCAGGGCCGGTTACGGGTGGCAATTGGTTTCGTGAGCATTGTGGGCTCTTCTACGTGGTGGGTTGAAACGGCAGTTGTTAGGTGTTGTCTTAGTGCGGTTGCGTTCAGAGGTTTCCCCACGGGTTCGTCAATTGCGTACTATTAATTAGCCGTTTTATTAGGTGAAGATAAGCCACTAATGATTTGCGTTCCTAAACGTGTAAGATCAGCTACATGGTAGTCCCGTACATTGCTGGGCTACGGTGTTTATAGGTCGTTTCAAACGATGCTCAGCGGACACTCACTCCATCATGTCTCTTCAAATTGATGAACAGGAATTGGATACAAAGTGGGATTTGCTTAAAACGGCAAAAGTGACTGCCATACTAAAACTTATGATTTGAAGCAATAAAGCGCTCTTATATTTTACAACTGAAACAAGACGGCGTTTTACCTGGCTGCTATAAGCGCTATTTTAGGAACCACCAGCTCTTCGTCCACGCCCACGCCTATTACTGGCAGCGAAAGGGCGCTCGCTACAACCGGTTACGACAACGCACTGGACCCCAACATTTTGGCGCAGCCAGTATTTGTGACCGCAGGTCAGGAGGAAACCCAGGGCAAGGAACCCTGAAGAAGGCAAAGCATCCTGCAACAGAAGAGATGTAACCAAACAAGACAATGGTGAGTCCAAGTTTTACTAGCGTATTATAAGTACATACTAAAGGTCTGCATGAGTACATTTATTTTTCTCTACACACAGTGTGAATCGGTGCAGTGTACAAATTTCACTAGCAATCACTACAGTAAAAGATCAGTATTTACAGAACACTAAAAGAAAAAAGCAATAGCAGTAAATACTTATTTGCTTCTCCCCACAATGTACTCGTATGTACTGTTTGCTCTCTCTCATTGTCACTATTAGCAATATTTTCCAAGTATTGTCATACCTAACGGTATTAAAAACACTGAATACACTGAATACAGTGCATCATTACGCAAAAGAATAGTTAAACGTTGACACTTGAGTAAATTTATATGTATTAATAACACAAGATTTTCGTTTCTGCTAATAAAAATGGAATTGGATGCTGTAAGTTGTTTAATTATATAAAAAAATTTAGTACTCTAAATCTCAAATAAATACATTTAAATTGTCGACTAATTCAATAATCACAATAGAATCAATTGATAATGGAGTGATCGGTAGTGAGTTAGGTCACGCTATTCTAAAAGGAAAAATTTTTTAAAATTATTTTAAGATCAGTACCAAAAAGGGCAGAAGTAACGTGTGTAATATTTTTGGAAAAATTATTAACGAAAGGGAGCAATAGTTGGAAAATTTAGTAGCATGCAGAAATTGCTGCAATGTATACAAATTTAATAATAAGAGCACATCCAATTTAGTTAGACATAAATGCTACATAATTGCCAAAAGAAACGATGCAAAGGCAATTTTGAAAACTGAAGTTAATTTCAATGAGAAACGAACCGTTACTACCGTTACCGGCAATAGAAAACTGCCGGTCTTTTCATATTGTAGAAGACTCGGGTCTCAAAAAATTAGTAGAATATTTACTATCGTTTGGCTCGAAATACGGTTCGTATGTAGATGTGGACAAATTATTGCCACATCCCACAACGATTTCTCGGAATATTGGAATGCTGTATAAGATTTATTTGAAAAAAATTAAAGACGAGCTAGCTACAATTAAAAATAATGGTTTCGGTCTATAGTCCGACATATGTACGGACAATTACTCCAAAACCTCATATACGAGTATGTCACCATCCATTATATAAAGGGTGGCAAATTGATTAACCGCCTCTTAGGATTACCATCGATGAAAGGAGAAAGATGTATCAGTAAATTTATTGATATTTTTCTATTCAAGTTTTCTTAAACCCTGCACAATTGGAGTCCTGCATCAAGTACGAAACCTTTTTTTTCAAATTTGTAGGTGACAGTATTCGGCGGAAAGCTTTAAAATTGTTCGATGAATTTAATTGCCCAATTAACGAAAAATCGACAATTTTTACTGATAGAGGAAGAAATATTGTTGCAGCTTTTCGCATTTATAATAACATTCACTGCGTCAGCCATTTATTGCATAACGTGCTAGAAAAAATCTATTAAATATGTTTCTGAAATTCGTGACTTATGCGATGCTTCATCAAAACTGTTAAAATACTTTAAAAAATTTTGTAGTGATTCAGATTTAAACTCTTCCTTAAAAAGTTTTTCTCCAACACGATGGGGTCTAGTCCCACGCAGCTTGTTGCAGGCAGTTGTTGAAGTGTTCAACAGCCGCAATGATGTCTTCTTCAGATTTCAGTGATAGTTTTAAATCAATTGTGGAAGATACCATATATCGGAAGCGATTCCAATCAGTTTTGTGATTATGTAAGCTACATTGACTGGGAAGAAGGGCAAGATTGTTGTTAAGCTCGACGAGAACTGGAGAGTGGTCAGAACACAGCTCAAAACATGGGCTACATTTAAGATCACTAAGCATGATACCTTTCGTCACACAGAAGTCAATCAAGTCGGGGACTTTTCTTACATCTATTGGCCAGTATGTTGGTGTACCTGAAGAGATAGGTAGTAAATTTAATTTTCCAATGGCCGCATAAAGCTGTCGACCTTTTGGTGTAGTGAGACGGGAACCCCAGTATGTGTGCTTTGCGTTATAGTCTCCTCCAGCTAGGAATCTATTGCCAAGGGTCTTAAAGAATTTCTCATACTCGTCCATATTTATTGTGTGTTTAGGTGGGCTGTAGACAGCGGAAATTGTAATTGGCCCTTTCCAGTCATCAACAATTATATTCCTGCATGAGCCTTATTATCTGGGTGCAGGGTGTGATAAAATTTAAAGTTCGGAATCTGAAAATGGCTTTTGTTGGTGAAATGGGTTTCAGATATTAGGAGTATATCTATTTCGTATGTTTTAAGGAATTTTTTAATTTCTAATAAATGTTTTGACAGCCCATTAGCGTTCCATAGAATGATTATTATGGGATTGAGGATGAGCAATTCTTAGTCGTGAGCCCTTTAGTACATATTATTTCTTCGACCCTGAAAGCGCCGTAGCGCTGATCAAAGATTTTGCAATACTAGGCGCTATTGTGCTGTTGCACGCGAGTATGTCTTGGCAACCATAGAACCATCATTATGATCGGACAATATATGTATGTCAGCTTAGTTCTGAGGATTTTTTAGTAGGGGATTGTGTTTGTAAAGCTTAGGGTATTAGGCAAGAACACATCAGGAGGTGCATACAAACGGGGTGTTGCATCAAAGTTTGTTTAGTTCCGGAACAGGAATTGGCGCATGAAGGCCTACTTATTATTTTCTTTCATAATTTACAATATTCAAATTTCAAGATTTTTATGGGGGAAAAGCGGTGTGGAAGTTCGTAAAAATGATCGCCGTCTTCAACCAAAAATTATTGCAAGTCAGAAATTAAACGAATGAAAATGCAATAAATATAAATAAATAATTTGTATTCGGAGTTGTGCATCTAGTTAATTATACTAGAGCAATTGGAATGATTTTGTTTTCTCTTCGGCATTACACAGTTGACTTTCTACTTAATTTATCAATATCAAGCAATATAATGTTTAAATAGTTTATACTAGTCCGAGTGTTATACAATATTTTGTCTTTTTTCTGAAGGAAGACAAGCCGGGATGGAACCATCTACTAATGAACGACAACTAAGGGTCATTTGCTGTAGGATGGAAAACGACTGGGAATAAGGAAAAGGGGATGAGAGCAAAAACGTGAACGGAAGCGTTTAGCATACCTGAGAGAAGCGTTGAAGGGACACGAGACGGTGGAAATCCTCTTTCCTGTGGGAGAAGGCTAACAAATTTGAGGGAAGAGGTGTACCGATTGGAGGAGAAGCAACTGGAGAGACGTCAGGGGAAATATAAAAAGCCGTTAGAAAGCGGGTAACAGAGTTCCAACATCTGGGGAGAGAGTTCAACGAAGGAACCACGAGTTGTTGTTACCTTACCTTGAGAATAAGGTGAAGGAAGTCTCTCAAAGGTTAACAGAAACAGAGCAGGCAGTATCGTTGTTAGAGAAAGAGCGTGCCGAATTTAAAAGAAGTAGGCCGACCAGTAATACCTCTATAGGCAGAGAAAGATAAAAACCAGCAGCGGCTGGATATACACACAGTGTTGACATTGCCTACGGAAAGTTCGCTGGACGGAATATTTAACATATTGAAACGTGATAGCTCAGTGAAAAGGGATTGCATACTTTCAGGATCCCATCTGAAATTGAGAATGAATGCCCCCTGTGAGTCAAGATGCGAACTATTCGAATAAAAGCTTATTCAAGAACCATCTGTCGTTAATATCAAAAAGACTTCTGTCGAAGTGGATAGAAACTTCTACAAAATGCGAGAATAGCGTGGAAGTTTCTACACCAACCATTCGAAAACTATAAAAGTGACAAGACTGTTCAAAACCGAACGCAGTAGATCAGACACCGTAACAGTGTGTACATCTAGCATTATAAGCAAAGTAGCAGTATTTGTGATTTATAAAGTGACGAAATTCATTAGTAAATAAAGTGACTAATGGTTTGTGAAATAAAGTGCAAATAATAACTAAGTAAACTTTAAGCCTAATATTAAATGTGTAAATAGCAATAATTAAATAAAGCTAATTATTTTAATTTAACCAGCGATTGTTTGATTACTACACAATCCAGTGGTACGAGTCCGAGTACAGAGAGTTAAAGAAATTGTCAGGAGGGCAATTTTGTAACAGAGTAAATTGTCAAGAGGGCAATTTCGTAACAATATGAAGAGATAAGACGGGTGGTGAAGCCAAGAGTAGTATTTAGTGAAGAGAGGCAGGCAGAATTTTCCTATGGCGCATCTGAAATCGGTGTCGAGCTTTCTTTGCCTGGAAGTCCGTTACACAATAAAAGCTTGGTATATCCACTAAAAGAGCCAGAACCAATAACAGAACAGCAAAGCCCCAATACTATAAACAGTAATTCAGGAGCAAACGGTCGAAGACTAATTAGTTTGAGTCCGTCACTGGTCAAGTTCCTCTTAGATCCAGGAGAAGTGAATCTGGAAACCAGAAAAGATAGATAACGCTCAAGTATTACCAGAAATAAGTAAATCAAGAATAAGCAAAATGGGTATAGAGGAGATCTCAAAGGCAGTGGCCAGCGAGTACTCGTGTTTACTGGTGCTGCGTCAGAAGACTTACGGTCAGAAGTCAACAGGTTCATTCAAGGTTGTGAACTTGCAAAGAGGAGCATAAGGCCTGATGATTTGCAGGATTTCTTTGACTGCGTAAAGCAAAGGTTGTTTGGAGATGCAAAGAACATTGCGCCAAAACAATTCGACAGTGCGCACTAGCTTTAAGGGCTCCTAAGGAGAACTTGTTTAAAGGAGAGGACTCTGGAAGACGTAACCCAAGAAATAATAATCGGGAAGCAGCTGGCAAGTGAAGACTTACGCGCCTTTGCCAGGCGTTTAGGGTCACTTCAGATGATGGCCACGAAATTATAAGAAACAATAAATAAAATGGCATTGGAGATACAGCATTATTACACGAAGTTGAAAAGTCGGTGTTAACAACTTTCGTGGTGGGTCTCCGGAACCCTGCTCTGAAGATTCATAAACGGAATAGCAGAATGGGAACTCTAGAGCAGCGATGACCACGCCGAAGAAAATTAAGCTCCGGTAGCTTCGAGCAAATAGAGGGCATTCTCATATACTTTACACAGAGCAAGCGTACCTCTGAAGCACCGACTCTATTTCATTTACCCTGAAGCTCCGACTCTACTTCACTAACATATCAATTGCGACAAGCAAATTTATTTTTGTGTTTGTGCATGCATTTGGGAATGTATGTACAGTAGGACCGCGTTAATGTGTTCACCTATGATTTCAATTTACTTTAAAGTTAAAATTAATTTAATTTACATCCAAAATAGTTTAATATAAATTAATCACGCATTCTCAAACGCAGCTCAGTGCAAATATTTTTAATTGGAGTTATCTAGGGTTTACGTTGATATGAATGCAACAGTGTTCTTATCTGTTATGATCGCATTCATTTTTGTTGTTTTTGCGAGAGTAAGTGAGTGTTATTTTCTCTAGCTCCTGATACATTTTTTGTGGACATCCCTGCTCTAGAGGAATTAGCAGAAGAGGCTATTAGGGCACAATTCCTGGTGGAGCGGCGTAAGTCTGGATTGGGCGAAGTACAGGAAGTGGGAAAGAGGCAGGACATGTTAACTTCTGCTATCATGGAGAGAAGTTAATAATAACCACCCAAATATGTCCAAAGGAGCGTATAATACTGATGTCGGCTATAACAGAGAGATGAACGCAATAAATTCGGACATGAGATTTCAACAAAGAAGACATATTTGCTGATTCTGCCATAAACCAGGGCATTCAAGAGATGAGTGTATCACACGCAAAAACATGACCTACTGTTCGGAATGTCAAACATATGGTCTTGAAGCAAGTAGACATGCCAAGGAGACACAAAATGGGATCAGAGTAGGAGGCAGCCAGCTCCGAGGCGCCCGGATCCACCCAAGGAGCGAAGTTAGGAAGTTGGGAACAAAAGAACGCTGCTTCGTTGTAAGCAGGACGGGAGACGCATTCATCGAGATATCCTGCAGAGAGGCAGCTGGTGGATAGCTAGTGCTGTTGGTAGATTCAGGGGTGAAAACCAGCCTCGTAAAACAGAAAGAGCTGGGAATTCATCAGACGGACGTAAGAACGCTTTCAGTTAGGGCTAGGTTCAATTAGGGTAAATCACAGCGAGGTTATGGGATTGAGTTTTAGAATGCACGCAGTTGAATTGGATAAGGAAGGTGTCCCGGCAGATGGGATAATTGGGCGCGATAATCTTTTGGGCCGCACCATACTGCATGCGCTGGAGAAGCAGTTATCGTTTTATGATAGGAATAAGAATAGGATCCTTACTTGCAAATACTAATAATAATTTTATTTATTATTAATTATTATTTGGAACTTTGAGGAAGTCACAGTTCCGCAATCGAAGTGACGACGGGCATTGGCCTTTAGAATGCGCCCTCAACATTCTCAAATTCAGTTTAACCAGGCACCTATCAACAATGGCGCAACTGGAACACCAGAAAGGTGTTTACGTGGAGTGTAAGTATTCATTGTAATATGATTATAAGCAATAAAGCGCTCTTATATTTTACAACTGAAACAACACGGTGTTTTGCCTGGCAGCTATAAGCGCCATTTTAGAAACCACCAGCTCTTCGTCCACGCCCGCGCCTATTAGGGGCAGCGAAAGGGCACTCGCTACAACCGGCGAAGACAACGCACATGACCCCAACACTTGTCAGGAGTCGTGTACTGATGTTCCACCTGACAGTAGTGCATATTTTTGACGGGGACACCCGCGATTGTGCCACTACCAAATGGGTACAGAGGAAGTTTTCACCTTTACACCGAACGTAAAGGGCTGCATCGTATGCCAACTGTGAAGCGTTACAGAAGGCGTGGAATTCGATACCGCTATCAGGTGCAGATCATATCCAGCGAGTCACGAGTATTTGCCAACGTCTGCTAATTTCAAAAGTGTCCTTATATCAAAGGAAGGGATATAATTCACAACGAAGATGACCTTTTTCAATTAATAATAAGATATCTCGGTGTCTGCAGATTCCCTAAACACAATTCTCTGATATGACGTTTGGATTGGCTCAACAAGAATCTGGCAATACATCTTTTGTATGTCCCCGTTAAGAACATAGCGAAACACACGCCACTGGATGATTAGCTGGGTCAGGTCTGTTTTCAACACTGGCTCTGTATGCTAGCGTCGACTAACCTGAAGTTTCTCATTTGGATTGCTCTCCCATACTCAATAGGAGCGGTGGCAGTTCACCCGTAAGGTAGGCAAGACCAGGACGAAGACTTGGAGATCCACAGTGGTGTAGTGACATGACCCCTCGGAATCAGAGTTTATCAGACCCAAGGCCGAGGAAAAGACTCCCTGATGTTCTATAGTGACTAACTCCGTACCCAAGATAACACTATTGGAGAGGCGACAACTGGGATGACTTGGATTCGGCACCACCCTATCTGCCGGACACGAAAATATCGCAGTGTGATTTGATGAGTTAGGTTCTGAAGAGGCTGAAGGGGCCAGGGAGGAGCGGCCATTAGAATTGGAGCGCTTCTCCCAGATGCGGATGGCGGATTTGTCAACCCTGTTACGAATCCGCATGCAGTAGAGTGTGGTGCCGCTCCCAACAGGTGAGGCACGAACGGAGCTGGGGCAATTAACCCCCGATGAATGGCGACACGGAATTCATACATAACCCGTGTTGGGTACCAAGCAACACCATGCTGATATGGTGGCGGCCTGGAACGCAATACAATTTCACACCGAGTGTGCAGAGTGTTTGCGCACTTGCACCCTTGCGTGGTGACTCTTACGGGATGGGTTTGCATCCGTGCAAAGCGTGGTTGATTCGGCTGCACCCTTATTTGTGGTGAACCTGAGCCTTGTTACGAGAGATCCGAAACGACTCGCGCGTTTACACCCGCAAAGTCCAGATGTCGTCCATCGCTTTCCATTCTGGAATTTTTTTTTCGACCTCCATGGTTTGTTGCCTCAGGACCAGTGTGAGGTCAGGCAGCCGCATGGAACACAGGTACACTAAAATGGCATCCCAAACCGCAACGTCGATGTCGTAGGACGCCAGTGCAGCAAGACAATTACCTATGACACTTTGCAGACGTTTAATTCACCCCCTGCTTCTTTTTTAGCATGGTCAAGTCCCAGCAGAGTTTTTAGTTGATAGTTGCTCTGAATGCGCTTGTTTTCGTAGTGTTCAAGTAAGATTCCCCACACTTGCGGGAATCTCGCCTCCGTTTTTGACAGTTTTTCACGTGATTCCCCCGGGTCTTCAGCTTCAAATGGTAAAATTTCTTCGCATTGGAGAGCCCACTAATATTGATGAACAAAACCGTGAACATATGCCGAAACGCTGGTCATGCAGCATAGTTCCCCGCAAAGGAAGGAATATCACAAGGGGTACGTGGATGCTGTATCTCGTTGATAAAAGTGGGTCCCCTCTAGTAGGAGCGGGGTGTCTCACCTCCGCGATCAAAATACGACCCCGCCAATTTGTTAGGGTCCTGTGTATTGTCGACGCTGGTTGTAGCGAGCGCCATTTTGCTGCCGGTAATATGCGCGGGCATGTTAGTTACTAAGAGCTGGTGGTTACTAAGAAGGCTCTTATAGCAGTCAAAGTAAAACACTGTGTACCTTTTAGTTGCAAAATAAAAGATGGTATTATTGCTTAATATCCTAAGTATTCTATAGTATTTAACAATGAATACGTACAGTATAGGTAAGCACCTCTCTGGTGTTCCAGTTTCGTAATTGTTGATTGGTGTCAGTTTCTCAACCAACTGACACGCTGAATATGAGTATGTCGATGGTGCATTCTAAAGGCCAATGCCCATCGTCAGCTCGATAGCGGAACTGTGGCAGCCTAAAAGTTCACATAATGATGATTAATAATAACTATTTATTTATAGAATTTGCAACCTAAAAATATGTGCTTTCTTAATTAGTTGATAATTATAATACTTCTAAATACTAACTACACTAAATGTGTACTGTCTATTACGAGTTGGTGCTGTTAGTCAGCTACGCGCAGGTAGCATGATTCTAACTCACAATATCCCTCCCTTCTTTCTAGAAGAAGGTAGTGCAACTTCTACCTTCTAGTGAATATTGACAACTTTCTTCTTGTACCGTCAATAATTTTGCGCATTTTATTAATTCTATAATTCATATATTTTCTAAAATCGCCGTATTATGGTTTCCATTATTGTATTTTTTTATTTTGTATTCTCTTCTTTTTCATATTCCTAAAATTTTGTTTTCTTTTTTATATTTGTATATTTTTAGTTCCCCTTTTTTATATCTTTTGGTCGTTCATTGACTCTTTTCTCACTGGCGTATATTCAAACATAATTACAAACTAATTTGAAATTTGGCTTATGCTATACTACTATAAGCCTCGGCCTCTGTGATTGTTGGTTCTATTGCCGCCCGTCATTGTTGGAGCGAATCCCCTCGAGGAACTCTGCATACCCCTCCCTTCTTTCTGGACCGTTATGTATGATATTCTATTCTGGCTATTTAGGTAACCAAGGTACTATTCTAAAATTTCGATTGTAAGGGCCTTCTTCTTGTATTTTATACAGCGTGTCCCCACGGATGTAGTTGGTACTGCCACTGCTTCTAGTATTAAGCTTGTAAATTGCGTTTGAAGTAAGTGAGAGATTTAAATACTCCTCCATTATTTAGTTTTCAGCAATGCGTTTTATGGTGGAAGTGTTTGTCTTGAGCTTCCTTATAATGGAATTCATTTTCGTTGGCTAACGGTATTTCTCTATAGTGTATAGTGTGTATAGGGTAGACTATCCGGATTTCTCTGAGAAAAACGTTTCATATCGTAATTGGTGTACTCAAATCAGATACCAGTCTCCGTATATTCTTGTATTGAATATTTTTCATGTGTGAATCATATTTTATATATTCATTCTCTCGATTGGACATATGCCCCGCATTGAATCAATTGATGTCCGTGGGCCAAAGTTTATTATGCTTATTATATGTGGTAGTGGTTCTTCAGCCACCCTCCTTAAGATTTTGCCCAATATCTTCAAGGGTGTTCCAGAGGGAATAATTAATATTGTGATACGCTGATTGGACCTTCTAAAGTAAAATAGTTTAATGGAAAATATGACACCGTAAGGAAACTTGTTTCTTTTTTCGTTGCTTGTCAATAAACCCATCCACAAAGTGTTCAAATAAATGCTGTTTCCAAAAATATTACATCAGTCGCCATACATCGCCTATCCAGCGAATATATCGTTGGTCCCTTAGTCTGCACCATCTTCCGATATGCGCTTTTCCTGGAACTTTCTGCTTCGAGTCACATCATCAGAGCTGAAACCTTATAATAATTTTCTTAGTTTTCTAGCAAACATTATACATTGTTGTTTTTCTATATTTACGTTTTGTATTACAGTAGACACTTGATTAATGCAACCTTCGGTAATTGCAACTACTCGGTTATTGCAACTGGCAAATTATTTACATTGCAGACTTTGTAATCGCAACTTTCAGAAATAGCAGACTCGATAAATGCAACTTTCTGCAAATAAATATTGTTTTTTTTTTTTAACGTAGAATGTTGTTCTCTGATCTCTGTTTTGTGATTCTTTTTCTGCTTGACAACAACCGTTAAATTTGTGGATACATATGTACATATGTATGTACATATGTATGGATTTAAATTTTTGTGTATTCATTGCTTTTTTTTTGCTAATGGTATTTTTTTCCTATTTGGGTCATCGTTGTCCGTTTGATTTCATAACATCTCGCTATGCCCGTGGTTAAAACAATTGAGAGATTAACAATTAAAGAAAAAATAGAGATTCTGGACAAGTTGAAAAAAGGCCATACGGTAAAATTTATTTGTGAAAAATACAAAATAAATAAATCTACTGCTTGCCGCATTAAACAGAGCGAAAATAAATTAAGAAAATTTATTGAAACACCGAGTGTGGACCTGGAAAACGATGCACGTTGAAAATTGCCGGATTTCCAAAAATGGAAAGTCGCTTATATAGGTGGTTTTTAAAACAAAGATCACGGAACGTCCCAGTTTCAGGTGATATTTTGGGTGCAAAGGCATGTGACCTCTATAACATAATCAAAGAAAAGCCTGGTTTTAAAAAACGACACGGCATTCGATTATTGAAAATCTGTGGCGAAAAATTATCGAACAAAACGCACCCCTTTGTAGAAAAATTTAAAAAACAATCGAAGAGCTCGGATTAACATGGAACCAAATTTACAACTCGGACGAATCCGGTCTATTCTTTCGACTTTTACCAGACAAAACACTTGTGAGTACCAAAGAAGCATCTGCTCCTGGCCGCAAAACTTCTAAGGAAAGAGTAACATTTTTACCTTGCACAAACGCAACTGGTCTCCACAAACTCAAGTTGATGGTCATAGGTAAATCCGCTAATCCACGAGTTTTCAAAAATGTCTGCAATAAACCAGTTCTATATAAAAGCAGTAAAAATGCTTGGATGACATCTTCAATTTTTGAACAATGGTTTAAGAACACATTTGTTCCTGAGGTAAGTGGGACATTTAGTACAAATCTCATTGACTTTGTATGTAAGGCATATCTATGTTTATCAACTTTAGGTAAGGTAGTTTTTGGACTCTAAAGGATTACCGCAAAAGGCGTTACTGCTTCTAGACAATGCCAGTTGCCACCCAAAAGACGGTCAATTTAAAAGCGACGATGGAAACATAGTAACGATGTGTCTTCCACCGAATTGCGCTGCTCTACTTCAGCCGCTAGACCAAAATGTTATCAACTTGATAAAGCTTAATTATAAAAAAGGTCTACTCGAAGATCTGCTAGCAACTGAAGTGAGAGATTTTGATACAATGCTCACGGCATTCGATTTGAGAAAAGTGGTACGTCTGTTAGCTTACGCATGGGAAAAGGTACCGACGTCGACAATCGAAAAGTCCTGGAATATTTTGTTCGCAAACCCTAATAATGAATGGACTAATGCAGATAACTTGCCATTGAGCAGTTTAAGAGATGAAATAATTCGGGAGAACGCAACGATTTCATCCATAGCAGAACTTCTACAAATAATGCAGCCTGAACAAACGTTTTCTCACAGTGATGTCCATGAATGGGTGAGCGAGCTACCTGAGATTTTTCATGATCTAAGTGACGGAAATGAAACATCAGACAATGAAATTGTTGATGAGAATGTTGCGGAAGAACAGGACGTCTGCAGAGGACGCCATTAAATCCATAAATACCACCATTCAATGGGCTGAAGAAAATAATATTTGCTTAAGTCAAATTTTAACTTTGCAGGAAATAAAAGAAGCTGCGTTGGCAAAGAAGTTAAAATCAAAACCAAAACAATCACAAATTTCTAATTATTTTCAAAAACTATAAACATTTGATATGTATTATTATGTAAAAAATATTTTACAAGAAATAAAAATTGAATTTATTGTTTCTGACTTCTTTTTTATGATTTATTTATAGACTCGATTATTGCAACTTTTCGGTAATTGCAACCGCCCTGATTTCTATTCGGTTGCAATAATCGGGTGTGTACTGTATTGCATAAGGTTATTTTACAAGTCATTTTAAAAATTATATAATAACTAAATAAATATACTATATACGAGTAAACTATATATACTATGGGGTATTTTTTACCTATTAGAATGGTTTTTGTTTTCTTTGGATTATAACATTTATTTCATTATAAATTTAAATTTTAAATAATTATTTTCTGTAAGTATTTTCTAAAATAATTTTGATTATGATAATGATTTTTCTTTTTTTTTGTGAATATTATGTAGATACGATATGTAATAATACGTACTTTTTTTGTGAAATTGGTAAGAAACAAAATTCGTTTAGAAATATAGAATTTCTTTTAAGTCATATTCATTATTTTTCATCCTTTCCAATCTATATTTATTTGTTCTTCATATATTGGTTTCTAATTATTTTTTCTTAATAATTCATAATTCCTTTCGTATTCTTTGTTTTTATTTAATTTGCGTTCTCCAAACAAAATTTTACAATTCTCAACAAATCTATTTGCCCCTCCGACATAAGCAAGAATATTTGAGATAAACCAGATTATGTGTGAACTTTGTCAATTGTATGCTTCAATTTTTTATCGCATTGAAATATATACATTATTTTAAAATTATCGCCTGGTATTTATATACCCATAACCGAGTGTGTTCTCCCACGCCCTGTATCTTGTTCGAATATGACTACACACATACATTCCAGGCACCACCTCTTGACTAGTCTAATGTACAACTAATACGACTATGTCCTCCTTAATTTTGCATTATAATTTTCCCTCTTCAACTCTATGTACAAATTTATTATAACGGGAGCGCCATCTAACGTTTTTTTTTCAACTAGTACTTATTTCGTGAATGGTAACACTTATCTCATGTCTGATTTCACAGATAATTAGTTTTATCCTTACGCTGAACGAATATGGTTGTGTGTATGCTTGAACAACGCTGAGAAATATTGCGACATTACTTTGAAAATCATGGTAATGTTGCAGAATGCCAAAAAAATCATTTGCCAAAAAAATTCATCTTTTCAGATGAAGCTCATTTTGATCTTGGCGGGTATGTAAACAAGCAAAATTATCGCATTTGGGGCACAGAAAACCCGCACGCATACATTGAAAAGCCGGTGCACCCAAAACGAGTCACTGTTTGGTGCGGATTTTGGTCCAGAGGCATAATTGGGCCATTTTTCTTCGAAAATGAGCAAGGAGTGGCCGTTACAGTCAATGGCGATCGTTATCGGGCCATGTTGAACGAATTTTTGTTCACAAAAATTGAAGAGGAGGATATTGGCAACATTTGGTTTCAACAGGACGGCGCTACGTGCCACACAGCCGAAGCTACACTCGATGTTTTGCGCCCTGTTTTTGAAGATGGCATTATCAGCCGCAGAGCTGATGTCATTTGACCACCTCGGAGCTGCGATTTGACACCGTTGGACTATTGTTTCTGGGGTGCCCTCAAAGATAAGTGTTACGCCGACAAGCCAGAGACAATTGACGCTTTAAAAGAGACAATATTCGTGATGCCATTGGTGAAATACAGCTGCATACAATCGATAAAGTGCTTAAAAATTGGACCGATCGTGTAGGCTACTGCATGGCCAGCCGAGGCAGCCATTTGAATGAAATTATTTTCCATTATTAACCGGAAGGATTGCACTTTCAAATAAAAAAAGAAATTTGAGAAAATATCCAGTAGTTTTTTTTATAGAATTAAAAAAAAAAAGTTATTTGGCGGACCTGTTATTTTCGAAACTTCACATAGCCGTACCTATTCTATACACTAATTATTTCCAAAATTATTTGCAACCTTAATTTAACATATTCTTGTTGTAAATATCTACCATTGTTCCCATGCTTTACAACTCCAAGAGAAATGCATAAGTACCATTTTTCTGAATGCATGTATATGTATGTACAAGTACGAGTATATGTACACTCATACTCTGCTTTCCTGTAATTAATGTTTGTGCCTTGACGAATGCAAGGTATCTGTACTACAAATATTATTTTTGCCTGAGTGTGACTGATACTTAAATTAAAACAAAATATTTGTCTTATTCTATGTATTTTCTGACTTTTCTTCTAATTGAAGTATTTCATACAAAATTGATACATTGTACATTCGTTCAGTATACACATATATATACAAACGTTTCCGTAGCTTGCGCCTTCACACTTTTCAGGTCGTGCCCGACATAAATGTTTACGCATCATATTTCCATGCAGCCACTGCTGCATTTATGTACCTATGTGTGTACAGACGTTGCTTTGTGTATGACACGCTTAGTTTCCTATTCTTTACTCAAGACGGTTTTTAATTTGTTATTGAATTATTTTCAATTTGATTACATTTTTTATTATTTAATATTAAAATAAAAAAAGTTGTTCTCTTATTTTATTTACCGCGCTTCCATTCCACTATAGCGCCTAATGAGTATATTTATATTACGTCATTTTTTAAAACGACTATGTTAAAATAAGCGTTATCTGCATATTGTAACGACTCAAATTTATAGCTGGGGTAAAACTCAGCGGCGCCAGGGGTCGTTACACGAAATTACTCGAGCGTTGTATGGTTTCAGTTTTCTTTGTTCAATTTTTATTCTTATCACTAGGCTTACACATTATTACAAAAAATGATGGGCTTTATGAAGGCCGCTCCTGAACTTGGTGCTGTGCCGTCCTGTCTCCAGTCTCAACGGTGGTGGATTGAAAAACCACTTCCACCGGTTTGACTCTGAGAAGCAAGTCCTGGTTTTCTATGAAGGCGGATTGAAAAACCCAGCGTTCGTAGCAAACTCAGTTCTTCTTAATGTCTCAGTCTGTGCCTTTATTCTTTCATTTCAACGGTGGTGGATTGACAAACCACTTCCACCGTTTCTAACGCTGACGAACAAACTCTGGTTTATTATGAGAGTGGATTCAAGTCCAGCACTCGTAGTAAATGCAGCGCTTGTGTGTGTGTGTGACCGTTGGTAATGATTCCTAGTCTCGTGGCGTCTGTGCGGCAACGTTTCTAAAGTACTTACTTGCGCGATGTCTTAGCAGGAAAAGAGCGCGTATGTCCGGTTGCAGGCGCTTTTATAGCCACCTGTTGAACTTCTAGTTGTTGTTCCAGTCCCGCTGGCCGTTGCTCCGACTACCGCTTCCTGTTGCTAAGGCCAAGGCATTGTTGGTGTTTTCCTCTTGACCTTAGGCGACCCTCAGCATGTTCCTGGAAAAGTCCGGCTGTTGTCAAGCGCGTAGTAGTTGCAGCGGCACGTTGTTGCTGTTGCACGCCCTGTTGTTGTTGTTGTTGCACGCATGATTTCTTTCTGCTGGTGGTTAATATTATTTAAATTATCCAACAGCGTTTGAACACTATTTGTGTATTTCTCCTTTGTGTGATGTCCGCGCAACTTGTCTGCACAGCGATTGTTATGTCGTTCTCTCTTTTTGTTTCATTCGTTCCTCGTGCTGTTGTTGTTCTATTTCCCGAGCTAACACACTCGGTAAATTCTACCGAGTCGTGTTATTGTAATTAACGCACGATTAATTGAAGTTTGCTTGTAGTGTTGTTGTTTTTGTCGATCAGTGCACACGGCTGGCTAGAGTTCGCCAAGTCTGTCGGCACATTCGTGTTGGTATAATTCACATGCAATTCCTTTTCCTTGTCTTACGCAAGCCGCTGGCTTGGCTTTGCCAATGCTGCTGTTGACATTCCGCTTGCGTAGTTGTTGGTACAATTTGCATGTGATTTATTGACCAACGTTTATTATTTTGTGCATTTCATGCGCTCCCGCTTTCGCCGTGGTTTCTATTGGTGCGAAGGTATTCTAATAATTAATATTAAGCGTTGATGGAGCCGCGCAAGCTGATTGGTTACGGCACTCAAACTTCTTCGCACGCGAGTGATGCTGGCGGTCCATTTTCGCAGTGACTATTGCTTTGGGGAATTATTGTGCGAGCAAAATTAGTCAATAATTTTGCTCGTCACACGCCCTCCCCACTTCACCGACGACGAGAAATAGTTATCCCGCAGCGCTGTATTGTGACTCGGTATGGGTGTCTGTCGTACCGAATTCGTCTGCGGGTTAATGGTTTGGCTGCCTGGCGAATTACCTCCTGGACTAGTTCCGCTGTTAGGTGAGCTGTTGCTTCTGCAGTCAATTCACTGGCATCTTGGCAGACGAAATCCTTCCAGCCGGACTCTTCGGCTGGTAGTTGCGTAGCCTGGTCCCTCCTCTGGCGATTCCAGGTGCCACTGTGCGTGTCGTCGGAGCTAGTGGAATCGCAGCGCTGGGATTCACGTGGTGTAGCTACACGCGGAACTTCTGTGTGGGTGGCCTTCCTGGTTGTTAGCTGTCGTAGTAGGTGCCCAATCTCTTTGCGTTTCTTGACAATCTTCTCGGCCGTATATCAGTTCTTTAGGTCTGTAGACTCCCATGTTTCCCCATGGATTGGTTCCGTAAAGAAACTCTCCACGTTCTGCCGCACGAACACGCCACAGTCCGTCTGGTTAGTCTGCTTGGGCGAGCTCAGTGTGTGTGCCGGTACGTCACGTGCGTCATAGGGCGTGCTCGGGGCTGTTGGCAGCCGTGTCTTGCGCTCCTCGTAGAGATATAGGCGCAGTACCCCTGCTTCTTCGTTGTGTGACGTTCTCTTTAGAGAATCGAAAAACAAAATGGTGGTTCCCTTTCGGCCTGCCGCAAAAGCTGCTGGGAAACAGATGATGGCCACGTACCAGTGGTGGTTGATGGGGACAATAATAAAGTCGTACTGAAACACATCTTGCCCCTTCGTCCATCGTTTGACTCGTGTGGTCCACCGGGGTGCCCGGCCGTTGCGTTAATTGTGAATAGAAATGAGTGGAGAACACATAAACGGGTGTCCGCTGCTTGTGTGGTACGCGATTTAACTGGATCCATTTAAGATAAAAGTCCAGGATGACATCGTTCAGGAGACATCCCTCTTGAAGGCACTCGATATCGCAGTTCCTGACGGCGATTCCCCCTTTACCCTGTGGATACACCACGAGCGGCCGATCTCCATACTCCTCCACTTCACTCTCGCTCTCGCTATTCAGTAGGAGGGGCACTATTTGTTTTCCTTTGCTTCCATCTCCTAGCTTCAGTGGATTGTCCACGATAATTCGGCTAACGGTGACGTATTGCGGTGCCATGATTATATATTTAATCTTTTTTTTGTATTTTTCTGAAAACTTCCTGGTTTACTTACATTTAGTTTGCTGACGAAAAGAAAGTTTTAGCGTGCGTATTCTCGCTTTTATACACTTTTTGTAAACTTTTGTAACGGTAGTCCTTTTCCTTGTTCCTTCTCCTTTATGCCGTTGCGTCCGTGACCCCTACACCTACTCTCGATTCTATCCCGTCAACGCTATAGGTTCGGGCCGATCATCCGGCGCGCAGAAAAGTTTTAATTCGCCGATGTGGGCGGTCCTTTCAGTTTGGTGACCTTCCACTGTCATCTTGACTATAACCGGCGAAATGAAATCTTTGACACGAAACGGCCCATCGTAGTTTGGCGGCGAAATGGTCTGTCGCTTTTGATAGGTGGTGTTGTTTTACCAATACAAGCTGTTCTATGCTTGGCTTCCACGCTCTGCGTCTTAGGTTATGGTACCTTCGCTGGTCTTGTGCTGCCCTCTCTAGGTTTCGTTTAACTAGCTGGTATGCCTCCTTGAGCTGTTCTGAACGTTCATTAGGTGTTTGTGGTAACGCACCCACCCAATGTCGTTTCGTCATACAGCGCTTTTGGGAGTCGTGGTTCACGTCCTTGCACTAAATATGCCGGGCTATATCCGGTCGTCTCCGAGACACTTGTATTCATGGCCAGCGTCAGTTCCCGGAGCAGTTCATCCCATCGTCGCTGTTCCTTGTTGGCGAACTGAGCAATCATAGTTTTCTCGGTGCGATTGGTGCGTTCAACTGCGTTCTCCTGTGGCGTATACGGTGCGGTAAACTGGTGTCGCATCCCGAAGTCTTCAGTGAATCGTCGGAACGCCCTGCTAGTAAACTGGGACCCATTATCGGAGACTAGAACATTTGGCACGCCAAAGCGAGCTAGAATGCGCTCACGGAAAGCCCGTTGTAAAGTCTCGGTAGTGGCTTTCCGGAGTGGCGCCATTTCAGTCCACTTAGTGTACTTATCATGGAACACTACCAGCATAGTTTTCCCATGCGCTGACCGTGGAAGAGGTCCCACGAAGTCGATACACAGAACAGCCCACGGCTCCTCCGGAATCTGTGTGAGCATTTCTGCGGCCGGTTGTTGTTGGCTGCATTTATACTGCTGGCAAAGCTTGCACCTTCGTACATAGCGACTGGTATCCCGGAAGAGTCCCGGCCAATAGTAGCGATTTGCGATGCGCGCTATGGTCTTCCGGATGCCTAGATGCCCCGATGTTGGTGCGTCATGGTTCTCTCTCAAGATGCGTCCCCTAAGCGCAGTCGGCACACACAGTTTCCAAGGAGCACAGTCCTCGTCGCCTGATCGATTTGGGATGTGCCGGTAAAGCTGCCCTTTCTCGAGAGAGTAGTCTGCGAACTTGGCCGGCTCGGCCATCACCTCCGCTTCTGCCACCAGTTACAGTCCTCATCCGGCTTCTCCTCCACTGTGATGGTGCACGCAGCTTCCACTGGCTGCCTTGATAACGCGTCGGCTACTACGTTTAGCTTTCCTCTACGATACTGCACCTCGAACGTGTGCTGTTGGAGTTCCAACGCCCATCGAGCTATACGTCCTGAAGGGCTTTCGATTGAGTTAAGCCACTTCAGGGACAAGTGATCCGTTATGACCGTAAATTGATAGCCTTCTAGCTATGGCCGCATTTTACGTATACCCCAGACGATGGCTAGGCACTCTTGCTGCGTAGGAGAGTAGTTTCGTTCTGCTGCATTCAGATGCCTGCTGGCATAGGATATCACCCGCTCTGTTCTTTCTATATCTTGGGTGAGCACCGCTCCCAACCCGTAATCACTAGCATCTGTCTTAAGAGTAAATTTCTGCGAAAAGTCTGGACATACCAGGATTGGCGCCTCGGTTAGCTGCCGCTTCAACGTTTCGAAAGCCTGCTGTGTAGCGTCGTCCCACTTAAAATGCTTCCCTTTCTTCAGGAGTGCAGTCAGAGGATGTACGATTTTCCCAAAATCGGGGACAAAACGCCGGTACCACGAGGTTATTCCCAAGCAACGTGGGAGCTCTCTTACGTTCTGTGGTGGTTTTAGTTCCCGTATGGCCGCGACTTTGTCCGGATCCGTATGGATTCCCTTTTCACTCACCACGTGGCCCAAGTATTTTAATTCCTTCCGGAAAAATTCACACTTCTCAAGTTTGAGTTTTAGATTAGCCTTGCGCAGCCGATGGAACACCTTCCCCAGATTTTGTTGGTGCTCCTGAAGTGTTCTTCCCGTGACGTTGATGTCGTCCAAGTACGCAAACGCGTGTGGTTCCATGTCGTGGCCAATTATCTGATCTAGTGCTCGCTGGAACGTTGCTGGTGCGGAGTGTAAGCCAAATGGCATGACTCGCCACTGAAAGAGTCCTCTGCCGGGTACGGTAAACGCTGCATATTCCTTACTCTTCTCCTCCATCGGGATCTGCCAATAACCATTTTTAAGGTCCAGACTACTAATAAACTTGCCTTCGCGTAAGCGCTCCAAAATGTGCTGAATACGGGGTAATGGGTACGCATTGGGGATGGATCTCGCATTTAGTTGGCGATAATCCACACACAGTCGCCACCTCCCGTCTTTCTTCCGAACTAATACGATTGGGGCGCTATGGGGACTGTGGGAAGGTTCTATGCAGCCTTTCGCCAATAGTTCGTCTATCTCTTTGCTGATGAGCGCTTGTTGTGCCGGGTTCCTGGGGTAATACCTTTGGTTCACTGGCCTGTCGTCCTTCATCACGATTTTATGACTAGTTAAGTTGGACATGCCTGGCGTCTCGTCAAACTTACTTAGCTCGGCAGCGAGAAATGTGTCGATCATAGCCTCCTCGGAGATAGCCTCAGCTCGAATGGTCGTACACGATGTGATACCCTGTGATTGCACGCCATTGGCCTGTGGTCTTAAATTCACTACTTGATCCCCACACCTTATAGTGGTTCCCTGTTTCGTCAAAAAATCTAAACCCAGAAGCAAGTCGTCGGTGGAGTCAGGCATCGTAAGTAGTTCTATTTGGCATACCCGTTCTCCAAGCCTTACATTGATCACTAGCGCCTCCGTTATATCTCGAGTGCTTCCGTCAGCCATACGTGCTCTAATGAGTGTAGGGACAACCCTACCGGTGGTAGTACGTAGTTGACGAGCGAGCCGCTCGCTAACGAAGCTTCGTGTAGCTCCCGTGTCGATCGTTGCTGTTATTTCGTGTGCCTCCAGGACGACCGTTGCACATATACGTTGCCCATCGCAATGCAACGCGCTTATTGAAGATGAGGCGTATTGCCGGAGGACTGCGCCGTGCCTCCCTCCTGGCGCAGCCCTGCCCGTTTCCCCCTGATGCCCTGCAGCACTCCACTGTTCTTTCATTTCTCCTTCCGCACTCCCAGCAGAACAGCAATTGCGCATTTCGGCAGTGTCGCGCAAAATGTCCCACTTGACCGCAGCGCCTGCAAGCTGTGCGTACATCTATGTGTCCCTCTGTTCCCGCATGAGTAACTGGTGCCACTTGTCGATGGCGTGTCTCACGTGGTGGTGTACGCTCGACTCGCGATTGCACAGGGGTTACTCGGTGAGTGTCACGATCACCATGTAGGCCTTCGAGATCCTCAGCCATCTCCACCAGCTCCTCCAGATTCCCAAAATCTTTGCGGCGTACATACCACTGGTACTCTTCCTAACTATTCCGAAAGATCCGTTCCAGTTTCTGTGCTTCGGAGTACCCAGCATGCCGCATGAGCTTTTGTATTTCCACAACGTATTCCTTAAACGTCTCCCGTGGTTTTTGACGCCTTTGCCGTATCTCATCCTCTAACTTCTCAAGGTATCTGGCAGGCAAGAAGTATTTTAGGAAATCCTTCCGGAACATGCTCCATGCTGTCCAGGAACGATTGTTATTGCGATACCATAGAAGCGCAAGATCCTTTAGGAGTTCCGGCATGGTACGCGGCAGCATGTTCCTGTTGAGCCCATAGACCTCCGAAAGCTCCTCCACCCGTTCAAGAAATGCCAGCGGGTCACGGCCACCATCGAACTTAATCGACCACTTTCTTACATGATCAATGACCACTGAATATGGACTGTTTCCACTCCGGGGAAAGTCCGGCGCCACACTTTGTACGGTGTCCTGCAGTGGTCCGGGTTGTTCGCCCCTACATGGTGATAGCGTATCCCTTCTTATGTCTATCGACTCACTAGCAACCTCTGTCCGCTCGATGCCATGGGGTGTCCTGCAAGTCAAGCTTGTACCTGGGGATAAACTTCTCATGTGATAGGCCTGCAATTCAGCCACTAGAAGCTGCTGATCATGGCTCAATTCGGTGCCGCCAACCCACTCCGCCAATCGCTTACGGAGCTCTTCAACTGTTCCTGTTGTATCTTGCTTGAACTCAGTGCAGTAGGCCAGCAATTGATCTTTCCTCAGCGAATAAACCCA
Organism: Clusia tigrina; assembly: GCA_920105625.2. Taxonomy (NCBI): domain Eukaryota; kingdom Metazoa; phylum Arthropoda; class Insecta; order Diptera; family Clusiidae; genus Clusia; species Clusia tigrina. The sequence goes on along the minus strand of OV050030.1, from coordinate 80,897,604 downwards.
ACCCGTCTTCACCATCTTGTCACCACGATGGTTATGGCAAACGAAGCTTGGGCGTTAGATTTCCCTGTTTTTTTTAAAAGTCCCTGCTCGGTGCCACTGTAAGGACTCAAATTTATAGCTGGGGTAAAACTCAGCGGCTCCAGGGGTCGTTACAGGAAATTACTCGAGCGTTGTATGGTTTCAGTTTTATTTATTCAATTTTTATTCTTATCACTAGGCTTACACGTTATTACAAAAAATGATGGGCTTTATGAAGGCCGCTCCTGAACTTGGTGCTGTGCCATCCTGTCTCCAGTCTCAACGGTGGTGGATTGAAAAACCACTTCCACTGGTTTGACTCTGAGAAGCAAGTCCTGGTTTTCTATGAAGGCGGATTGAAAAACCCAGCGTTCGTAGCAAACTCAGTTCTTCTTAATGTCTCAGTCTGTGCCTTTAGTCTTTCATTTCAACGGTGGTGGATTGACAAACCACTTCCACCGTTTCTAACGCTGAAGAACAAACTCTGGTTTATTATGAGAGTGGATTAAATTCCAGCACTCGTAGTAAATGCAGCGCTTGTATGTGTGTGTGACCGTTGGTAATGATTCCTAGTCTCGTGGCGTCTGTGCGGCAACGTTTCTAAAGTACTTACTTGCGCGATGTCTTAGCAGGAAAAGAGCGCGTATGTCCGGTTGCAGGCGCTTTTATAGCCACCTGTTGAACTTCTAGTTGTTGTTCCAGTCCCGCTGGCCGTTGCTCCGACTACCGCTTCCTGTTGCTAAGGCCAAGGCATTGTTTGTGTTTTCCTCTTGACCTTAGGCGACCCTCGCGTTTTCCTGGAAAAGTCCGGCTGTTGTCAAGCGCGTAGTAGTTGCAGCGGCACGGTGTTGCTGTTGCACGCCCTGTTGTTGTTGTTGTAGGCATGATTTTTTTCTGCTGGTGGTTAATATTATTTAAATTATCCACCAGCGTTTGAACACTATTTGTGTATTTCTCCTTTGTGTGATGTCCGCGCAACTTGTCTGCACAGCGATTGTCGTTCTCTCTTTTTGTTTCATTCGTTCCTCGTGCTGTTGTTGTTCTATTTCCCGAGCTAACGCACTCGGTAAATTCTACCGAGTCGTGTTGTTGTAATTAACGCACGATTAATTGAAGTTTGCTTTTAGTGTTTTTGTTGTTGTCGATCAGCGCACACGGCTGGCTTGAGTTCGCCAAGTCTGTCGGCGCATTCGTGTTGGTATAATACACATGCAATTCCTTTTCCTTGTCTTACGCAAGCGGCTGGCGTGGCTTTGCCAATGTTGCTGTTAACATTCCGCTTGCGTAGTTGTTGGTACAATTTGCATGTGATTTATTGACCAACGTTTATTATTTTGTGCATTTCATGCGCTCCCGCTTTCGCCGTGGTTTCTATTGGTGCGAAGGTATTCTTATAATTAATATTAAGCGTTGATGGGGCCGCGCAAGCTGATTGGTTACGGCACTCAAATTTCTTCGCACGCGAGTGATGCTGGCGGTCCATTTTCGCAGTGACTATTGCTTTGGGGAATTATTGTGCGAGCAAAATTAGTCAATAATTTTGCTCGTCACACGCCCTCCCCACTTCACCGACGACGAGAAATAGTTATCCCGCAGCGCTGTATTGTGACTCGGTATGGGTGTCTGTCGTACCGAATTCGTCTGCGGGTTAATGGTTTGGCTGCCTGGCGAATTACCTCCTGGACTAGTTCCGCTGTTAGGTGAGCTGTTGCTTCTGCAGTCAATTCACTGGCATCTTGGCAGACGAAATCCTTCCAGCCGGACTCTTCGGCTGGTAGTTGCGTAGCCTGGTCCCTCCTCTGGCGTTTCCAGGTGCCACTGTGCGTGTCGTCGGAGCTAGTGGAATCGCAGCGCTGGGATTCACGTGGTGTAGCTACACGCGGAACTTCTGTGTGGGTGGCCTTCCTGGTTGTTAGCTGTCGTAGTAGGTGCCCAATCTCTTTGCGTTTCTTGACAATCTTCTCGGCCGTATATCAGTTCTTTAGGTCTGTAGACTCCCATGTTTCCCCATGGATTGGTTCCGTAAAGAAACTCTCCACGTTCTGCCGCACGAACACGCCACAGTCCGTCTGGTTAGTCTGCTTGGGCGAGCTCAGTGTGTGTGCCGGTACGTCACGTGCGTCATAGGGCGTGCTCGGGGCTGTTGGCAGCCGTGTCTTGCGCTCCTCGTAGAGATATAGGCGCAGTACCCCTGCTTCTTCGTTGTGTGACGTTCTCTTTAGAGAATCATCGTCGCTGTTCCTTGTTGGCGAACTGAGCAATCATAGTTTTCTCGGTGCGATTGGTGCGTTCAACTGCGTTCTCCTGTGGCGTATACGGTGCGGTAAACTGGTGTCGCATCCCGAAGTCTTCAGTGAATCGTCGGAACGCCCTGCTAGTAAACTGGGACCCATTATCGGAGACTAGAACATTTGGCACGCCAAAGCGAGCTAGAATGCGCTCACGGAAAGCCCGTTGTAAAGTCTCGGTAGTGGCTTTCCGGAGTGGCGCCATTTCAGTCCACTTAGTGTACTTATCATGGAACACTACCAGCATAGTTTTCCCATGCGCTGACCGTGGAAGAGGTCCCACGAAGTCGATACACAGAACAGCCCACGGCTCCTCCGGAATCTGTGTGAGCATTTCTGCGGCCGGTGGTTGTTGGCTGCATTTATACTGCTGGCAAAGCTTGCACCTTCGTACATAGCGACTGGTATCCCGGAAGAGTCCCGGCCAATAGTAGCAATTTGCGATGCGCGCTATGGTCTTCCGGATGCCTAGATGCCCCGCTGTTGGTGCGTCATGGTTCTCTCTCAAGATGCGTTCCCTAAGCGCAGTAGGCACACACAGTTTCCAAGGAGCACAGTCCTCGTCGCCTGATCGATTTGGGATTTGCCGGTAAAGCTGCCCTTTCTCGAGAGAGTAGTCTGCGAACTTGGCCAGCTCGGCCATCACCTCCGCTTCTGCCACCAGTTACAGTCCTCATCCGGCTTCTCCTCCACTGTGATGGTGCACGCAGCTTCCACTGGCTGCCTTGATAACGCGTCGGCTACTACGTTTAGCTTTCCTCTACGATACTGCACCTCGAACGTGTGCTGTTGGAGTTCCAACGCCCATCGAGCTATACGTCCTGAAGGGCTTTCGATTGAGTTAAGCCACTTCAGGGACAAGTGATCCGTTATGACCGTAAATTGATAGCCTTCTAGCTATGGCCGCATTTTACGTATACCCCAGACGATGGCTAGGCACTCTTGCTGCGTAGGAGAGTAGTTTCGTTCTGCTGCATTCAGATGCCTGCTGGCATAGGATATCACCCGCTCTGTTCTTTCTATATCTTGGGTGAGCACCGCTCCCAACCCGTAATCACTAGCATCTGTCTGAAGAGTAAATTTCTGCGAAAAGTCTGGACATACCAGGATTGGCGCCTCGGTTAGCTGCCGCTTCAACGTTTCGAAAGCCTGCTGTGTAGCGTCGTCCCACTTAAAATGCTTCCCTTTATTCAGGAGTGCAGTCAGAGGATGTACGATTTTCCCAAAATCGGGGACAAAACGCCGGTACCACGAGGTTATTCCCAAGCAACGTGGGAGCTCTCTTACGTTCTGTGGTGGTTTTAGTTCCCGTATGGCCGCGACTTTGTCCGGATCCGTATGGATTCCCTTTTCACTCACCACGTGGCCCAAGTATTTTAATTCCTTCCGGAAAAATTCACACTTCTCAAGTTTGAGTTTTAGATTAGCCTTGCGCAGCCGATGGAACACCTTCCCCAGATTTTGTTGGTGCTCCTGAAGTGTTCTTCCCGTGACGTTGATGTCGTCCAAGTACGCAAACGCGTGTGGTTCCATGTCGTGGCCAATTATCTGATCTAGTGCTCGCTGGAACGTTGCTGGTGCGGAGTGTAAGCCAAATGGCATGACTCGCCACTGAAAGAGTCCTCTGCCGGGTACGGTAAACGCTGCATATTCCTTACTCTTCTCCTCCATCGGGATCTGCCAATAACCATTTTTAAGGTCCAGACTACTAATAAACTTGCCTTCGCGTAAGCGCTCCAAAATGTGCTGAATACGGGGTAATGGGTACGCATTGGGGATGGATCTCGCATTTAGTTGGCGATAATCCACACACAGTCGCCACCTCCCGTCTGTCTTCCGAACTAATACGATTGGGGCGCTATGGGGACTGTGGGAAGGTTCTATGCAGCCTTTCGCCAATAGTTCGTCTATCTCTTTGCTGATGAGCGCTTATTGTGCCGGGTTCCTGGGGTAATACCTTTGCTTCACTGGCCTGTCGTCCTTCATCACGATTTTATGACTAGTTAAGTTGGACACGCCTGGCGTCTCGTCAAACTTACTTAGCTCGGCAGCGAGAAATGTGTCTATCATAGCCTCCTCGGAGATAGCCTCAGCTCGAATGGTCGTACACGATGTGATACCCTGTGATTGCACGCCATTGGCCTGTGGTCTTAAATTCACTACTTGATCCCCACACCTTATAGTGGTTCCCTGTTTCGTCAAAAAATCTAAACCCAGAAGCAAGTCGTCGGTGGAGTCAGGCATCGTAAGTAGTTCCATTTGGCATACCCGTTCTCCAAGCCTTACATTGATCACTAGCGCCTCCGTTATATCTCGAGTGCTTCCGTCAGCCATACGTGCTCTAATGAGTGTAGGGACAACCCTACCGGTGGTAGTACGTAGTTGACGAGCGAGCCGCTCGCTAACGAAGCTTCGTGTAGCTCCCGTGTCGATCGTTGCTGTTATTTCGTGTGCCTCCAGGACGACCGTTGCACATATACGTTGCCCATCGCAATGCAACGCGCTCATTGAAGATGAGGCGTATTGCCGGAGGACTGCGCCGTGCCTCCCTCCTGGCGCAGCCCTGCCCGTTTCCCCCTGATGCCCTGCAGCACTCCACTGTTCTTTCATTTCTCCTTCCGCACTCCCAGCAGAACAGCAATTGCGCATTTCGGCAGTGTCGCGCAAAATATCCCACTTGACCGCAGCGCCTGCAAGCTGTGCGTACATCTATGTGTCCCTCTGTTCCCGCATGAGTAACTGGTGCCACTTGTCGATGGCGTGTCTCACGTGGTGGTGTACGCTCGACTCGCGATTGCACAGGGGTTACTCGGTGAGTGTCACGATCACCATGTAGGCCTTCGAGATCCTCAGCCATCTCCACCAGCTCCTCCAGATTCCCAAAATCTTTGCGGCGTACATACCACTGGTACTCTTCCTAACTATTCCGAAAGATCCGTTCCAGTTTCTGTGCTTCGGAGTACCCAGCATGCCGCATGAGCTTTTGTATTTCCACAACGTATTCCTTAAACGTCTCCCGTGGTTTTTGACGCCTTTGCCGTATCTCATCCTCTAACTTCTCAAGGTATCTGGCAGGCAAGAAGTATTTTAGGAAATCCTTCCGGAACATGCTCCATGCTGTCCAGGAACGATTGTTATTGCGATACCATAGAAGCGCAAGATCCTTTAGGAGTTCCGGCATGGTACGCGGCAGCATGTTCCTGTTGAGCCCATAGACCTCCGAAAGCTCCTCCACCCGTTCAAGAAATGCCAGCGGGTCACGGCCACCATCGAACTTAATCGACCACTTTCTTACATGATCAATGACCACTGAATATGGACTGTTTCCACTCCGGGGAAAGTCCGGCGCCACACTTTGTACGGTGTCCTGCAGTGGTCCGGGTTGTTCGCCCCTACATGGTGATAGCGTATCCCTTCTTATGTCTATCGACTCACTAGCAACCTCTGTCCGCTCGATGCCATGGGGTGTCCTGCAAGTCAAGCTTGTACCTGGGGATAAACTTCTCATGTGATAGGCCTGCAATTCAGCCACTAGAAGCTGCTGATCATGGCTCAATTCGGTGCCGCCAACCCACTCCGCCAATCGCTTACGGAGCTCTTCAACTGTTCCTGTTGTATCTTGCTTGAACTCAGTGCAGTAGGCCAGCAATTGATCTTTCCTCAGCGAATAAACCCAACCCGTCTTCACCATCTTGTCACCACGATGGTTATGGCAAACGAAGCTTGGGCGTTAGATTTCCTTGTTTTTTTAAAAGTCCCTGCTCGGTGCCACTGTAAGGACTCAAATTTATAGCTGGGGTAAAACTCAGCGGCTCCAGGGGTCGTTACAGGAAATTACTCGAGCGTTGTATGGTTTCAGTTTTATTTATTCAATTTTTATTCTTATCACTAGGCTTACACGTTATTACAAAAAATGATGGGCTTTATGAAGGCCGCTCCTGAACTTGGTGCTGTGCCATCCTGTCTCCAGTCTCAACGGTGGTGCATTGAAAAACCACTTCCACTGGTTTGACTCTGAGAAGCAAGTCCTGGTTTTCTATGAAGGCGGATTGAAAAACCCAGCGTTCGTAGCAAACTCAGTTCTTCTTAATGTCTCAGTCTGTGCCTTTAGTCTTTCATTTCAACGGTGGTGGATTGACAAACCACTTCCACCGTTTCTAACGCTGAAGAACAAACTCTGGTTTATTATGAGAGTGGATTAAATTCCAGCACTCGTAGTAAATGCAGCGCTTGTATGTGTGTGTGACCGTTGGTAATGATTCCTAGTCTCGTGGCGTCTGTGCGGCAACGTTTCTAAAGTACTTACTTGCGCGATGTCTTAGCAGGAAAAGAGCGCGTATGTCCGGTTGCAGGCGCTTTTATAGCCACCTGTTGAACTTCTAGTTGTTGTTCCAGTCCCGCTGGCCGTTGCTCCGACTACCGCTTCCTGTTGCTAAGGCCAAGGCATTGTTGGTGTTTTCCTCTTGACCTTAGGCGACCCTCGCGTTTTCCTGGAAAAGTCCGGCTGTTGTCAAGCGCGTAGTAGTTGCAGCGGCACGGTGTTGCTGTTGCACGCCCTGTTGTTGTTGTTGTAGGCATGATTTCTTTCTGCTGGTGGTTAATATTATTTAAATTATCCACCAGCGTTTGAACACTATTTGTGTATTTCTCCTTTGTGTGATGTCCGCGCAACTTGTCTGCACAGCGATTGTTATGTCGTTCTCTCTTTTTGTTTCATTCGTTCCTCGTGCTGTTGTTGTTCTATTTCCCGAGCTAACGCACTCGGTAAATTCTACCGAGTCGTGTTGTTGTAATTAATGCACGATTAATTGAAGTTTGCTTTTAGTGTTTTTGTTGTTGTCGATCAGCGCACACGGCTGGCTTGAGTTCGCCAAGTCTGTCGGCGCATTCGTGTTGGTATAATACACATGCAATTCCTTTTCCTTGTCTTACGCAAGCGGCTGGCGTGGCTTTGCCAATGCTGCTGTTAACATTCCGCTTGCGTAGTTGTTGGTACAATTTGCATGTGATTTATTGACCAACGTTTATTATTTTGTGCATTTCATGCGCTCCCGCTTTCGCCGTGGTTCCTATTGGTGCGAAGGTATTCTTATAATTAATATTAAGCGTTGATGGGGCCGCGCAAGCTGATTGGTTACGGCACTCAAATTTCTTCGCACGCGAGTGATGCTGGCGGTCCATTTTCGCAGTGACTATTGCTTTGGGGAATTATTGTGCGAGCAAAATTAGTCAATAATTTTGCTCGTCACACGCCCTCCCCACTTCACCGACGACGAGAAATAGTTATCCCGCAGCGCTGTATTGTGACTCGGTATGGGTGTCTGTCGTACCGAATTCGTCTGCGGGTTAATGGTTTGGCTGCCTGGCGAATTACCTCCTGGACTAGTTCCGCTGTTAGGTGAGCTGTTGCTTCTGCAGTCAATTCACTGGCATCTTGGCAGACGAAATCCTTCCAGCCGGACTCTTCGGCTGGTAGTTGCGTAGCCTGGTCCCTCCTCTGGCGTTTCCAGGTGCCACTGTGCGTGTCGTCGGAGCTAGTGGAATCGCAGCGCTGGGATTCACGTGGTGTAGCTACACGCGGAACTTCTGTGTGGGTGGCCTTCCTGGTTGTTAGCTGTCGTAGTAGGTGCCCAATCTCTTTGCGTTTCTTGACAATCTTCTCGGCCGTATATCAGTTCTTTAGGTCTGTAGACTCCCATGTTTCCCCATGGATTGGTTCCGTAAAGAAACTCTCCACGTTCTGCCGCACGAACACGCCACAGTCCGTCTGGTTAGTCTGCTTGGGCGAGCTCAGTGTGTGTGCCGGTACGTCACGTGCGTCATAGGGCGTGCTCGGGGCTGTTGGCAGCCGTGTCTTGCGCTCCTCGTAGAGATATAGGCGCAGTACCCCTGCTTCTTCGTTGTGTGACGTTCTCTTTAGAGAATCGAAAAACAAAATGGTGGTTCCCTTTCGGCCTGCCGCAAAAGCTGCTGGGAAACAGATGATGGCCACGTACCAGTGGTGGTTGATGGGGACAATAATAAAGTCGTACTGAAACACATCTTGCCCCTTCGTCCATCGTTTGACTCGTGTGGTCCACCGGGGTGCCCGGCCGTTGCGTTAATTGTGAATAGAAATGAGTGGAGAACACATAAACGGGTGTCCGCTGCTTGTGTGGAACGCGATTTAACTGGATACATTTAAGATAAAAGTCCAGGATGACATCGTTCAGGAGACATCCCTCTTGAAGGCACTCGATATCGCAGTTCCTGACGGCGATTCCCCCTTTACCCTGTGGATACACCACGAGCGGCCGATCTCCATACTCCTCCACTTCACTCTCGCTCTCGCTATTCAGTAGGAGGGGCACTATTTGTTTTCCTTTGCTTCCATCTCCTAGCTTCAGTGGATTGTCCACGATAATTCGGCTAACGGTGACGTATTGCGGTGCCATGATTATATATTTGATCTTTTTTTTGTATTTTTCCGAAAACTTCCTGGTGTACTTACGTTTAGTTTGCTGACGAAAAGAAAGTTTTAGCGTGCGTATTCTCGCTTTTATACACTTTTTGTAAACTTTTGTAACGGTAGTCCTTTTCCTTGTTCCTTCTCCTTTATACCGTTGCGTCCGTGACCCCTACACCCACTCTCGATTCTATCCCGTCAACGCTATAGGTTCGGGCCGATCATCCGGCGCGCAGAAAAGTTTTAATTCGCCGATGTGGGCGGTCCTTTCAGTTTGGTGACCTTCCACTGTCATCTTGACTATAACCGGCGAAATGAAATCTTTGACACGAAACGGCCCATCGTAGTTTGGCGGCGAAATGGTCTGTCGCTTTTGATAGGTGGTGTTGTTTTACCAATACAAGCTGTCCTATGCTTGGCTTCCACGCTCTGCGTCTTAGGTTATGGTACCTTCGCTGGTCTTGTGCTGCCCTCTCTAGGTTTCGTTTAACTAGCTGGTATGCCTCCTTGAGCTGTTCTGAACGTTCATTAGGTGTTTGTGGTAACGCACCCACCCAATGTCGTTTCGTCATACAGCGCTTTTGGGAGTCGTGGTTCACGTCCTTGCACTAAATATGCCGGGCTATATCCGGTCGTCTCCGAGACACTTGTATTCATGGCCAGCGTCAGTTCCCGGAGCAGTTCATCCCATCGTCGCTGTTCCTTGTTGGCGAACTGAGCAATCATAGTTTTCTCGGTGCGATTGGTGCGTTCAACTGCGTTCTCCTGTGGCGTATACGGTGCGGTAAACTGGTGTCGCATCCCGAAGTCTTCAGTGAATCGTCGGAACGCCCTGCTAGTAAACTGGGACCCATTATCGGAGACTAGAACATTTGGCACGCCAAAGCGAGCTAGAATGCGCTCACGGAAAGCCCGTTGTAAAGTCTCGGTAGTGGCTTTCCGGAGTGGCGCCATTTCAGTCCACTTAGTGTACTTATCATGGAACACTACCAGCATAGTTTTCCCATGCGCTGACCGTGGAAGAGGTCCCACGAAGTCGATACACAGAACAGCCCACGGCTCCTCCGGAATCTGTGTGAGCATTTCTGCGGCCGGTTGTTGTTGGCTGCATTTATACTGCTGGCAAAGCTTGCACCTTCGTACATAGCGACTGGTATCCCGGAAGAGTCCCGGCCAATAGTAGCGATTTGCGATGCGCGCTATGGTCTTCCGGATGCCTAGATGCCCCGATGTTGGTGCGTCATGGTTCTCTCTCAAGATGCGTCCCCTAAGCGCAGTCGGCACACACAGTTTCCAAGGAGCACAGTCCTCGTCGCCTGATCGATTTGGGATGTGCCGGTAAAGCTGCCCTTTCTCGAGAGAGTAGTCTGCGAACTTGGCCGGCTCGGCCATCACCTCCGCTTCTGCCACCAGTTACAGTCCTCATCCGGCTTCTCCTCCACTGTGATGGTGCACGCAGCTTCCACTGGCTGCCTTGATAACGCGTCGGCTACTACGTTTAGCTTTCCTCTACGATACTGCACCTCGAACGTGTGCTGTTGGAGTTCCAACGCCCATCGAGCTATACGTCCTGAAGGGCTTTCGATTGAGTTAAGCCACTTCAGGGACAAGTGATCCGTTATGACCGTAAATTGATAGCCTTCTAGGTATGGCCGCATTTTACGTATACCCCAGACGATGGCTAGGCACTCTTGCTGCGTAGGAGAGTAGTTTCGCTCTGCTGCATTCAGATGCCTGCTGGCATAGGATATCACCCGCTCTGTTCTTTCTATATCTTGGGTGAGCACCGCTCCCAACCCGCAATCACTAGCATCTGTCTGAAGAGTAAATTTCTGCGAAAAGTCTGGACATACCAGGATTGGCGTCTCGGTTAGCTGCCGCTTCAACGTTTCGAAAGCCTGCTGTGTAGCGTCGTCCCACTTAAAATGCTTCCCTTTCTTCAGGAGTGCAGTCAGCGGCTGTACGATTTTCCCAAAATCGGGGACAAAACGCCGGTACCACGAGGCTATTCCCAAGCAACGTCGGAGCTCTCTTACGTTCTGTGGTGGTTTTAGTTCCCGTATGGCCGCGACTTTGTCCGGATCCGTATGGATTCCGTTTTCACTCACCACGTGGCCCAAGTATTTTAATTCCTTCCGGAAAAATTCACACTTCTCAAGTTTGAGTTTTAGATTAGCCTTGCGCAGCCGATGGAACACCTTCCCCAGATTTTGTTGGTGCTCCTGAAGTGTTCTTCCCGTGACGTTGATGTCGTCCAAGTACGCAAACGCGTGTGGTTCCATGTCGTGGCCAATTATCTGATCTAGTGCTCGCTGGAACGTTGCTGGTGCGGAGTGTAAGCCAAATGGCATGACTCGCCACTGAAAGAGTCCTCTGCCGGGTACGGTAAACGCTGCATATTCCTTACTCTTCTCCTCCATCGGGATCTGCCAATAACCATTTTTAAGGTCCAGACTACTAATAAACTTGCCTTCGCGTAAGCGCTCCAAAATGTGCTGAATACGGGGTAATGGGTACGCATCGGGGATGGATCTCGCATTTAGTTGGCGATAATCCACACACAGTCGCCACCTCCCGTCTTTCTTCCGAACTAATACGATTGGGGCGCTATGGGGACTGTGGGAAGGTTCTATGCAGCCTTTCGCCAATAGTTCGTCTATCTCTTTGCTGATGAGCGCTTGTTGTGCCGGGTTCCTGGGGTAATACCTTTGGTTCACTGGCCTGTCGTCCTTCATCACGATTTTATGACTAGTTAAGTTGGACATGCCTGGCGTCTCGTCAAACTTACTTAGCTCGGCAGCGAGAAATGTGTCGATCATAGCCTCCTCGGAGATAGCCTCAGCTCGAATGGTCGTACACGATGTGATACCCTGTGATTGCACGCCATTGGCCTGTGGTCTTAAATTCACTACTTGATCCCCACACCTTATAGTGGTTCCCTGTTTCGTCAAAAAATCTAAACCCAGAAGCAAGTCGTCGGTGGAGTCAGGCATCGTAAGTAGTTCCATTTGGCATACCCGTTCTCCAAGCCTTACATTGATCACTAGCGCCTCCGTTATATCTCGAGTGCTTCCGTCAGCCATACGTGCTCTAATGAGTGTAGGGACAACCCTACCGGTGGTAGTACGTAGTTGACGAGCGTGCCGCTCGCTAACGAAGCTTCGTGTAGCTCCCGTGTCGATCGTTGCTGTTATTTCGTGTGCCTCCAGGACGACCGTTGCACATATACGTTGCCCATCGCAATGCAACGCGCTTATTGAAGATGAGGCGTATTGCCGGAGGACTGCGCCGTGCCTCCCTCCTGGCGCAGCCCTGCCCGTTTCCCCCTGATGCCCTGCAGCACTCCACTGTTCTTTCATTTCTCCTTCCGCACTCCCAGCAGAACAGCAATTGCGCATTTCGGCAGTGTCGCGCAAAATGTCCCACTTGACCGCAGCGCCTGCAAGCTGTGCGTACATCTATGTGTCCCTCTGTTCCCGCATGAGTAACTGGTGCCACTTGTCGATGGCGTGACGTGGTGGTGTACGCTCGACTCGCGATTGCACAGGGGTTACTCGGTGAGTGTCACGATCACCATGTAGGCCTTCGAGATCCTCAGCCATCTCCACCAGCTCCTCCAGATTCCCAAAATCTTTGCGGCGTACATACCACTGGTACTCTTCCTAACTATTCCGAAAGATCCGTTCCAGTTTCTGTGCTTCGGAGTACCCAGCATGCCGCATGAGCTTTTGTATTTCCACAACGTATTCCTTAAACGTCTCCCGTGGTTTTTGACGCCTTTGCCGTATCTCATCCTCTAACTTCTCAAGGTATCTGGCAGGCAAGAAGTATTTTAGGAAATCCTTCCGGAACATGCTCCATGCTGTCCAGGAACGATTGTTATTGCGATACCATAGAAGCGCAAGATCCTTTAGGAGTTCCGGCATGGTACGCGGCAGCATGTTCCTGTTGAGCCCATATACCTCCGAAAGCTCCTCCACCCGTTCAAGAAATGCCAGCGGGTCACGGCCACCATCGAACTTAATCGACCACTTTCTTACATGATCAATGACCACTGAATATGGACTGTTTCCACTCCGGGGAAAGTCCGGCGCCACACTTTGTACGGTGTCCTGCAGTGGTCCGGGTTGTTCGCCCCTACATGGTGATAGCGTATCCCTTCTTATGTCTATCGACTCACTAGCAACCTCTGTCCGCTCGATGCCATGGGGTGTCCTGCAAGTCAAGCTTGTACCTGGGGATAAACTTCTCATGTGATAGGCCTGCAATTCAGCCACTAGAAGCTGCTGATCATGGCTCAATTCGGTGCCGCCAACCCACTCCGCCAATCGCTTACGGAGCTCTTCAACTGTTCCTGTTGTATCTTGCTTGAACTCAGTGCAGTAGGCCAGCAATTGATCTTTCCTCAGCGAATAAACCCAACCCGTCTTCACCATCTTGTCACCACGATGGTTATGGCAAACGAAGCTTGGGCGTTAGATTTCCTTGTTTTTTTTAAAAGTCCCTGCTCGGTGCCACTGTAAGGACTCAAATTTATAGCTGGGGTAAAACTCAGCGGCTCCAGGGGTCGTTACAGGAAATTACTCGAGCGTTGTATGGTTTCAGTTTTATTTATTCAATTTTTATTCTTATCACTAGGCTTACACGTTATTACAAAAATGATGGGCTTTATGAAGGCCGCTCCTGAACTTGGTGCTGTGCCATCCTGTCTCCAGTCTCAACGGTGGTGGATTGAAAAACCACTTCCACTGGTTTGACTCTGAGAAGCAAGTCCTGGTTTTCTATGAAGGCGGATTGAAAAACCCAGCGTTCGTAGCAAACTCAGTTCTTCTTAATGTCTCAGTCTGTGCCTTTAGTCGTTCATTTCAACGGTGGTGGATTGACAAACCACTTCCACCGTTTCTAACGCTGAAGAACAAACTCTGGTTTATTATGAGAGTGGATTAAATTCCAGCACTCGTAGTAAATGCAGCGCTTGTATGTGTGTGTGACCGTTGGTAATGATTCCTAGTCTCGTGGCGTCTGTGCGGCAACGTTTCTAAAGTACTTACTTGCGCGATGTCTTAGCAGGAAAAGAGCGCGTATGTCCGGTTGCAGGCGCTTTTATAGCCACCTGTTGAACTTCTAGTTGTTGTTCCAGTCCCGCTGGCCGTTGCTCCGACTACCGCTTCCTGTTGCTAAGGCCAAGGCATTGTTGGTGTTTTCCTCTTGACCTTAGGCGACCCTCGCGTTTTCCTGGAAAAGTCCGGCTGTTGTCAAGCGCGTAGTAGTTGCAGCGGCACGGTGTTGCTGTTGCACGCCCTGTTGTTGTTGTTGTAGGCATGATTTCTTTCTGCTGGTGGTTAATATTATTTAAATTATCCACCAGCGTTTGAACACTATTTGTGTATTTCTCCTTTGTGTGATGTCCGCGCAACTTGTCTGCACAGCGACTGTTATGTCGTTCTCTCTTTTTGTTTCATTCGTTCCTCGTGCTGTTGTTGTTCTATTTCCCGAGCTAACGCACTCGGTAAATTCTACCGAGTCGTGTTATTGTAATTAACGCACGATTAATTGAAGTTTGCTTTTAGTGTTTTTGTTGTTGTCGATCAGCGCACACGGCTGGCTTGAGTTCGCCAAGTCTGTCGGCGCATTCGTGTTGGTATAATACACATGCAATTCCTTTTCCTTGTCTTACGCAAGCGGCTGGCGTGGCTTTGCCAATGCTGCTGTTAACATTCCGCTTGCGTAGTTGTTGGTACAATTTGCATGTGATTTATTGACCAACGTTTATTATTTTGTGCATTTCATGCGCTCCCGCTTTCGCCGTGGTTTCTATTGGTGCGAAGGTATTCTTATAATTAATATTAAGCGTTGATGGGGCCGCGCAAGCTGATTGGTTACGGCACTCAAATTTCTTCGCACGCGAGTGATGCTGGCGGTCCATTTTCGCAGTGACTATTGCTTTGGGGAATTATTGTGCGAGCAAAATAATTTCAATAATTTTGCTCGTCACACGCCCTCCCCACTTCACCGACGACGAGAAATAGTTATCCCGCATCGCTGTATTGTGACTCGGTATGGGTGTCTGTCGTACCGAATTCGTCTGCGGGTTAATGGTTTGGCTGCCTGGCGAATTACCTCCTGGACTAGTTCCGCTGTTAGGTGAGCTGTTGCTTCTGCAGTCAATTCACTGGCATCTTGGCAGACGAAATCCTTCCAGCCGGACTCTTCGGCTGGTAGTTGCGTAGCCTGGTCCCTCCTCTGGCGTTTCCAGGTGCCACTGTGCGTGTCGTCGGAGCTAGTGGAATCGCAGCGCTGGGATTCACGTGGTGTAGCTACACGCGGAACTTCTGTGTGGGTGGCCTTCCTGGTTGTTAGCTGTCGTAGTAGGTGCCCAATCTCTTTGCGTTTCTTGACAATCTTCTCGGCCGTATATCAGTTCTTTAGGTCTGTAGACTCCCATGATTCCCCATGGATTGGTTCCGTAAAGAAACTCTCCACGTTCTGCCGCACGAACACGCCACAGTCCGTCTGGTTAGTCTGCTTGGGCGAGCTCAGTGTGTGTGCCGGTACGTCACGTGCGTCATAGGGCGTGCTCGGGGCTGTTGGCAGCCGTGTCTTGCGCTCCTCGTAGAGATATAGGCGCAGTACCCCTGCTTCTTCGTTGTGTGACGTTCTCTTTAGAGAATCGAAAAACAAAATGGTGGTTCCCTTTCGGCCTGCCGCAAAAGCTGCTGGGAAACAGATAATGGCCACGTACCAGTGGTGGTTGATGGGGACAATAATAAAGTCGTACTGAAACACATCTTGCCCCTTCGTCCATCGTTTGACTCGTGTGGTCCACCGGGGTGCCCGGCCGTTGCGTTAATTGTGAATAGAAATGAGTGGAGAACACATAAACGGGTGTCCGCTGCTTGTGTGGAACGCGATTTAACTGGATACATTTAAGATAAAAGTCCAGGATGACATCGTTCAGGAGACATCCCTCTTGAAGGCACTCGATATCGCAGTTCCTGACGGCGATTCCCCCTTTACCCTGTGGATACACCACGAGCGGCCGATCTCCATACTCCTCCACTTCACTCTCGCTCTCGCTATTCAGTAGGAGGGGCACTATTTGTTTTCCTTTGCTTCCATCTCCTAGCTTCAGTGGATTGTCCACGATAATTCGGCTAACGGTGACGTATTGCGGTGCCATGATTATATATTTGATCTTTTTTTTGTATTTTTCCGAAAACTTCCTGGTGTACTTACGTTTAGTTTGCTGACGAAAAGAAAGTTTTAGCGTGCGTATTCTCGCTTTTATACACTTTTTGTAAACTTTTGTAACGGTAGTCCTTTTCCTTGTTCCTTCTCCTTTATACCGTTGCGTCCGTGACCCCTACACCCACTCTCGATTCTATCCCGTCAACGCTATAGGTTCGGGCCGATCATCCGGCGCGCAGAAAAGTTTTAATTCGCCGATGTGGGCGGTCCTTTCAGTTTGGTGACCTTCCACTGTCATCTTGACTATAACCGGCGAAATGAAATCTTTGACACGAAACGGCCCATCGTAGTTTGGCGGCGAAATGGTCTGTCGCTTTTGATAGGTGGTGTTGTTTTACCAATACAAGCTGTCCTATGCTTGGCTTCCACGCTCTGCGTCTTAGGTTATGGTACCTTCGCTGGTCTTGTGCTGCCCTCTCTAGGTTTCGTTTAACTAGCTGGTATGCCTCCTTGAGCTGTTCTGAACGTTCATTAGGTGTTTGTGGTAACGCACCCACCCAATGTCGTTTCGTCATACAGCGCTTTTGGGAGTCGTGGTTCACGTCCTTGCACTAAATATGCCGGGCTATATCCGGTCGTCTCCGAGACACTTGTATTCATGGCCAGCGTCAGTTCCCGGAGCAGTTCATCCCATCGTCGCTGTTCCTTGTTGGCGAACTGAGCAATCATAGTTTTCTCGGTGCGATTGGTGCGTTCAACTGCGTTCTCCTGTGGCGTATACGGTGCGGTAAACTGGTGTCGCATCCCGAAGTCTTCAGTGAATCGTCGGAACGCCCTGCTAGTAAACTGGGACCCATTATCGGAGACTAGAACATTTGGCACGCCAAAGCGAGCTAGAATGCGCTCACGGAAAGCCCGTTGTAAAGTCTCGGTAGTGGCTTTCCGGAGTGGCGCCATTTCAGTCCACTTAGTGTACTTATCATGGAACACTACCAGCATAGTTTTCCCATGCGCTGACCGTGGAAGAGGTCCCACGAAGTCGATACACAGAACAGCCCACGGCTCCTCCGGAATCTGTGTGAGCATTTCTGCGGCCGGTTGTTTTTGGCTGCATTTATACTGCTGGCAAAGCTTGCACCTTCGTACATAGCGACTGGTATCCCGGAAGAGTCCCGGCCAATAGTAGCGATTTGCGATGCGCGCTATGGTCTTCCGGATGCCTAGATGCCCCGATGTTGGTGCGTCATGGTTCTCTCTCAAGATGCGTCCCCTAAGCGCAGTCGGCACACACAGTTTCCAAGGAGCACAGTCCTCGTCGCCTGATCGATTTGGGATGTGCCGGTAAAGCTGCCCTTTCTCGAGAGAGTAGTCTGCGAACTTGGCCGGCTCGGCCATCACCTCCGCTTCTGCCACCAGTTACAGTCCTCATCCGGCTTCTCCTCCACTGTGATGGTGCACGCAGCTTCCACTGGCTGCCTTGATAACGCGTCGGCTACTACGTTTAGCTTTCCTCTACGATACTGCACCTCGAACGTGTGCTGTTGGAGTTCCAACGCCCATCGAGCTATACGTCCTGAAGGGCTTTCGATTGAGTTAAGCCACTTCAGGGACAAGTGATCCGTTATGACCGTAAATTGATAGCCTTCTAGGTATGGCCGCATTTTACGTATACCCCAGACGATGGCTAGGCACTCTTGCTGCGTAGGAGAGTAGTTTCGCTCTGCTGCATTCAGATGCCTGCTGGCATAGGATATCACCCGCTCTGTTCTTTCTATATCTTGGGTGAGCACCGCTCCCAACCCGCAATCACTAGCATCTGTCTGAAGAGTAAATTTCTGCGAAAAGTCTGGACATACCAGGATTGGCGCCTCGGTTAGCTGCCGCTTCAACGTTTCGAAAGCCTGCTGTGTAGCGTCGTCCCACTTAAAATGCTTCCCTTTCTTCAGGAGTGCAGTCAGCGGCTGTACGATTTTCCCAAAATCGGGGACAAAACGCCGGTACCACGAGGCTATTCCCAAGCAACGTCGGAGCTCTCTTACGTTCTGTGGTGGTTTTAGTTCCCGTATGGCCGCGACTTTGTCCGGATCCGTATGGATTCCGTTTTCACTCACCACGTGGCCCAAGTATTTTAATTCCTTCCGGAAAAATTCACACTTCTCAAGTTTGAGTTTTAGATTAGCCTTGCGCAGCCGATGGAACACCTTCCCCAGATTTTGTTGGTGCTCCTGAAGTGTTCTTCCCGTGACGTTGATGTCGTCCAAGTACGCAAACGCGTGTGGTTCCATGTCGTGGCCAATTATCTGATCTAGTGCTCGCTGGAACGTTGCTGGTGCGGAGTGTAAGCCAAATGGCATGACTCGCCACTGAAAGAGTCCTCTGCCGGGTACGGTAAACGCTGCATATTCCTTACTCTTCTCCTCCATCGGGATCTGCCAATAACCATTTTTAAGGTCCAGACTACTAATAAACTTGCCTTCGCGTAAGCGCTCCAAAATGTGCTGAATACGGGGTAATGGGTACGCATCGGGGATGGATCTCGCATTTAGTTGGCGATAATCCACACACAGTCGCCACCTCCCGTCTTTCTTCCGAACTAATACGATTGGGGCGCTATGGGGACTGTGGGAAGGTTCTATGCAGCCTTTCGCCAATAGTTCGTCTATCTCTTTGCTGATGAGCGCTTGTTGTGCCGGGTTCCTGGGGTAATACCTTTGGTTCACTGGCCTGTCGTCCTTCATCACGATTTTATGACTAGTTAAGTTGGACATGCCTGGCGTCTCGTCAAACTTACTTAGCTCGGCAGCGAGAAATGTGTCGATCATAGCCTCCTCGGAGATAGCCTCAGCTCGAATGGTCGTACACGATGTGATACCCTGTGATTGCACGCCATTGGCCTGTGGTCTTAAATTCACTACTTGATCCCCACACCTTATAGTGGTTCCCTGTTTCGTCAAAAAATCTAAACCCAGAAGCAAGTCGTCGGTGGAGTCAGGCATCGTAAGTAGTTCCATTTGGCATACCCGTTCTCCAAGCCTTACATTGATCACTAGCGCCTCCGTTATATCTCGAGTGCTTCCGTCAGCCATACGTGCTCTAATGAGTGTAGGGACAACCCTACCGGTGGTAGTACGTAGTTGACGAGCGAGCCGCTCGCTAACGAAGCTTCGTGTAGCTCCCGTGTCGATCGTTGCTGTTATTTCGTGTGCCTCCAGGACGACCGTTGCACATATACGTTGCCCATCGCAATGCAACGCGCTTATTGAAGATGAGGCGTATTGCCGGAGGACTGCGCCGTGCCTCCCTCCTGGCGCAGCCCTGCCCGTTTCCCCCTGATGCCCTGCAGCACTCCACTGTTCTTTCATTTCTCCTTCCGCACTCCCAGCAGAACAGCAATTGCGCATTTCGGCAGTGTCGCGCAAAATGTCCCACTTGACCGCAGCGCCTGCAAGCTGTGCGTACATCTATGTGTCCCTCTGTTCCCGCATGAGTAACTGGTGCCACTTGTCGATGGCGTGTCTCACGTGGTGGTGTACGCTCGACTCGCGATTGCACAGGGGTTACTCGGTGAGTGTCACGATCACCATGTAGGCCTTCGAGATCCTCAGCCATCTCCACCAGCTCCTCCAGATTCCCAAAATCTTTGCGGCGTACATACCACTGGTACTCTTCCTAACTATTCCGAAAGATCCGTTCCAGTTTCTGTGCTTCGGAGTACCCAGCATGCCGCATGAGCTTTTGTATTTCCACAACGTATTCCTTAAACGTCTCCCGTGGTTTTTGACGCCTTTGCCGTATCTCATCCTCTAACTTCTCAAGGTATCTGGCAGGCAAGAAGTATTTTAGGAAATCCTTCCGGAACATGCTCCATGCTGTCCAGGAACGATTGTTATTGCGATACCATAGAAGCGCAAGATCCTTTAGGAGTTCCGGCATGGTACGCGGCAGCATGTTCCTGTTGAGCCCATAGACCTCCGAAAGCTCCTCCACCCGTTCAAGAAATGCCAGCGGGTCACGGCCACCATCGAACTTAATCGACCACTTTCTTACATGATCAATGACCACTGAATATGGACTGTTTCCACTCCGGGGAAAGTCCGGCGCCACACTTTGTACGGTGTCCTGCAGTGGTCCGGGTTGTTCGCCCCTACATGGTGATAGCGTATCCCTTCTTATGTCTATCGACTCACTAGCAACCTCTGTCCGCTCGATGCCATGGGGTGTCCTGCAAGTCAAGCTTGTACCTGGGGATAAACTTCTCATGTGATAGGCCTGCAATTCAGCCACTAGAAGCTGCTGATCATGGCTCAATTCGGTGCCGCCAACCCACTCCGCCAATCGCTTACGGAGCTCTTCAACTGTTCCTGTTGTATCTTGCTTGAACTCAGTGCAGTAGGCCAGCAATTGATCTTTCCTCAGCGAATAAACCCCGCCCGTCTTCACCATCTTGTCACCACGTTGGTTATGGCAAACGTAGCTTGGGCGTTAGATTTCCTTCTTTTTTTTAAAAGTCCCTGCTCGGTGCCACTGTAAGGACTCAAATTTATAGCTGGGGTAAAAATCAGCGGCTCCAGGGGTCGTTACAGGAAATTACTCGAGCGTTGTATGGTTTCAGTTTTATTTATTCAATTTTTATTCTTATCACTAGGCTTACACGTTATTACAAAAAATGATGGGCTTTATGAAGGCCGCTCCTGAACTTGGTGCTGTGCCATCCTGTCTCCAGTCTCAACGGTGGTGGATTGAAAAACCACTTCCACTGGTTTGACTCTGAGAAGCAAGTCCTGGTTTTCTATGAAGGCGGATTGAAAAACCCAGCGTTCGTAGCAAACTCAGTTCTTCTTAATGTCTCAGTCTGTGCCTTTATTCTTTCATTTCAACGGTGGTGGATTGACAAACCACTTCCACCGTTTCTAACGCTGACGAACAAACTCTGGTTTATTATGAGAGTGGATTAAATTCCAGCACTCGTAGTAAATGCAGCGCTTGTATGTGTGTGTGACCGTTGGTAATGATTCCTAGTCTCGTGGCGTCTGTGCGGCAACGTTTCTAAAGTACTTACTTGCGCGATGTCTTAGCAGGAAAAGAGCGCGTATGTCCGGTTGCAGGCGCTTTTATAGCCACCTGTTGAACTTCTAGTTGTTGTTCCAGTCCCGCTGGCCGTTGCTCCGACTACCGCTTCCTGTTGCTAAGGCCAAGGCATTGTTTGTGTTTTCCTCTTGACCTTAGGCGACCCTCGCGTTTTCCTGGAAAAGTCCGGCTGTTGTCAAGCGCGTAGTAGTTGCAGCGGCACGGTGTTGCTGTTGCACGCCCTGTTGTTGTTGTTGTAGGCATGATTTCTTTCTGCTGGTGGTTAATATTATTTAAATTATCCACCAGCGTTTGAACACTATTTGTGTATTTCTCCTTTGTGTGATGTCCGCGCAACTTGTCTGCACAGCGACTGTTATGTCGTTCTCTCTTTTTGTTTCATTCGTTCCTCGTGCTGTTATTGTTCTATTTCCCGAGCTAACGCACTCGGTAAATTCTACCGAGTCGTGTTGTTGTAATTAACGCACGATTAATTGAAGTTTGCTTTTAGTGTTTTTGTTGTTGTCGATCAGCGCACACGGCTGCCTTGAGTTCGCCAAGTCTGTCGGCGCATTCGTGTTGGTATAATACACATGCAATTCCTTTTCCTTGTCTTACGCAAGCGGCTGGCGTGGCTTTGCCAATGCTGCTGTTAACATTCCGCTTGCGTAGTTGTTGGTACAATTTGCATGTGATTTATTGACCAACGTTTATTATTTTGTGCATTTCATGCGCTCCCGCTTTCGCCGTGGTTTCTATTGGTGCGAAGGTATTTTTATAATTAATATTAAGCGTTGATGGGGCCGCGCAAGCTGATTGGTTACGGCACTCAAATTTCTTCGCACGCGAGTGATGCTGGCGGTCCATTTTCGCAGTGACTATTGCTTTGGGGAATTATTGTGCGAGCAAAATTAGTCAATAATTTTGCTCGTCACAATATGCATATAAACATACATACATACGAGTATACACATGCAGTTCTGTTTTTAGTTTTATTTTGAAGTTTGTCATTACACTCATTCTCTTACGTTTTTATAGTTTGCAAAATGTGTACTGAGTTAGTACTGATCTAACGCTGAGTGAATATACATTAAATTTCGATTTTTTAAAAAAATCTAAAACAATAACTGTGTTTCTCTTTTCCTAAACTTCAAACACTGCGTCCAACAGGTTATGGGCCCAGTGCTCGTGTGTCTTAAGTCGGTTTTCGAGAATAAGTAATTTTATGGACGATAAAAATATCGTTTTGATTGATTTAATTAAGCAAGAAGTCACTGAAGAGAATAGACCGGTGAAAATGGCTGAAACTAAATCGTACCAAATCCATCATTTCAATGGCACAAACTATCAGTTGTGGACGCGGCAGATGGAGATTTATATGGCTGAGAATAAGTTAAAGCCATATATATTGGGAATAATTGCTCGTCCAGTTCAAAATGGTACAGATTGGGACGAAAAGGATGCTGAGGCTCAAGCTTTCCTTATGTGTAGTCTAGAATTGGATCAATTAAAATATTTAAGCGACTGTACGATGGCAGGTGAAATGTGGGCTAGGCTCAAAACTGTTCTTGCCGAAAAGAGTGAGCAATCAGCACGTGTACTCCTCGAGAAATTTATTAGCTTGAGCATGGACGACAGTGAAAGTGTCGCTAGTTACATTGCCAGCATAACGTCGTTGGCGCAACGGCTGAAAGACATCGACTTAGAGCAGAAGCCACTTATGATCATTGCGAAAATTCTGATCAGTTTCCCTGCAAGATTTGACCACGTGAGAACTGCATCGTATGCAGTGCCCCGCAATGAGCAGACAATCGAGAAGCTAACGGATCATCTCATAAACGAAGAAGCAATAATAAATTTTCGAGAAGCAGACGTCGGCGCAGCAAAAGGCGCAGCAGACAGCGAAAATATGAAAACAGCGTATGCAGCAAGCAAAAATAAAAACGTAAATGGCAACAGCAACAGCACAACGAAGAGACCAGGTAAATGTAATTATTGTTCGAAACCTGGACATTGGGCACGTGAATGTTATAAGAAACAGCGTGACAATGAAAGAGATTTGAATGGCCAAACAAACAACTATAACTCCAACAGCAGAATTGGCGATCGACAAAATTTGATGATGGAAACACAGTCAAAAGCTTATGACAACGAAACTGAACAGTTATTCACGCTGCAGTCGGTATTAATGACATCGACAAGCGGAAATATTAAAGATGACTGGTATGCTGACTCCGGTGCATCTGATCACATGAGTTTTCAGAAGGGGTTTTTCAAGAAAACTATTTACCATTCCCGGAAGATTTTTGCAAAGTTCGTGTTGGCGACGGAAGAAAACTGAATGCAGCAGGTCAAGGTGATATTGATGTGAGTGTTGTCGGTGCTGAACAGACTGGCTTTGTGTATACACTCAAAAATGTACTATACGTTCCTGATTTAGACAGAAATTTTGTGTCAATTTCGCAAGGAATAGAAAAAGGTATCGATGTGGTCTTTATTAAAGGTAGTCTTCGAGTTTTATTTAAGAAAGACAATCGAGTTTTGGCTGATGGTTATCGTGAAAAGAAACTTTATAAAATGAATATAAAGCCAATACGTTTGTCTGAGCTGAATGTTGCAGCATCTATAAAGAAACTCTTCGGAAAATGTTTAATCAACAAATCGTCAATGGTATAAGCATTGCTAACGTCAGATCAGAATCCATTCTGTGAGCAGCATCGCTTAAGTTTTGAGAAATCTGGTGCGAAAAGAGCAAAGATTCCTGGAGAGATGTTTCATATTGATCTATGTGGCAAGATTGAAAAGGCACTAGGCCTAAAGGAGGTAGCTCTCTGTGCATTCATGGACATTGAGGGTGCTTTCGACAATGCGAACTTTCAAGCAATAGAACTGGCACTCTCTAACAGGGGAGCAGATCCAGCAATAGTAAAATGGGTAAGCAATATGCTAAACCAAAGAATAATCACAGCCTCTTTAGGGCAAGTTAACATGAGTGTTACAGCGGTAAAGGGATGTTCGCCAGGGGGAGTACTATTACCACTGCTATGGTCCATACTAGTTGATAACCTAATACAGATCCTTAATAATAAAGGATACAAAACAATTGGATATGCAGATGACATATCTATAATAATCCAAGGCAATCATGAAAGGACTATTGGAGACCTGATGCAAGATGCCTTAGACACAACATGGGAGTGGTGCAGGAAAGAGGGGCTATCAATCAACCCCACCAAAACCACTATTGTCCCCTTCACCAGGAAAAGGACATTTGATATCCCAACATTAAAAATAAATGAAGAGGTAAAATATCTAGGTATCATCCTGGATAAAAAACTCACTTGGGAGCCACACCTTAACTCAGTAATAAAAAAAGCCACGAAAAACCTTTGGACTACAAAACAACTTCTGGGAAAATCCTGGGGTCTGAGCCCCAAAATGACCTTCTGGATATACACCCAATGGTTAAACCCATCATACTATATGAGGCATTGGTATGGTGGGGAAAAACAAAACAAACAACAGCCAAATTAAAACTGTGCAAACTACAAAGGCTGGCATGCCTAAGCATCACAGGGGCTATGAGAACTACCCCAACTGCTGGCATGGAAGCGCTGGTAAATTTACCACCGCTACACCTAGCAATACAAGAGGAAGCTTCAAGGCAAGCACTCTCAATCCATGCAAATGAAAAATTCAAACAAGCAAATCTCACTGGACACTTAGAAATTCTAAATTTGGTCAAAGATGCTATGCACATGACCCAGGCAAGTGACCACACAAACTTAGTACTCAATTTCACCAAGAGGTAAAATGTCATATTCCCATCAAGGGAGGAGTGGAACGATAGCCCAACATGGCTACACGATGATTCGCAAAAATGGTATCCAGATGGATCCAAAACGCTCCAGGGGGTAGGAGCAGGAATAGTGGGACCTAGAGCACACAAATCAATAACCCTAAGTGCAGATACCACGATTTTCCATGCGGAGCTCTATGCTATAATGGAAACAGTGGAAATCTTATCTAAAAGAGGACTTAAAGGAGTGCAAATTAAAATACTCTCAGACAGTCAATCAGTCCTCAAAGCTCTTAAAAGCTACACATTTACATCAAAAGTCCTTATAGAGTGTAACAACGCACTCAACGAACTGGCCATCCACAATCAGGTCTCTCTGATTTGGGTGCCAGGACACGAAGGACACGAAGGTAACGAAAAGGCAGACCTTTATGCCAAAAAAGGGGCTGAAGGATCTTTTATTGGACCCACCCCCTTCTTTGGCTTTAATAAAAACAACATAAAACAAGAGACCAAAAAATGGATCCAACATAAAATCAGCGAATATTGGAATGACATTGACGGCCTGGATCACTCCAAAAAATTCCTGAGCTTTGACGCTAATAGAGCAAAAATCGCCCTTACCTTAAACAAAAAATGCCTTAGATTACTCTCTGGAGCATTAACAGGCCACTTCGCCTGCAACAAACACCTACACAAAATAGGTATATCTAGCACGAGCACTTGCAGATTCTGCTGTGATGAAGAGGGACACTTAATCACCAACTGTGATGCATTAGGCCACAGGAGACACAGGACCTTAGGTTCCTATATACTAGAAGATGAAGACCTTCAAATGCTCTCTCCAAAGGAGCTGGTCCGATTCCTTGATATACGAAGTATACTAAATAATTAAGTACGAAAGGGCGCACAATAGATCAAGTTGGTCGCAGTGCATAAAGGCCTTAGCCTAACCCGTACAACCATTACATTACATTACATTACATGTGGCAAGATGAGCTCGCCTTCAATTGGCGGCGCTAATTATTTTATGTTATTGAAAGATGATTTTTCAACATATTGTTTTGTCTATTTTTTGAAGGAGAAAAGTGACGTTTTACAGAAGCTGATGGAATTTTATGCTATTGTGCAAGCAGATGGTCATTTTATAAAAAGGCTGAGATCCGATGGTGGCATGGAGTTCAACAACACCGCGGTCAAGCAATTCCTGTTATCAAAGAGTATTAAGCAAGAACTTTCTACGCCCAGAGCACCAGAATAAAATGGTTTTATTGAGAGACAAAACAGAACTATTGTAGAAGCAGCAAAAGCAATGTTATATTCGAGAAATTTGCCTTTATATTTATGGGGAGAAGCTACGAACACAGCTGTATACCTCAGAAACCGTATTGCATCAGAGGTTATTGGTGGTGTTACACCTTACGAGCTATGGTATGGTCGCAAACCATGTGTACAACATTTAAAAATTTTTGGCTGCGAAGTTTACGTTCATGTGCCGAAAGATCAAAGGACCAAATGGGAGAAGAACTCAGTTAAATGCATTATGATTGGATATAATGATGGCAGCAAAGCATATAGAGTATATGAGCCACTAATGAAGAAAATTTACGGGCGTCGTGACGTAATTTTTAATGAAGATCAAAAGGAGCCGAATGAAGTGGTGGAAATAAAAACTCGAAGTAATATTGAACAACAAGGCGAAACTGAACAGCTGATAGACAGCGACACCGAACAACAAAACAATAATAACAAGCTGTTGTTATGCCTACAAGTCCATATAATACACGTCAACGAAAGAAATCAAGCGAAGATACTACATCTGTGAATATCGCTGAGGTTTTTATGGCACAACTAGAACCAAATACTCTCGATGAAACAATGAGCAGTACAGATTCCAGTGACTGGATGAAAGCAATCAACGAAGAGTTGGAGTCTTTACGGAAGAGTAACACTTGTATTTTGGTCCCGCGCACATCAGACAAGCATGTTATTACAAATCGTTGGGTTTTTAAACGAAAGCTGAATTCTAAAGGAGAAGTTGATAAATATAAAGCACGACTAGTGGCGCGTGGCTGTTCCCAGAAATACAAAATTGACTATGATAAAATATATGCGCCTGTAGTACGCTATGAATCTATTCGAATTTTATTATCAGTCGCTGCAGTAGAAGATCTAGAAGTTTACCAGTTCGACGTTAAAACTGCATTTTTGCATGGATACTTAGAGGATCTGATATACATGGAACAACCTTGTGGTTTTGCTGTAGACGATCAAGTGTGTATGCTGAAGAAGAGCATATATGGCCTCAAAGAGGCATCGAAACGTACTCGGCATATTGATGTACAATATTTTTATACATGCAATATGCAATCTAGAAATGAAATTTTAGTACAATATATACCTACTGAAAATCAGTTGGCAGACCAATTAACAAAAGCATTGTCAGTAGAGAAGCATACTAACTTAATTTTGAAACTTGGATTGTATAAAGATTAACTTTCAATTTTGAAAAGAAGATAGCGAGATATCGTGTTGAAATAAGCGTTATCTTCATATGCATATAAACATACATACATATACACATGCAGTTCTGTTTTTAGTTTTATTTTGAAGTTTGTCATTACACTCATTCTCTTACGTTTTTATAATTTACAAAATGTGTACTGAATTAGTACTGATCTAACGCTGATTGACTAAACATTAAATTTCGGTTTTTTTTAAAAATCTAAAACAATAACTGTGTTTCTCTTTTCCTAAACTTCAAACACTGCGTCCAACAGACTAAGTTTAATTGGCACACTTCTGCTGACATTGACTTTGGAAGTTCGAACTGTGCTCGTGATATATGTTTATATTCGTTGTTCTTGTTATGTTTACACTTGTAGAACACTGTCAAGACATGTCTAATTGTGAGGTCTCGTATGAAATAATTATAATGCATAATAATGCACTTTTTTAGGCTTGCCCTTAATTGTTACGACCTGGTATCTGGACTACAGTTCTCTGCCACCGTATGTGGGCCAATCCATACAGTAGAAAATTTATTATCTCAGGTCTGATTCTTCATCAGTACCCGGTCGCCTACATGAAAATCGACAGTATTCATCACATTATTGTAGGGTTCTCTAGCCACTCGCGATCGGCAGTTCCCAAACAAGGAGGGTGGTTAACAGGGGCACGCCACAAGGGGGTGTTTTATCACCCCTCTGAAACCTGACAGTTAACACACTACTGGTGAGATTGGAATCTACTGGATGCAAAGTGATAGCCTATGCGGACGACATAGCAATCGCGTCATCCGGCAAATTCCCCCGAACACTTTCCGAAAAACTTAACTATTCACTTTCTATTGTGTCGAACTGGTGTCGCGAATTCGAACTTGGGGTTAAACCACCCAAAACCGAGACTATGTTTTTCACTAGGAAGTACAAAATTCCAAAGTTTACAATGCCTAGTCTAAACAGCACTCCGCTCTCTTTGAGCACACACGTTAAGTACTTAAGCCTGATTCTCGACCCAAAGCTTAATTGGAAAGCCAATCTAGCTGATAGGGCACGTAAGGCAACATGCGCTATATACTGCTGTAAAAGAGCAGATGGTGCACGATGGGGACTTCGTCCTCGAGTCGTGCTCTGGCTCTACACGGCCATCGTTGAAAGAAACCTGTTATACGTTTCGGTCTTTTGGTGGCAAGCTCTCGAAAAAGCCTGCAATATCAAACCCCTCGATAAAATCAGAAGATCCATTGCTCTACTGATCACTGGCGCTCTTCGTAGCACACCTATTAAAAGCCCTCTTTGCCATGCTGCACTGGCTCCCCTCGGGGATCCTGGTTAAGCAACAAGCCAAGCTGACAGCGATTAGACTTAACGCTCTTTCGCACTGGCGCATAACTCTTACAGGCCATGCTTCAATTCTGAATCAGGATCCACCTGTCCCAAACTTTATCGATTATATGTCGGTCTATCCCGATTTGAACAGGGAATTCGACCTCACTATTCCAAGTAGAAACGACTGGACTTCAGAGAACCTAATCGTCGGTAAAACAGACAAAATCTACACCGAAGGTTCCAAGCTTGGAGGTAGAGTCGGCAGCGGTATTTATTCCGACAAGCTGGACTTAAACATCTCCCTACGACTCCCAGACCTTTGCAGCGTTTTTCATGCTGAGATCATGGCCATTTATCACGCAGCCAAATGAATGCTGAGTAGTGATATCGGCGCAGTCGACGTACCTATCTTCTCAGACAGCCAGGCCGACATAAAATCGGCCACGGCCACACCAAGACTAGTTCATGAATGTCGAACATTTTTAAATGAGCTCGCAAGTTTCTCTGGGGTGCACCAAGTCTGGGTTCCCGGACATAGCGAAATCCCGGGAAACTGCGAGGCGGACGAGCTTACCAAGGCAGCACGCTATTGCACGAAATTCAGCCCTCCGTAAATATCGGCAACAGCCAAGCTCGATATGAAACGGAAATATCTGGCTAACGCCTATAATGCCAGGGCTAACGAGTAATCCTGCCACACGGCTAGCCTAACTTGGGCAAGAATGGACAAAAACAGAACCAATCAACTTCTTCGACTTGATCGCGTATCACTGTCGACAATTGTGTCGGTTTTGACCGGCCACTGCATAATGGGACAGCATGCAGAAAGACTGGGCCTACCCTCAAATGACTTTTGCCGAGGCTTTGGCTCCGAGGAGGAGGACGAGACGGTTTTCCACCTCTTATGCCACTGCCCATCCTTGAGCAGAAGAAGAATTCGCACCTTTGGTGCCCCATTTCTTACAAGCCTGACTGAGTTGTCATCCATTTATATTAGGGATATAACCAGGTTCATCAAAATATCAGGATGGTGTCCGAAACATGACGGGGGAGTCGTGCCTTTCCTGGCGCTGTCCTTGCGCTGACTATCACCATCCCAAGTATGGGAACTTTTTAGTCAGTGCTTGAATGGTGCCACACCGTGGTATCACAATGGGACATTATGTGTGCTCAAGCGAGCTTTTGGCAAACTGGGCGGCCACTTCTACCTATCTACCTAGCCACCCGTTTAGCGCGATCTTGGTTTTCTCTAACCAACTCGTGCGCTCGCTGTAGCTGATATTTTTGCACTTTATTGAGGTCATCAGCATTGTATACTGGCGCACATTTGCACTTCAAATTTGCTGGTACGTTGAAATCAAACGCGTAGAGTGTTCTGAACGGAGTTTGCATCGTTGATAAATGTACAATTGTTTATTTGATTCTAAATATATATGATAGGAATTTATTAATACTATATTACCGATTTAAACTATGAGCATCCTGTGGTGTCCCGTTTGTGTGTTCACGGTTGGCCGTGTTAGTATGTCTTGGAATTTGTATTTGTCTCTACGAGAATAGGTCAAGCCATAAACCCCTGGTGCTGTCTTTGAGTAAGTCTTAGTCTCCACGAGAATCGGTAGAACCATAAACTCATGGTGCTGTCTTGGAGTTTGTATTAGTCTCCACGAGAATCGGTAGAACCAGCTTCGCCTGTTGTCAAGCCCATGCTTGTTGTTGTTGCATCTTAGCTGATTTTGGACCACCTTCAACTAACAGTGGTCAATCACCTGGCTGCAGTCGTTACTATTGACCCGAAGTGTTGGTGCCTGCAGTTAGCGCAGCCCAAAACATTTGCTGGCGGCCGTAGTGTTGTCCCCGTACAATTGTTGTTGTGATAGTTCTAGTAAATGTTCACACTTACTACTGCATCCAATCGTGAGGATTCTCTTTTTCCTCTTTTTGCACTGTCAACACTGACGGCGCATGTGAAGATCGCTTTAGTGTGGATGCTTTGTGAGTTAGCTTCTGTCGCTGTATTGTTGTTGTTGTTCTTGCGGCTCGTATCGTCTATTCGTAATGTTGTTGTTAGAGCAGTATGTCGGCTGTCCTACCTTGCCGAGCGAAGTCTGTCGTGCAATCACCTCTGGAGCATGAAGAAGTTTTTGTTGTAGGACTTGAGCTGTTGTATTTTCTCTTCTTCGGTGCGTTATGTTTTTTGCTAAATTTTATTGTTATTGCACTTGGTTTTCTTTATTAGAATTAATTGGCTTAGCCAATCATTGCATGTTTTCTGCACTCCCGTCTTTGTTTAAGCTTGTTGGTGTAATTTACACGGGGGCGTTAACTTTTTTATTAATTGTCACATCTTGTGGGATATCGGGGATGATTATACGCTGTATATTTTTTGGGTGTGTTTGTTTGTTTATTCATAGTAGGTGGAGTCAGTGTGTACTGATCCTGGTATGGCCTTCTGTCTTGGGTACGTGTCTTTTGTTGGCTTGCAAATAGTGTTGGTTGTGCGGAAAACACCTTCAATAATTTCCATCTTCACAGCGCCGGGAAGTGTTGTTGCACCAATTCGATTCAATTCTTCTGGAACAATCTAAGTCGTGTGATGTCCATGGCTTCGTTTGCTCATAGTACGTGGACTAATGAATTATTTTGGAACAATCGTCGTCGTGTGAGGTCCGTCGCTTTGTTAAAAAATGGTGGTGTGGCAGAAGAATTGTTGGAGTAAAATTGATGGGGAAATTTTGTTCCATATATTTCCTCCCCACTTTACGACTGATAGACGGTAGTTATCCTACCCTGGCAGAGAATTATTTGATATGGGTTCCGGTAGAACCGGATTCGCTTTAACGGTAGTTGATGTTTCTTTATTAAACCTTAGTCTTTGATGTTAATTTCTCTTTACGCTGTGCCCTATTCTCTTCAGCTATGGGATTTATCCTTTTTTTGGTATCTCTCGCTGCGGTCAGTTGCGTAAAATGGTTTTAGCTCGCTGATATGCACTGTCTTCCTCTCCTTATCTCCTTCCCGTTTCATCTTGAATATGACTGGTAAGTGTCTATTTGGTATGGCCTGTCGTAACTTGGGACCATTTTACCACCCCCTGTCCCACTTCGATCATCCAGGGCATACAACGCAGGTTGTAAAATCGTCGTTGGTACTGGGCTGTTCGCCCCAGATTTCTTGTAACCAACTTATAAGCTTCTTTAAGTCGTTCGGCTCTCTAGTTGGGCGTTTGGTTCTATTGCCCCGTTCCCGGGGTGGCTTCATCCTACAATTCTTCTGGGGAGCATGTTTCCCGTACTTGTATCGTGAACGCGGGGCTATAGCTCGTAGTTTCTGACGCTGGTGCTGATGGCGAGGTTTAATTCAGGCAATACCTCATCCCACTTTTGTTGCACTTTTCCTGCAAATTGGGCGACCATTGGCTTTATAGTGTGGTTGGCACACTCGGCGGCATTCTTCTAAGGCGTGTAAGGTACGGTGAACTGATGTTTGATACCGTAGTCCTTGACGAAACGTTTGCATGACTTGCTCGTGAATTGAGAACCGTTGTCTGTCACTAAGACCTTTGGGACTCCAAAATGGGCTACATGCACTCTGGAAAGGCCTGTTCTAGGTTTTCGGCTGTGGCCTTTCGGGGGGGAGCAACTTCTGTCCATTTGCCGAATTTGTCATGGAAGACTACCGTCGTAGTGTTTCCGTGCTGTGAGCGGGGTAAACCCAACAGAGTAAGCACATAATATGGCCCACGGTTCCAGGGTTATCTGCGTCAGCATTTCTCCAGTCGGTTCTTGTTGGCTAGGTTTGTATTGTTGCAACAGCTTGCATGGACGTACGTACCGGCTGGTATCTCTGAATAGTCCTGGCCAGTAGTACCGGTTAGCAGTTCGTGCTATCGTTTTGGGGATGCCCAGCTGTCCTGCAGTTGGTGCGTTAAGCCTAGGTATGCATAGTTCCCACTGTGTGCAGTCTTCGTCTCCCGTGCGGCTGGGTATAAAGCAGCACAGCTGCCTGTTTTCTAATCTGTACTTTGCGAATTTAACAGGATCGGCGAGTACTTCTCCTTTTCTTTTGAGCCACCACTTCCAGTTCGTCTTTAATTGGTATTGCAATATGACAGTGCATACAGTTCCATAGATTGTCTTGACAATGCATCCGCTAATACATTAAGTTTGTCTTTACGGTATTGTACCTCAAACGAATGTAGCTGCAACTCTAGTGCCCACCTGGCTATCCGTCCTGAAGGGCTCTCTATAGAGAAATTAGCCACTTCAGTAATAGGTGGTTTGTGATGACGGTGAATTGGTCACACTCAAGATGCAGCCGCCTTTTCAGGATGCCCCTAATGATCGCTAAGAATCCTTCTCTGTTGAGGGGTAGTTAAGCTCTGCTCTATTCAAGTGTCTGCTAGCGTACGCTATTACTCGCTCATCTCCTTCGATCTCCCGAGTAATTTCTACTCCGAACCAATAGTCACTGGCGTGGGTCTGGAGCGTAAACTTTTCAGTTAAAGTCTGGGCAGGCGAGCATCGGAACTTTCGTGAATCGCTGTTTTAAAAGTTCAAATGCTTTTTGTTGTTCGGTGCCGTATCTAAAGTGCTTCGCCTTTTTTAAAAGCGCAGTAAAAGGGTGCACAGCCTTACCAAAGTCTGATACGAAATGGCGATACCAAGAGGCAATATCCAAACAGCGTCGTAGTTGCGGTATTTTCTTAGGTGCCTGCATCTCCCGTTTGGGAGCGATCTTGTCCGTGTCGGTATGTATGCCCTTTTCGCTGTTCATTTTCAGATTTGCCGTTTTCAATCGTCGGAATACCTCTGACAGATTCTCCATGTGCTCCTCCAAGTCCCTACCCGTGACAATGATGTAATCAAGGTAAGCGAACGCGTGGGATTGCATATCATGGCCAATAACCTTGCCTAGCGCTGTTGAAATGTTGCTGGTGTGGAATGCAATCCAAATGCCATGACATGCCACTGGAAAAGGCCTCTTCCCGACACCGTGAATGCGGTAAACTTTTTGCTATGCTCCTCCATCGGTATCTGCCAATATCCGGTTTTTAAGTTAAGGCTGCTGAACGTAGCCTCATGAAGTCGGTCCAAGATATACTGGATTTGGGGTAGTTAGTATGCAACGGGTATGGACCTAGCTTTAAGTTCACTATAATCGATACATAGACGCCATTTCCCGTCCTTTTTCCAGGCCAGGATAATCAGTGCTCTGTGAGGGCTATGCGAGGGTTCAATACAGCCTTTTCTCTTATTCGCCCATCCGCCATACGTGCTATAGTGTATGTAGAGGTAACACTTAATTGGTAAACGAGTCGTTCGCTGATAAAAATCCTGGTGGCGCCTGTGTCTGGCGTGGCCTTTATATCATCTTTGCCTACGGCGGCACATATACTTTGCCCATCGAAACGCAATGCACTTACTGTTTGCGAGGCTTGTTTTCGTTGCTAGCGGCAGCACCGATCGTTCCCCCTGATGTCCTACAGCATTCAACAGTCCTGGTTCCCGTCTTGCCCCACTTTCAACAAAAGAGGACTTGGACGTTACGATAGTGTAATGTGTCCTGACTGACCGCACCGTCTCCAAGCTGTGCGTGGAGTTATCGGCGAATCCTGGCTGGAATAGTTTCCTGGCTCTACCTGTCGCTTCCTTGTTTCTGGTTTGGTTGTGCGCTCAACCCGTGGCTGGAGTACTGGTCGTACTTGTGGTGGTCGCGGTGGTGCTGCTCGTGGAGATTCACCATCGCCACCTATCCCCTCTAGGCCTAGCGCTATATCCATCAACTCTTCTAGTTCTCCTTGGCACGTACCAATGGTACTCTTCTAGGCTATTCCGGAAAATTCGCTCAACCTTGTTTTCTACCGAGTAGCCGGCATGCCGCATGTGATTTTGGAGTTCAACCACATATTACTTGAATGTCTCCCGTGGTTGCTTTGACGCTGCCCAATCTCGACCTCCAGCTTTTCGAAATATCTGGCAGATAAGAAAAATTTTAGAAAGTCCTTCTTCAATGAAGGCCAGTTTAGTCACGCCCGATTTTTATTGCGAAACCACAATAGAGCTCGCTCCTTTAGGTGTTCGGGCATTGTTCGCGGTAACATATGTTTGTTTAGACCGTATACTTCCGAAAGCTCCTCCACTCGCTCGACAAAAACCAGGGGGTCACGCCCTCCATCGTATTTAATTCTGAAGTGGTCAATAACAGCCGCTTCGTTGTATCGGGTACTACTGGGCAATACGCGACGATACCGTCGTCTGCAGCTGGTGGTCGATTCTCTGGGGCTTACCGGCTGAGGTGTGCTGGGGTTAGTCCTCCCGTGGAGGAGAAACTTTTCGCTTGCTGGGCCTGTAACTCTGTCCAATCCATGCTCCTGTTGTAGATTTAATTCTGTATCATTGGTGATTTCGGCTAGTCTCTTTCGTATTTCTTCCACTATGCCAGTGACCTCTAAACCAATCTCGATACAACAGACCACTAGCTGACCGTTGCGCAGGTTGTATACCCAACTCGTTTTCCCACAAAGTCTTTTGTTTACTCTGTTAGTTTTCTTGTGAAAGTCCCTGCTCGGGCGACAGTGTAACGACTCCTTTTTCCGCCATATTATATAGAGATCCGCTATATACAGATAAGGCTAAATATTGCTGAAGGCGCCAGGTATCCTGATTCTCCGTTAGTGGCTGAGGTATTTTTAAGATTGGGCCCTTAGTCAGGTTGATTCTCGACACAGGTCGTATGACACCTTAATCCGACCCAGGAGTTAGATATTTATCTAAGAGCCGCCATCGACTCGACCTGCCACAGTAATATCATTAGGCATTTGTGGCCTTTTCTGCCACGCCTACCTTTCCCGCCGCTAATTGTCGGGAAATGCTTATTTCAAATTCTCAGCTGACCTACATGGCTGTAGACCATTCAGGTATCCGTATCCTGCTGACCCCCATAATAGTAGCCTAAAGTTCGGCTCTGCGGCTTTATTAATAAATTAAATTCTTCAGAATCTACGGCGATTGAGGTCGTTTAATCATAGTACTAATGACTAATGAATTATTCTGAAACAATAGACGTCGTCTGAGGTCCGTGGATTTGTTTAAAAAATGGTGGTGTGGCTGAAGAATTATGTTGCAGTAAAATTTATGGGGAAATTTTGTTCCTTACAAACGTAAAGATGTATTTTTTTCCAGAAATCGTTTCTGGCAGGATTCTTACAATGTCCATATAAACCTTATCAAAAGGTGGCTTTGGTGTGTCGGTCAACACCAGTGGCATCTTTGTCACCCTCGAACTCTTGTTGACCGGACATTTTGGACAGTTCTTTACATATTTATTTATGTCTTTGAGCATACATTTCCACGCGTATGCTCTTCTAATTATTTCGTGAGTTTTTCAAGACCGCTGGTGTCCACCTAGAGGTGAGTCATGAAAACCTTTCATTACGTCCTGTATATCCTTTTAATTTTCAATCAATTGTATTATGTTGGCTGGCTGTTTATCTGTTTCGTTATTTTTTTCCTTCTTCTAACGCCTCTGTGTTGATTGTTGACCCTCTAACCTTGATCTCCTCCTTGGCGTCTTTAGTTTTTGCATTCGTTTGGTCTAAGTGCGTCCACCTGAACTTGGTGGTAGCCACTCGCTAAATAAAGTGTAGAAAAATATTTACTATGTCCCAATTGATCCAGGATTTCTTCAATCGATGGGACTGGAAGCACTTGCTTAATAGTGACTTCGTGCAATTTCCTAAAATCGACGACCATTCTCCATTTCTTTTACCCTTGAGTGCCTGCCTTCAATTGGTGAATTCCACGGCGAGGTACTCGGTGAAATAATGTTGTCCTTAACCATTCCTTGGACTTGTCTGTTTACTTCTTCTTTATGTGCTTGTGGCAGTCTATACTTCTTTAGCTTTATTGGTGGTTGATACATTCTAGTAGGTATTTCATGTTCAACGTCTGATGTGTACAGCAGTTGGTCTCCTTCCATCACAATTATGTCATTATATGACGCACAAATTGTCCCTATTGAGTTTTTCTCTTCCAAATTCATGTTTGGATCTAACTTCTTTGACTCTTATAAGTTCTCCAATCTTTTTCCTACATATAACTACTTAACCTGATTAACCCATCCCAGACTCGGCTCTTTAAACTTATCATTCGTAAGCCTAGGCCTAAAGTTTTTATCTATAATATAGTCCCTCTCTGAGGCGTTCAGTACACAAGCGGATACCATACCTCTGTCAACGTGTGTTATGGTCTCTCCCATGTATACCTCCTCCGCCAGCTGTTCTTTGTGCGAAACAACCGTCGGAAATTTCGAGTTTAAGTGGAAAGTAACCACTCTTGTCGATCTTGCACTAACCGCTTACGAACTATTATTATTAACAATATTCACGTTACCTTCCTGCCATGACTTCATTGGAAGGGTAAGGATCCTATTCTTATTCCT
Source organism: Clusia tigrina (assembly GCA_920105625.2). Taxonomy (NCBI): domain Eukaryota; kingdom Metazoa; phylum Arthropoda; class Insecta; order Diptera; family Clusiidae; genus Clusia; species Clusia tigrina. The sequence goes on along the minus strand of OV050030.1, from coordinate 80,860,527 downwards.
ATCATAAAACGATAACTGTTTCTCCAGCGCATGCAGTATGGTGCGGCCCAAAAGATTATCGCGCCCAATTATCCCATCTGCCGCGACACCTTCCTTATCCAATTCAACTGCGTGCATTCTAAAACTCAATCCCATAACCTCGCTGTGATTTACCCTAACTGAACCTAGCCCTAACTGAAAGCGTTCTTACGTCCGTCTAATGAATTCCCAGCTCTTTCTGTTTTACGAGGCTGGTTTTCGCCCCTGAATCTACCAACAGCACTAGCTATCCACCAGCTGCCTCTCTGCAGGATATCTCGATGAATGCGTCTCCTGTCCTGCTTACAACGAAGCAGCGTTCTTTTGTTCCCAACTTCCTAACTTCGCTCCTTGGGTGGATCCGGGCGCCTCAAAGCTGGCTGCCTCCTACTCTGATCCCATTTTGTGTCTCCTTGGCATGTCTACTTGCCTCAAGACCATATGTTTGACATTCCGAACAGTAGGTCATGTTTTTGCGTGTGATACACTCATCCCTTGTATGCCCTGGCTTATAGCAGAATGAGCAAATATGTCTTCTTTGTTGAAATCTCATGTCCGAATTTATTGCGTTCATCTCTCTGTTATAGCCGACATCAGTATTATACGCTCCTTTGGACATATTTGGGTGGTTATTATTAACTTCTCTCCATGATAGCAGAAGTTAACATGTCCTGCCTCTTTCCCACTTCCTGTACTTCGCCCAATCCAGACTTACGCCGCTCCACCAGGAATTGTGCCCTAATAGCCTCTTCTGCTAATTCCTCTAGAGCAGGGATGTCCACAAAAAATGTATCAGGAGCTAGAGAAAATAACACTCACTTACTCTCGCAATAAAAACAAAAATGAATGCGATCATAACAGATAAGAACACTGTTGCATTCATATCAACGTAAACGCTAGATAACTCCAATTAAAAATATTTGCACTGAGCTGCGTTTGAGAATGCGTGATTAATTTATATTAAACTATTTTGGATGTAAATTAAATTAATTTTAACTTTAAAGTAAATTGAAATCATAGGTGAACACATTAACGCGGTCCTACTGTACATACATTCCCAAATGCATGCACAAACACAAAAATAAATTTGCTTGTCGCAATTGATATGTTAGTGAAGTAGAGTCGGAGCTTCAGGGTAAATGAAGTAGAGTCGGAGCTTCAGAGGTACGCTTGCTCTGTGTAAAGTATATGAGAATGCCCTCTTTGCTCGAAGCTACCGGAGCTTAATTTTCTTCGGCGTGGTCATCGCTGCTCTAGAGTTCCCATTCTGCTATTCCGTTTATGGATCTTTCCAACTTCGTGTAATAACGCTGTATCTCCAATGCCATTTTATTTATTGTTTCTTATAATTTCGTGGCCATCATCTGAAGTGACCCTAAACGCCTGGCAAAGGCGCGTAAGTCTTCACTTGCCAGCTGTTTCCCGATTATTATTTCTTGGGTTACGTCTTCCAGAGTCCTCTCCTTTAAACAAGTTCTCCATAGGAGCCCTTAAAGCTAGTGCGCACTGTCGAAATGTTTTGGCGCAATGTTCTTTGCATCTCCAAACAACCTTTGCTTTACACAGTCAAAGAAATCCTGCAAATCATCAGGCCTTATGCTCCTCTTTGCAAGTTCACAACCTTGAATGAACCTGTTGACTTCTGACCGTAAGTCTTCTGACGCAGCACCAGTAAACACGAGTACTAGCTGGCCACTGCCTTTGAGATCTCCTCTATACCCTTTTTGCTTATTCTTGATTTACTGATTTCTGGTCAAACTTGAGCGTTATCTATCTTTTGTGGTTTCCAGATTCACTTCTCCTGGATCTAAGAGGAACTTGACCAGTGACGGACTCAAACTAATTAGTCTTCGACCGTTTGCTCCTGAATTACTGTCTACAGTATTGGGGCTTTGCTGTTCTGTTATTGGTTCTGGCTCTTTTAGTGGATATACCAGGCTTTTATTGTGTAACGGACTTCCAGGCAAAGAAAGCTCGACACCGATTTCAGATGCGCCATAGGAAAATTCTGCCTCCCTCTCTTCACTAAATACTACTCTTGGCTTCACCACCCATCCCTTCATATGTTAAATATTGCGGCCAGCGAACTTCCGTAGGCAATGTCAACACTGTGTGTATATCCAGCCGCTGCTGATTTTTATCTTTCTCTGCCTGTAGAGTTATTACTGGTCGGCCTACCTCTTTTAAATTCGGCACACTCTTTTTCTAACAACGATACTGCCTCCTCTGTTTCTGTTAACCTTTGAGAGAGTTCCTTCACCTTATTCTCAAAGTAAGGTAACAACAACTCGTGGTTCCTGTTGAACTCTCTCCCCAGATGTTGGAACTCTGTTACCCGCTTTCTAACGGCTTTTTATATTTCCCCTGACGTCTCTCCAGCTGCTTCTCCTCCAATCGGTACACCTCTTCCCTCAATCTGTTAGCCTTCTCCCACAGGAAAGAGGATTTCCACCGTCTCGTGTCCCTTCAACGCTTCTCTCAGGTATGCTAAACGCTTCCGTTCACGTTTTTGCTCTCATCCCCTTTTCCATATTCCCAGTCGTTTTCCATCCTACAGCAAATGACCCTTAGTTGTCGTGCATTAGTAGATGGTTCCATCCCGGCTTGTCTTCCTTCAGAAAAAAGACAAAATATTGTATAACACTCGGACTAGTATAAACTATTTAAACATTATATTGCTTGATATTGATAAATTAAGTAGAAAGTCAACTGTGTAATGCCAAAGAGAAAACAAAATCATTCCAATTGCTCTAGTATAATTAACTAGATGCACAACTCCGAATACAAATTATTTATTTATACTTATTGCATTTTCATTCGTTTAATTTCTGACTTGCAATAATTTTTGGCTGAAGACGGCGATCATTTTTACGAACTTCCACACCGCTTTTCCCCCATAAAAATCTTGAAATTTGAATATTGTAAATTATGAAAAAAAATAATAAGTAGGCCTTCATGCGCCAATTCCTGTTCCGGAACTAAACAAACTTTGATGCAGCAACCCGTTTGTATGCACCTCCTGATGTGTTCTTGCCTAATACCCTAAGCTTTACAATCACAATCCCTACTAAAAAATCCTCACAACTAAGCTGACATACATATATCGTCCGATCATACTGACGCTTCTATGGTTGCTGTTTACACCGAATCCTCATTTCGTGAGGTCTCCGGCCCGGTGTTTGGGACACCATGCTGTCGGACAGTACGGACCAAAAATACGCACTGTACGAAGGAGCGCGACTGAGCGGCCGGCTCATGCGTCCGCGGCATCGGCGTGGGAGACATCGACATAAACGAAGGAGACTTCGGCTTTGACCTTTCAAATAGATCACTCTCGATCCAATCGCCGAACGCGCGACATTCTCTCTTATATTATTTGAAGTTGTGAAGTTTAAGCTAAAAACATATAAATACAGTGCACCGCACTGTCAAACATTTGGTCCTCCAGAGACGGGTAAGTTGCAGCGGTTTTTTTTAAATTTCTTATTAGATACGAGTATATATATATATATATATATATATATATATAAATATATATATATGTATATATATATATATATATATATATATATATATATATATATATATATATATATATATATATATATATATATATATATATATATATGAATTATATATATATTCAAATAATATATCAAGTAATATAAATAGGAGTGTGTAGTGTGTGTGCAGTTGTGAGTGATATACGGTGTCCCGTTTTAAAGCGGTCTGTGGACATTTAAGCGGGGCGTATTCTGCCACCAGGTAGGCAGGTTTGATACACTTTTACTGTGTATGAGCACACAAACACACGTCGTGTATATTTGTGGTCATTTTTTGCGGTCATTCGTTCTGCCATACGTTTGGTGGGTGAGCTGGTGGGTATTTGCTGTTTTCGGTTAACGAAATCAGTGCAAAGGGCAACGCGGAAACTAGGTCAGTAGGCAACCAGGCGAGAATCATACGATTAGGAAATACATACTGACAGCAGCCAGTTTTTGTTGTTAGACACCGCACATGGCAGACGATCTAGGCGAACAAGCAAGTAATAGCGCCGCCGCCGTCAAGAATAGTGAAAGTACAGTTGAAGAAATAAAACCAACTTTGAGTGCTAATTATACTCAATTAATAGTCATGGCTGGAGTTGGCAGTTTGGAACCCTTCAATTTGGGTCTTCCAGAAAAATGGACAACATACATGGAGCGATTCAAACTATATCTTCTGGCCAATGATGTCACAGATGAAACACGAAAAACGGCGGCTTTTCTCACGCTGGCCGGTGCGCCACTCTTCGATCTATTGACATCATTGGCATCACCCAAACAGGTCAGTGATTTGAATTTATCGGAAATATACAAGATATTGACCGATCATCTTTCTCCTCGGCCATCCGAGATTGCTGCATTTTATCATTTCCAGAAGCGTGATCAACACGCGGGCGAGTCCGTCAGCTGCTATATGACAGCGTTGCGTACGTTGGCAGTAGACTGCAAATTTGGTACGGCGCTGGATCGCATGCTACGAAACTGTTTTGTGTGCGGCATGAAGGACGAGGGGCTGCAGAAAAGTTTTCTGGCCGAAACTGAGTTAACAGTGCAACGAGTCATCGAGCGTGCTATGTCTAGCGAGGCAGCAGCACTCAGCGCTATGGCCATCAGACACTCCAGCGAATCTCCATCTGTACTGGCCATCAAGTCGGGTCGTTCACATCGGTTTAATCAGCGCAATAACAGTAACGACAGAAACTATAACAAACGGCATACATGTGGCGGCTGCGGCGGTCAACATAACCGCGTGCAGTGCCCACATCGTGAAAGTGTATGCCATGCATGTGGCCGCAAGGGTCATCTACAGCGCGCAATCCTCAAGGTCGTTCATACCCACATCGAGCTCAAAACAGGCACACCAAGGTGCACAGAATCATCGATCACCTCGTGGAGGATCCATCAATCAAATAGTTCCAGTGGTCAACCAGAAGAAGTCCATTTCAGTGCTAATCAACGGGCGCTCTTGTTCATTCGAAGTGGATTCAGGTTCCTCAGTTACTATCATGACAGGAAGTACATTCAATCACATCTGGTCAACCAAAAAGCCAGATCTTTTGAAGTGCGACTTGGACCTTAGTGACTATCAACGACAACAAATCCCAATCAAGGGGATTATTGATGTTTCAATTTGTTACAATCGTCGTAAAATTGAAAATCTGCCGCTCATCATCGCTGACGTGAGCAGCTCAAATCTAGTGGGATGCAATTGGTTTGACGCCCTGGGCATACGCATAGAAGGCATGTTTGCCATCAACAGCGGGGTCAACATTAAGACCGTTCTGGGAAAATTCTCACACTTATTTTCGTCAAAACTTGGTCGCTATACGGGGCCTCCAGTATCGCTGCATATCAATGAGGCCGCGCCGCCAGTCAAACTTCCACCACGCCGCATTCCACTTGCCATCAAAGAGCTCGTCGAGGACGAAATCAACCGTTTATGCAGTCAAGGTATTTTGGAGCCAGTGGAGTACTCCGATTGGTCAACTCCAATAGTACCAGTTGTGAAGAAGGACGGATCAATCAGAATTTGTGGTGATTATAAATCAATGGTAAATCAGGCAGTCAAACCACACTGCCACCAAATACCGGCAGTCAGTACACTGTTGGCATCAATTGAAGGAGGATCAATATTTGCAAAAATCGACTTGGCACAAGCGTACCAGCAGCTAGTAGTCGACGAACGTTCAGCGTCACTACAAACTATTTCCACGCACAAGGGTGCGTTCAAGGTGACCAGACTCCAATTTGGTATAGCATCAGCTCCTGGCATATTTCAAAGCTGTATCGAGGGTACTCTACAGAACATTCCTGGCGTTTTGCCGTACTTCGACGATATAGTGATCATGGGCAAAACAGAGGAAGAGCTGGCTTCCAGGCTAAACGAAGTATTGTCACGGTTCGATAAAGCTGGTCTACGCTTACGCAAAGACAAATGTCAATTTGGTGTACCATCCGTAGAATTTCTGGGCTTCACAGTCGACGCTTTTGGTATACGGCCATCTGCGGAAAAGGTCAATGCAATCAATGATGCACCAGCACCCAAGGACAAAAAGCAGCTTCAAGCTTTTCTGGGTCTACTCAACTTCTACCATGCGTTTTTGCCGCACACGGCAACAGTTGCAGAACCTTTGCACCGCCTTTTGGATAAAAACGCTCACTGGACTTCACAGAAAGAGCACGACATTGCTTTCTGCAAACTAAAGAAACTTATCACATCAGACGACGTATTAGTCCACTACGCTGCGCAGTTGCCGCTAGTACTAACATGTGACGCATCGCCATATGGACTCGGAGCAGTCCTCAGCCATAAATTATCAGATGGATCGGAGAAGCCAATCGCATTCTACTCACGAACACTGTCCAAAGCAGAACGCAACTATGCACAAATAGATAGAGAAGCAGTAGCGCTCGTCTCAGGAGTTAAAAAATTCCACAACTACCTTTATGGTCGATCGTTTACACTCGTCACTGATCACCGCCCTTTATTAGGAATCTTCACTACAAGAAAAGCAGTTCCTAATGTAATTTCGAACACAATGCTATGCCGATCAATTTTTCAACGCATACGATTTTAACCTCATACATCGCGCTGGAGCAAAAATTGGCAATGCAGACTTTTTGAGCCGCTGTCCTATCGCGGCAACAACTGAGTTAACATCATCCCAAGATGTTCTCATGATTGAATTATCAGCCGATTCAGTCATAAAGGCACAACAAATTGCGTCCCAAACTTCGAAGGATCAGGATCTCTCCAAAGTTTTGAACTGGGTTTTAAGGGGATGGCCTAGCACCAAAATTGAGCGTTCAAGCAGCCTGTATCCGTTCTATTGCCGCCGAGATGAATTCTCTGCAAATAGAGGAGTTCTCGTGTGGGGTAACCGTGCAGTTATTCCACCACCGGCTCGAGCATCTATTCTACGAGCACTTCACGCGCCTCATCCAGGAATCGTCAATATGAAATGGCTCGCAGTTATGTATGGTGGCCCAACATTGATGCTGAAATTGAGCATACTGTGAAGAAGTGCATTCCGTGTCAACAGAATAGGAACGAGGAATCGAAAACTGAATCACACCATTGGGAGTCGGCTAGGACTCCGTGGTCTCGTTTACACATCGACTTTGCCGGCCCTTTTCAAGGCAAAACTTTCTTCTTGGTAGTCGATTCTTTCTCCAAATGGTTGGAGGTCGCAGTTGTTCCGTCTACATCTACGGGAGCCGCGGTCAAGTTCCTTCGACAACTGGCTGCCACTCATGGTCTTCCTGATGAGATAGTGTCGGACAATGGTAGAGCATTCACAACTGCAGAATTCAAGGAATTCATAGACAACAATTTAATTCGCCACATACGCTCTGCTCCGTTTCATCCGGCAACAAATGGGCAAGCAGAACGAATGGTTCAATCCACGAAGAACTACTTAAAGAAGCTGGAACGAAACACGAACATAGATCTCAGTTTGGCTAGATTCGTGTTCAACCAACACATCACGCCGCATGCAACTACAAACCGTACTCCAGCAGAGCTGCTCATGAACCGACAGCTTAAATCATATTTCGACAAAATACAACCACAGGAAATCACTTTCGGCAAGCTGACCGAGCCTGCCAGCAACAAATCTTTCATTTCAGGTAATCCAGTGTTGGCCGGTAACTACGCCGCTGGGCCAAAATGGATCGAGGGACAAGTGTTTGATCAAACTGGACCTATATCATACACTGTCCGCCTGAGCGACTCCCGGGTCGTCAAGCGTCACCAAGATCAGCTTAGGAATCGTATAGCATCATCGAACGATGCCAACTGTGGAAGTCCAGCTACAGAAGACTTATTAACATCGTGTGATCATAGTATTTTCGAGCCTACTAATGAAGCTGAATCTCCGCCAGTAAGTCCACATCCAGTGGCTCATTCATCACCGGCTCCACCTACACCTCGTAGGACCAGCCGCAATAGAAGGCCTACGCATTTCTATTCTGGGTGTTAAGGGGTGTTGTGTATGCTACCGTACATCGCTCTATCGTTTGCACAGTCAGTCGATCAGTGGACGTCAAGCAATACACATCGCGCTACGTAGCGATCATCAATACAACACATACATTTATACATGCTCACTGTACATTTAACTGTTCATCTTCATATGGCAATAAACATTAATATATATTAAATGTCATTAGCGCACGCATATTTAATACCACGGTTGGGTGCATTACGGTTTGGCGTGTCGGTCGGAAAACACCGGTTTTCCAGTGATATAACGGCATTATCAAGGCGTATAAACAGCCAATATTAAGCTGCTACCGCGGGAAACCCAAGTAGCCAATATGTTGGCGCCATATATTTCGGCAGCTGACGAGCTTACGGTCTTCGTCAGCCGGTTTGAACGACTACTGCCGGAGTCCCATTCTCCGTTATCGCTTCGTGCAGACGAGCGCGAATTAGAGGCGCGATGGGCTGCGCTTAAAGAGGCCTCTTCCGAAGCTAGGATCGTGAAAGATTCGGAAACTCTCTTGGAGTCAATTGCGCACCGCTTCGAGGCGAGCTATGACATTTTAAAGCGGGGGTCCGTGCTTATCGCGGAAGCACAGCAACGCGTGGAACCGGTGGCACCTACTCCAGTTCGAGGGGATTCGCGTTTGTCCGGGGGTCACAGCATTCCAGTGCCGCCGTGCGACATTCCAATATTCGAAGGGGAGTATACGAAGTGGCCCGCGTTTCGCGATATGTTTAGCGCGTTGTTCATAAGCAACACACGGCTCACCAGTGTAGAAAAGCTTTACCATCTGAATCAAAAAACTCGGGGGCAACCGCGTGAAATTGTGTCTAAGATACAATTATCGGAAACCGGCTTTGCGCGCGCATGGGAAAATTTGGTGGAGCGCAATGATAACAAGCGTTTCCAAATTAACGCGCAATTGAAAACTCTTTTAGGGTTGGAACCGGTAAGGCGCGAGGACGGGGCGAGCTAAAGCGTCTACAACGCGACGTCAATAACTGCATCGCGGCCCTAGCCGCGTATGGGGTGAACGTAGCATCTTGGGTTGCCATATTGGCCTACCTATGCCCCATGCGACTGCCTGAGCTCACCGCTGTGGGAACAAAACGTTGGGGGTCGCGCGCATGTGCCCACATGGAAGGCAATGGACGATTTTTTGTCGCTGCGATTCTGCACTCTCGAGGCGCTCTCGGATCTCCGGGCTCAAGGCTCGAGTCAGCCCAAGAAGTTGTGAAGTTTAAGCTAAAAACATATAAATACAGTCCACCGCACAGTCCAACAGTTGCCAAGACATAGTCGCGTGCAACAGCACAATAGCGCCTAGTATTGCAACTTCTTTAACCAGCCCTACGGCGCCTTCAGGGTGGAAGCTGTGAGTCAACTACGCGCAGGTAGCTTGATTCTCACTCACAACACACGGGGTCCCCGTACTATCCCAGCAAATATATTACTCAAAGAAGTACAACGCACTATTAATATACTTAAATTAAAACCAACTAAAACGATTTTAGTTGGTGTTCAACTCTGCCCAGTTAAAAGTTTGATCCTTCGAGCCGGATATGGTAAGGTTTTAATTATATAATTGCTTGGCTATTTTGTGTATGATTTAATTAAATTTATAAAGTGGAAATTCCATAAACAAATTGTACATGCAATTCATGTACGTATGTATGTTTTTGCGAGTGGATTGTGAAGGCGGTAACGCTTCTGTCGATTATCCATTACTTGACAGCTGTGTGCATGTCTTTGGATAACCCTTAACGAATCCACACACTCAATTACATATACATATGATGACTTCAATTTGAAATTTGATAATGATCGTTATTCCATCTTATATGAAAGTTTAAACAAAGGTATTACACACTCGATCCTTAACCTCTAATATTATATGATGAATTTAAAGCGGCCCCGACACGATACTGCACACTCTTCAATCATTCATTTTTCTTTTACTCTGTTGTTGTGCGGACGACAATGTCAGACGCGGATAAAATAATTTTGACTGCGGATGTGGTTGTTGAAAAACAAAAGCAACGAAAAACGAGTAGAGAAGTCTGAAGTCGCGTTAGATCGACTACGAAATACCCTTTACCTTTATAGTTTATAAAACCACGTTCATACAAATAAAATGTACGTGAGAGTTAAACCATGTCGATATGAGATCAACACAATTCTTTCTCCATGTTGGTTGAAATGTTACACCTCGAATGATCACTTATGAAACTTAGTCCTATAATGCTATAGACACATTTGTTGATATATATGAATATTGTTAACTTGGTACTGTAGTTATACTTCACATTTCCATATGTACATATCCGTACCTGCTCCGGCCATTATCCTAATTATAACCAAAAGCTCTACGGCACAAAATTTGTTTAACATTTTTAATAGTAAAGGTTTGAAGGTATGAATACTACTGCTTGTTTGTCCGCGGGATGTAAATGATATAGCTCCTACCTCCAATATATGAGAGGCTTTCCCCTATCCGCTACCTGGGGACGCGTCCTCTAGATGTTACAAGCTCTCCCGAGGAACCTAATTAATTGTACCTATTACTACAGCTAAATCATCTAAGTTAGCATACATTAAATAAATAAAGAATGCGGCAAAAATAAAAAACTCTATTATGAGGAAATTTTACTGCAACTGTAAATCATTTCGTAACTTTTCGAATTGATTGAATTACTGTCTATATTAGAAAAAGCGCAGTCTATGTGAGTATTTCCTGAAGTGGTACTCTTATCTCTACATAGAAGAGATATTAAGCCGTTTTCCGTTAGGATGTCTTCTACTTGGTCACAGTCACTGCCACGCCATATAATAAAATCTCCTAATAGAATAATTCTCTTATTGACAGAACAATCGGTACTTCAAATATTTTGTAGTTCTATTTTTAGTAATCCTGACGGAAAAGATGTATTTCTAGAAAGTACTATTAAATGGATATCTCTATATTTATATACAATATTTTCCAAAGTGAATTTAACTTCATGTAATTTCTTGCTATATAAATACTGAACTGAATCTGCTAGCTCAATTTTAACATATATAATAATACCCTTAGAATGCCATCAGAAGATTATTCATAAGAATACAGGACGCTTGGTTAAAAAAATTTTTTAAAAACTGAATGTGTTGCTAATGATTTCTTGTTATAATCCGCCATTTTGTAAACATTACCAACTTCACTATACGTTGAATGCCATCAGAAGATTATATATAAAAATAATTGACGCGTGCGCATAGATAGGGTAATTGCATTTAAGTGGGATCCCCAAAGTTCATTATATATGAGAGAGGCGTATAATTTTTCTGATCGACCCCGAATCTTCTATGTGGCTTTTTAGGGTCCATATAAGTACTAATATAAAATTTCGCCCAAAAATATTGTGTGGGTCGTAAGTTATAATAATATGTCAATAGTGGGCGTGGCCGTGAAATAACACCGCCATTTTTCGTGTGGTGATTAATGTTAGTACCCGCAACATTCCTGTGAAATTTCGTTGATAAATCTTTAATAGGAACCTAGTAATGACTTTTGGCTAATTGTGGACGTGGCAGTTTTATTACGATCTCCATGTTCTGCACACTATATTATGTACTGAATATTTCTGCAAATTTTTATTCCGCTGGCATCAATTAGAGTATAGGTAGGCTAATTTTAATTTTAGACCCGAAACTTCCTTATATCAATCATGATCAACCCCATTTGTTGCAGATAGCTTTATAATGTTCAAGTAAAATTTGGTCAGTAAATCTCTGTCAGATCTTAAGTTATTAATATTTGTTAATAGTGGGCGTGGCAGTAAATATATACCGCCCACATTTTTCATAGTGTTTAGTAGGACTCACATCTCCATAACTGGCAAATTGCGTCACGCTTCCATCAATCGGACCGAAGTTATAGTCATTTTAAAAAAGGTGAAAAAACTTTCTTATATCGGAGGTAGGCGTGGTCTTTATCCCAATCGGCCAATATAGCAATCTGGTTATATATATTTTTCCAGACTATACTTTTGCAAAATTTCATTAAGATAGCTCTAGCGGTGTAGAAAAAAAGTGGCGCGAGACGGACAGACGGACGAACAAAATAAAAATTGCTTAGAAAGTAATTCTGATCATATCTGTATATGTATATATGTCCGTACCTACCACGCCTCCTTCTTGAAATTGCAACCTCTCCCAAAAGCACAAAATTAGTATACTCTATTTACCTTTTTTAAAGGTAAAGGGTATAAAAAGAATTTGAAAGAAAAATTGGTACAGAAAAAGGAATGACTTTACTCCTAAAAATTTACTAATCAAAATTTAGCGGTAAATTCAATAAATTCTATGAGAAAATTTTTTTCCCCGCTTTCCGCATGACGTCCGCACGCTATGAAGTTCTGCTTCGAATGAATGCATGTTCAGTCACGCAGTATGCAAAATCCAAATGGTTTGGATTTTACTTACTGCATGAATTCAGTCATTGTATGTTAGACGCATACATAGTTATTTCACTAATGCATCTTTACGATTCTGTACATCATGCAGTAACGTGTCGGGACCGCTTAAGACTCCAATAATTGTGTGTATGTGTTGGGATAACGCTTAACGAACCCACAGACTCAATTACACACTCAACTTCAAATTTTATAATGATCGTTATGCCATCTTACATTGAACTAATTACTACATACCTTTAAATGGGTTCAGATAGTTTTATAATATTAGATGTGCCAGGTTTTAAAGGAGATACAAATATATTTATAGCAAATAAGTTATTTATTTCTTTTAACTACACGGAATTTCAAAGTTTTATCATTACACCTCTTTTTGAATTTAGAAGATTATCTCAGAAATAACAAAAAGAAGCAATTTGGTTAACAAACAATTATCATTGTTTTACGTGGAATGATGGATCGATATCATTTAATAGTGTCAAAGACTTTTTAAAGGAAAATCTACTGTCTACAACAATTTATGTTAAAGGATTGGAAAAAAATGTGGATTGAATATATACTTAACAAAAATATTTGCAACTTAAAAGAATTTGGATGTGCAATATAAATCATGGATGTTGTGCGTTCAAAAATGCTATGATTTTAAGAAAATTTATTGATGTAGAAATAAAAAACAATGTATAATAGTTTTTATTTTGAAAATAATAAAATCTTTATTAAAGATATTTCTTTTATTTCCTAAGTTATTTACAATCTGTTTTTCAACAATAAGTAAATTATTTGTACAATTAGGATATACTATATATTCTGGCCACTGCCAGAGTAAATATTTGTTAATCAAATAAATATATTATTTATACCTACATACATATTAATATACAAAAACAAGGCTTCAAAAGGCAATGTTAGAACCTGTGTGGAAGTTCGATGGGTTCGATTCGCGTTAGTCTTCTCTGTGGAAAATTTTCCATTCCTGATAGTTGTCGCATATGAGGATTTTCATGGGTCTTTAGACGCTCCATGTATTTTCTGCTACATTTTGTTATGGTTTCCTCCACCGTGTCAGTGTTCAAGTCATTGTGAATGTCTTTTGGGTGATCTATGTATTATTGCACTGTTTAGTTTTAGCCTTCCAAAGAGAATAGTTTGTAGCGACCGTTGTCCCCAAATTGTTTAGATAATTTTCTAGTTTGCAATCCTCATATTGTTTTATCGTTCCCTTCACTTCTTTTGCCGCTTTATTGTATTTAGCTTTGTCTTCAGGGTAATTTGTCATTTTTTCCTGAGTTTTCTTTTTTGTCCTATTTTATGATTAATGTGAGCTGGGAGAGTAGTAATTTGTGTTGGGCCTAGAATTGGTGTTGACTGAATTGCTGCTTTGACAATGCTGTAATTTAGCTTTGCTATTGCTGTGTCAATTTTTTTTTTGACTCTAATGAAATACTTGTTGTCATGTTCTTTTCTATCAATTGGCGAAATTTGTTCCAATCTGTTTTGTATTTATATAAGCCTCCAGATATGTTTGTATCCGGCCTGCTTTGAAGGGTCAATAGGATTATAGAATGATCTAAACCTGCTTTTATTGCTAAGTGTTCGTGCAATATGTTTTTGTAATGCAGAAGTGAATTAAGTCAGGTAATTTTTTGATGTCTGCTGGCCAGTAAGTTTGCTCACGCGTACTAATAAAGTGACTATTATTTTCTTTTATGGCGTCTAGTAGTTGGCGGCCTTTCGCGTTTGTCAGTCAAGAGCTTCATGTGGAATTGTTTGCATCATAGTCTCCTCCAGCTATGTAACGATTTCCTGATGTTTTCAAATAGTCCATGTATTGAGCCTTTGTCTTATGTTTGGGTGGACAGTACACAGCTGACACGTTAATTCATCCTCTCAAATCTCTCTAGAGGTTGCTTGAATGTGTGATTTGTTTTATATTCTTCTAGATCTAGACATTTAAAGGATTTCTTTATGATAAATGCTGTTCCGGTGTGCTCGATTGTCAGGGTGATTTGTATAATAAATATTATAGTTCGGTATGTTATTTTAGCTTTTGTCAGTAGCATGCGTTTCAGATATTAGTATAATGTCAATTGAATGGTCGCATATGAAAGTTTTAAGTTCAAGCAAGTGGCGCGATACTCCATTGGCGTTCCAAATAGCAAATCTTATTTTACTTCTGGAGACCATCTAGTTTCGATACGAGCCATGTCAGTTCATCATACTTTTCATTTGAGTTGATTATTGTTTCATCATTATTTTTAAATCTGAGAGATCCTCGTTATGCTGTGTTGGTATCATACTTCTTGCTGCGGTCAGATTTTGTGTTAAGTCTGGCTCTGTATTTATCGCTGCTACTTTAGCATATGAAATTCCAGGTGTGCAGCTTTTATTTGTTTGCAGTGTGGTTATATTCACATATGGTTCTGCTGATTTTTGTTCCTGAGCTGGAGTTATTTTTTTATTTTTTTTTTTTACGTAGTGTTGGGTATTTTTGCATTTGTAGTGATTTGTAAATCATACAGCCTTTTTACTTTGCTATGTGGTTTTCACTACGGAGAGCGCATTTTATTTGCTGTTTCATATCTCTTTTAACTATGCATTTAATTGCGCTGTGATTACCTGCGTATTTGACACACATAGGGTCTTTAGTACAAAAGATTTTGGTGTGTCCATATTTTTGGCAATTTGTGCTTCGAATTTTTTTTACAGTGTAAAAGATGCGTTAAGGAATACATGTCTTTGTGATTATCGTTTGGTTTAAGTTCCAGGGAGAATAACGAAAGTGGTTGTTTTATTTTTTTGCATGTTGTGAATGTTTAGTACTTCATGTCCTAATTCTGCCAGTTCAGCTATAATATCGTCTTTTTCCGTTGAGTAATGTATATTTCGTTAAATTCCTTTAAATCCACGTTACTCTTTGGGCTTAAATGTATAATATTTTGTTTCTTTTTGCCTAAGGAATTTTATTTCGTGTGTATAATGTACAGATTCTGCCGGTTGTATTTTTATTTCGTTTCTGTTCAGTGCTTTCATCTCGTATTTGCTAACTGATTTAGAACTTTGGTTAGTGCATTACATTTTTCCACATATTGCATATTGGTGGAGGTTTTTGAGTGTGTTTTGTTATTTGATGTATGGTTGAATTTGTTTTTGTTTCACTGTTGTATTATTCGTCAGTATTGTCAACTAGTGCCATTAGTTCCAACCTGTTTGTTGTATTTAGAAAGAGTGACTTGCTCAGCCAATATTCTTGTAGTGACGCTCAGTGGTTTGTTTTTATGTTCTTGTTGTTGTTATTTTGGTCTGTTTATTTGTATGGCGATTGTTTCTCGCGGTCACGTTTTCGGAATGTTTGCCATTGTTTCTACTGTTTGAGTTTTTTACATGCGTGTTTGTTGCTCATGTTTCATATTGTGTTTGGCTTACCATAGTAGACATAATTGTTCGGCTAGAATAAAGCAATGTACTTGTCGTAGCTGTCGAAGCTACTGTTGTAAAGGGTGATTTTTTTAGACATGTGGTTTGCAATCTGGCAATACTTTTTTCGGAGTTGGTCTTTTTGACAGCTGTCACTTGATTTATGCTCAGTTTGGTTTGCCATTTCATAAGTTCATGGCCAAACGACCATTTAGCGGGTCGCACGTTCAGTGAATGGGCCCAAAACAGGATGGCCACCGATCCCGATTTTCACAATAAAATTTTGTTCAGCGATGAAGCTCACTTTTGATTGAATGAGTACGTTAGTAAACAAAATTGTCGCATTTGGAGTGACGATAATCCACAAGGCATTGTTGAGACGCCGTTACATCCTCAAAAAGTCACTGTTTGGTTTGCTCCATGGGCAGAGGGTATCATTGGTCTATATTTCTTCAAAAATGAAACCGGCCATACTGTTACAGTCAATGGGGAGCGCTATAGAGCCATGATTAGCAATTTTGTAACAGAGTAAATTGTCAAGAGGGCAATTTCGTAACAATTGGTGTCAGAAGTGGGATTGTGTATCTGTAATAAACAATGGTTAAATTCGAAAAACTGAGATTGGAGCAGCTCAAGATGGAGCTTGAGCGCTTACATTTGCAAAGACAAGGGCTTAAAGCGGAGCTGCAGGTGCGATTAAGAAGCGCTTTAGAGGAGCAGGGTATAGACGTCGATGAGTATGAATTCCAATGTGAAGACGCAACGACATCTCGACACGAAGAAACGCCGCAAGAAACTAACACGGGTAACTTTGACATGAGCGCACTTATCGGGATAATGCAATCCTTTAAACAGGATATGCAGCAGTTACATCAAAGTTCTAAAGCAGCCGAAGAGAGAATGCAGCAGAGAGATGAGAAGTTGCAGCAGCAGTTGCAACAAAATTCTCAAGCAGCCGAAGAGAGAATTCAGCAGAGAGATGAGAAGATGCAGCAGCAGTTACAACAAAATTCTCAAGCTGTCAAGGAACAATTAGAACAAAATGCTGAAACCCTGAAGCAAGTAATCGATGAGAGGATACAGGAGCGATTACAACAAAATGCTCAAGCTGTCAGAGAGGATGTTAAAGAACAGTTACAGCAGAGTGAAATACGACTTGCTCTACTAGCGGAACAAAACTCACAGCAGATGAAAGAAATGTCCGAGATGGTAGACAGGAAGGTTTGTGAAATTGAGACACGGCAGGAATCGTTCGAAAAATCTGTAGAACAAAAATTCATTGCGAACGAGCAAAAGCAGATCGATTTCAAGCAACAAATAGAGCAAAGAATTCACCTACTACAGGAAGGCGCATTGCCTGTGCCAGCTTTATCCTCAATAAAACTGAAGCCTCCTACCTATGATGGAACCACAACATTTAGCGTCTTCAGAATGCAGTTTGCGACTACCGCTAGCACAAATGGTTGGAGTGCTCGCGAGAAAGTGGCTGCATTAACCGTTTCGTTGAAAGGTGCTGCCGCTGATGTGCTTCAAACTATCTCAGAAAGTGAGCGAGACTGCTATGAAAGCTTGATGAATGCCGTTCAGCGCAAGTATGGTAGTGAACACCGGAAGCAGCTGTACCAAGTAGAGCTACGAACACGGGTACAGAAGAGTGGTGAGTCTCTACAACAGTTTGCGGTGGAAGTGGAGCGGTTGGCTTTTCTTGCCTACCCAGAAGAGATCACTGAGAGGTGTATGATGGACACCTTCGTATATGGCAATCGCGATGCGGAGATAAAGCGTTTTGCGATAACTAATCCGAAAGCTGGAGACAGTAGCTAGCGCTTTAACTTCAGAGACAGCAGCCTTGGTGTGCCAGCCATTATACAGAGCTCGTCAGGTACAAGTCGAAAGTGGCTAAAGTTTCACGGGCAAATGCTTCACCTGCGGAGAGGTCGGACACATGGCCCGTAATTGCCAATCGAGACGAAAACGTTCTAGATCACGCGCACCGGTAAGACCTCCAAAACAAGTCAGATTCCAAAGTAGGGAATCAGAAAATATTGAAAAGCCGTCGACAAACTAGATGGAGTCAGTCTCGAGGGGCTTGATCTGACTCCCACAATATGTAGCCCCAGAATCTTCGTTTCTCAGATGGCACGGAAAATCAACAGCCTAACTGTCGACAGCGTAGTAAATGGAAGAAAAATCGTGGTAACATTGGATACGGGTGCATCACATTCCATAATTAGAAGGGATCTCGTTCGGGGAAACGAGCCGCTTCAGGGAATAAGATTGCGTACGGCAACTGGAGATGATGCACTGGTACTGGGAAAAGTTACACGGAATATAACTATCGGCACCACAACAGTGACGCACGAGTTTGTAGTAGCGGATATTGTGGACGAATTAATCTTAGGTGTGGATTTTATGATTCGGAATGGATTCACCCTAGATTTGAAATGCCGAATGTTGAAGTATGCGAACACCGAAATACCGTTATCCGTTGGTGAGGATAAGTATGGAGGTATCCGACAAGCCATTGTATCGCGGCGGACAAAAATCCCAGCACAGTCAGAGGCAGTCATATGGGTCGAAATGGACGGACATGTGGAGAAGAACAAGTTGTGGGTTGTGGAGACTGATGAAAAATTCGCACTGGATGACTTGGAAAAACCCTCGTAGAAGAACAGCAGAACAGAATAGTGCCAGTAAGAATGGTCAATCTTGCAAATTCCGCTAAAACCATAGAGAAAGGACAGATAATTGGAAATTGCCGGGCAATTTCGGCAATTGTAAACTGTGAAAGCCAGCCGCGAGACACAAAAATGAAGATACCAGCTGATAAAAAGGTACTCGACGATCTGACAAAAGAATGGAGTAACGACATATCCACAGAGCAGAGGAAGACTGCCAGCCAACTTTTGGCAAGACATTGGTCAGTATTTGCTGAAAAGGGTGAAAACGAAGGCAGAACAAGTTGGTGAAACACATAATCAACACTGGTGATGCCAACCCCATTCGTCAAGCGTCAAGAAGAGTATCTCTGGCAAAGAGAGAAGAGGTGAATGTATTGCTGAAGGAAATGCATCAGAACAACGTCATAGAGCCATCAGCGAGCCCCTGGAGTTCTCCAGTGGTATTAGTCAAGAAGAAGGATGGCTCCACACGTTTCTGTGTAGATTATCGTAAACTAAATGAGGTAACGAAGAAAGATAGTTATCCATTACCTCGAATCGACGATGCGTTGGACACACTTTCTGGTTCAAATTGGTTCTCAACGCTGGATTTACAAAGCGGAGATTGGCAAGTGGCAGTAGACGAACAAGACATAGAAAAGACAGCATTCAGTGCCGGTGATGGACTATGGCAATTTTTGGTGATGCCATTCGGACTGTGTAATGCTCCAGCTACATTTGAACGCTTAATGGAACATGTGCTAAAGGTTCTCCACTGTAAAACGTGTCTGGTGTACCTAGATGACATCATCGTTTTGGGAAAGGACTTCGAGGAACACTTGAAGAATTTGGAAGAAGTATTGATGCGATTAGGAGCCTCAGGGTTGAAGCTGAGCGCAAAGAAATGCTCGTTCTTCAAGAAAGAAGTCAAGTACCTTGGACATAAACTCACACCTGAAGGAGTACACACAGATCCAGATAAGATAGACTCAGTAAGGGAGTGGCCAAGACCAACCAGTTTGCATGAGCTACGCAGCTTCTTGGGTCTTTGCACCTATTACAGACGCGTTGTTCCAGGCTTTGCAGACGTGGCTGGTAGTCTGCATGCATTAACGAGGAAAAATTGTCCTTTTGAGTGGAAAAGCGAACAGGAGAAGGCATTCAACAGATTGAAAGAGCTATTGTGTACAGCTCCGATCCTTGCGTATCAATTTCTGGCGAAAAATTTATTTTGGATACAGATGCAAGTGGATTCTGGATTGGAGGTGTTCTGTCGCAAGTTATTGACGGACATGAAAGAGTAATAGCCTACTTCAGCAAGATCTTATCAAAGCTAGAGCGAAATTACTGTGTAACACGGAGAGAACTTTTGGCGGTTATGCAGTGCGTGAAGCACTTTAACAAGTACTTGTATGGACAAAAGTTCTTGTTGAGAACGGATCACGCTGCTCTGCGCTGGCTATTACAGTTCAAAAGTCCCGAAGGTCAGGTTGCGAGATGGATTGAGAGACTCCATAGCTACGATTTCACAATAGAATATCGCAGAGGCGGAAACCACGGGAACGATGAATGGACAGCGGAAAAGATAAAAGAAGAACAACGAAATGACATTCATTTAGAGAGGTTATCTCCTTATAAAGGTTGCAGTACCATCCTTGTTCGGGACGAACAAGATTAAGCGGAAGGAAGTGAAACGTGATTGCATATCAGTGAAACGGGATTGCATATTTTTAGGATCCCATCTGGAGAATGAGTGCACCCTGTGAGTCAAGATGCGAACTATTCGAATAAAAGCTTATTCAAGAACCATCTGTCGGTAATATCAAAAAGAATATTCTCGACTTCTGTCGAAGAGGATAGAAGCTTCTAGAAAATACGAGAATAGCGTGGAAGTTTCTACCTCAACCATTCGAAAACTATAAAAGCGACAAGACTGTTCAAAGTCGAATGCAGTAGATCAGAGACCGTAACAGAGTGTGCATCTAGCATTATAATCAAAGCAGCAGTATTTGTAATTGTGTATAGTGATGAAATTCATTAGTAAATAAAGTGACTAATGGTTTGTGAAATAAGTGCAAATAATAACTAAGTAAACTTTAAGCCTAATATTAAATGTGTAAATAGCAATAATTAAATAAAGCAAATTATTTTAATTTAACCAGCGCCGGAACCCTCTTCTGTGAGAGATCCGTCGGTGTACCAGGTGATCGTGGAATAATCTAACCTGTAGGTTTCGCTGAGACCTCTCCACGCGTTTTTGTAGCTCCACTCTGTTTTAAACAACTTAGTGAAACTGTAGTGGGTGATTGTAGAGTCCTTCGGTATACATATATCTGGAATGGCCTTTGATAATGTTTCTACCATCTGACTCCCGATGACATTTTCAGGACCATTTACTGCTCTCATCATTCTATACAGAGCTCCCTTTTCTTGTGTTTCCACAAATATGTGTAGGGGTGTAAGTTCCAGAATGACGTTCAGGGCGGCTGTAAGTTCTCATAGCAATAGTTATACAGACGCCAGCAAGCCTTTGCATCTTAGCTAGTGCTTGCTTTTTCAGCCCAGAGAACCACTTAATAAGTGATCAATTGTCGTACTATCATGAAATACATCCACCGCAGGTACTTGAGGCTGCATCCCCAATTTTTCCCCGCAATTGATCTACATATCATGAGAGATCTTTTCGCTTTACTAATTGTCTCATTGATGTGAGGCCTCCATAATAGTTTCCTATCTAGTATGATACCTAGAAATTTTATTTCAGATTGCACATTGATCTCCACTCCATTTAATTTAATAGGTTTAAAGTTTTGGAGTTTTTATATCCTCCTGAAAGGGAGAACAGTAGTATTTATGTGGTTTATTTTTATTCCCATCCTGTTGCACCAATCACCTGTAATTCTTAATCCACATTGGAGTAGTTCACATAGTGTACTCTCGAATTTTCCATTGCACGCAATCGCTATGTCATCAGCGTATTCCAGACAGCATAACCCCATGGTCGTTAATTCCCAGAAAAGTTCATCCACAACAAGGCACCACAGCAGGGGAGATAGTACTCCACCCTGCGGACATCCTCGAACAGTATTAACCAATATGGTTGTTGAGGTGAGGGATACTTCGGCTGTTCTGGTTTTCAGCATTTGTTCTATCCAATTGGATAGTTTACCCCCTTACAAACAAGAGCCCTACTCACTGCCTTGTGTGAGGTATTGTCAAAGGCTCCTTCAATATCCAAAAAGGAACCTAACGCCACCTCCTTGTCCTCGAGGGCTTGCTGGAGTGTTTCCGTCAGCTGGTACAGAGAAGTTTCAGTAGATCTGCCTGCCCTATATGCATGTTGTTTCAGATGGAGGGGTGCATACGCCAGAATCTGTGTTCTGATGAAGTTGTCACAGACCTTTTCAGCTGATTTCAAGATGAATGAGGTTAGGCATATTAGCCTAAATGATTTGGGATGAAGTGGATCCTTCTTCCTAGCCTTCGGGATGAAAACTACCTTGGCCCTCCTCCATGGTGCTGGTATGTAGCCCAGTGCCAGACTACTCCTAATAATTTTTAGTAGTGGTTGGAAGATGAGACCTAACCCCTTTTGTAGCAGGGCTGGAAAGATACCATCCACCCCTGGTGACTTAAAGGGTTTTAATGTGTGGATGGCCCATTTTAGCCGATCACCAGTACATATAGATTTTGCTATAGCCCAGTTCTCATTTCTGAGTCTTTGTACTGTTCCAGCACTACCCCTTTCTTTATTGCATACAAACAACCCTAGGAATTGAGTTTTCAGAAGAAGCATAGCTTTTTCTTCCTCATTTACAGTATAACTGCCATAATCTCTCCTAAGAGTGAATGATGAGATAGTGTGTCCATTTGCTAGAACTTTGTGCAGCCGGCTATCTTCCGGAGTTTCAGTGATACCTTCACAATATTTCCTGAAACTAATACGTTTGACACTTCTAATTTCCTTGTTGTAGTTAGTGAGAGCCACCGTATATTCCTCCCATTTACCTATGCTTTTAGCCTGGTTGAATAGTCTATGTAAATTTATCCTAAGAATTAAAAGCTTATCACTCCACCAGGACGAGTCCTTGGTAGATTTAACTTTGATCGTAGGGCAACTAGATTCATATGAGTTTATTATGGCTTCACTTAGCTCCTCAACCGCTATTTCAAATTCGAGAGAGTTCCTTATGGACTTGCCCAGGTTTACCTGGTTGACATTGTACATAAGGTTCCTAGAAAAGGATTCCCAGTCTGTTTTCCTGGGAGTTCTTGTGTTAATGACTATCGCCTGATGGACCCCAATGTCGAACCTAATAATTCGATGATCAGACATTGAAGGCTCATCAGACACAGTCCAGTTTTTGACTAAGTCCTTCAAGTAAGAGTTCCCCATTGTTAAGTCTAATACCTCATTCCTAGTTCTTGTTACGAAAGTGTGTACATTTCCCACAAAAAAGATTTCTAGTTTGCTACTGAATATAAATTCAAATAGGCACTCACCTATGGTTTCTTTGTTGGAGCTGCCCCAGATTTCATTGTGCGCATTGCCGTCATAAACTATCAGCAGTGGCAGTTTTTTGGAGTTGCAGTACTCCACCAGTTTAATGACTGCGTCCGGAGGAGCGCAGGGTACATCTCATTGGAAGTATGCAGATGCCACCACCACTTCCTTCGTACTTCCATTGATGGATATGGGTACCTGAAGAGGGACTAAGTCCTGGAGAGGTATTCTGAAATACATATAGGTATTTCGTAGGATAATACAAGCCCCAGGGCAAGTGGATCTAACATCATACATTACCCGTATGTCTTTGGCTGTCAGGCCTTAGACCTGACCCCTGTGCACCCACGGTTCCTGAACCAGCACTAGCCCAAGTTGTTGTTTGGTGAAGCATCTCGTAATAACCGCGGTGCAGCCTTAGCGTGATGCAGATTTATTTGTGCCACCCTGGAGTTGGTCATTCCATCTACTGCATGGGCTGGTCCTCCTCCGTCAGAGTTTGGTAGTCCTCTGACGTAGTGCCTACAGACATACAACTGGCCTGGAGCTGTATTTGGGCTAGACCCTCCTCATCACCCTCACGTTCGTGAGGTAGAAGGCTGATCAAATCGGTGACATTAGACACCGCCATCTCCTCAGCCACCTTGGTTGCGACATCCGCAGGTAAACCTGGTTGTATTTTCCCAGTTGGAGCGCTTATTGTTGTCGTTGCCGCCCTGCCAATCTTAGGTGTATGCAGGTGTACAGGCACCCGACCAAATCTGTAATGCAGGTAGCTGCCTCGCTTCTTTATAGCGTCTAGATATCTGTCGTCGATCCCTATTGATTACCATTGTTTTCTTCTTTGCTCTTGAAAATCCTCCACAACGAGGGATGGAGGCCCCCGTTCTGGGACACGAGGATATTCAGCGTATTGTCTTCTCTACCTGCAACCTTGGGCAAGTAGACCGTCATGAGGTGTATTCCTGGTAGATTATCACCCAGGCACGTCGTCAGATCTACTCCCTTCCAGTCAGGTAGTTTGGAGACCACTTCCTGCAGCCATTCCGCAATTGCCTTGCCGAGGTAGTCCACCAGTATGTGCCCTGGGCGGAAGTATATACTTTCAAAGGCTATTATCGTTTTCCACCCCTTTGCCAAGGCGTCCACGAGCGCTTCTTCAATTTCTCCGAGTTGTTCTCGAGTAAGGACCTGCTCGGGAAAAGCTTTGAGTAGGACAGCCATTCTGATTGTTCTGGCTGCATTAGCGTAGCTGACAACAGACCCCCTGGTTGCAATATTTACAGAAGAGCGTCTGTCCTCCTTCTTCTTTTTCGCCACATTACTCGTCAGAGGAGAGACCTCTGTGGCATTTCGTTTCCGAGCTTCACTAGGAGGTGTAGTTTTGACACGATTCAGGACTTTTTCTTTAGCTCCTTCATGTGTCAAACCCTAGTTTAGGTACCTCATGTACCATTTCGCGCCGGCGCCACTCAAACCTATCGTCTTACGTATGTCACGGAATCGTAACATTTTCGACGGTAGATCAGAGACTGGACCTCCGGTTTCACCGCTCTTCCCGGGTAACCCTCCGGGTAGACCAGTACTTGTAGATGCCTTTGGTGTAGTTGTAGGTCCTACTCTGCCTCTGGCATCGGCATCTTTCCCTATTCGTCCAGGTCTTTTACCCTGTTGATCCCGTCGGTACGTGTCCTTGTTCCCGTCCGTTTCCCTTGTCGTTCTCATCAGGCGGTCGGTATCTTGGAGGTATTTCTCCACCCGATTCACCAGTTGTGATGCGGTATAATTTCCCGCTTTTTTGTTTAGTGTTTGTTTGTTATCCATAAAGTTCCCACGAGTGTGGGGGTCAGTAGGTCAGTCGAGTCATAGTCCCCCTAATATGGTAAGGTCAAAATATTCATTGAGTCGACCAGGTAACAGTGTGGCTCCGTATTAAGACAGCTGGTTACCCCTGGCTGCCCACCATCCAATGGGCACGGGTTGCATGACACCCTGGAGTAGGGGAGGTATTTATGGACTACACAGACTAGATCCGTCGTGTTCTGTTCAGTTACAGGGACACCTCTAGCAGGGTGTGATTCTTCAACACGCACAACGATCTTAATGGGATAGAGGCTAAGGATCCTGAGTAGATCTATAATCGCGTATCTCCATTCTGTGAGTAATCACTCACTCAACCCCATATAGTTAGCATAATGGCATGTTTCTTCTATCCTGAAAACTATGCGCCAGTCCTATTCGCGTCAATTTTGTATATATATGTTTCATGCTCTCTTTGGAAAATGTTGTTCGTTTGCCGTCTTTATTATACAACAAATAAAATACTTTAATATATGATTGTTTCATTTTTTACAAGCAAAGCATATGATTTTATGATCATTAGTTATATTTGCCTGATAAAGGAATTATTTATTTACTTGCGTTAAATTGCTATGCATTGCTTTGAGGTGATGTGCTTATATGTATTAAGATAATTTGTTTAAATATAATGAAATGTTTTGTGGTGTTTTTGACATTTAGTACTGTTGGGGTGGTGTCCTTGCTTGTCGTCGGGAGACGTCCTGTCTCGGTTCGCTGGGCGCGTAGCTTAAAACTTTAAAACCACTAGCTCTAAATGAGAACACACAGACACTTTCCGGTTTCAAGATAAATATCACATTCCGCTTTATTTTTAGAATACTAATTCTTATATACTATTTACAATTCACAATTACAATACAAAAACTGACCTTTCTGGTGTTCCAGTTTCGCACCTGTTAATTGGTGTCAGTTGGTCAAGCCAACTGACCTACTATGAAATTGTCGACGGTGCATTACACTGCCCTCGTCGACTACACTGCGGAACTGTAATACCCTAAAAGTTTACATACTAACATTACACAGATCATATTAACTTATTTGGACCCTAAAAGTATGTTCTATTCTTAAATAACTTTTAGCACATGCTAAACCCACAGAGTGTGGCATCTATTAGGAGTCGATGCTGTGAAGTTAGTGCAACTAACTTCTAATGAAAGTTTACAATCATTTCTGCACTTTAAACAATCTGTGCATTTTCTTAAACCTATAGTACATATGTATAATTTTTCTTTTTTTTCAAATTCGCCTTATTTATTTACTTTTGTATTATTTTGTTTTCTTTTCTCTTATTACTTCTTCTTTTATAGTTTTTTCTCTTATGTTTTATTTTGTTCTTTTATCTCTATTTTTTTTCTTCTTCTTTTTTTTTGTTTTCTTGTGTTCTTTTATTTCTATCTTTTTTTTCTAGTTATATTCCCCTTTTTATATTATATCGATGAAAGCATCGACTCTTTTCTCACTGGCGTATATACAAACAAAATTACAAACTAATTACACATTTAGCTACGCTTCTTATAAATACGGTCCTCTGCAATTGTTGGTCCTGGTGAGAGTGGCCCGTCCTGTGAGAGTGAAGTCCCTCGATGAACTGTGCATACCCCTTCCTTCTTTCTGGATCGGTACGTACAAAGATGTTATAGGTTGGCGATTTGGTTTGCCATTAAAACTTTGCTTTTAGTGGCCTTCTTCTTTCCATTTATATAGCGTGTCCCACGGCTGTAGGTGGTACTGCCTCTGCTTATAGTATTCAACTTGTAAAAAACATTTGGAATACATGAGAGATTACAATACTCCTTCTTACTTTGCAGCAATGCGTTTTATGGTGGAAGTGTTTGTCTTGAGCATATGTCCTCATGTTGTCCTCATAATGGTATTTGACATCGTTTGGCTTTGATGTGGAGACAATCGGTATTTTTCTGAGATACAGGTTTAGTGATGTAATTTGTGTACTCTGATTGGTTACCAGTCTCTGTGTCCTCTTGTATTAAATCATATTTCATATGTAAATCACATTTCATATGTTCATACTCTAGATTGGACATATACTTAAATGAAGAAATCAACTTCCGTGAGCCAAATTTCTTCTGCTTATTATATTTGGTGGTGGTTTCAGTCACCCTCATTAAGCTTTTACCCACCTTCAACTTATCCAAAATTGATTCTGTTGAGATTGTGATACACTGGGTGGACATTATAATATAAAATTGTCCAATTCAAAACATGGCTCCGCAAGGAAACTTGCTTATTTTTCGTTGCTTGTCAATAACTCATCCACAACGCGTTCAGATGCTGCGGCCATATGCCGTTTCGCAAAGAAAAATATTCATCCCCAATCCAATATATTGGCATCCTTTCGGTCACAACCGGATTCCGAAACCTTGGATAGCTGCCAGAAATCTCTGATTTTCAAAAACACATCTTTCAGAATAATACGTTGGTCCCTTAGTCTGCACCGTCTTCCGATATGCGCTGTTCCTGGAATTTCCTGCTTCGGTTCACATCATCAAAACTGAATACTTATAATAATTTTCTTAGTTTTCTAGTTAACATCTATGTTTAATTTCAGCCGAACATTTCATAAGTTAATTTAATAAATCAATTTCAAAATTGTATAATATTTAAACAAATATACTATATATACAATATATACTCTTGGGTATAATTTTCCTATTTAGTATAATATGTGTTTTCTTTGGATTATTACATTTATTCCTTTATAAATTTAGAATTTAAATAATTAATTTTTTTAACATTAATTATTTTCTAAACTACCTCTAATTTTAATCTGAACTTTTACACAGATTATAATTTTTTAATTTATAATTTTTCTTAATGCGAGTATATTATTCATATTTAATATGCATTAATCTGTACTTATTTTGTGAAATTTGTAAGAACCAAAATCGTTTA